>BSBM01000011.1:3555000-4155000 GCA_027924585.1 Larix kaempferi
AACATTATCACTAGATGTTGTTGTACATAATCAATTGCTACATCGAGCTTTAATAATCATGCACATCGAGTTTTAATATCTTGTTTGTTGTTCATTCTTGCAGGGGTCATATTTTCGTTTTTCCAAAAGCGCATTGAATATGGGAAACATACGTAATAATCAAAGAAATTATAGAAGGAGGCCGCTGCCCCATGAAAAGGCCCATGAGATAAGAGAAAAAGCCAAGTTGTACATGCAAAACCGTAAAAATCAAAATGTTAGTGTCTTAGATCCATCAATAAGCAATGACAAAGTGGTTGAAGTCAATCAAATCTTTCCTGATGTCGAGTATGAAGGGATGGATGTTGAACAAGTTCTTAACTGGCAAACACCCCAAGAAGAGCACCCACCTAGCGAACGCACTCCATTGCAGGACCAATTACTGAACGAAGGGCCACAACAAACCGTTGACGGGACTCGTACTTCCTTGCCGACTCCCTTGCCTCAACTATCAACCGGACGATGAAGAACTCCCAGACGTATTCATGTGGATGAAATTTCATTTTCAGGACTTGAAGGTAAGATGTCCAAACGCACTATTGATTTCCATTGTAACAAGATAATCAAAGATTTTTTTGAATCCAAAACCGATGCAGCAAAATGTCAATTGTTTCTTGCTTTGTTAAAATCACATTGTCTAGCTCATGTTAGGAGAATTTTGTGCATAAAGGTAGTTAGAAGTTCAGAGGCCAACAATCATGTTGTTAGAAATCTATAATCTGCATTTAATTTGATTGGAAAAACTTCTCGCACAAAAGATTTTAATGCGGCCCGTCGTGTACTGTCAGAATCGATTGTAGACAAATCCACAAGGCAACGTCGCCTACTATCACACACATGTAAAATCTTTAAAGTAGATAGAAAGACTCTTCAAAATTATTCTGCCATTAGAGAAAAACTTGAGACCCCAGGCCAAAATATTGTTGGGCCTTTGTTGGTAGGTTACCTCGTTCAGACATGAAGCTCATTGATGCTGTTAAAGAACTAGTGCAAATTTTTTGGCATGATAACACTAGACCGTCATCGAATCAAAGAGATGTTTTAAAGTTGAAAAAAGGTGTTAGGGGGGGTGAACCCCATATCAAGCACTTCCTTGACACCACACAAACAGAACTCTGTGAGAGGTTCAAGAATGAGCACACACAATTGAACTTGGGCCAAAGGTCCTTCAAAAAATCCAAACCTTGGTATGTTAGAATTTGCATTGATCGCAGTACATGTTGTTGTAGATACCATGTAGAATTTGAGTACTATTATGATACATATAGACATATATTTTGTGGTTTGCATACTAACATTGTGCAGGATTGCCCTTCGTTACAACCACTGAATGCATCCAGAGAATTTAGACATAGCATAATGTGTGGAAGGCCTGAAGGACAAAAATATTATAAAAGATCATGTTTATATGGGACGTGTTCTAGTTGCAGTGGATTTGCATTATTGAGCCACTGCATCCACGCAACCGCAGAGCACGAATTTGGGAGGATGTCAGTAGAAATGCAGAATTTCCAGTACATAACATATCAAGTAGATAGTTCGAAGGAAAGCAAAAAAATTGCATTGGTGAAGTCACATGTAATCTAAGTTTGCATGCTTTCATACTGTACATGTTGAATTTGTACATATATATTCAGATTGAAAATGTCACATTGTATTAATGCCCTTAGTTTTGTGGCACCAGGTGCAAATTTGTGATTTCATGAAGTATTTCTACCAAAAGACCGAGCATTATGTATAGCACGTCCATGTAGCACGATGGTAGGGTGAACAGTACAGACAGTGCAGGGACACCTTTCCCAAGGGCACAATATTGTCGGTTGTGGACTTTGCGGAAAACTATACCCTATAGCCACATAATGAGATTCAAAGTCAATACTACCATTCAGACCAAGTTAGCATAATGGTCCATATCACGTACAGGCACGCGCCAGAGAGCAACAATGACATGATGATGATATTGAAAGAGACCAACTTATACATCAGTGACGATAGGTGCCACGACCTGCATTATGTGCAGCATTGCTTCAAAATTTTCTATGATCAACTGAAGGAGAGAGGGATACATATGGATCAGCATTGGATATGGTCAGATGGTTGTGCAGGCCAGTTGAAAAATGCACGTGTTTTCCAATGGTTGAGTATGTTGCACAAGACTTATGATGTGCTGCATGTATGGAACTATTTTGAGACCGGGCATGGAAAGGGAGAGCACGATGGGGTTGGAGCATGTCTCAAAAATTCCCTACGAAGGGAGGAGATGAGGTACATGGGAGGCCCTCATATTCGGAATGCCGAATCCACAATTCGATGGTGCAAAGGAAAAATGTCAGATCGAACCACAGAGCAACACATACCAACAGGTAGAGGACATGTTGTCAGAAATTTCTGGA
The DNA here is from genome assembly GCA_027924585.1 of Larix kaempferi. Taxonomy (NCBI): domain Eukaryota; kingdom Viridiplantae; phylum Streptophyta; class Pinopsida; order Pinales; family Pinaceae; genus Larix; species Larix kaempferi. The sequence continues at coordinate 3,557,433 of BSBM01000011.1, forward strand.
ATGTAGTTGATATAGATCGATCGCGTTCTTATAGTTATAGTACTGTGCAAGGCACTCGTGGATTTCATTCGGTTCGAAGCTCAAACAATCCTTTATTTGAAATATGGACGCAAAAACTTGCTTGCTTTTGTGGGTCTTGCAGCAGTTGTGAGTGGGATGAGTGCGAATCAATGGATTGGGTTGATGAATGGGATCATGTATCACTTGCAGTGGACCCACGTGTAGTTGCTGAAACAATCCAGTTAGAGGAAGGCCAATCCTCTATTTCGAATGAATATGATCATTTCTCTGATCTTGTACAACCAGGTAAACATTTCTGCATGCATATCCCGGTTCCCTCCTTGTTTTTGTAATTATCCAAGTTATCAAACCACTGCTTGTTGGAATATGACCTTAAAATGCATTTTTGTAGGACACATCTACGCAGTTGTCGCCCCGACAGACAGTGCAATTGGGACGAATTATTGGTTGGAACGATGCATCTAGGGGAAGCAAACCCTCCTCGCATAATTAATGGATAGTGAAGGAATTACCTTTCCGACTAGCTCGATGGTTGTTCAGGGGGAATATCTTACAGTGGATGGAAAGGGACCAAAGAGCAATGGTTACACATACACCGATTATAGACCAGGGTTGTGGGTGTATCACTTTATGCACTTGATCATGGGTACAAACATCCAACTACAGACAATGTCAACGAAGTCATCAAACAAGGTATGCTACTTACTACCTCATGCGGAGCATGGGAGGTTGTTCGAAACAATAAAAAACCGAGAGGATCCAGAAGGCCTAATTGACTTAGGTGCATAGTATATCCATGTGATTGTTTATTCATGCACGGTTAATGTTATTCATGTTAGATGGTTTATTTGATATCGTTATCTTATATCGTTTATTGGATATCTGAGTTATGATTAAGTTATGATTTATAGCCATGTGATTGTTTATTCATGTATGATTAACCCTGGAAGCACTAATATAACCCTACAAACATAATCTATCCCTAGAAATGCTAGAAAGCTAAACTAACCCTAGAAACACTAATCTAACCCTCAAAAACTAATCTAGAATCCTAGAAACATAATCTAGCCCTAGAAATCCTAGAAAGCTAAACTAAACCTAGAAACACTAATATAGCCCTTAGAAACTAATCTAGAATCCTAGAAACATAATCTAGCCCTAGAAATCCTAGAAAGCTAAACTAACCCTAGAAACACTAATCTAACCCTCATACACTAATCTAGAATCCTAGAAACCTAGTGTAGCCCTATTAACCTAATCTATCCCTAGAATCCGTGACCCACCACACGTACCCTCAATAGGGGGTATTTGGAATCCAAGTGGGATAGGATCACTATTAGAAGGGTTTGTTACCCAATCTATTAAGGGCCCAAGTCACATTGAGTCATTTCTAGTCTTATATAGCCTATATTCTGCTAATCAAATGCCAAAAAATCCGGCTGGGAGAACACTTGTTATCTTACACACTCTAATTAACCTCTAGGCAAAGTAACGGCCATTTCTCTGCAACCTATGAAGGCTGCGCAAGAAAAAAACTAAGTGCTACTAATCAAAGGAGGGTATTTGTCACTGGATTGGGAGTAGTCACTTCCTTTGGTCATGATCCAGGTACTTTATAGGGAAATCTTCTTTAGGGACAGAGTGGTATCGGTGATATTGAGAGCTTTGATTGATTTGATTTTGCAAGTGTAATTGGCATCAATGCGATTCATTTGATTCCTCTCATTTACACCTCTTTTGAATTTTTCTACTTGACTTGTAAATGTGGAATAGTCCACCAAGTCAAAGGGTTTTTTCTCATCATGATCTCACCAAGAGCCACATACACAAAAACCATGCACCATGTACAAAATAAAGATGCAAAATCCTTCGGGTCAATGATTAATCAGTGATCTCCACCATGCATGATTCACTCAAGCATGATTCTCCTTACAATACATGCAAGAGATAGCAACAACATTCAACATTGCCTTCACACAACCTCTATGACGTCTATTCCTTATGTAGCTCAGTTTCCATGCTTTATGCACTACGGTCATAATAATCATAGCAATTGTCTAATAATTCATAAACACATATGATCAATCATGACTACTCAATCCATCGTGATGTCGCATAAGTAAAAAAAAATGAGACCAAGACTTGCTTGGGACAAAATATTGTTGATTCATATCTTCAACCCCCCCATCTATTACAGTTATTCTTCACAGCTACAAAATCCCAACAATGACATAATAATTGGGAATCACATTCAACTCAAGCACATCATTAGTAGTACTTATTAGCAACTTTTCCATGATAATCCTTTCATAAAACATAATATTAGTAGCATCTTGTAGAATATTTTCTCATTATATGGTGCATTGCATCAAACCAATAGACAATGACTACTATTTTGCAAAAAATAACCTCCAAAAAACATAGAACCAATGACATCATAGAAAAACCATAGAACATAGAAACACACTATGTAACATAATTATCAATGAAAAATATAATTTATTATATGTTAATCCTCTTATCCTACAAATGAAACTTCCCAATATTTTGTTGCTTCCGGTTCTCTTGTCAGATTTATTAGAAAATATAGGGAGATGTTTTTCAACAAAATTCAATGCAATTGCACATTTATTACATGTATATGTACATTAAGGACATGTAACTACTTCCTTAACAAAAAGATAAGTTGAGAGAAAATCTCTTAATAACTTAACACTCAACCAAAACACAAAGATATTATAAAAATTAATCATAAAAATACTCACCTAACACATACTTAGCTGAGAGAATATCTCAATTATATCAACATCCACTTAGTTAGGCTCATAACAAACACATCCACCCTGTGATACCTCATGTATACATCCACTTAACTTATGTGCACAAACTTCAACCATATGTGAACCCATCATATAACACCTTACCTAATCTAGTAGGTCAATCACTCATAATAATCATGAAGTAATAGGTCATAGTATACATATGCAAAATTCTTCATATTTGCACTTGTATCCTCATCCATTAGCATACACCAAATATATTTGAAAACATTGCATTATCAACCCTCACCCAAACCCTAGCACTAAACCATCTCCTTCATCATCACCATCACCATCACCATCACCATCACCATCTCCATCATCATCATTGACTCTAACTCTAACCCTAATTCAATTTCCCTCTTTAACCCTATCCCTAACCCTCACCCAAACCCTAGCACTAAGCCATCTTCTCCATCCTCACCATCACCATCACCGTCACCATCAACGTCTTCATCATCACCACCAACCGTGCAACAAAACCAGGTTCCGGGGAGTCATGCGGGTGTGTCTAGGCAGGTTTCGGCCGGGAATGCTAGCCACAAGTGCCTAGTGGGTGATTTTACAGAGTTGACCCCCATGTGCAAAAATTGCACACTCCCTCACTGAGCAAAACCCTAGTTTCCAAGATGGACGTACAAGATGAGGGCGGGGCCACCGGGCCGAAGGGGAGGGGCACCCCTAGCACTATCCCAGCGTGTTGAATCCAACGGAGTCGACGGTTCGTCGATCTGAGCCACTGTATTCATTCTATGGCTCGTCCCGTCTCACTGCCAGAAGGCCTTCAGGGACACCTGTTGGATACCTGCCGGGGGCGTAGAACTCCAACCGTGCAACAAAACCAGGTTCTGGGGAGTCCTGTAGGTGTGTCTAGGCAGGTTCCGGTCGGGAATGCTAGCCACAAGTGCAAGGTGGAATATTTTCCAGAGTTGACCCCCGTGTGCAAAAATTGCACACTTCCTCACTGAGAAAAACCTTAGTTTCCAAGATGGACGTACAAGATGAGGGCGGGGCCACCAGGCCGGAGGGGAGGGGCACCCCTAGCACTACCTGGCATGCTGAATCCAACGGAGTCGACGGTTCGTCGATCCGAGCCACGGTATTCATTCTATGGCTTGTCCTTAGAACTTCTCTTAGCAATGACAACGAATCCTTCATTGTTCACAGAAGCTCGGACAATACTCCCTGCTTTTAAACGCATTCTGGAGAGAGCAAGAGGACAAGTTCATCAAAGCGACTTCATTCATCTATATTCTTGTAATGTACACATAGTCCATCCTTATCTTGATAAACAAGAGTTTTATAATAGCTTGAATGTTTTGGGCGTGGTTATCTCCTTGTATTCGGTTGTCTGATTGGTTGACAAGCTTGCCTAAAAATCTGTACGTTGAACTTCTTTGTTTTAATGCTGAAAAATGGAAGGGATTTTCAAGTCACCTCCAAAACGCTCCTTTGTTGAAATATCTAAGTTCTTCCAACAACATAGATTTGGCTAGTGTATCAAATGCTGCCGTCCACACCAGAATTTATCTTTCATCAAAGGAGTTGCAAATATTATGGCTAACAAAATGGTCTCGGGAGCTTGGAAGTGCCGACAAATATTATTCCATGCCTGAATCTACCCAGAAGGCAATTATAAATTTAGATCCTCAAGAATGCCTAAATCTACCCAGACGGAAATTATAAATTTAGATCCTCGATAAGGTAAGAAACTGTATGAGTGGTTGAATCAGTATCCTAAAATTACAAAGCTTTCTATCTCAAAGTTTGCTAAGTGGCTCCTGGATGTAGTATCAGACTCAACAGACAGTAAACTTGTTATCACCACTAGAATGGCCCCAGGGTGCCCGACTAGAATTCCTGTAGCGCCCAAACCATGGCTTGGTTCGCAAATCTGTCGACTCTGGTGGGTCCGGGACGCCGAGTTTCAACTAGGGGACCCCCCATAGCGTGCCTCAAAGACCCGGAAGTGGTGCCAATGGGCCATTCCAAATTTGCTCAATGGGGCCATTTCTTGTCCAGAGGCCCCTGGGCGTGCGTGGCCACCATGGATAGGTCCACTATGGCCACGTGGACCTGTAGGAGCTGACGGAATCCAAGTTCGCTCGTCATTTTGGGTTCCGTGGCCGCGGAGCAAATGCCCAAAGTGTCCCTAAACTGCCCCGCAGTGCCCGACTAGAATGCCTGTGGCACACAAACCGTGGCTCGGTTCGTGAATCCGTCGATTCCAGTGGGTCTGGGATGGTGGTTTTTAGCTAGGGGACCCCCCATAGCGTCCCTCGAAGACGCGAAAGTGGTGCCAATGAACCATCTCCGGAGCTAGGGTTTTGCTCAGTGATGGCCATTCCAAATTTGCTCAAGGGGGCCATTTATCATCCGGATGCCCCCAGGCGTGCGTGGCCACCATGGACAGGTCCACTATGGCCACTTGGACCTGTGGGAGCCGACGGAATCCAATTCCGCTCACCGGTTTGGGTTCCGTGGCCGCGGAGCAAATGCCCAAAGTGTCCCTGAACGACCCCGGGGTGCCCGACTAGAATGCCCGTGGCACCCGAACCGTGGCTTAGTTCGCGAATCCATCGATTCCGGTGGGTCCGGGACAGCATGTTTCAGCTAGGGGACCCCCACAGCATCCCCCAAATACCCGGAAGCGGTGCCAATGGGCTATTACATTAGCTTTTCCGATGGGCAAGTGGTTTACAGAAGGAAATATGGCGGTTGTAGGTATCTATGCTTTTCTTCCGATGGAAATATGCCCATCAGAAAATCTAATGTAATAGCCCATTTCCCAACATCTTTCCTCTACTCAACCCTACACTCGTTTTCCACGGGAAACCGCTGCCTCCACATGTAATAACTACATTGTTTTGTCGAAAATTGATCTTCTTCTGCCTCCAGACGAGAAATGGCCCCCTTGAGAGAATTTGAAATGGCCTTCGGGTGCTACAGGCATTCTAGTCCGTCACCATGGTGGCCACGCATGCCCGAGGGTCTCCGCACGAGAAATGCACCCCTTGAGAGAATTTGGAATGGCCATCACTAAGCAAAACCCTAGCTCCAGAGATGGCTCGTTGGCACCACTTCTGGGTCTTCAGGGGACACTGTGGGGGGTCCCCTAGCTGAAACCCGCCGTCCCGGACCCACCGGAGTCAACGGATTCGCGAACCGAGTCACGGTTCAGGTGCCATGGGAATTCTAGTCGGGCACCTCGAGGCCATTCAAGGACACCTGGAGGATTTTCCCCGGTGCCACAGAACCCAACCCGGCGAGAGGAATTGGATTCCGTCGCCTCCCATAGGTCCACATGGCCATTGTGGACCTATCCACAGTGGCCATGCACGCCCGGGGGCATCCTGACGAGAAATGGCCCCCTTGAGCAAATTTGGAATGGCCATCACTGAGCAAAACCCTAGCTCCGGAGATGGCTCGTTGGCACCACTTCCAGGACTTCAGGGGACACTGTGGGCGGTCCCCTAGCTGAAACTCGCCGTCCCGGACCCACCGGAGTCAACGGATTCGTGAACCGAGCCACGGTTCAGGTGCCATGGGAATTCTAGTCGGGCACCCCGAGGCCATTCAAGGACACCTAGAGGATTTGCCCCGGGGCCACAGAACCCAACCTGGCGAGAGGAATTGGATTCCGTCACCTCCCATAGGTCCACATGGCCATTGTGGACCTATCCACAGTGGCCATGCATGCCCGGGGGAATCCTAACGAGAAATGGCCCCCTTGAGCAAATTTGGAATGGCCATCACTGAGCAAAACCCTAGCTCTGGAGATGGCTCGTTGGCACTGCTTCCGGGTCTTCAGGGGATGCTGTGGGGGGTCCCCTAGCTGAAACCTGCCATCCTAGACCCACCGGAATCAACAGATTCACGAAACGATCCACGGTTCAAATGCCACGGGAATTCTAGTCGGGCACCCCGGGGTCATTCAGGGACACCTGGAGGATTTTCCTTGGGGCCATGGAACCCAATCCGGTAAGCGGATTCGGATTCCGTCGGCTCCCACAGGTCCACATGGCCATAGTGGATCTATCCATGGTGGCCACGCACGCCCGGGGGCCTCCGGATGAGAAATGGCCCCCTTGAGCGAATTTGGAATGGCCTTCACTGAGCAAAACCCTAGCTCCGGGGATGGCCCATTGGCACCACTTCCGGGTCTTTGAGGCACATTGTGGGGCGTCCCCTAGCTAAAAACCGGTGTCTCAGACCCATCGGAGTCGACGGATTCATGAACCAAGCCACGGTTCAGGTGCTACAGACATTCTAGACGGGCACCTCGGGACCATTCAGGGACACTTTGGGCATTTGCTCCGTGGCCACGGAACCCAAACCGGCGAGCTAAATTCGATTCCATCGGCTCCCACAGGTCCACATGGCCATAGTGGACCTGTCCATGGTGGCCATGCACGCCCGGGGGCCTCCGGACAAGAAATGGCCCCATTGAGCGAATTTGGAATGGCCTTCACTAAGCAAAACCCTAGCTCTGGGGATGGCCTATTGGCACTGCTTCCGGGTCTTCGAGGCACGCTATGGGGGGTCCCCTAGTTGAAACCCGGCGTCCCAGACCCACCGGAGTCGAAGGATTCACAAACTGAGACATAGTTCAGGCGCTATGGGCATTCTAGTTGGGAACCCCGGGGCCGTTCAGGGACACTTGGAGGATTTGACCCGAGGCCACAGAACCCAAACCGGCGAGAGGACTTGGATTATGTCACGTCCCATAGGTCCACCTGGCCATTGCAAACCTGTCCACGGTGGCCAAGCACGCCCGAGGGCCTCCGATTGAGAAATGCCCCCCTTTAGCGAATTTGGCATGGCCTTCACACTGGGGTCAACTCTGGAAAATATTCCACCGAGCACTTAGGGCTAGTATTCCTGGCCGGAACCTTCCTAGACACACCTGTAGGACTCCCCGGAACCCAGTTTTGTTGCACAGTTGGAGTTCTATGCCCTCGGCAAGTATACAGTAGGTGTCCCTGAAGGCCTTTTGGATGCGAGACGGGACGAGCCATAGAATGAAGACCGTGGCTCGGATCGACGAACCATCAACTTCATTGGATTCAGCACGCCGGGATAGTGTTATGGGTGCCCCTCCCCTCCGGCCCAATGGCCCCGTCCTCATCTGGTACGTCCATCTTGGATACTAGGGTTTTGCTTAGTGAGGGAGTGTGCAATTTTTGCACATGGGGGTCAACTCTGGAAAATCATCCACCAAGCACTTGTGGCTAGCGTTCCCAACCAGAACCTGCCTAGACACACCTGCATGACTCCCCAGAACCCATTTTTGTTGCACGGTTGGAGTTCTACGCCCCCAACAAGTATCCAGCAGGTGTCCCCGAAGGCCTTCTGGATGCGAGATGGGACAAGCCATAGAATGAAGACCATGGCTCGGATCGACGAACCGTCGACTCCATTGGATTCAGCACACCGGGATAATGCTAGTGGTGCCCCTCCCCTCTGGCCCGGTGGCCCCGCCCTCATCTTGTACGTCCATCTTGGAAACTAGGGTTTTGCTCAATGAGGGAGTGTGCAATTTTTGCACACGGGGGTCAACTCTGGAAAATATTCCACTAGGCACTTGTGGCCAACGTTCTTGACCGGAACCTGCCTAGACACACCTGCATGACTCCTCAAAACCTTCCTAGACACACTTGCATGACTCCCCGGAACCCTATTTTGTTGCACGGTTGGAGTTCTACGCCCCCGGCAGGTATCCAGCAGGTGTCCCTGAAGACCTTTTGGATGCAAGACAGGATGAGTCATAGAATGAAGACCATGGCTCGGATCGACGAATTGTCGACTCCGTTAGATTCAACACACTGGGATAGTGCTAGGGGTGACCCTCCCCTCCGGCCCGGTGGCCCCACCCTCATCTTGTACGTCCATCTTGGAAACTAGGGTTTTTCTCAGTGAGGGAGTGTGCCATTTTTGCACACGAGGGTCAACTCTGGAAAATATTCCACCGGGCACGTATGATGATGATGATGATGAAGAGGTTGACGATGATGGTGATGGCGATGGCGATGGTCATGAAGATGATGATGATGGAGGCTTTGATGAGGAACCTGGAGTTAGAGTTAAAGTTGGAGTTAGAGTGAGGGTTAGAGGTAAGGTCAATGATGATGATGGAGATGGTGGTGATGATGAAGACGTTGATGGTGACGGTGATGGTGATGGAGAGGATGGAGAAGATGGCTTAGTGTTAGGGTTTGGGTGAGGGTTAGGGCTAGCGTTATAGAAGGAAATTGAATTAGGGTTAGAGTTAGATTCAATGATGATGATGGAGATGGTGGTGATGATGAAGACGTTGATGGCGACGGTGATGGTGATGGTGAGGATGGAGAAGATGGCTTAGTGCTAGGGTTTGGGTGAGGGTTAGGGATAGGGTTATAGAAGGAAATTGAATTAGGGTTAGATTTAGAGTCAATGATGATGATGGAGATGGTGGTGATGATGAAGACGTTGATGGTGACGGTGATGATGATGGTGAGGATGGAGAAGATGGCTTAGTGCTAGGGTTTGGGTGAAGGTTAGGGTTAGGGTTTGGGTGAGGTTGATGGTGATGGTGATGGTGACGTTGATGATGATGGTGATGGTGGTGAGGTTGATGGTGATGGTGATGGTGATGATGGATATGGTGATGGTTCTGTCTCACATCCAAAAGATGGAGATGGTGATGATGACGAAGATGGTGATGATAATGAAGATGGTGATGGTGGTGATGATGGTGATGGTGGTGAGGTTGATGGTGATGGTGATGGTGATGATGAAGACGGTGATGGTTCTGTCTCGCATCCAAAAGATGGATATGGTGATGATGACGAGGATGGTGATGATGATGAATATGGTGACGTTGATGATGATGGTGATGGTGGTGAGGTTGATGGTGATGGTGATGGTGATGATGAAGATGGTGATGGTTCTGTCTCGCATCCAAAAGATGGAGATGGTGATGGTGATGAAGATGGTGATGATGATGAAGACGGTGACGTTGATGATGATGGTGATGGTGGTGAGGTTGATGGTGATGGTGATGGTGATGATGAAGATGGTGATGGTTCCGTCTCGCATCCAAAAGATGGAGATGGTGATGGTGATGAAGATGGTGATGATGATGAAGATGGTGATGTTGATGATGATGGTGATGGTGGTGAGGTTGATGGTGATGGTGATGGTGATGGTTCCGTCTCGCATCCAAAAGATGGAGATGGTGATGATTATGAAGATGGTGATGATGATGAAGATGGTGGAGTTGATGATGATGGTGATGGTGGTGAAGTTGATGGTGATGGTGATGGTGATGATGATGAAGATGATGAAGGCGTTGGGGAATTTATTTATATCCAATGTATTTGACTCTAAGAACCTCTCATGTGTGATTATAAAAAAATCAAGATTCCCTCAACCCCCAAACATGCCCTTTCAAAGAATTTTTTTATCTTTGAGTGTGGTATGGGTGCCAACATGAGGTTTTGTCTACTAAGGATGGATCTTGGAGTCTTGACCATGGTTGGGGTGATGACAATGAGGTTCATATGACTCCAATTAATCTTCCATGGATTATGGGGTAAAAGGATCTCTCAAGTATTTTTGCATGTGAACTTGCACGTACCAAGCTACAACAAATCTTTCACAGGAGTGGATTTGTCTATGTGAATAGATAAGTGAAAATATTTTAGCAACAAGACCTATCAATTTTAACTTGGAAGTATGGGAAATGTTCAATGTGGGATTGAGAGGCTTGATGGTGATTGTAGTAGTGGGCATGGTATTGGTGAGAATGATGAAACCCTAGTTTGTATTCTAATCAGAATGAAACCCTAGTTTGTATTCTAATCACAATGAAACCCTATTGTGTATCCTAATATCTAGCCCTAAATTATAATACATGTAAATATTAAATCATTTTCATTGTACATATATATTCATTTGCACACATTTGAATCCAAACCACTATACACATATATGCATACATAAAATTAGATCGCTATCACATAATGATAAATTAAGGAAGTCCTAATTGTAAATGGTAGTGGATGTGATGGTCATCGAATCAAAGGTGGCTATATCTGTGAGTGAGAATTAATGAGCTAGCTATACATCGTGCTCAAGTTTGTCCTATTTGTATGGTGACAATTGATTAAGAAATGATTCCATAACTTGGTTATTAATTTGTTGCATGATCTTGAGTGGACAAAATGGTCAAAATAAATACTAGTGACAACATTTCATTATGTAGAGTATGGCCTTTTTGGATCTCATTATGTAGAGCTATTAAAAATCATGTTGGATCTCATTTTAACCTTTTCACGACAATGGACATTTTCTATTTTTAAGTGTTCTTTTCCTAGTACTCAAGTTCCCAATATATATCTTATGTGCCATGAGGTGTGATTTGTCCATCCATTTATTCCGTTTGTTTTTAGATTAATTCTCACACATGATTTTGTTTGAGTTAGCCTATGTTTACAATGTTCTCTTAACATAGATACCATTAGAAGCTTTTACATGTGGAAAGATAAACCAAGCTGAACTACGATATCCAACTTCTCTTCTAAGATCTAGGTAAAACCCAAATTTACACAACATCACATCATGATACACACAACATGAGACAACCACATTAGACAACGAGATATATAAATCACATAACTAAAAATCCATGTACATCGAGGCTACAAAACTCATCCAAACATGTACAATTTTTGGTGAATAGTGGAACATGGTTCCCAATGTATGTACAATGGCAACTCGTGCCCTACACAAAATGAGACAACTCATGTCGTAGATACAAAATACATGGCAACTCGTGCCGTAGATACAAAGTACATCAAAACTGGTGCACAAAAGTGCCACATCGTGGCTAATGTACATAACACGTGGCATGTCAAGTATTGTGACCACCGCCGTCACTCCCGGGTGTAGATCCAAAGTCGATCTTCCTACTCTTCGAGCTACCAGTGCCTCGGGTCTTAGTCTGTCTAGGAGTAGACCGTCTCTCCGGGCTCTGGAACAAATGATATAAGATACCGTTATTTTCAACCATTTGTAACATTTACCACATTTATAAAACAAATGTAGAATTCGAATATTAAATAAATCACCTCTGACATGAGTGGAAAACGTTGGGGAGGTGTCTTGGATCTGCGGAGCCTCTCAGCAATTCCAGCCTACAACATTTAAAACAATCATTTCATTGAAAAGTCATAATTGCTTAAATTAATTTTTGTTAATGCATCAAAATATTTTCATAAATTAACTTGATTCTCACCGTGAACACCTCCGATGATGGACATGGCTGGCCTTCTGGGATAGCAAGTGGAGCAGGTGGCCGGACAACCAAATCAGATGCAGTGATGGGGGGGGCACAGATGTAGTGGCAGCCACTACAAGTGCAACCACTGGAGATACTAATGAGGATATTGGAAGAGTAGATGCCACAATAATGTCGGGAAGTGGGGATGATATGGTGGGAGAAGACACAGTGGTATGGGGTGGAGGAGGACCATGTGAACTATGAACCCCTTCCGGCTGTAGGATAGAGGGTATCGAATGGAAAGGGCTACGGATGGTGTTGAGGGATGGTGCATGGGAGGGCAGTCCTACATGGAGGGAGGAGGATGGACAAATGGGAGGTTGTGGACGAAGAGGGGAAGGTGGAAGGAAGGGGGGGTGTGGATGAATGGGAGAGGATGGATAGACATGGGGGCGTGGATAAATTGGGGGGGATGTATGGACGTAGGGGGGTGGGCGAGTGGGGGAGGATGGATGGAGGGGAGAGTATGGTCGGAGAGGGGGGGTTGGATGGAAGGGAGGGGGTGGACGTAGGGAGGGGTCTAGATGAAAGCAAGGGCGGGGACTCATGGGATAGGGTGGATACACAGGACTAAAATGCGGAGACACAGCTGCTGGTGGAACCTACATATACATTTGTAATATCACAATTTAGTAAACAAACAATAAATTAAACAATAGTAAGTCATAACAAATCAAATTAAAAGCATGCTTATAACTACACATTTTACCTGTCTATATGGTGATGTGCCAATCGCTGGAGGGGGCTAATCACCGTAGTCACGAAACACCTATGGACAACAAAATGCATCATGTTATGAACATGTTAAATAAGTCATTATCTAGGAAATCAAGATATTCAAAAACATTGTATGAACTATCAACGTGTATGCCATAAATATAAATACTTGAGTAATATAAATGACATAAGTAATAACAAAATTGTGTTAGCTATTGAAAATACCTCCGTGTGGGGTGCCGCAATTTAAGTTGCATCTTCCATTGCTGCATCCAGGTTAGGAGATTCTACGTTCTCCCATCTTGGTGTATCAACTCTGAATAACTGTACATTGAAATAATAGTTTAGGTCAAACAAAAATACTTTCAAAATACTTTACAAGTTATAAAGAGATGATTGAAAACACATTAAAAAAATTGTTGACCTGATCCATATAACAACCCTCGGTCGGGCCAGGGCAAGTGTGCCCGCAATGGGGACAAAGATGTGGCATTGTCCCCGTCGAACTGGAATGCCCAGCATGGCTAGCATCGGTCATGGGTTTATCCTAGCTCTGTCGTGAAGGCCTTGCACCTAGATCTCTATCAAGGTCACCCGACATCTCCACTGTAGTCACTGCTACAAAGGAGGTGTGTTTGAGGAGACCATGTGCAACATTCCTCATTGCCACCTCGATCTGATCAAGCTTATGGGGCAACTGAGGTGGCTGGGGAGAGGCGTTGGGGTCGCGCCTCAGAGCTAGTGGCCCTCTCAGTGGCTTCCTCCTGGTAGCAGGTCGATCTTGGGCAGAGCCACGCCCAACACCCTGGAACTCGGTTATGTCAAAATAGTTGACATGTAAACCGAGGAAAAACTCAGCCGACAGTTGGCGAAGGAAGTACTGTGGAACCTCCCTATTATTGCAGGGAGATTTATCATACACCATGAACCACCTCTGCATCCAATTGTCCCTCCACGGTTGGTAATGACACCAATCCATGCAGACACGTGGCTTTTTAATGTTCAGTGGTTGGCCTGTTTTCGGATCAGTGAACATACTATATAATTGGGCTTTTGTAATGTTCAAATCTTTTATTGCTTCCTTGGAGATGCCCGTGGAGTAGTACTCCTGCATACTAGCTCTAAATTGAGTCATGTCGGCCAATTTTTGGTGTGCATGTATGAGGGAGTCGATTGAGTTCTCAATTGACGTGGAAAGAGACAATTGAGATCGTTCACCCAAGTTTCTAAGTTCGCGAGTGTGCACTCGCATTTCATTTACATAGTGGTTAAGGTCATCTTGTTCAAAATTAGGTTGTGGGTTTTGGTTTTGTTCGGCATTTGGATTGTGTTCACGGTTTTCTTTGGCATTGGGTCCAAGGTTTGGGTTTTCTTGTGTTCCACCGGACTCGGGGTTAACATCTTGTTTACTCATTGTCTCAGTTGCAATCTGCAGTTGAAAATTGGTTCATTGTTTTTAAAATTTGGGAATTATTTACAATTACATAAACAAAAAAAATACAAAAATTGACACAAACAATAAATAAAATTGAAGAAAAACATGATATTTACCTATTAATCGAAGTGGTGACGAGTTTGTGGGTGTTGTTGGGTGGTTTTGGAGTGGATTTGGCCTCCGTTGGTAGTTGAATGGACGTGTACGCGGAGGAAGAGGACGCGCTCAACCGACCAAATGAAAAATGGGGAATTGTCGACTGTTTTTTATATATTTTTAATAGGGGCGCGTGCACGTCTCCTCTGCGCGTATGCGTCAGCGAAGCGCATGCGCCATCAATGCACACGCACCTCGGTTCGGTACGGAACCTAGAGGCGTTTGCACGTCTCCTTAGGTGCAGTCGCGCTATTTTTTTTCTCCGCTAGCGCGGCTCTATTGCAACGAATTTGGGGAGCATTTTCGTGTGCCCCCCCTTAACTTAACTCAATATCAAAATAACAAATACAATTTCATGTTTAAGAAAAAACACACAATGGTTTCATGAAAATTTGTTTTTAGAATATTATCAAATTTATAAAAAAATTGAAAATAACATCTTACCAAAATTAGTATCTCCAAGTCCGTGGCAGCCAAAGGGGAGCACTTTCAAACTGTCTAGAGAAATGGGTATCTAAATTCAGTAGGTGCTTCTAACTTCTGAGGCCCATAACCAAAAGCAAGCATGTTTGAAATTCCACAGGTGATTCTTGGTAGATTCAATAGCTGATAAATTGTTGATGCTTGGTAAATTCGATAGCTGATAAATTGTTGATGCTTGGTGGGTGGTTGGGTTAATTCCTTCATTAACATAGTTTAAAACGGACTTCTTCTTCTAAAATGGTACCCACCTCTCTTTCGAAGTTGCACTTTTGGACTTATCCTCTGAAGGAAGGGCACAAAGGCCAGGAAAATGAACTAAAAGGGAGGGAATGACCCCATATTGGGACAACACTAAGACAATATAAGAAATAAAGAACAAATGGAATAAAAGAAAATCCATCCACATTGAAGGCAAACTCACCCACCTACTCTTCAATCAAATGGGAAAGTTTCAATCTCCATTATTACATATATAATAACATGTCACTTATGTAGGCCACTTATCTATCCATACACATATCTTAACGAGCTTATTAATAAAAATTAATGATGATTTGGAAAAATAACTAACCATCAAAAATATGTCCTCGAAAATTGTTTGTCCTTTCTTTGAGACAGTTTGTAAAAAAAATTAATAGTATTTTGATGGGTAAAATGCCTCATGACGGGCATATGACCATCAAATTCCAACCCTGGTTGCAACCTTGCAGAGCAGGATTCTTGGTATTAAATTATAAGATTCACACATGCTAATCTTCCTCGAAAGAATATACAAATAATTATTACAATAATCTTCCATTTAACATTGGGAATACAATCATGACCAGTGTTGGAATCTGAAGGGCGAAATGTCTGTCATGGGCCATTTTGTCTGTCAAAGACGGTTTATATTTTGATCTCCACATCAAATAAAACTAAGGAATCTGTAAAACATTTATAGATAGTGTCAAAATCATAAAAATGCGGTGAAAGTTTTACCAAATTCCTACCTTGATCATGACCAACTTTGTTATGTTGCCAACATCTTGATATTGACAAAGTGCACATAGGTTCTTCATAGAGAATTCAGAAAATTGTATTTTTGGTAATCATGTTCCTGTATGGGATCATCTTATCAGAAAAATTGGTTCATGCCCGAGTAGATTCCCACCATGCAAAGGAAGCTCAGAAAATATTCCTCACCTATTTATCCACTACTCATACATCTCTAAAATGTGTAACGCACCAGTGACCATTTGTGGGTTTCATTTTTTTTTGTGCTTAGCGGTCCATTCAAGTCATTTGGCTCACACTGCTTGCGGCGTGCCATATAAAATTTTAGAGGGCACACCGTTTAACAGTGCGAGCTGAATGTTTCAAATGCACCACGCATAATTTTAATTTTTTCTTTTAAATGTAAATTTAAGGGTGAATTTTAAAAACTAAACCGCTACAAAATTATTTTGCGAAGTAATAAATATGTTACCTATTGAACGGCGCGTCAGGGAGGAATATTGGCGGTGTATGGTAAATTTGAATTTTTCCAAAGCAGTTTGGAAAAATTCAAACAAACCGAACAACCAATAGAATACAACGATGCATCCACGCCGTGGACCACGGATGTGAGGGCATCCAGGTAGGTGAAGGGAAGCACTGATACAGAGGGGCTTAGATGCATTGTGGGGTAAAAATAATTTTTCGACTGTGGTAATTTTTTTTAATTAAACCTTGTACCGGTGTGCTCGACGTTAGGACGCACCGGTGCGATCCAAAGTCACATGCACTAGAATTAGTCGTTGTTAAAATAAAATATTTTTTTTTAATAAAATGCTTTCTAGTGCATTGTCTTTATCAACATGCACTGGTGCGATCCAAGGTTACATGCACTAGAATTAGCCGATGTTAAGATAAATTAATTTTTTTCAACAAAGTGCTTTCTGGTGCGTTTTGTTTGTAAACACACGGCGGTGCGTAAAGAGCAGTTAGCACACTAGGAATGGTTTTAAAATATTTTGTCGATTATAAATTATATATTTTTATTTTCGATAAATTGAATGGCGGTGTGTTACGGGCTTGGGAATGCACCAGTTTGTTTAACTAAGGACGCACCACTGTAGAATTTCGAGATAATTTTCTAAGAAAATAGATTATAAATAATATTTGGTGCATTAGTGTTTGATGAAATGCACTGGGGCGATTAGTATTAATGAACGCACCATGTTTAGTTTTTTACTTAAATATATATTTTTTGAAATAGAAAAGTAGGCGGTGTGGTTGTTTCTACGTAACGAACTGGTGCATGTGTATGTGATGTAACACATCACTATTGTTATTTGGAAATTATTTTGGTTTGGTAAAGATGTTTTTGGGTCGTAGTGCGACAAATTAGGATGCACCTGTGAATGTACCGGTGCGTTTAGGTTAGAGATACATCGGTGCGTTTAGGTTAGATATGCACCGGTGCGATTATGTTGAAAGCACACCGAAATAAAACTTTCTCTAAAACCTTTGGTCGCTCGCCTCCGCTACTAACCTCCGCTATAAACGGATATTTGGGCTATTTTGTGAGGAGCAGACGCTATAACCTCCGCTAAAGGGCCTTTTCCTTGTAGTGATTCATCATCAAATTTCTATATACACAATCTCTACATAAAAGTCCACCAGATAAAACATTATAACATTCTTTCTTATCATTGCATACCAACTACACATAAGATACATGTATGTCGTCATCATCACATTCAATGATCTGTATACACAATTTCTATATAAAATTCAATCAAATAAAACTAGAGGAAATTTGAGGTCTAAAATGGGCCTCCTAAGGAAAATAATAAAATAATATTAATTAATTTTGGAGGAAGAAATAAAAACTACTTTTTTGTTCATATTTTCAACATATATCCCTTTGTTTTTACTCAAATTTCAAGCGGGAGCACTCGTTGGATTCAGATAAATTCTGCATCCAACGAGTACCCACACTGAATACTTTTGATAGACCCTGCTTCCCCAAAAATAAGAAATACTTGAAAAAACGTGATGATGACATCATCATCATATTTTTTTAGGTACTTCTTGTTTTGGGGACAGTGGGGTCCGTAAAAAAGTATGTAGTGTGGGTACTCGTTGGATGCGGAATTTAATTCCACATCCAACAAGTGCTCCAACTCGAAATTTGAGTAAAAACACAGGGAGATATGTTGAAAATATGAACAAAAAAATAGTTTTTTTTATGACAAATATCTCATGTCAACCATTAGGGTGACTCATTTTATTGAAATTCTATTGGTTCTTGAATTCCAACTTATCAAGAAATTATGGTTGGCTCGTTTTCTTATAAGGACCATTTTAGACCCTAAATTGCCTCTAATGGTCATAACATTATTTCTTATCGTTGCATACCAATTACACATAGCATACATGTATGCATTCATCATCATATTTCTATATGTACACAATCTATACAAAAAATTTAATCAGATAAAACATCAATACATTCTTTCTTATCATTGCATACCGATTAGACATACCATACATGCATGCATTCATCATCACATTTCTATATGCATAATTGTCAGGTCCCCTCCCGTGGACCCAATTTGAGGAAGGGAACATGATACCAAATCCTGGGGATTTTTCATAAACTCAACCCGATTCATTATATTCATAAAAACAAATGTGTGCAAATGCAAATCAAGCAAACATGCACAGTGGAATAAAACATCATCCACACACATTTCATATGCATTCAACATATTAATAGCATTCATCAAATTATAACATTGCAGAAGTAAAACACATAGATAGAAAAATACTTATCTTCATTGTAAAATGGTCCCCAGCAACTAGCTATGTCGCTGCAACGTTCCACCCAACCATTGGTCTCTGCCCATCCTGTATTATTTCAGCACTCAGATACCACCCCTGAGCTGGGCATGATTTCTACAAGGAAAATGGGACTCTCAAGCTCAGCAAAGCCAAAGCAATGGATACCCATCTCAATCCCAACATTCTCTTACACACAGAAAACTAAAAAATTGGGCATGGATACACATTTTCAACAATGGGACTTAGAAACCAAATGGCCATGGGTTTCCCCCAAATTGTGGGCACACCAAAAATAGACTATGGGAAGGGGAATTCGCCTCCAGGGCGAAAACCCGATTTCTCCCACAGGTTATGAGCATTCCAAATGGCCAAAACGGCCTTAGTGAAACCCCAAATCGAGCTCCCTTCCTCCCAGTAGCTCTGCAACACCCAAACCGCCTTCTTCCCAGCTAGAAAACAAGGGAAAACCATAAAAACATGGAGGGAAAATGCCGAGGTAGCTCCAAAAATGTGAGAGAGAAAAAAAAAGTTGATGGGTAATGGCTTGGGGAGCAATTTCGTGGCTCCTTTCTTTCCCAAGAAGTCAAACACGATTTTCCATGAAGGGTGGCTTGCCCATACTCGAATTTGGATAGTCATACCTCTCTATTACCCAAGGCATTAACTACTTCACCCAACTCTTTGGAGAAATGAATAATTGGGTACAAAAGTCAACATGGGTAGTTGAGGGTCTTATGGGTTCTCTCATTGACACTTTCCTTGACTTGATTGGCTCCAAGGGTTTGAATATTTTCCCTCCCAATTCCTTGTCAAATCATGCCCCCATCTCTTGCTGTATTGCATAGCTAGTTGTGGGTATTTCATTAAAATTCATATTTACATGATATTTGCAATTATATTGTGCCTAGATAGCACGTAAACCATATGCATCACTAAATCGATGGAGGGTCCTTGGCCTTGAGCTCCTCACCACGATTTTATAACAATATTACGTCATTTTCATTTTAATGTAATGGGGTCAAGATTGTGTCATGTCCCAAATTTGGTATTGGGTCACAATGGCCTAATCACATTGGCCCTATTCATTAGAGTTTGTCAAATTGATGCTAAAGGTCAAATAATTGCCAAGGAGGAAAATTACTAGTTTCCTAGGTTTGGGGTGGAAGCTTTGGGATTTGGAATAATGGGGATAATAAATGATGTTTGAACATTAGAATGGCATAAATATTTAATAAAGGAGCTAAATAAATATATACAAGTGAAAATCAAAGTGGCATTTCATCATGAAGACACATGGAGGAAGTGGGACCCACATATGGCTAGATTTCCCCACTACACTTGGCATCATTCTCTCACCAATTCGAATTCAAGGTGAATGGTAACATACTTGGGGGAGTCCAAAAGGTATTATTCATTGCATGACTCATCCAAGGTCGAAATATAGAGGAAGAGTAACTCCCATGGAAGAGGAAGAGGCAATTTGGAGCTAGTGAGACACTTGGGCTAGATTCCCTAGCTCTATGACAACAATGATGAAGATGCTATGACACCTATGACACAAATCAGACCTGAAGGCTGACATATGACATATATGACATGTCAGGGCTAAAAATAGACTCCAAGAGGGCGCTCAAGGGTGTTAGGGCAGCTAAGATGCTTCCACATGTGATTTGGTGGAAGTGGGAGACTAGGAATTGTTGTACAAGTGGCGTTCTTTGAAATCTCTTCCCAACATGAGTTGGCATGAGTCTCTTGGAATGAATTCGACCCATGGAGGACATTAGAAGTTTATAAATGTCAATAACAAAGAATGAAACCAGCTTTTGATCATTTGTAGAATTTGCAATTGCATTTGTGAAGAGGGAGAGCTAGTGGATGACTAGTTTCTTGCCTTAGCCAATTTTGAGGGTGAAAGATTCCCATCCAAGTTGGTAATTGGAAAGGCCATTCAGACCTTTCATTTGGGGCTTTAATGGAGTCTTTATTTGCAGGTGTAAGCTACAGGGCAGCTCATGGTTTCTTCTATTGCAGCTCACTCCTTCAACCATTTCCATTTTTGATGGCATATTCTTGATCCTTGAGGGAGGGCGTTTTTGGTGAGCTATTGTACTCTTTGGGGAAGATTTTAATGCCCCATTTCTTTTGTAATATGAATTAAATACTCTGTTCTTCATCTCCAAAAATTTTCAGGTCGAAATTCCAAGTAGAAATGTTTAAATCTCATTTTTAATGGAAGAACAATGCCATTTCCCCACTACCTTGTTGTGAGCCAATGTGTTGATGATGATTTCGAATGAATGGATGATTCTCTGATATATTTGTGATCAATATACTGCCATGGATGTCTTCTACAAGTTTCATGTACTGTACTTGAGCATTTGAAGCATTTTTACTCAATTTAGTTGCATTGGGAGGTGAAATAGTGCCATTTCCCCAAGGGTCGAATTGGGGATTTTTGCAGTTGAATGGGAGAGGGTGAGAACAGTTGTAATAATCCATTAATGGTGCATATGAGACTTTAATAACATACTTAACACATTACATACCTCTGTTCATAAATTTGAGTGGGTTTGGAGGCATTTGGGAAGCCATTTTCATTGTTTACCCCAGGGGGATTTGAACCCCAAATTACTAGTAAAATTGCATAATTGGTCCAGAATATTAAGAGAGTTTGTAGAGGTATTTTGGTGGCCATATGTCATCCATAAACATCATATTCAAGTTCTAATATCATTCATACACCTTCCTTGAAGATTTGAAGGCATTTGGAGTCAATTTGAGACCTAGAGACCAATACTAGTCAAAGGAAAATCACTAGTAAAGTTACCTACATTGATCAGAATTGAAAGAGGATTTGCAGAAGTATTTTAAAGGTCCAAAGGCATCCCTGAAACACATATTTATGTTCTAATATCATTCATACACCTTCTCAGAATATTTGGGATCATTTGGGGCAAATTTGGGACCTAGAGATCAACACTAGTCAAAGGTCGAACAAGGGAAAAAAAGTGGAAAATTGCCATTTTAATAAAATTCCAAATAAGGGACACTACAGATTGGGATATACAATAATCTTTGCATAAAAGTCATTAATTTTTTAACCATAAATAATACAATTCGTCTAAATAAACCACTTAATAAATCCTTTGGAACTTATAAAAGATACTAAATGTACCAATTTGTTACTACCAATGTCATAAGACCATTTGAACGTTAAACATTAAACACAAACATTAATACATACTACAAGTTGTAGATCATTTATGAGATTCATCTTTTACATAATAGAGGACCAATGCTAGAAAGCGTTGTATCTAGGAGTATTCGGGAAATAGGGACTAGTCAAAAAATGATTAGATTGGTAGGATTGTCTACAACACTTCCAAAGTAAAAGCTTTATCATTAATGAGATTCATATTTTACATAACAGAGGACCAATTGTGATAGAAAGCATTGTATTTAGGACAATTATAGAAATAGGGATTTCTCAGGAAATTACTAGATTGATGGGATTGTTTACAACACTTCCAAACTACAAGCTTTAGATCATTGATGAGATTCATCTTTTACATAATAGAGGATTGTCTACAACACTTCCAAACTACAATATTTAAATGAAATTCATATTTTTAATAAAGGACCAATGCTATAAATCATTGTATCTAGGACAATTAGGGAAATACGAACTTCTCAAGAAATGATTAGATTGGTGAGATTGTCTACAAAACTTCCAAACTACAAGCTTTGGATGAGATTCATATCTTTAATAAAGGACCAATGCTAGAAATCATTGTATCTAGGACAATTAGGGAAAAACAAAATTCTCAAGAAAGACTAGATTGTTGGGATTGTCTACAACGCTTCCAAACTACAAGCTTTAGATGATATTCATATTTTTAATAAATGACCAATGCTAGAAAGCATTGTATTTAGGACAATTAGAGAAATAGAGACTTCTCAATGATTAGATTGGTGGGATTTCCTACAACACTTCCAAACTACAAGCTTTAGATAAGATTCATATTTTTAATAAAGGACCAATGCTAGAAAGCATTGTATCTAGGATAATTAGGGAAATAGGGACTTCTCAAGAAATTATTAGAATGGTGGGATTGTCTACAACACTTCCAAACTATAAGCTTTAGATCATTGTTGATATTCATCTTTTACATAATAGAGGACCAATGCTAGAAAGAATTGTATCTACGATAATTAGAGGAATGGGGACTTCTCAATAAATGACTAGTTTATGGGATTGTCAACAACACTTCCAAAGTACAAGCTTTAGTTCATTGATGAGATTCATCTTTTTAATAAAGGACCAATGTTAGAAAGCATTGTCTCATGAACAATAGTATCTTTGCTTTAAGTTCTTAAGATTTAGTCCTAACAAAATTAAACTATATTATTACTAGATAGGATTGGCTACATCATAAAAAATAATCATAAAACTTAGTTTGATAGATATCATGAAAAATTATGATAGGAAAATCATACAAAATTATTTTATATAGTTCAAAAATGAAGTTATCATCCCAAAGAAACTATAGTATGTACTCTATACATGTAAATACACAAGTTAAAATGATAAATTTAAAATTATAACCCAAACATAACCGAAGCGATGTAAAAAAAACTCTGTGTGATAGGAACTGTATGAATCTATTCTCTTCACTCCTCCCCAAGGCTAGGCTCTCTCTCCTCTCTTGGGTTGGCCTGTAACACATGTCCATAGAATATGTAAATGCACATATGAAATTAAAAATAATTACAATTTTAAACTAAATTATAATATAAAATAAACTTATAAAAATAAAATTGGGAAGAATAATAATTTGTAAATAATTTCTTGAGTGATGACCCCCAAACCCATAATGTTCGTAGTTTGAATACTTCCTCCGACTTCCTAAAATTTAAAGTTTTTAATTAAATAAAACATTCCATATATAAAATAAACTAACACTTCAAATCATAACTAAAATGTCTAAAACATGCAATTTACCCGTGACATCCCAATCCCAATATCTACGCTAGATGGAACATCTCCAAAAAATGACGAACCTAATGGAACCTATGAACACAACCATTTTCAATTTCCAAAAATGTGTACACATTAACGACGAGATACATAAATTACTTCAATTGAACATTGAACAAGACCAAGCAATACAATTAAAACATAAATGTGGATTTATAAGCAAATGTACCTCTCTAAATGTTAAATTTTGAGCATTAATTCACAATACTCTAGGATCTTCACTGAGAGAATAACATGTACAGTATATCAATGCATAACAATCACAATAAGCATGACAAGCATCACAAGAATCAAAAGCATGAGAGACAAGAGACACAGAGTTTCCGTGGGGAAAACCCTAAGGTGAAAATCCCCACAACTTCCTTAGAGATAGAGATAGAAATGGCTCAACCAAAGTACAACCAAAATACACTGAGATAGTCTCCTAGTAGCAGATGATCCTCCTCCTCACTAGTCCGCCACTTTCTGAGTGAGAGAGATATGAATTTCCGAATGATCTAAATAGAGATCACCTGATCTCTATTTATACTAACCTGTTTTCCCAGTGACCTTATGGGGCCGACTTGTCTAGATAGGTACATCCACATTATAATATATATATTTCAGGGCCGACCCCACACATGGTGGTCTAATAACCCATCGGCAAGTACACACACTTGCGACACTTGTCAATCCACATTATGACACTTCCTTATAGAGTAATAACACATCTCTAATAAGGGTACAATAAATATATATGAAATACATAGATGAAATACATTCCGAAGTTACATATACATCAACACTCCCTCTTAACTAGGAAGGTATTTCTTGACACAGATCTACTAGACAAGTCTTCTTCTTGGGATCATCATAATGGTCATCGTCACTGCTACTGCTATCTCGACCAATCTCTGACTCTACTCGTCATAGGAAGTTCTATAGAGCCAGTCCTTTTTCATATTGGATGTAGGCCCACCACCTGTAGGTCTTTGTCATCACTAGCCATACTGTGGAATCCTCAAGACTTATTACGTGTGTCACAAAACCTTGAAAGAGAATCCCAGGCTGTTACGAGCACATGGCTCTACCTATAGGATATCCCAGGGCCATATTATATGTGACCTCACCACAAAACCTCACAAGAGCATACCAGGCTGTTACGAGCACACAGCTCTACCTATAGGATCTCCCAGGGACAGATTATATGTGGTCACCACAAAACCTCGCAAGAGCATCCCAGGCTGTTACGAGCACATAGCTCTACCTATAGGATCTTTCAGGGACAGATTATATGTGGTCATGGAAAAACCTCGCAAGAGCATCCCAGGACTTATTATGGTCACACAGCCCAACCTATCGGATCCCTCAGGGACATATTATATGCCATAGGACAAAACCTCGAAAGAGCATTTTCCAGATATCCCAGGGCCAGATTATATGCCATTGGAAAAACCTCGAAAGACTATCTGCAGATCTCCTAGGGCCAAATTATATGTCCTCCCAGAGCAAAACCTCGAAAGAGCATTTTCCAGATATCCCAGGGCCAAATTATATGCCATAGGAAAAACCTCGAAAGACTATCTGCAAATCTCCCAGGGCCAAATTATATGCTCATCTGTACAACCTGATCCACGGCCATAGAGTATCAACCTGATACTCACCATACATCATCCTGATGTACACATGATCATCCTGATCATCATCACTGCAACATCCTGCTGCATGTCATCTGGAGCAACATCCTAAAGCTCGTCATCCATGATCATCCTGATCATACAATGCATCTACCTGATGCATACCAAGTATCTACCTGATACATATCATAATACATGATCCACCTGATCATACAGTGTATCCACCTGATACAAATACAAATACATGATACATATCACCATACATGATCCACCTGATCATACAATGTATCCACCTGATACATATACAGATACATGGTCCAAGCATCCAACATGATGCATATAAAAAATACATACAAATGATCCTACTAATCATATCCAGCATCCAACATGATGCGTACATACATATACATATAAATGATCCAACTGATCATATCCAGCATCCAACATGATGCATATATACATATACATATAAATGATCCAACTGATCATATCCAGCATCCAACATGATGCATACATACATATACATATAAATGATCCAACTGATCATATCCAGCATACATACATATACATATAAATGATCCAACTTATCATATCCAGCATAAACCAGAACATCATCCTGATGCTCATCATCCAGCGCTTACATCCACAGCCATGTGAAGGATCCTCCTTCCAACATGCTTGGAATGGCTTCAACAAATGTGTCCATCACTTCTTCCTCGAAGTGTCATCAATCAGAAGAACACCAAGCCTCTCTCTGAAGTACCCAAACTTCACCCTGGCTATTGGCTTCGTCAGCACATCTGCAATTTTCTCGTCCGTCGCAACATACAGGAGCTTCACAGCTCCTCTCTGCACCATATCCCTGATATAGTGATATTTGATCTCTATGTGTTTCGACCTGTCATGAAACACTGGGTTCTCAGACAGCTTCACACAACTCTGGTTATCACAGAAGATACCAGTAGCATCCAACGGGAGATCAAATAACTCAAACAGTAGCTTCCGTAGCCATACTGCCTCACAACTAGCTGAACAGGCTACAACATACTCTGCCTTAGCTATACTCAGTGCTACGCAGGACTGCTTCCTGCTAAACCAAGAGATCACACCTGATCCCATACTAAAGCAGCACCCAGATGTGCTCTTCCTATCTGCAGCACTGCCAGCCCAATCTGAATCAACATAACCCTACATGTTAAACTATTGATTCGCTTCATACTTGAGCCCATAATCCACTGTACCCTTCAGGTACCTCAGAACATGCTTTACAGCAACCAGATGAACACTCCTCGGATCTGTCAGGAACTGACTCAATGTGTTCACTGCAAAGCAAATATCTGGTCTCATGTTCGTCAGGTACACCAAGGACCCAATCATCTAACGATACATAGAGACATCAACCGGCTCAGATAAAGCATCGCACAGAAGCTTCAGGTTTGATGCCATAGGTGTGGCCATGGCCTTGCAATCCATCATCCCGAATCTCTTCAGGATATCTACTGTGTACTTCCCTTGACCAAGGAAGATCCCACCTGCACTCTGCCACACCTCCATACCTAGAAAATAATGCATCATTCCCAAATCTTTCATATCGAACTCGGCAGCAAGCTTCCTCTTAGTATCTACAATCAATCTGTCATCTCCTGTTACAAATAAGTCATCCACATACAGGAGTAGAATCACAGGATTCCCTTCCTCAACCTTGTAGTAAAGGTTGGAATCCGCTTTACTCTTGGTAAAGCCCAAACTAGATAGGAAACTGTCCATCCTACCATACCAGGTTCTGGGAGCTTGTTTCAATCCATACAAGGCTTTCTTCAACCTGCACACATATGACTCCCTGTCATGTATTTCAAAACCGAGTGGCTGCTCCACATATACTTCCTCTTCAACTACACCATTCAAGAAAGCAGTCTTGACATCCATCTGGTGTATTTTCCATTTCATTGTTGTAGCCAAGGAAAGTACTGTTCTGATGGAAGTATACCTGGCTACAGGTGCAAAAGTTTCTTCATAATCTATTCCCTTTTTCTGAGAGAAGCCACGAGCTACGAATCTTGCCTTGTATTTTTCTACACTGCCATCTGCAGCATGCTTGATTTTGTAAATCCATTTGGAAGTCACAACATACTTCTCTTTAGGTCTCGGGACAACATCCCAAACATCATTCTTCATTATTGATTGGTATTCCTCAACCATGGCATCCTTCCATTCTTTCTTTTCCGCTGCTTCTTCATAACTGGAAGGCTCTTTGTTCATAATGTTACAGAGTAAAGCAACATAGCTGGTATGTGATCTGGTTCTCTTCTTTGCTCTGTGTTCTTCTTTTGGAATTCCAAATCTTTCTGCATCTTGAATGAGCTCTATAGCCCATGCAGGTTTCCTCTTGTGAGATTTATCCTCACGGGGTGGATCTACAGGTTCTTGCGGATCTTCAAACTCACGACCAACTTCTGGAACTACTTCAGTCATGGTAGTGTCTTGAAATCTAGTTTCCTTAGGTTCTTCATAAACTTCGATAGGTGCCTTCCTTGATTTGATGAAGGCTGAGTTTTTATCAAATGTTACATCCCTGCTGACATCAATCTTCTTGAACCCTGGAAAGTATATTCTGTAAGCCTTCGAGCTTTCACTGTAACCCACAAATATACCCTTCTTTCCTGAAGGATCTAGTTTATTCCTCTTTTCCTTTGGGACATGAGTGTATACTGGACAACCAAATATTCTGAGATGGATGACTTCAGGTTTCTTACCAGAAAAGACCTCTTCTAGTGTCTTGTTGTCCAATATCTTGTGGGGTGTTTTGTTATGCACATATATAGTTGTTCTAGCTGCTTCTTCCCATAGATGCATAGGTAGATCCTGGTCATGCAGCATTGCCCTTGCTGCTTCCATGATAGTTCTGTTCTTCCTTTCTGCAACTCCATTCTGTTGAGGATTATAAGGAGCCGTCAACTCCTTCTTAATCCCTGAATCACTACAAAGCTTCTTGAAGTCACCTGAGGTGAATTCTCCACCATTGTCGGATCTGAATGTTTTGATCTTTTTGTCAGTTTGATTCTCCATCAAGGTTTTGAATTCCTTGAACTTATCAAACACCTCATCTTTGTTCTTTAAGAAGTATACCCAAGTCTTCCTGGAGAATTCATTAATAAATGAGACATAGTAAACATACCCACTCAGAGAACTGGATGACATAGGACCACATACATCTGAGTGGATGATTTCCAGGATGTCTTTTGCCTTGCTTTCACTGCTTGGGAAAGCCTTCTTAATGTTCTTACCTTTTGCACATCCTTTGCAAACACCTTCATGTTTGGTCTTGATTTCAGGAAGACCCTCTATAGCCTTGCTTGCAATTGGAAGTGCCCTATAGTGCATATGAGCAAGTCTTCTATGCCAAAGTTCACTTGGCTCCATGGATTCATGTACCATGGCATGTTCAGGTTGTCCCTTCAATTTATACAATCCTCCCTCTTGCTCTCAAATCACTACTGCATCATCTATGGTCTTTCCCTTTGGCCACATTAGGACTTGGCCATCCATAAATGCAACCCTCATACCTTTTGCATCCAATGCAGAGATGGAGAGTAAGTTCTTCTTGGGCCCAGGTACATAAAGGACTTCTTTCATCTTCAGAGATTTTCCAAAATCTAGGTTGTAGGAGGCTTCACCACTTCCTTTGATTGGGTATTGATAATCATCCACAAGTTTCACCTTATGGGGTGATTCATGTTTAGATAGATTCACAAAAGATTCCTTAAACCCAGTCATGTGTTTGGAAGCCCCACTATCAATCAGCCAATCATTACAACCATGGGAGATAGTACCTGTGAGAGCAGAGATTAGAACATACTCTTCTTCACTTGATGAGTCATCATCACTACTTTCTGCCCTAGCCTTCTTCTTTGGAGGTTCATCATCCTCGGCAGCATGAGCATGGAACTTTCTTTTGTTGCCCTTATTCTTCTTGCTGAAGTTGTTGTTATTATCCCTTTTGTTCTTGGGACAATCTGAAGCAAAGTGACCCTTCTCATTGCATGTGAAGCATCTTAGATCCTTCTTATTCTTTTGATAGGATCTTTTGTAGCAAGAGTGCTCCTTCTTGGGATTGCTTCTTTTGGTGTGAGTTGCGAGAGCTTGATCTTCACCTCCCATCTTTTCCTCACGAGCTACATGTCTAGCTTCTTCTTGAGAGCATTCCTCCCATAGTTTACTGAAAGAGATCAATTTCTTTCTTGCACAGATTCCTTGAATAAAAGAGTCCCATGACCTAGGTAGGCCATTCAGAGTGGTCATAACAACTTCACCATTGTCCACTACTTCATCCACAGCTTCAAGTTGCTCCTTGGTATGAGAGACCTTGGAGAAGTAAGATTGAATGGTTTCTCCATTCAACATCTTGACCCCTTTCAATTGATTCCGCAGAGTGATCTTTCGATTTATGTTCTTCCCTTCAAATAGCTTGGTCAAAGAGTCAAACATCTCCTTGGGTGTCTTTAGAGAAGACACATGGGGTATGAGATGGTCTTTGATAGAATCAGCAATGATTCTCTTTTCCTTGACCAAGTTCTTCTTATGCAATACCTTGGCCTCTTCATCCTCTGGGATAGGGATGTCTTCTTTTATATATGAGTCCAACTCATTCTCTTCCAGGATTAACCCAATCCTATACTTCCAAGCTCGGAAGTTATCAGCCCCTTAAAGCTTATCCTCAAGCTTGGTGTGGTGAGACATCTTAAAGAGTACTTCAAATGGAAATAGAAAAGATTTAGGTCTTACCACTTGAAATGCTGAAAACTGGATCTGGTCCCAGATTAGGGTTTGTCGAAAAAACCCTAAAAATTCAAAATGTGAATTTCAATTTTCTGAAAGGATAGAAAGATGCGCTTTGATGAGCTGATCATCCTCGTGCATTCAGAATTTGAGATCAGCAAAGGTTTACCCTTCAGATTTGCCTTTTTGTCCTCCCGGGTTCACTACGGGTTCATTAGGGAGAGCCCTGAATTAGGGTTTGAGTATCCCGGAGATCTACCCAGCCAAAAATCTCGATCCAAAGCTCTAAACTTTAATTTTTGCAAGGAGCTTCCAGCTATGTCTTCAGATTTCATAAATTCCTATTTTTGTGGAAACCCTAATTTTTAGGGCCAAACCTGAAAATGCTCAGAATTGAATTCCGATTGGAAAGATAGATTCTCCTTGATGAGTAGAGTCAATCTACTATACTGCTTTTCCAAAATCTGTAGGAGAAACCCAATAAACAAGAAACTCAAGTTTCTGTCACTACAAAATGTCTTCTTCTTAGGTTAGCTCTGATACCATGTTAAATTTTGAGCATTAATTCACAATACTCTAGGATCTTCACTGAGAGAATAACATGTACAGTATATCAATGTGTAACAATCACAATAAGCATGACAAGCATCACAAGAATCAAAAGCGTCAGAGACAAGAGACACAGAGTTTCCGTGGGGAAAACCCTAAGGTGAAAAACCCCACAACTTCCTCAGAGATAGAGAGAGCAATGGCTCAACCAAAGTACAACCAAAATACACTGAGATAGTCTCCTAGTAGCAGATGATACTCCTCCTCACTAGTGCGCCACTTTTTGAGTGAGAGAGATATGACTTTCCGAATGATCTAAATAGAGATCACCTAATCTCTATTTATACTAACATGTTTTCCCAGTGACCTTATGGGGTCGACTTGTCTAGCTAGGTACATCCACATTATAATATATATATTTCAGGGCCGACCCCACACATGGTGGTCTAATAACCCATCGGCAAGTACACACACTTGCGACACTTGTCAATCCACATGACGACACTTCCTTATAGAGGAATAACACATCTCTAATAAGGGTACAATAAATATATATGAAATACATAGATGAAATACATTCCGAAGTTACATATACATCAACACTAAATCCTTCTAAATTTACACTAGAAGACACTCTAAAATCATGTTCGATCAACAACGGAAAAAACTGCAATCAATGAACATTTAAAACATTCATTTTTATATCTCAAAACTTGCAAAGCCATGGATCTAACAACAAAAAGTTCTCATAATAGATGAAACAATCATCAATTAAATGTAAACAAAACCCTCTCCTCTGCTTTCTCGCTCATGAGATAGGAGGTCAAACCATCCATTGCAACATCTCTTGGCATATTTCATGACATCTTCATGACTCATAGATTCTACCTCATTATCTATTTTATAGACAAAAATTTAGTGCTTTCTCTTGACTCAGGCCAACATCAATCCCTACAAATGTTGATGTTAAACTACCTTCCATTGACATCCCTCGCTTCTTGACCGACCTGAGATGTAGCCTCCAACTCTTACATTAAACTAACAATCTTTTGACGGAGAGATATCAAAGGAGATGGAGGTCGAGGCAATATCGGATCTCAAAGGGTACCTCTTTGATTATACGTGTGACCCACCTATAATCTACTTATAATTTATTGTATTGATAAATAATGAACCCACCATCGATAATACCATAAGTAATAAAGGATCGAATAGAGGCAATAAATTCTCATTTCCTTAATGATGCTTGAAAAATACATGTCACATGTTGAACCTTCTATATATAATAGAAGAAGGGTGAGAGAAGGAAAACCCCATCTACGCAAATTAAAGCTTCATCCATTGTTGCTCTAGAGATTAAGCTTTACATTTAGCACCCTTAAGACTTAGTTAAATGAGATAAGAGTTGAAAAGTACCATATTATCAATGTTTACGCCGTAGGCGTTTCTCCACGGAGGTGCATAACCTCCACGTCAGCTAGATTCCTCGTTCATTGAGTGAATGGAATCATGCCACATGGAGGGTTCCCAGTCGTTGAATTAATCGCTCCACAACTATCCACTATTTGCTTCAGTATACGTCTTTCTTCCTCAATTCAATTGACGATTTCTATTTGGTTGACTTCAATGAGACACAATCCCTTCATTCTATGTTAGTTCCACACTTAGATAATTCAAACAACCACTTATATCAAACAACCACTTATATCGGGGACTTCAAAGGATTAATGCTGCCCCTCTCTGCTTGGAAACTTTCATGGTCTTTTGTTAACGCCTCAATAATATTTTTTTTCGTGTGACAGGCGTTTCCGCCATGCAGCAACTTGGAACCAGGGTATTTTTTAAGGATTCTAATATTATACTTCAGTATAGTATGCTAGGCGATTATTTTGGATTGGAAAAAACATGTATATAGATAGATAGGTGAATATTAAATATGAAACATACAATTTACTACTGAAATGTGTAAATTTTGGCGAATATTATGATAAAAAAACATATTTTATGTAAATATAGGCAATATTAGAGACTAAAAATGACCAAATAGCGAATTTATTTTTTGAAAAAAAGCCCAAAAATAGCCAATTGGCGAAATTTCGCCCTTAAAAATTACCCTGCTTGGAACCAAATGTCTATGGCCCACAGCAGAGCTCAATTACCAACCAACACATAGAAAAGTTTATTGAGGGCCTTTCTATGGCGCAGGTTTCTGGGGCATTTTCTTGACCTTATACTCTGTTCTTCAGTTTTGGTGATTAGTCTATATGTATTTACAATCAATCAAATTTATGCAGGATGTTGCCTCAAAGAGGCTCTTTATTCTGGATTACTATGATGTGTATATGCTTTATGCCGAACGGATCAATATGCAATCAGACGAGATTAAACCATATGCCAGTCGCACACTTTTCTTCCTCTCCAAGGACGGAATGTTGAAGCCTGTCGCCATTGAATTGTGTTTGCCTCCAATTGATGATAACAAATTTGTTAGAAACGTCTACACTCCTACAGAAGCGCTATGGCGACTAGCAAAAGCTCATGTCATTGTTAACGATACACCCTTTGACTTGTGCTGCCCTGTGACATGAGGATACGGAGCTGAAGGAGAGGCCAGACCCCGTACAACGCAAGAGACTGAGCCTCCATTAGAGGATGGCGTTAAGGCTTGCATGCAACCCACGAGGCTTGCATGCACCCAAGGGGACCCCTCATGGCTCCCGAGGGCCGATTGGGCGATGTAGAGGAGAAGGGCGCGTGGGAGATGGTTGATGCATGTGAGCGGAGAACGAGAGCGGTGGACGGTGATGGGCGAGATAGAAGAGTTAACGTTCTTTTTCTGAAATGGCGGAGGAACTCACTTATTTTTTTCTACAATGGTGGACATTTCCGATCAACTCTTCCGCAAAAGGGCAGATGAACCTTTCCTTCTTCTCCAATGAATTGTTTCGCTTAAGTTATATAAAATCACCCGCACCCCGGAAAAATTCGCTTATCTTTTAACTCGGTTTCTCTTTCCGCAAAGGTGGGCAAATCTGCCTATCTTTTCCGCAAAGGTGGAACCATTTGGCCTTATCTTTCCACTTTGACGGTCGCAATTAACAGTTTCCTTTTGACTCAAAAGTGGCTTCAAAGGAGGAAAAGGTTGTGGATCATGCTATCAGGTACGCTGAAATTGGAGCATTATTGTTGGAGATGGATTATTGATAAAAAAAACTCTCTAAAAGGAATCAACTCATAAGTTCTCGTGTCTTCGTAACCAGGTGAAATGCACAGGTAATAGTTTGTGTTCAGAAACGAGAGTGATCGTTGTGATTACAGACGAATCATCTCGCGATGCACAATTAGTTCTCAGCGGTACTGCCTTCCGCGATATGGCATCTGATCCTGGTAGATCTTTAGATCTGCTCAATGCTGGAGTGGGGTCTGTTTTGTTTCAAAGGTATTTATCTTTTACTCAGCAATCGTGGATTGCAAATCAGATTAGTAGATGAATTTGAAACACCGTTTCCAGTCGTTTCTTTTGTAATGGTTCTTTTTATTGAGGACCTTTAATGTTATACAGGGTGCCCTGTGAATATCAAGGAATGAATATTTCCTTCCACGTGAATGAAGGCTCAAGTGCTTACTGGTTTAGGGTCTTCGTTGAATACGAAAATGGAGATGGCGACCTGGGGGCAGTCGATCTCATGCAGGTGGATGTTTTACAGAGTTAAACTGCTAATTATTGTAATTAGTAATGTGCATGGGTTACAAGTTTATATAACGGCATCGTGTTTCAATTCTTTGCAGGCAAACTCTAATTCGTGGCAACCAATGCAACAATCATGGGGTGCAAATTGGGCTTTGAGCAGTGGCCCTTTACTTGCTCCATTCTCCATTTGCCTTACAAGTCTCTCTACAGGGAAAACACTCATTATAAATAACGCTATTCCACAGAATTGGCAACCAAATGATACATACGGTTCCAATGCCAACTTTCATTGAAAGCAAGACATGTAATCTCGATGTGGAGATGCAAGGAATTAAATAATTATAATAATAATAGACCCTTCTCATCTCGCAGCTTCTCATCGATGATGGGTGGATAAAAATCCAAGCACTCCACAGATATTTTCTTACATTAATATCTACTTGTCATGATCGCTACATTGATGTAAGCTGAACTGCCAATTCGATCTGTGATTGATGTTTATTGCTCCATTGTTGAATGAAGTTTAAATATTAAGGTTGACTATAAAGTGTTTGAGTGTGATTTGTGGACTTCAATTCCAGCGGTGAAACTGATTCATGGCGAAAAAATCCAAGTTTCTTAAACGATTAAAGTATTATACATATATTGCTGGAGGTTGAAGACATATGTTTTGAGATCAAAACAGAATGCTGCACATCTATATTGTTTTTGAGGTTGAAGAAATATGTTTTGAGACTGAGATAGAATGTTGCACAACAATATTGTTCCTCCGCCATGAAATTTGGATGCTTTGTTTGGATTTTTCAACATCAAATGTTGTATTGACATATTTTCACATCAAAAACAAATTAAAAAGTAATGAGTAAAATCACAATATCAATATAAGAGTTGAAATATCAGATCTAGACAAGCAACAATTTGGTGTATGGGATCCTCTTTTGTTGTTAGAATTATATCAAAGTAAATATAAAAGCTCTCGAAATATTATCATGGTTTTGTTATGTCAATTTGGCATTACATAAATGCAATTTCAGATCTAATATATGTGTATTACAACCTTGTATGAATGAGGTCACAAATACTTACATCCCTTTTGTATTTCTTATGTTTTAAATCTTAAAAGACAATTCTTGTAAAGATATATCAGTAAGGTTAACCTTATTGAAGATACGCTAGCACTAGCACTACTTTTTATAACCTTGCAGAATAAATTTGTAAATTATCATATAGGATTAAAAAAACTTAAAACAAATAATAATAATAATATATTATATTAGTTAAATATAGACATAAATAGATGATGATGATGATGAAGATTAACCTCCACTAAGGCCCATTTGTATATGAAAGAGGGGAATTCAATATGTAGACCCAATATAAAAACTGTTATAGAGAGATACACTGAGAAATCCATATAAACACAAATATAGAAATATTGTAAATATGTTTTTTGAACAAAAATATCCTTACCCCTTTCATCCATATTAAATGATACAAGAAATTACTCCTCAAAAACGTAATATGGATTATGCTCTTGTCTACCATAAATAACAATATTTGTGTAAAGCATTAGAAATTTGAACATGGTAAAAGAGAAAAAAGATGTAAAGATAACCACAATCTAGTGATATCACACATCACATCACCTCAAGTAAAAAACAATTGTTTTCTTACAAGTTCCATTTTTTTTAAAAATATGCATAGATGAGTTTAGTGAGCATCAAATACAATTGACATGATTAAGTAAAAATATCCAAGCCAAGTCTAATGAATGATGGGGTGATGGGTTTTGCTAAGTAGCAGCTAAGGTATAGGAACAATGTGAGCAGGGTGATGGGTTATGCTCAGATCATATCTCATGGGATAAATGAATCATATCGTGACACACCCAAAAATTCCATTTCGAATTCTTTATACTTAATTAAAGCGGTGTGTAAACCCAAGGTAAATTTAACACTGTTAAAACTTGAAACCCAAGGTAGATTTCACACCGTTAAAACTTGAAACATAGAGATATGTTAGATTTTAGTTTCAATGGCACTCGTGGTACTGCGCGTTTTTATAGTGAAACCATGGATTTTAGCCACAAGAGGCCTTGCAGATCACTAGCCAAATATAAGGTTTGAATAGAGATTGATCTGCCAATTACAACCGTGGTACTGTAGGTTATAGTAATGTTAAGGTTGTTGTATCATGTGGAGTGGTGAAGAACCATGTGAAGAATGCATGCTTTTTACAATGTTCTCAATTTAGAATCTTTGAAAGTTTGGACCATCCAAAAGATAATTCATGTGAATGTTTTTTTATCCATGCAAAATGAAAGCAAGTTAAGGAAAAGTACAAGTTAGGCGAAACAAAGAAATCGAGATTTCATGCCCCATCCATAACTTATGGTATTACAAATTTCAAACATTTTCTGCCCCATGGCTCCAAAACATCATTGGGTTTTGAAACATGAAAATGTATGGTGAATTCACATGCCACATGTTTCTATACATGCATGAATTTGATGTTATGTTTGGTGCTGGTCGTCATGTTGTACAAAGAAGTAATAACAAAATAAAACATTTAAAAGAAATACTTCAAAAGTACAATATTTATTGTTATGTAGGTGGATCATTAAAATAATAAAACATATTAATATTCCTAACGTAAGACAAACTTTTATTTTTGTGTTGATTGTGTTGGGTGAATATTTTCTTTGTGAATTATAATGCATTGTGAATTTTGCAAAGCTTCCTCATAAAGAACAATAAAATATTATCTTATGGTGGTAGTGTACAAGATGCACTTTTTTTATTGGTAGTATGCTTTGTACATTATTATTTTAGACACTACTAATACTGAAAATGTTTTTATGAAATTTATTTTTCCGATAGAATGTTAAGTGACAACAACCGAATATTCAAAACAAAGCATTGATGTTAACTAACATGTAGAAGCAGGGTATTTATGAACACAACCTTCAAATTGAACATTTTCATACATTGTCATCTTTACACATGCAACAATGATGACAATATAGTATGCAAATCTTCCTCTTTGAAACTCTCAAGCTGCACTGACCGAGCTCTCCAGCAGAGCATCTTCTATAACAAGAATAAAAAATGGATAGTCTCTATCTCGTGGGGATACTGTGTGCATGTCTTCAACAAGATCGAGTTAGCAAACTTTAAATTGTGGTCGATGAATGTTAAAGGATGATAACATTATAATTGGTGATTTGGGTAACAAACTATTGACGAAGCCCCTACAAAAACTGTCACGAAATTAAAGAGTGGTAAATTATATCCAAAGATTTTGGTCGACCAAGTATTGTTAAGATTTAATATGCTAAGACAGAAAATAGTAGCATTACATTCCATTTCACAATAATAGCATATACAGGATCACTGAAGAAACAACAAGCACAGCATAAACACAAGAGACAAAGATTTATCCTGGGAAACCCTCATGGGGTAGAAAACCCAGCAAAGCTTCCTCAATATAGATGACCAGCAAATACAAAAGATGTAACCCTGAGCATAGGCTCCTCCTTCTCCATAGCAGACCTCTCTCTCATAAGTGCGCCACTCTCAAGTGAGTGAGTGTGTGTAAAATGAGGAATACACCTCCTCTATTTATACACTACTCCGACTTGTCTTTTACACAAATCATGTAGGCTCGTATTTAACCAATGGGTTAAATACCCCACTAAAACTGACTGGGCCGACCCCTCTAGGGTGGTCTAATAACCCTTTGACCCACATAACACATACAGGGCTGACCCCCACTAGGGAAGTCTAATAACCCAAGTTACCACATTCCGACGGAGGAATAAACATCTCCGGATATACAATAAGATCTTCACGGAGGAATGAATCATCTACGGAATAATAAAGTACAAATATAATATTCTTTGAAGTTACAATATCTCAACACTCCCCCTTAACGAGAAGGATATTATAACAGCATCTGCATGAGCAGGGAGTCATCAACGTCATACATGATACATCTATAAATCATTGGAAGCTTTCTCAACATCATCAGTAACTCAAGCAGTTACTGGAACATCTTCGATACTGGAACATCAACATCTTCAGTACTGAGTCTTTATCTTCTGCAACACTCAAACAGCTACAACAACATCAACATCTGGACCCTCACGATCATCAGCATCGTCATCATACGATCATTAGTATCGGGATCATCTCAATCTACAACATCTAGATCATCACGATCTACAACATCTAGATCATCTCGATCTATAGCATTTGGATCATCTCTATCTACATCATCTGGATCATCACGATCTACAGCATCTGGATCATCTCGATCTACAGCATCTGGATCATCACGATCTACAACATCTGGATCATCACGATCTACAGCATCTGGATCATCTCGATCTACAGTATCTGGATCATCACGATCTACAGCATCTGGATCATCTCAATCTACAGCATCTGGATCATCACGATCTACAGCATCTGGAACATCTCGATCTACAGCATTTGGATCATCTCGATCTACAGCATCTGGATCATCACGATCAACAACATCGTCATCTAGATCATAACGATCAGCAGCATTTTCAATACAAGTATCCACACTAATACAAGTATACACATCATCAATACAATTATTGTAATATCCCTTTTTCAAATTTTATTAAAATGCCCAATTTTCCACTTTTTTTTCCCAATTTCGACCTTTGACTAGTTTTACTGTTTTGACCTCCAAATCAACCCAAATGCTCCCAAATCTTCTGTAGGAGTGTATGAATGGTATTTAGACTTGAATATAAGGTTTAGGGATGTTTTATGGCCCTCCAAATACTGCTGCAAACTTGATTTGTATTCTGATCAATATATGTAATTTTGACTAGTAATTTGTGCATCAAATCCCCCTTGGGTAACACTGCAAATGGCCTTCCAAATGCCTCCAAACTCCCACAAATTTATGAACAGAGGTATATAATGTGTTAAGTATGTGATTAAGGTCTCATATGCACCATTAATTTATTTTTAATACTGTTCTAACTCTCTCACATTCAACAGCAAAAACCCCCAATTCGACCCTTGGGGAAATGGCACTATTTCACCTCCCAATACAACTAAACTGAGTAAAATTGCTTCAAATGCTCAAGTACAGTACATGAAACTTGTAGAAGACATCCATGGTAGTATATTTATCACAAATATATCAGAGAATCATCCATCCATTCGAAATAATCAACATTATAGTGTCATACATCAATGCATTGGGGAAATGGACATTGTTTGCTCATTAATCAATAGTTTTGCATACAACCAGTGGGTATTTCGACCTGAGACTTTCTGAATATGAATAACAGAGGATATGAAGCTATTACAATCATAAATATGTAATGAGAAGCTCTCTCAAGAAGCACAAGTGCTCACAAAAAATGCCCTCCCTCAAGGAGCACGAATATGCCTTCAAAACTGGAAACGGTGGAGAGAAAGTGCTGCACTAAACCAAACCATGAAACTTCCTGTAGCTGCTACCTACAAATACAAAATCCATTAAAGCACCATGAAAGACCTGAGTGGCCTCTCCAAACACCAACTTGGATGGGAATCTTTCACCCTCGAAATTGGCTAAGGCAAGAAACTAGTCATCCACTAGCTCTCTCTTCACAAATGCAATTTTTCTCAAATCATCAAAAGCCATTCTCATACTTGATTTCTACATTTTATAACCAACATTATCCTTCAAGGGGTCGAAATCCTCTCAATAGATTCAATAATTTTCCATTTAGAAAATATTCCTCATTTGCCACTTGTCTCCTAGTTCCAACCTTCCATCTTCTCCCAAATTCGAATTTGAGTCTCTTTAAATTCCTCCAACTCCATGAGCGCCTTCTTGAGCCTATTTTTGGGGCTGACATGTCATAATGGTCAGGTGTAAGAAGTCAGGTCTGAATTTTGTCATAAAATGTCATAGATGCTTCATTATTGTTGTCATAAAACTAGGGAATCTAGCCCATGTGTCCACTAGTCTCCAATTTGACTCTTCCTCTCCCATGGAGGTTACTATTCCTTCCCATTTCGACCTAATATGCTCAATGCCATGTGTTATGACTTACCAACTCACCCAAGAGTGTTCACCTTCCCATGAATTCGAATTGGCAAGAGAGAGCTGCCATGTGTCATTGAAAAATCAAGCTAGTGTGGGTCCCACCACCTCCATATGTCTCCAAAACCACTTGCCACCTAGAATTTCTCTTGAATTTATTTATTCATCATATTTATTAAATGCTTGAACCCTTCTAATGTCTAAATATCATTTATTAGTTTCCTTATTACCATCCCACATGTGCCCATCCAACCTAGGAAACTAGTAGGATTTATGGGATTGTCTGACTATGCATTTATTTGAATGGGGACATTACAGTCCTCCCCACCCAAGATTGCTTGTCCTCAAGCAATTTCAAATTTGGATGCTGCAAAATCTTCTCCTCTTCCCATGTGGCATCTTCATTTGGTAAGTACTTCCATTCCACTAAATATTCTTTGATGATTCTACTCCTCAACCTTCTTTCCCGTGTCTTCAAAATCTTTTCCGGAACAAGTGTGAGCTGACCTTCATCATCCAAAGGAGGAAGTATTTCTGAAGTGATGATTTGCTGACCAAGAGCTTTCTTAAGACAAGAAACATGAAATACATTGTGGATTTTACTCCCTTCCGGAAGTTCTAGTTCATATGCTACTTCTCCAACCTTCCGCACTACCTTGTATGGCCCATAGTACCTTGGTTTTAATTTTTCTGCTCCATTCTTTTTTAGAGATGTTTGTTTATAGGGATGCAACCTTAAATATACTAAATCATTGACTTTAAAGGTTCTCTCTTCTCTATGTCTATCAGCATATTGTTTTTGCTGATTTTGAGCAACCTGCAAATTGTCTTTCAAGAGCTTTAAAATTTCTTGGCTCTCTTCCACCCAATCTTTAGCCTTTGGGGCTCTACTATCACCAAATATAATGTCAACAAATGTAAGTGCATCATAACCATATAATGCTTTGAAAGGAGACATTCCTATTGACATATGATAAGTGGTGTTGTAGCAAAACTCACCCAAGTGTAGCCATTTTGCCCATGCTTTTTGCTGCCCTCCCACATAGTTTCTTAGGTATCCTTCCAACCATTGGTTTACCCTCTCTGTTTTTCCATCAGTTTGTGGATGATAGCTGGTACTTGGAGTCAATTGAGTGCCTACCAATCTAAAAAGTTCTTGCCAAAAAGCACCCATGAATCTACTATCTCTATCACTGACAATGCTCTTGGGGAGCCCATGCAATCTGAAGATTTCTTTGAAAAAAATATCAGCCACTTGTGCAGCACTAAAAGATGATGTAACAGCAAATAAATGAGCAAATTTTGTCAACCTATCAACTACCACATAGATGCAATCCTTACCTAAGGATTTAGGCAATCCGGTGATGAAATCCATGGAAATACTGTCCCATTTTTGCTCTGGAATGGGCAATGGTTGTAATAGGCCGGCTGGACATGTAAGTTCTGATTTGTTTTGTTGACATGCTTTACATTCATTCACATACTTATGAACATCTTCCCTCATCCCCTTCCAAAAAAATCTTTGCCTCAACTGTCTATAAGTTTTGAAGATCCCCGGATGGCCCGCTAGTGGGGAATCATGTGCTTCTTGCAAAATTCGGTACTTGAGCTTGGAGTTATGAACTAAATAAATTCTTCCCTTATAATATATCATCCCATTCAAAATCCTATAATTATCATCCCCTTTGATTCCATCCAACACATCACAAGCAAATTTGTCTTTGGCATATTCAACTAGTAGCATGTTTTTCCAATCCTTGGCGATATCCATGAGAGAAAAGGAATGCCTTCTTGACAAAGCATCTGCTACTATATTATTCTTTCCTTTGACATATTCAATATCAAAATCATAAGCTTGAATCTTTCTTACCCACTTTTGTTGCCTTTCATTTAGATCTTTTTGGGTGAGAAAGTGTCTTAGACTATTATGGTTAGTTTTCACCACAAACTTGCTGCCCACCAAGTATTGTCTGAATTTGGCCAATGCATGCATAATGGCCAGCATTTCTTTATCATAGATGGAGTAAAGTTTTTCATGAGGCTGCAACTTTCTGCTCTCAAAGGCTATGGGGTGTTGGCCTTGCTTTAGGACAGCCCCTATTCCTCCACCTGAAGCATCACATTCCACAACAAAAGGTTTAGTAAAATCAGGAAGTGCAAGTATGGGACAACTACTCATTACCTCTTTCATTTTTTGGAATGCTTTTTCAGCCTCTTCATCCCACTTGAAAGCATCCTTCTTAGTCAAATCAGTGAGTGGAGAAGTCAACTTGGAGAACCCTTTCACAAATTTTCTGTAGTAGGTGCATATGCCAATAAAGCCTCTCAATTCGGTAATATTTTTTGGTGATGGCCATTCCAAGATAGCCCTGATTTTTTCCATGTGTACATTCACTCCTTCTTGCCCAATAATGTGCCCAAGATACAGTAGTTCTTTCATCCCAAACTCACATTTTGATAATTTAGCAAATAAGGACTCTTCTTGCAAGATTTTCAACACAATCTCTAACTGTTGCAAATGCTCTTCCCATGTTTTACTGTAAATGAGAATATCATCAAAGAAAACCAAAACAAACCTTCTTAGTTTCTTGCAAAATATCATATTCATACATGCTTGAAAGGTGGCTGGAGCATTAGTTAACCCAAAAGGCATGA
This sequence comes from Larix kaempferi, assembly GCA_027924585.1. NCBI lineage: Eukaryota > Viridiplantae > Streptophyta > Pinopsida > Pinales > Pinaceae > Larix > Larix kaempferi. The sequence goes on from BSBM01000011.1 coordinate 3,600,596, forward strand.
CAAGAAATTCAAAGTGGCCAAAATGATATCGAAAAGCGGTCTTTTGCACATCTTCATCTTTCATTCGAATTTGGTGATACCCTGATCTAAGGTCAATTTTTGAGAAGTATTTGGCCCCATGTAGCTCATCCATGAGCTCATCAATCCTAGGAATAGGATACCTATTCTTGATAGTCTTTTTGTTCAACGCTCTAAAATCTATGCGCATTCTCAATGTTCCATCTTTTTTCTTCACTAGCACTACTGAAGAAGCATAAGGGCTAGAGCTTGGTCTAATGAGCCCCAACTCTAGGAGTTCTTGGATAGCTTTTTCAATCTCATCTCTAAACCTTTTAGGATGTCTATAAGGTGGTATCTGAATGGGTGAAGTACCCTCCTCCAAAACAATACTGTGCTCAACCCCCCTATCTGGTGGCCTACCATGTGGAAGGTCTCTAAAAACCTTTTCATATTTTTGCAAACGTTTCTCTATCTCCTTTGGGTGTTTGACAATATTTATAGTTGGCTTGGGAGATGTAATATGACATTCAGCAGCCCATTCTATATCCCCATGCCTCAATATAGATCTCATGCTATTGCAAGTCACTACTTGATTTGGATAAGTGTGTTGCCCTCTCACAACTCTTTGTACTCCTTTTGAATCTTGGAATTTCATTTCGGGAATTTGATAATTTACTGTATGCTCTCATATTGAATACAACCATTGCACTCCCAAAACCACATTAGTATCAGCAACATCAACCACATAAAAACTATCAACAAAAGTATAGTTACCTACGGTGACTTGCAGCTTTGGAACCCATGTTTTGCATTGCATTGTGTTGTGACCGGGAATGACAACTGTGAAGCCATCAAATGGTTCAATAGGTATCTTTCTTTTCTCTACCATCTCTGCATCAATGAAGTTATGAGTGGCTCCTCCATCTACCAAAACTGAAGTTCTTTGTCCTTGTACCACACCTTTGCATCGGATAGTATGATAGCGAGGTACTGCTGAAAGCACTGCCATTCTTGCTTTGTCCAGTGAAGGTTGATTTTCTTCTTGTCTTTCCTCTTCTACTGCTGTCTCATATGCCTCTTCTTGATCTAAAATATGTCCATCTTCATCCATGCCCCCATCATACCCCTCATTATCAGAAAATACTTCTATGTATTGAGCCTTTCCTTTGGTACATTTGTGCCCCGGTGTCCATGGTTGGAAGCATGTGAAGCATAGTTTCTTTTTTCTAAGTTCATCCCTGTTTAGTCCCTCTTTTTTATTCCTCTCAAATGAATCTCTTTTCCAAGGTTTCTTATCATATCCATCCCTTTTCCAAGGTTTCTTTTCAGATTTATAGCTAGGCTTAGGAGGAAATCTCGTTCTAGGAAGCACATTTTGGAGATCCCTAGTCAAGCTCATTGCATCTTTTAATGTAGTTGGCTTGTGGGCTTTGACCAAACCTCTTAAGGGTTCAGCCAAACCTTCAGTGAACAGCAATACTAATCTTCCCATAGATACATCAGCCACCTTGACTGATAATTTTTGAAAGTCCAACATATATTCGGTAGGGGACCCAGTTTGCTTCAATTGAGCTAGTTCTTTGAAAGGCAATTCTGGATCTTTTTGTTCAAATCTTTCTAGTACCCTGTCAAAAAATTCTCCATATGTTTTAACCTGATTATGACCCAAGGTTTTCATCCCATGAAACCACCATTCATTGGCATCTCCTTCCAAATGCAAAATGGCCATTTTTAATGCATCCTCTTCCAACATAGGATTCAGCTGAAAATATACATCCAATTTTTGCACCCAAGTGTTAGCAGAATTTTGAGAAGAACCATCAAAAGTAGGAAGTGACATTTTTCCAATAGCACTATTCAATTCTTTGTTATGGAATGGACTCCTATTGTCTCCCTTCATTTTAATCTTTTGCATAGCATCAATGTAGTCACTGAGTGGTACACCTCTTTTACACTCTTCATTCAAATCATTCCAATCATTTACTAGTTTCTTGTAATCCAATTCAAGATTGGGCTCTTCTTTGGGTGTGAGAAATTTAGGTGCAGTATGCCTTTGTGTGCTTTGAAATTCATCAGGTCTATTATGAGGTCCTGTACTTGAGAAAATATGCTCATTCCCTTTCATCTTTTCCCCTGAGCGTGAACCACTATTATCTCCTATCATCCCTTTGCCTGAAAGTTGGCTACCCAACAATTCGAAACCTTTCATCATTTGTTTATTCATATCTAGCATAACCATGGTAAGTCCTTCAAAACATGGTTTTAAGGCTTCAATAAATTCCTATGTCTTAATTTTTCCTCCTCCTCTCTACCCATTGTTTTAGAAAAAAACTCTTTTTCTGCTACTATCTCTTCTTCAACCAAAACTTCTTCAACTACTGATTCAAAGGGTGGTGTTTTATTTGTTTGGCTTCTTGTTAATACCATCAGGTTCCAAGACCATTCTCTGATACCACTTGTAATATCCCTTTTTCAAATTTTATTAAAATGCCCAATTTTCCACTTTTTTTTCCAATTTCGACCTTTGACTAGTTTTACTGTTTTGACCTCCAAATCAACCCAAATGCTCCCAAATCTTCTGTAGGAGTGTATGAATGGTATTTAGACTTGAATATAAGGTTTAGGGATGTTTTATGGCCCTCCAAATACTGCTGCAAACTTGATTTGTATTCTGATCAATATATGTAATTTTGACTAGTAATGTGTGCATCAAATCCCCCTTGGGTAACACTGCAAATGGCCTTCCAAATGCCTCCAAACTCCCACAAATTTATGAACAGAGGTATATAATGTGTTAATTATGTGATTAAGGTCTCATATGCACCATTAATTGATTTTTTAATACTGTTCTAACTCTCTCACATTCAACAGCAAAAACCCCCAATTTGACCCTTGGGGAAATGGCACTATTTCACCTCCCAATACAACTAAACTGAGTAAAATTGCTTCAAATGCTCAAGTACAGTACATGAAACTTGTATAAGACATCCATGGCAGTATATTTATCACAAATATATCAGAGAATCATCCATCCATTCGAAATAATCAACATTATAGTGTCATACATCAATGCATTGGGGAAATGGACATTGTTTGCTCATTAATCAATAGTTTTGCATACAACCAGTGGGTATTTAGACCTGATACTTTCTGAATATGAATAACAGAGGATATGAAGCTATTACAATCATAAATATGTAATGAGAAGCTCTCTCAAGAAGCACAAGTGCTCACCAAAAATGCCCTCCCTCAAGGAGCACGAATATGCCTTCAAAACTGGAAACGGTGGAGAGAAAGTGCTGCACTCAACCAAACCATGAAACTTCCTGTAGATACTACTTGCAAATACAAACTCCATTAAAGCACCAAGAAAGACCTGAGTGGCCTCTCCAAACACCAACTTGGATGGGAATCTTTCACCCTCGAAATTGGCTAAGGCAAGAAACTAGTCATCCACTAGCTCTCTCTTCACAAATGCAATTTTTCTCAAATCATCAAAAGCCATTCTCATACTTTATTTCTACATTTTATAACCAACATTAGCCTTCAAGGGGTCGAAATCCTCTCAATAGATTCAATAATTTTCCATTTAGAAAATATTCCTCATTTGCCACTTGTCTCCTAGTTCCAACCTTCCATCTTCTCCCAAATTCGAATTTGAGTCTCTTTAGATTCCTCCAACTCCATGAGTGCCTTCTTGAGCCTATTTTTGGGGCTGACATGTCATAATGGTCAGGTGTAAGAAGTCAGGTCTGAATTTTGTCATAAAATGTCATAGATGCTTCATTATTGTTGTCATAAAACTAGGGAATCTAGCCCATGTGTCCACTAGTCTCCAATTTGACTCTTCCTCTCCCATGGAGGTTACTATTCCTTCCCATTTCGACCTAATATTCTCAATGCCATGTGTTATGACTTACCAACTCACCCAAGAGTGTTCACCTTCCCATGAATTCGAATTGGCAAGAGAGAGCTGCCATGTGTCATTGAAAAATCAAGCTAGTGTGGGTCCCACCACCTCCATATGTCTCCAAAACCACTTGCCACCTAGAATTTCTCTTGAATTTATTTATTCATCATATTTATTAAATGCTTGAACCCTTCTAATGTCTAAATATCATTTATTAGTTTCCTTATTACCATCCCACATGTGCCCATCCAACCGAGGAAACTAGTAGGATTGATGGGATTGTCTTACTATGCATTTATTTGAATGGGGACATTACAAGTATCCACACCAATACAAGTATACACATCACCAATACAAGTATCCACACCAATACAAGTATACACATCATCAATACAAGTATCCACACCAATATAAGTATACACATCATCAATACAAGTATCCACACCAATACAAGTATATCATCAATACAAGTATCCGCACCAATACAAGTATACACAACATCAATACAAGTATCCACACCAATACAAGTATACACAACATCAATACAAGTATCCACACCAATAACAACATACTCTGCAAAACACATGATTCATTTAAGACACCATAACATGTCTAGGGATGATACAGTCCACTTGTCAACTTAGACAAAATCGAAGGACCACTTTCTCAGAGACATATGTCTATGGATCAATTCAGGGACCGAAGTCCAGGGATGATACAATCCCCTCTCGTCCACTAGGGACCACTTCTCGAAGACATCTGTCTACGGATCAATTCAGGGACTGAAGTCCGGGGATGATACAATCCCCATCACGTACATTTTGAACTAGTGGTTCCGGGATGATGCAATCCCCATCACGTAAATTTTGAACTAGTGGTTCCGGGATGATGCAATCCCCATCACGTACATTTTGAACTAGTGGTTCCGGGATGATGCAATCCCCATCACGTACATTTTGAACTAGTGGTTCCGGGATGATGCAATCCCCATCACGTACATTTTGAACTAGTGGTTCCGGGATGATGCAATCCCCATTAGTCCACTAAGGACTTCATTCACAGAGACTATACGTCTATGGATCAATTCAAGGGACTGAAGTCCGGGGATGATATAATCCCCACCTGTCCACTAAGGACTTCATTCTCAGAGACCATACGTCTACGGATCAATTCAAGGGACCAAAGTCTAGGGATGATACAATCCCCACCTGTACACTAAGGACTTCATTCTCGGAGACCATACGTCTACGGATCAATTCAAGGGACCGAAGTCTAGGGATGATACAATCCCCACCTGTCCACTAAGGACTTCATTCTCGGAGACCATACGTCTACGGATCAATTCAAGGGACCGAAGTCCGGGGATGATACAATCCCCACCTATATCCTTATCAATACAGATATCATCAAAACATGTATCCTCATCGATACATGAACAAAATATGTATCCTCATCGATACATCAACAAAACATGTATCCTCATCGATACATCAACAACATATGTATCCTCATCGATACATCGACAAAACATGTATCCTCATCGATACATCGACAAAACATGTATCCTCATCGATACATGGACAAAACATGTATCCTCATCGATACATCAACAACACATGTATCCTCATCGATACATCAACAAAACATGTATCCTCATCGATACATCGATAAAACATGTATCCTCATTGATACATCAACAAAACATGTATCCTCATCGATACATATATCATCAAAGTAAAAGCAAGTAAAAAAATATTCTAAGTATAAGATTCCTAAGTCTAAATGATCTAAGTATCCAAGTGTAGTAAACAAGTATCCACATCATCGACCTTGCTGTCGATGAGGCAATCTCATCATCGGTGACCACATCACTCCCCCTTTCAAGGAGCTTCCTTCCAAACTTGTCTCGGAAATACTCAAACTTTTCTTGAGGTAGAGGTTTGGTTAGTATGTTGGTAACCTGTTACAAATTCAAACTTTATAGTTCCTTTCTGCATCATATCTTGTTAGATCCCTATGTTCTTTGACTTATCATGGAACACTGGATTTTTTATCATCTTGATACAACTCTATTTGTCACATAGGATCACAGTTGGTTCTATCTCTAAGTCAAACAATCCTGAAGCCAAACTTCTTCACAACTAGTAGAGCAAGCAGCCATATATTCCGCTTGTGCTGAGAGCCACATTAGACTGATTCCAGCTAAACCACGAGATCATGGCTGATCCCAGACAATAACATCCTCTCGATGTGTTCTTCCTATCTGATACACTTTCTGCTCAATCAACATCTGTGTAACCATCTGAAGTCATGATCTCCAAAATAACATAGATCAAAGTCTATCGTATCCTTTAGGTACCTCATCACATGCTTTGCAGCTATCAGGTGAACACATCTAGTTTCCACTAGATACTGACTCGAGGTGTTTACAACAAAGCATATATATGACCTAGTATTCGTTAGATACATCAATGACTCAATAATTTGTCTGTACAGAGTTATATCTACTAACTCTGATGAGTCATCCGCTAACAGCTTCGAGTTGGAATCCATGAGAGTGGCCATTCCAACACATCAAGTCCTTTTAATATTTATCAGCATATTTTCCCTAGTTGAGAAAGATTCCTTCTGATCCTTTCCATGCTTCCAGACCTAGGAAGTAATGCATCAATCTGAGATCTTTCATTTTCATTTCTTCAGCCATCTTCTTCTTTCTTTTCATGATCTGTTTCTCATTCCTTGTCAAAAAGAGATCATCCTCATACAATAATGATATGATAGGTTCATCATCCACGACCTTAAGGTAAAGGTTAGGATCACCTTTACTTCTATTAAATCCCAAGCTTTGTTAAGAAGTTGTCAATTCTCCATCATTCACACTCTGCATTGAGTGATCTTATGCATATCTATCTGTGCCATCTCTTGTCAGATGGGTCTACTGATATGAGCCCCAATATCATTTGAACTATGTGGTGAGTTCCTTCTTGCATCCATGTCATCTGTGTATAGAATCCATATTCAACCTTGTAGCAAAGGTTGAGATCCACATCACCCAAGATGATCATTAAGCTCATCAATTTACTACCAATCCTGGGTACCCATACAGAACCTGAATCACACTTCTTGTTTAATTACACCATTAAGAGAATGGTCTTATCTAGCCACTTGGAGCAAACATCCCGTCATGATTCTCTTCTTCTTTCTAAGAGAATCTTCTAGCCACGAGCCTTCTATATTTTGTTTGATTTGTAAATATTCTTGTTGAACATCCATCACTTATTCGGTGTTCATCATTCTTCATGATCTTTCCTACAAATCAAAATTAAGTACATGATTAGTAATGCTTCATAATCATGAAATCATGATAACCTATTATGCATACAGATATCATTTACATAGTTATGCAACTATCTTGACCAATAATTTGGCACAACACTTTTCCATATCCTGTATGCATACGGTGGCTATCTAGATGCCTTCCATCTCTACCAGAACATACTATCTAGAGTGTGCATAGCTCTCAACATGTCAGCAAAGAGGTTTCATTCTAGACAAGCAACAATGGAATGTTTGTCCAACTTAGCAATCATATGCATATTGGTAGTATATTGTTCAATGCTCTATGAATGTTTACACTCAGCATGATATATTCTAGGAATACAAATATGCATACAAGCAATATCATTTATTATTTGAAATAACAACTCAAATACTTATCTTTTATGTTTGTGTGGTTGCCTCCCGCTTGATCTTCTATATGTCTTTTGAACTTCTATTCATTCTGTACCACTGTGCATGCTCAAGTGTGCACTAGTGTCATCCTCATGATCTCATACACAAGCATACATTCATTAGTATATTCTCAATATTATCAAAAATCATTATAATTCTAAATAATCTTGAATATGTATAGTCATGATCATTAGTATTCAGGATTTCAAGGAAGTCTTCTTTTACTCATGCATATTCTTGTTTGATCATAGTACTCTTCTGGTTAGTTAAATCATCAACCAAGATAAGAGACATAATATGCATAAACCCTTGATTACTAACTTTATGAATAAGCATAACCAATCATACCAAGTATACTTATATAAGGGATCCTAATACATGGCATAGGAAAACATACCTGGATTAGTATACCTGCTTAGTTATGTCTAACATACCTAATCAATATCTTCTTTGTTCTCTTCAATGATTTAGGGATCCTATGCTGGAACCTACATATCTCATAGGTTAAGCATACTAGAACAAAGTCATACATACCTTGCAAGTAGAACTTCCATGTGATCAAATATTATGGATGAGTCTTTGTCTTCATGTTGTCATGGTCATGGAACTTGATTTGTCTTTCGTGACGTACCTGTATCTTGTTAGCAGACAACATCAACCTTATACAACATCACAGTGCATTAGTACAATCATATAACCCTAATCAATGAATGTCTTCTATCATTCACATGCATTCATAATGTTACTAGGGTGATAAGACAATTCTAACATTAATCAAGATTGTACTAATAAATAATATGAAGACAAACATATTATGAACTCAATCAGGAATCAGATTTCAAGACATACCTGAACCTCCTTAAGTCATACCTGTCGAGACTTCTTGTAGTCTTCTTATGTAAGGCCTTAGCCTCAAATCCCCCTGTAACTTGATCTGAAGCTTGATTAGGGTTTGATAGAGAAACCCTAAAAGTTCAATCTTTGACTTTCACACTTCTGAATGGATGGAAGGATGTGTCTTGCTGAGCTGATCAAACTAGCATACTTCAATTTTGAAATCTCCAAAATTTGACCCCTCAAAATTGCCTTCGAAACTTCTGGATCTTCTAGACAGGATCCCGAACTAGGGTTTTATGAATCCCACCCTTCTTTCCAATCAAAAGGTTCGATCCAAGGCTCTAAACTCTTATTTTTCTAAGGAGCTTCCAGCCGTGGTCACAGACTTCAAAAATTTCAACTTTTGTTGAAGCCCTAATTTTCCATCTTTCTGATCAAAATCCTGAACTAGGGTTTGATCAAGCCCGGTCTTCTACCCAACCAAAAAATTCGATCTTGGTCTCTAAATTTTGATTTTCCTGAGTAGCATTCATCCGTGGACTTCGATTCCAAAAATTCTAACTTTCTCTGAAACCCTAAATTCTGGAAGCCATGAATGAAGGTGCTCCAAAAATAATTCTGTTTTGACAGAAATATGTACTTGATTGTTTCTGCTGTAACTTTGAACTTTTCGCTCCACAGGGTCTAAAAACGTTTTCTGTGGTATCCTGACCTGTCATATTTCCATTCCGATAGGTCTGACCTCAATTGGATTTTCTGAGAGAGAGTTATGCCAAGTGTCGCAACGTGACCTGTTTATGGGATAAAACAGGAGAGCAAACTTGTACGACGTGCCACGTGTCACTGGTTCAGCTTCGGCCTCTGAAAAAGTTTCTTGAGATAGTACAGCCTGTGTAATACCTGTCACTTTTTACAAAATTTCATTTGGAGCTTCCTATCCCACGTTATGAGCTTTTTTCCTAGGTCACCTGATTTTGACTGAGATCTGGAAGAGGCAGAAACCCTAACTTGTACTGATCATAACTCACAAAGTACAACGAATTTGAGGGTGCCCTTTGGAAACAAGGTACCTGGGGATGTTATCTACAACCTGTAAACTTTTCATATCCTGAACCTTCGCATAAATGGATTTATAGTGAAAGTTCCACGATGACTGGTTTCTGCTATGTAAAACCCAAACCTTCAAATTGTCGCAAGTGAAGCAAGTGTCGTAAGTGCCATACATTGCATTCCTTCAGGTTAGCTCTGATACCATGTTAAGATTTAATATGCTAAGACAGAAAATAGTAGCATTACATTCCATTTCACAATAATAGCATATACAGGATCACTGAAGAAACAACAAGCACAGCATAAACACAAGAGACATAGATTTATCCTGGGAAACCCTCATGGGGTAGAAAACCCATCAAAGCTTCCTCAATATAGATGACCAACAAATACAAAATATGTAACCCTGAGCATAAGCTCCTCCTTCTCCATATCAGACCTCTCTCTCATAAGTGCGCCACTCTCAAGTGAGTGAGTGTGTGTAAAATGAGGAATACACCTCCTCTATTTATACACTACTCCGACTTGTCTTTTACACAAATCATGTAGGCTCGTATTTAACCAATGGGTTAAATACCCCACTACAACTGACTGGGCCGACCCCTATAGGGTGGTCTAATAACCCTTTGACCCACATAACACATACAGGGCCGACCCCCACTAGGGAAGTCTAATAACCCAAGTTACCACATTCCGACGGAGGAATAAACATCTCCGGATATACAATAAGATCTTCACGGAGGAATGAATCATCTCCATAATAATAAAGTACAAATATAATATTCTTTGAAGTTACAATATCTCAACAAGTATTGAAGAAGATCCTACATTAATTATCTATTGAACGCACTACATGTCGAAGACATAATTCTCATATTTGATTCCACTTATGTTTTAGTAGGTATTAGCCCAGACATTTCCACTACTTATAAGAGCTTCAACAATTGCTCCTACTCAGTATGAATTTCTATTCATTGAGATGCTCTCATTTCATCAGACTTATCTCATCCCATCATGAAAAATTCAACACTTACAATTAAAGCGCAATGATTTGTTTCGTTTATTGCAAGAAGGCATGGAAAATTGTTGCTTCATCACATGTGCTTTCGCATGCCTCAACCCAACAATTTTTCCCTTCACTATCCAAACACTTTGCCAAATTTGGAGACCATCTCCTTGGAGAACAAGAGAGACCCCAAGAGTAGAATGGATGCAGAATTCCAAGAGCTGAAAAGTTTTATGGAGATTGGTTTTGAGTCAGCAAGGACCACTTGACCCCATGATTACTAATTCTTCTTCCTGGATTGAACCAATTATTCGATCATGAAAATAACACCAAGAATTTAGGGTTTCAAGAATTGTCCTTGGAAAACTGGGAACTGCCATGCCTAAATATAAAAGGAGTGGATATGAAATAATTGCTCAACAACATGCCAAGAATTCTACCTAAATCACACCAAAAAAGTAAGAAACGACAACAAAGGTAAAGTGGCTAAACATTGTGCTTCTTGGAAAATCACTTTTGAATACTCAGATAATTTCCTGGAAGATGAGGAAATATATAAAAGGGTCAACAATGCGAAAGAGTTGCACAAAAAAATTAAGGGCAACCATGTACCTACTTTTATCAAAATTACAACCCAGGAAAAGAAAGCAAAAATACATATACAAAGAGAAGAATCGGCAGAGCAACAAAAGAAAGAGGAAGCAAAAATACATAGCCAAAGTGAACAAGCGAAAAGGGTACAAGAAAAACAACATAAAGAGGAAGCATAAATATTAGCAATTGAACAACATTAAAGAGAGGAAATGGAAAAATTGCAAAATGAAGAAGTCCATCATGCAAGAAAAACTAAAGAAAATGAAGCTCTGGAAGAACAAATCAGCAAAGAAGCGCAAGAAAAGATCCAACCAGCTATGCACAAGGATCCAACAAGTCCACAAGTCAATAGTCCAAAACCCATGGACACAAACATGCTAATCCCACTAACTGGAGGCCACTTTCCATTTCCATAGCTTGAGCTTACGTCGTTTACCCCATCCAAATAACATACAATGGTCTGATTGGACACGATTTTTTTATTCAAAGAGAAAGACCATAACACGACGATCATAAAAAAGAATGAAAATGACTGCTCAACCAGATATTGTCACCGTTATAGAAAACACACTTGTAGAAGGCACCCAGAAGGACCCCAAATTCATAGCCTCTGTGAATGTTGCAATTGCACAAGCAAGTGCTGACAATGTCGACAAGTTGCTTACCACTATTGAGCGAAACAAAGAAAAAATGTTAAAACTCAAGGCCACCTTGGTAAAGGAACGTGCAGAGACCATTGAGTTAAACACAAAATTACAAGCCACATTATTTGAGAAATTCAATTTACTAGCTGCAAACAACAACCTTAACACAGAAAAGGAAGCATTGAATGTCCAATAATGATAATGGAAGGGGAGACAAATGATTTTCAAACAAATCTTACAGACTTTGAAACATGTGCATCAGTGGTGAATGACAAGGCCAATGAATTGAAGACTCATGTAGATAATTTGTTGAGAGATATGGAATCACTCATGGAACCGTTCTGGGCACAAGCATGCAAGCTTCAAGAGAAAGTCTCAAACTGTCAAATAACACTCTTTCAACAAATCTACAATATCAAACAATTCATGGCAAAGATGCAGGAACTGCAAGCTCAATAGCAATGCATCAACATTTGATTACTACTAGAAACAAGCTTAACAAACAGTTAACTTGGAGAGAAAATAACCCAGCAATTCCTGCTCACCTCCCTCAAAAAACACTAGCGACCCTGAAGCTGGATATTGCACTCCCTGAATTTTGAAAGAAAGCCACTAATCGCCTAAATGCTGAGATTGATAAAACTCTTCAAAAGTGCACAAACTTCTATGAGGAAATCCATCAGGTTCACTGTAAATGTCAACTCCCTATGGCAGCCAATATCGATGAGCTCCCCCCCAAGGATCAACAAATGGCAGAACTCTAGCAAGTGTTGCAATCAAACCTACACTACATCAAGAAAATTGATGCTCTAACAGAAGAAGAAATCAACTTCTATGTGAGGAAAACATCTACACATCTCATTTTCCTTGAGGATACCTGGAAGGCTTCACCAACAAAAGTTGAAAATATAGAAACATAATTGTCTTATCATGAAGTGTATCTAAAACTATCAAAGCCTGCCAAATATAATATCATAATTGAAGAAGCTACTGCATGGGCAGACTGTATTTCCAATTTAGAAGCGTCCAGCTAATTTTAATTGTAAATGTCATTTGTATCTTCTCATATGTACAACACTCAAATGAAAACTTTCCCTACTATTCTCATTTTTGCAATTTCATCAGATAACAAACTTGTCCAAAGCTATATAGTGCTGAAACAACCCTTTTTGTTGTTCATCTATTCTTCTTTGTCAATGAAAACAAATTTCTCTTCTTGAGAAACTATTGCAAAAATGTTTATATGTAATGAGTACTTTTCAATGGATATTATTGGGATTCCTTTTCTCTAAAAAACCTAAATGCTTGTTCATATTTTTGTAACGGTGCTATATTTTGCTGCTGATTTGTAAACTGTGTACTCTCTTTTACATTCATAAAAACAAAGCAACCAAGCAAAGCGACCTCTCCTCATCTACCTCCACGCTGAATAAATACAACCTTTATATTGAGAGCTACGACCACTTTTATTGTGTTGTAAGTCTGCATTTTATTGTGCTTTGTTGTGAACTATCTATATTGCAAAAAGACATGTGAATCCTTGATGCGATGAGAGTCATTGATAACCATTTACTTTCCTTGGTTTATTAGTGATTTTTAGAAGATTAATTCATATAGTGACAGGTTTGTTCGCCTTTACATGGTTGAGAAACATGTAAAGTTTTCATTGTAGACTTGAAATCGTCAAGGTTTCCCACTATATCTTCCATTCTTGAAGCAAGCATAATGAAGATTCATTTACAACTTAGATTGTAGCACTATCAAGAGCTGGTCCATGAAAGAGTTCTATACCTATACTTGCATATGAAGATTCCTAAATTTATTGCTACAACACATGGCATGAAAGCAAACTTTTGTTCACAAGTAGTATGTGCAGTTTATGAGCTATTATAATCATTGTTTTCATTGATATTATTGCAAAAATATTTTTTCAAATTGCTTATATATTCCAGATATAGTAATAATCTATAGTGTTGAGATTACTACTACATAGATTGAGAGAAAAGCAATTGTAGTTGGCTCACTGTGTTGATGAACTTAAGATTATTTTTTGTTTGGGGACATGCCCAATTCGAAACTTCACAATTGTGATTGTAGTGTTTGGTTAAATGCTTGAGATGTGAACTTTATTTTAACCACGTTAAATTTCAAATTAATGCTATATATTATAGCGCTATTGACATCAATCAGTAAAGCAAACAACATTAAATAAAAGGTTTTGTTGACTTTTTCCCTTGTCCTACCAATATCCTTTGCTAACTTTCCTCTTTACCTACCGGCATTAATTTTTGCCCCTCAAAGGGCAAATGCTAGTTGTAATACATCGCTCTTCTTTTAGGATAGGATAGATAAGACTTGAAAAACTATTAAAACCTTGATTTTTGTTATTGGATGACACAAAAGTGAACTTTATTCACTCGTTGAAAAACATCTTTGAATAAATCTTTTGACCTACATTAAACGTTACACATTCTGAATAGTTGGAATTCTACATAAGAATCTTTCAATTCAATATTCTGAATAGGATTTCCAAAGAATGCAGGTGAACGCAACAATCAATACAAAATCTCAACCACACTAATTTTATTATTAGTTACCTTACATTAAAGAAACGCAAAATAAGAGACCGACCAATCTGACAACCATTTTTGACCAAAATTATATTCAATATAATAAGAGGAAATCAAATCAACATGGGATTGGCTTCACTATCAACATAGCCCTGACAAGATAACTTATTTTCCATTTACTATAAACATTATTGACTACACCATTCTAGACTTGCTTTCACCACTTTCAATGATAATGATTAAAAATCACGTCTTCAATAAAAAGTCTTTGTTCACAATCATACAGCCCATATTATTATTATTAGTAAATGTAATCATGTAGCCACAGATTTTGTTACGATGAAACAATCTTCATGTCTGCAAAGTTTATATATATATTAAATCGTGTATACGAATATGAATATCTATAAGTGTAGGAGTTATGACATTAAGGCTCACACATATCAGAATGGAAAGATAGGTAATTTTTTAAGGTTTAATTAATTAGTTTTTATTATTCATTATTTTTGTGTAGGTTTTATGAATCATGTTGCTCTATAAGATGGCAACCGACATCATTATCATCATTATTATTATTTATAATCTAATTTTTAAAAAATCACAATAATTTTAACTTTTTAAAATCATTTGTAATTATTATAATAACATATTTTTATAGTAGGGTTCTAATTCATAATAGTTAATATACTTTTATGTGTTTGTATCATTACTTCAAAGTAAAGGCTCATAGAATTCCAAGTGTAAGGAAATTATTGAATTATTAATAGACAAATCCATTTTTTTGAGTTAGTTTATTTATCAGAAGCAAAGTTTTCTCATTTTGAATCTTTCAACACATTTAAAAATGTACCAAAATCTTCAATAAAAAATAATATAATTCTAATTCTAATCAATAATGTGGAACTATAATTTCTAAAAAAATCTATTAAATATAAAAGAGGTTCTATTTAAAAAACAATATGGATCTATCTTAACTGGCATCTATGATAGTTTTATTAAAGCCATCCATTTTTCCAATTTTTTGACTTACATATACTTGCCGTTGTCTGCATTCCAAAGAACTATATTTATCCAATTTAATACATTTTTTTTCATTTTAATTGTAAATCCACAATATATATATATATATTTCAATATTTCATTTATTTAAACTTTAAAAAGTACTTTTCAGGAAGAGAATTTACTTATTACTATTGACTAATATCTTACTATATGAATAGATGTTAATTAATGTTTTTGATATTAATGAAATGATAAAATTAACACTTCAAGTGAATATTTAAAAATTTAGTTGAAAAATGTGTAAATAAACATTTGAAAAAGAATATAGATTTGAATTATACTACCGCTCTAAATTCATTTATTAATGATAATGAAGAAGAATTCATTTATTAATATTTTTCTCATTACTTACTTAATGTTTATGATGTAAAATCTATAAAAAATGTTAATAAAAAAATTCAAAATAAAAAAACATTAAACATTAATCAAAATTATAAAACTCCTTTTTTATCATTTTTCATTTTTCATTAAAATAAATATAAATTAAACATTAATAAAAATAAATTTTCCAAATAAAAAACATAAAACATTAATCAAATTTATAAAACTCTCCATTACCATTATCAATTTTCATTAAAATAAATATAAATTAATTATTAAAATTAAATCTATAAAATAAAAAATAATTTAATATAATTTAAACATTTAAATATGATAATAAATTATAATTACTAATTTTATGTCTATAAAATTAAAAATAATTTAATATTTAAACATTTAAATATAATAATAAATTATAATTACTAATCTTATGTCTATAAAATTAAAAATAATTTAATATTTAAACATTTAAACATAATAATAAATTATAATTACTAATCTTATGTTTATAAAATTAAAAACAATTTAATATTTAAACATTTATCAAACAATTTAATATTTAAGTATAAATAAGAAAAAAAATTCATTTATTGAAACAGTTTTTTTACAAATTTAAAAAGTGTTGAAAAAAGCTGAAAGGACAAGTGTTTTTTACAAAAACATATCACTTTTGAGATTCCGCACAGAAATTTTAAGATTATAATAAAACTCAAACAAACATAATAATAAATACAAAATTTGAAAAAAAATTAAGATATAAATAATAAAACTCAAGCAAACACAATAATAAATACAAAATATCAGCATGAATTTCAACTAGTTCACTCAGTTAAAGATGACTTATAACATTTAAACATATACAGATGAAATACAAAATATCAACAAAACTTAACATTTAAATATATAAAAATGATAGTAGAATTTTTATAATATAAAAATATTTTTTTTTTAAATTAAAAAAAGTTGAAAACATTGAAATGCTAATTTTTTAATTTGAAACCGTGCACATTTACAAATTTTTTTAAATAGAAACATAAAAATTAAAACTAAAGTGAAGTGAAGAGAAATAAAAATTAAAACTAAAATGAACACAATAATTAATACAAAATCTCAAGAAAACTCGTGACATTTATTGTTTAGTTGTTAGCTTACTTAAAAAGAAAAATTAGCAAAATAAGCATATCCATCATGGGGCAGTATAAGCGTTAACCAAAAAGCTCCAACTTTGGATTTACTAGAATCTGGCAAAGCAAGAATGGCTAAAATCATAATTTGAATCACCAAAATTATGGTTAGTTTTAAAATAAAACATTTAGTATAGAATAGGCAATTAGAATAACTGAAATTGCAAAATTACGGAAAATAACAATTTCCACTTTATCAAAAATTAACAAAAAAAAATGGAGTGGTTTAATTGTCTTTTATCCTACTGAATCTATTATCAACAAACACACAGACAAATCTGACAGGCACTTTTGCCCAAAATAGAGTATTGAAACTAGAGATAATGCGATCAGATACGATAAGATCAACGTGGGATTCGCTTGACTATTGACTATCAACACAGCTGCATTAATTTGTATTTAAAATTTATAACCAGTTTTCTATTTATTGGTAAATCAATTTTGAATACACCTTTGTGGACTTGATTCCAGAACTTTCGATGACAATGATGAAAAAGCACATCATCCAGGAAAAGCCTTTGCTCACAATGATAGGGCTAATATATTACTATACTCAATTCAATTAAATTATGGAGCCACATATTTTTGACTCCTCCACTGCAGTGCTTTATGAGACTTATCATGTCAGTAGGTTCCAAAGTTCACGTTATTTCTGTGATATATATATATTGGGGGGGCGATGGGGGCGATGTCAAGGTGCAGCAGGCAGGATTCCTGGTATTAAAGTATGAGACTCACACATGCTAATCTTCCTAAAAAAAAAATATACAAATATTTCTTCCAATAATCTTTTCCTTTAGCATATTTGGGAATACAATCATGACCAATGATGTTATGACACCAAATTTTTGATCTTCACAAAGTGCACACAACTTCTTCAAAAAATGTTATCGAAACAGCTTGGCATGTTTTTAAAATCGTTGAAGTAGTTGATCAGAAAATTCTACTTTAAACTATACCATTCAAAGCACCTTCGTATGAACTCAAAATTGATGAAAAGAGCAAGAAACTAAAATCTAAAGTTTAAACAAGCATAATGATAAGAGCAAGAAACTAAAATCTAAAAGTTTAAACCAGCATAATGGTAAGAGCAAGAAGCTAAAATCTAAAGCTGATAGATCAATGAAATTGATGAATCAAATAAAAGTTCAAATAAGCATAATGATAAGAGCAGGAAACTCAAATCTAAAACTGACAGAAAAAATGGTAAAGAACACGTTGTTATTGAAAGTGTTCCAACTAAGTTGCAAGCAAGTGTCTAATCATACAAACCAAAAAAAGATGATCATGTGTTTTTATTTTAAAGATAAGAGCTAACTCTACTAGTATTAGAAACACCGCATAGTACAAGAGAAAAAATCATGAGATCAATTATAAATCATCTCTTATTCATACTTTTATAAAAAAATAACAAAATAACGAAGATAGTGATAACTGTTGGAGATTACTTTATGAACCTATGATATTAAAAAATACTCCTAATTTTACTGAATATTAAAGAATGCCTCTCAAAATCCTTTTGTTGAACCTCCCTTCCTAATACACCTTTCCAATTATAAAAAAAAATCCAATTATAAAAAAAACTATTTAATTAAATATTGTTTGTATTCATTTTTTCCATTATATTTTCAATGTCATTTTTTATCTTTACCCTTAGTATGGTGACATGGCACAAATCTTATAACCTCTAGAAACCATGCAAGGTGAAATATGAAATCTTAGTGAGAGAAAATGTTTCAAGATGGGCGACAAACATACATAGTCGTTTCAATCCACTTCACACCACTTTCACTCACAAATCATACATATTCAAACACCACTCCAATTCTGACCAACTTTAGACATAAATCATTATCTAAATTGTTTTTATTTCAAAGCACCTTCATATGAACTCAAAATTGATAAATCAAATAAAAGTTTAAATAAGCATAATGATAAGAGCTAGAAACTCAAATCTAAAAATAACAGAAAAATGGTAAAGAGCATATTGATATTTAAAATGTTCCAACTAAGTTGGAAGCAACTGTCTAATAATTCTAACCATACAAACCAAAAGAGGATGATCATGTATTTTTATTTTAAAGATAAGAACTAATTCTACAAGTGTTAGAAACACCACATAGGACCAGAGAAAAAATCATGAGATCAATTATAAATCATCTCCTACTCATACTTTTATAAAAAATGTACAAAATAATGACGATAGTTCATGGATAGCCCATAGTTCATGGATAGCCCATAGTGCATTAATAGATGCACGGTGATATTAGATTTTCAAATGGGTGTTTTGGAAGTCACGCACATAATTAGTTTCCGTACTTTTTAAGATAGAAAAAATGACTTTTTTTACGAGGTTTGTAATTGAGTGATGAGTGTGGTAGAATTTTATGGTTATGTATGTGTAAAAATCTTAGGAATAACTTTATGAATTTATGATATAGCGTGTGAGATTATAGGATATCAAAGGATAACCCTAATTTTACTAAATATTAAAGAATGTCTCTAAAAAGCTTTTTGTTGAACCTCTCTTCCTAATACACCTTTCCAATTATAAAAATAAATCTAATTATAAAAAAATAAATCTATTTAATTAAATAATGATGTATCCAGTTTTTCCATTATATTTTCAATGTCCTTTTTTAATCTTTACCCTTAGTATGGTGACATGGCACAAATCTTATAACCTCTAGAAACCAATATGAAATCTTAGTGAGAGAAAATGTTTCAAGATGAGGGACAAACAGGTTGACTTCATAAATAGTCATTTCAATCCACTTCACACCACTTTCACTCACAAATCATACCTATTCAAACACCACTCCAATTCCAAACACAATTGGATTCATGCCACCTTCACATGTAGAACATTTTTATTCAAACAATAATCCAATTTCACATAGTCATATTTATACCAACTTTAGACATAAAGCACTGATTCAAACCCCCCAATACCATAATCAATCCCCTAAATACATAATTATAAACTCCTCCTAATATCTGTATGTTTTTAATATATTCAAAATACCCCTTAACCGTTATATAGTAGGAAATATATTGTTTCAATCTTTTAGAGAATTGAATTCCCCAATATGAACTCATGTGTTATAATATTGCCTACCTAGTGAACCCTGTTAAGTCAGTAATTTTTTTCTACATTTTTAGTTTTTTCTCTCCAAATTTTGGTTTGTTTTTTGAGTCTACCTTAGTTAATTTTTGGTTTTCAGTTTTGGTTTTTGCCTTCTTAAGAACCTTATGAATGATTGAATAAAGTTTGAACCCAGTCCTTTCAGATTTCTTTTGATGTTGGTCATTTTTTATATTGAAAAGTGGGTCAATGAGAGTTATATATTCAAAAGGAGAATCATTAATGACTTTAGAGAGTAGCTAAACTAATGTCCTAAACCAAATAGCTGCCAAAATCTCCGACAAGTTGGCAAAAAGTTAGAAAATTGCTAAATTTTGGTTAAAAGATATTCTTGTAGCGCTACACCAAAGTTTAACACAGAGTGCGCTACAGGAATATCGTGGCATGAGTTTTTTGTAAATTCTCGATTTGATTTCAATCATCATGCAGAGTGAAAGTATCTAATCGCATTGTGTGAAGTGTTTAACACGTGTATGCAGCATTTTGAACATGATGTTAATTGGTTGCTAATCACGAAGAGAAAACAAGGGCATCATTACAGGTTATGCGGGTTCAGTTGCACAGAGACCAGCCAATTCCGGGTTTAGCTATCAATTTTCCCTTGTCACACGCATCATCACTGAGGAGTTAGTGTTTGAGGAGGAGACTCCACTGTTGAACGTTGGATTATGTTACTGTGGAGGGAGACAGCTGTTTTCTGGCGCCAGCAAAAATTTAGGGCTTTTGAATTCGTTCACCTGCAGCCAAAGAATCGTTAGGAGGACACCTGTGCTCAAAGAAGAACATCATTGACACCCCAAATTGAAGACATTAAGCCACGATAGAGGAGTAATTGACAGGTATTACATATAACCCTTATAGCTGGAGAATTTGGGTTTCTGCTGCTGCGTGTTTTTCTGAAAAAGTTGGTTGTTGAGGAAGATGTAATAGAGCGTAAAGATGAGGAATTCACCACTGAAATAGTTACCTGAAGCCCGTTAGGAGGATTTTGCATGATGGTTTCTCTCATGACCTAATGTTTTAAAACATTAGAATATACAGAATAGGGCATCGAAAAGAATTACAGAATTATTGGTAGAACCCAGTTTTTACACAACAGGGAGTCTGCTAGTTGGTAGAGGTCCTACACAGGAAGGTCTGTAATTTGTGCAGGTGATTTAAATATCCTTGAAATTGTTATAACCTGGAGAATTATTTGCTCAGAAAACAGCTTATAAGACATTTCTGAAACCTAAAACTAGACTGTTCCTGTTCCCTGAAAAGAAAGATATGGGAAAAAGCAGTAAAAGTGGTAAGGTTAATAGGGCTGAACCCACATACTTGACATGGATTCAAAAACTTCCAGATTGTGCAGAGCTGTTCCAACAGGCAGGCTGGTTGAAATTCTTCAAGAAGATAGATGGTTTTAATGCTCAAGTGTCCTGCAATTTTGCCAAAGGACTTAAGAATGAGATGATCATAATGGATCCTTTGAGATTTAAATTGACTGTAGATTTAATTTCAGAAGCCACTGAAATTAGTAATGAAGGCGAGCTCTGGTTTAAGAAGTCTCCTTTTGAGTTTGATCCTCAAAGATACTTATTGCCCAATGTTATTCCTGACTGGAACAAAGGTATTCTCATACATAATTTCAGGAGGGAATGGATTGAACCTATAAGGATTCTTCAGAGTTATGTAACTTGTGAAGGGAGGTATTCATTAGTGTTCAAATACCATCTCAGGTTCCTACAGCACATGGCAGGGGTGTCTAAAATGAGTTTGCCATTCTTTTTCTTCAAAAGCCTGCAGAAAATGTCAAGCAAAATAAAATAGCAGGATGATCATACTTCTCAATCATTGTTTCATCATGGTCTCATTAAGTTAATCATCTCTACAGTGTTGCAGCATGAGGAAAAAACTTGGGACTTCTTTTTGTTTTGGTCAGGGATTCATTCTAAAGGAGAAGACCATCAACCCAAAAGACAAACTGATAAGGGAAAAGTAATGATACAAAAATTAGTGCATTCAGTTAAACCTGCAAAGAAACATGACATTAAAGTTAAGAAGGGAACAAAGCAGGCAGCAGATGAAGGACATAATGACAGTCAGCCTCAGAAATTTTCAGAGCACAATAAGGTCGAGTTCTCATTGTTTGATGACAAAAAGGAAGAGGAATTTCTTGAAAAGAAGTCATCTCCTATAGCAGATTTTCAAGAAGAGAAGAAAATTGATATCAAAGTGATTCCTGTAGCAAAAGTAGAAGTTCATAACCAGCCAAGAAGCCCCATCACTGTCCTCTCAGATGATGAGGGCTATATGTTAGAAGAAGAGCAGTTTATGCCTGAGATAGAGGTTAAAACTGAGATTAAAGAAAATCATGCTATAAAGGATAAGACCACAAAGCTTAAGAGCAAGATCAAAAAGCTGGAAGTGGTAGAGTTAGCATCTATCCAATATCAAGGGAAGAAACTAAAAATGATGGGAGAGGCAGCTTCTTTATGGAGACCTAAAACTAGGTCTAAAAACAAATTAAGATTAAGCATGAAAAAGCTGTTAAATCCAAATTTGAAGACTGATAAGGTGATCATCTCTGATGAAGAATCCATGGAGGAGCAATCAAAGAAAAATGAATTGCATTCAGTTAAAAGAGAGGATTTTGGGTCTGTAAATGTAACAGGTGAAGAAAGCTCTAAATCCATTGTTGAAAACAATTCTGGAAAATTGTTAACAGAAGATATTAAATCAGCACAGGTAACAGGTGTTTCAAACCCTATCATTGAAGATACTGCTGTAAAGCCATTGACAGAGGAATTAATGTTTAAGAAGTTTGACATGTTTTGGAAACCAAGTGAAGATCAGGATGCTGCAATAGAAAAACTGGTTAATTCTGACAAGGAGAATTTGAAGAAGACTGTCAAACAGTACAAGCATCAAATGAGCTACATGCAGGAAGTTAATGATGGTCTAATGATGGCAAATAGAAGATTGAGAGAAGATCTTCAAGATACTCATGACAATTTTCAGGAGTTAGTGATTGATGCAAAGGAGGCACTCAGAAAAAAAAGGGTTGCTGACAGGAATTGCTCAGAATTAGAAAAGACAGTTCAAACCTTGTAGCATGAAAATGAACACCTACACAAAAGGATAGCTGAGCTGGAGCAAAAGCACAAAAGAGTGAAGAAAAGATCCTCAAGTCCAGATGGCATCTCTTTGCTTGTGGAGGCATCGAAAGAGATCTAGGGAAGTTAGGTTCATTTAAGGCTTTTTGTTAAAGATTTGCTATTTTTAGCAAAATTGTAATTTGTAAAAATGTAAATGCTATTTTACCTAGTCTAGTCATTCGATGGAGGATTAGTAGGAAATACCCTAACTGTTTTTTGGAGATGAAAAACTATTTAGAGAGGGAGAAAAGACATTGTAAGGGTTCGAATTTTTGGAGAGCTAGAGGAGGTCTGCAAACTGTGCTTTCATCCAGACTTGTTCACTGCTAAGTATTGCAAACTCTCATATTGCATTTTTGATGAAACTATGAATATATGACTCCTTATTCCACTTCTGATATGTGTTGGCTTCATTTTAAACTTATACAGTTTCTTGATTGACAAATTCATTTCTGGTTTTAGGTATAATTTCCAGTGGTGCTTGTCTTTTATTGTATGAACTTCATTGCAATCTTTTGTTGGATTCCTGAGATATATATGCATCTTCATGGATATATGTATATGAATTAGTTTTTACTTATCTGTTGAATGTATTCCCTTATGCTCTTGAAGTTTCTAACCAAAACCTACAAAACAAAACCCTAAAAACCTAGTTTGGATTGATTTTATTTTTGAGATTGTGTTGGCTTGTTACCCTAGCCTTAGTAACAATTTCTGACACAAACATCTTTGGTGCCGTTGCCGGGGACGAAGCTGAAGCATATCTTCCCTGGGATACTTATCAATTTTCCTGGTTCAAGAGGTGGACTTGAACCAGCACTTTTTAAAGGCTATTTTCACCAAGTTTGACAGAGTGGCTACTAGAGGAGTTGCAAGAATTAGAAAGTTTCAGTTATCCCCAGCTTTATGCAGCCCTAATTAATTTGAACCACTGTCACCCCTTTCTCTTTCTGAGAAGAATTAACAAAATCTGTCCTGACAAATTGATTGGCGACTCCACTATTTCAACATGCAGAGCTCGATGTCCATGGGAGCTATTCTGGCTCGAAGGTTTGCCCCTTTCAATTTTTCTGATATTCCAGGTTTTCCAAATCCAGTACCTATTATGGATGTTTGGGGAGATTGCCTTCCACGGTTTAGAGAAAGCAAAGAGGATAATCCTTCAGATCACCTCATCAAATTTCATCAATGTATGGTCCAGTTAAATATCCAGCATGAAGATGTGCTCATGAAGATGTTCATGTATTCACTTGAAAAAGATGCACGAGATTGGTATTTTTCTCTTCCCGCTGCTAGCATCTCCTCACTGAAAGATTTTCACACATGTTTTCGGAAACATTGTAAGTATCTATTCCCAGCTGAACTCTTTTTAAAAGATTGTTGTGAGCAGGCTGATATTTATAATACAATTTCTGATTTAAAAAATCATGATGATGAGTACAATCAAGGGTTCAAAACATGTCATGAAGAAGTTGAAGTTTCAGAATTTATTGAAGATGAGAAGGTAACAGTTTCAGATAGTGTTGTTAAGGAAGAATGCCATGATCATTATGACAATCAAGTTGTTGTTTTAGGTCAGTTTGAGGATTATTCAAGTGATGAGATCAGTAAAGATAGTTTGAAACATTCTCATAACAATTTCAATAGCCTTAAAAGCAGTTTGAATGATAACCCTTTTGAAGACCAATCTCTAGTTCAACAAACTTTTGAAAATCAGTGTTGTGAAGATGAATCTTTAGCATTATCATTCAAAATTTCTCAGAATACTCCTTGCTATGATGAAGAGATTAGGGTTCCAAGACAAGAATTCTGTGATGAATTAGACTCTATCCCTTTTGGTTTTGATATTAAATTTGATGAAGGCCAGGCTGTTCAAAAATTTTCAGAAGTTGCTTACATTCATGGACATGATAAATCTGCTGTTAAAAATCATTATGAAGATGGTCTAATTTTTAATAAATATGATGATGAAATTGAAAAGAAAGACCCAGAAATCTGTGAGGAGTGGGATATGTCACAATCTGATCAGCAGATTCAAGAATGCATTCAGTCTATTATCCTTGAACAGCAAAAACCAATGCTTGATAGTCATTTATTTGAAGACAGTGTGGAAAAGGAGGTTCAAAGTGTTGACATTATTGGTGATACTATTCAAAAATTTACAAAGCAAATTCAGGCTGATCTTGATGTCTTTTATCACCAATGCCTGATTGAAATTCATGGAATAAAATATTCTTTTGGACAGCTTGTCTTTTTCATAGAGCAGGAAGAAGTAACTGGTGGAAGTTTTATTGATCCAGTAGCAGATTATTTAGAGTCAATATCAGGTTATAAATCTGTTACTTCAGAGACATTATTTGATGAAAGTGAGTATAAGTGGTTAAATCTCTGCTCTTCATGTTTTCCAACATTTCTGATTATATATATATTTGGAGTTGGAAACAAGTTTTGGTGGGTTGACCAAATTTTTTCTTGGTTACATTGGAAATCGGATTTCGATTTGATTCAGTAAATGGAAGGTTCCTCAGAGAAAGAGATTTGATTTTCATTGTACATATATCAGTGTGTGAGATTGAATAAAGACTCCATAGCCCAATGGAAGACTGAAGGCACTAGTCTACAGGTTCTTGAAGCCTCACAGGGAGGACTTCATCCCGCAGCTGGAGCCAGATGTTAAGTCAGTAAATTTTTTCTACATTTTTAGTTTTTTCTCTCCAAATTTTGGTTTGTTTTTTGAGTCTACCTTAGTTAATTTTTGGTTTTCAGTTTTGGTTTTTGCCTTCTTAAGAACCTTATGAATGATTGAATAAAGTTTGAACCCAGTCCTTTCAGATTTCTTTTGATGTTGGTCATTTTTTATATTGAAAAGTGGGTCAATGAGAGTTATATATTCAAAAGGAGAATCATTAATGACTTTAGAGAGTAGCTAAACTAATGTCCTAAACCAAATAGCTGCCAAAATCTCCGACAAGTTGGCAAAAAGTTAGAAAATTGCTAAATTTTGGTTAAAAGATATTCTTGTAGCGCTACACCAAAGTTTAACACAGAGTGCGCTACAGGAATATCGTGGCATGAGTTTTTTGTAAATTCTCGATTTGATTTCAATCATCATGCAAAGTGAAAGTATCTAATCGCATTGTGTGAAGTGTTTAACACGTGTATGCAGCATTTTGAACATGATGTTAATTGGTTTCTAATCACGAAGAGAAAACAAGGGCATCATTACAGGTTATGCGGGTTCAGTTGCACAGAGACCAGCCAATTCCGGGTTTAGCTGTCAATTTTCCCTTGTCACACGCATCATCACTGAGGAGTTAGTGTTTGAGGAGAAGACTCCACTGTTGAACATTGGATTACGTTACTGTGGAGGGAGACAGCTGTTTTCTGGCGCCAGCAAAAATTTAGGGCTTTTGAATTCGTTCACCTGCAGCCAAAGAATCGTTAGGAGGACACCTGTGCTCAAAGAAGAACATCATTGACACCCCAAATTGAAGACATTAAGCCACGATAGAGGAGTAATTGACAGGTATTACGTATAACCCTTATAGCTGGAGAATTTGGGTTTCTGCTGCTGCGTGTTTTTCTGAAAAAGTTGGTTGTTGAGGAAGATGTAATAGAGCGTAAAGATGAGGAATTCACCACTGAAATAGTTACCTGAAGCCCGTTAGGAGGATTTTGCATGATGGTTTCTCTCATGACCTAATGTTTTAAAACATTAGAATATACAGAATAGGGCATCGAAAAGAATTACAAAATTATTGGTAGAACCCAGTTTTTACACAGCAGGGAGTCTGCTAGTTGGTAGAGGTCCTACACAGGAAGGTCTGTAATTTGTGCAGGTGATTTAAATATCCTTGAAATTGTTATAACTTGGAGAATTATTTGCTCAGAAAACAGCTTATAAGACATTTCTGAAACCTAAAACTAGACTGTTCCTGTTCCCTGAAAAGAAAGATATGGGAAAAAGCAGTAAAAGTGGTAAGGTTAATAGGGCTGAACCCACAGACTTGACATGGATTCAAAAACTTCCAGATTGTGCAGAGCTGTTCCAACAGGCAGGCTGGTTGAAATTCTTCAAGAAGATAGATGGTTTTAATGCTCAAGTGTCCTGCAATTTTGCCAAAGGACTTAAGAATGAGATGATCATAATGGATCCTTTGAGATTTAAATTGACTGTAGATTTAATTTCAGAAGCCACTGAAATTAGTAATGAAGGCGAGCTCTGGTTTAAGAAGTCTCCTTTTGAGTTTGATCCTCAAAGATACTTATTGCCCAATGTTATTCCTGACTGGAACAAAGGTATTCTCATACATAATTTCAGGAGGGAATGGATTGAACCTATAAGGATTCTTCAGAGTTATGTAACTTGTGAAGGGAGGTATTCATTAGTGTTCAAATACCATCTCAGGTTCCTACAGCACATGGCAGGGGTGTCTAAAATGAGTTTGCCATTCTTTTTCTTCAAAAGCCTGCAGAAAATGTCAAGCAAAATAAAATAGCAGGATGATCATACTTCTCAATCATTGTTTCATCATGGTCTCATTAAGTTAATCATCTCTACAGTGTTGCAGCATGAGGAAAAAACTTGGGACTTCTTTTTGTTTTGCTCAGGGATTCATTCTAAAGGAGAAGACCATCAACCCAAAAGACAAACTGATAAGGGAAAAGTAATGATACAAAAATTAGTGCATTCAGTTAAACCTGCAAAGAAACATGACATTAAAGTTAAGAAGGGAACAAAGCAGGCAGCAGATGAAAGACAGAATGACAGTCAGCCTCAGAAATTTTCAGAGCACAATAAGGTCGAGTTCTCATTGTTTGATGACAAAAAGGAAGAGGAATTTCTTGAAAAGAAGTCATCTCCTATAGCAAATTTTCAAGAAGAGAAGAAAATTGATATCAAAGTGATTCCTGTAGCAAAAGTAGAAGTTCATAACCAGCCAAGAAGCCCCATCACAGTCCTCTCAGATGATGAGGGCTATATGTTAGAAGAAGAGCAGTTTATGCCTTAGATAGAGGTTAAAACTGAGATTAAAGAAAATCATGCTATAAAGGATAAGACCACAAAGCTTAAGAGCAAGATCAAAAAGCTGGAAGTGGTAGAGTTAGCATCTATCCAATATCAAGGGAAGAAACTAAAAATGATGGGAGAGGCAGCTTCTTTATGGAGACCTAAAACTAGGTCTAAAAACAAATTAAGATTAAGCATGAAAAAGCTGTTAAATCCAAATTTGAAGACTGATAAGGTGATCATCTCTGATGAAGAATCCATGGAGGAGCAATCAAAGAAAAATGAATTGCATTCAGTTAAAAGAGAGGATTTTGGGTCTGTAAATGTAACAGGTGAAGAAAGCTCTAAATCCATTGTTGAAAACAATTCTGGAAAATTGTTAACAGAAGATATTAAATCAGCACAGGTAACAGGTGTTTCAAACCCTATCATTGAAGATACTGCTGTAAAGCCATTGACAGAGGAATTAATGTTTAAGAAGTTTGACATGTTTTGGAAACCAAGTGAAGATCAGGATGCTGCAATAGAAAAACTGGTTAATTCTGACAAGGAGAATTTGAAGAAGACTGTCAAACAGTACAAGCATCAAATGAGCTACATGCAGGAAGTTAATGATGGTCTAATGATGGCAAATAGAAGATTGAGAGAAGATCTTCAAGATACTCATGACAATTTCCAGAAGTTAGTGATTGATGCAAAGGAGGCACTCAGAAGAAAAAGGGTTGCTGACAGGAATTGCTCAGAATTAGAAAAGACAGTTCAAACCTTGCAGCATGAAAATGAACACCTACACAAAAGGATAGCTGAGCTGGAGCAAAAGCACAAAAGAGTGAAGAAAAGATCCTCAATTCCAGATGGCATCTCTTTGCTTGTGGAGGCATCGAAAGAGATCTAGGGCAGTTAGGTTCATTTAAGGCTTTTTGTTAAAGATTTGCTATTTTTAGCAAAATTTTAATTTGTAAAAATGTAAATGCTATTTTACCTAGTCTAGTCATTCGATGGAGGATTAGTAGGAAATACCCTAACTGTTTTTGGGAGATGAAAAACTATTTAGAGAGGGAGAAAAGACATTGTAAGGGTTCGAATTTTTGGAGAGCTAGAGGAGGTCTGCAAACTGTGCTTTCATCCAGACTTGTTCACTGCTAAGTATTGCAAACTCTCATATTGCATTTTTGATGAAACTATGAATATATGACTCCTTATTCCACTTCTGATATGTGTTGGCTTCATTTTAAACTTATACAGTTTCTTGATTGACAAATTCATTTCTGGTTTTAGGTATAATTTCCAGTGGTGTTTGTCTTTTATTGTATGAACTTCATTGCAATCTTTTGTTGGATTCCTGAGATATATATGCATCTTCATGGATATATGTATATGAATTAGTTTTTACTTATCTGTTGAATGTATTCCCTTATGCTCTTGAAGTTTCTAACCAAAACCTACAAAAAAAAACCATAAAAACCTAGTTTGGATTGATTTTATTTTTGAGATTGTGTTGGCTTGTTACCCTAGCCTTAGTAACAATTTCTGACACAAACAAACCCCCTTTGGTAAAAACTGGAAAAAAAATGATGATATATGAATAGTGAATAGTGTATAAATATATGCCTAAGTAGGGTTAGACTTTTCAATAAAAGATAGAGTTCTTCATATGAAGTGGTGAACATAGACACCCAAATTGTTAAATATTGCTTCATTCTCCTTTGATTTATCTAAGAGGTTTCGAAAGTCACAAACACCATTCTTTGAGCTCATTAATAAGTATCCATCTCTCAACAAGTTAATCATGTTTCTGTGAATTGTTTTTGTAATTTTCTATTTTGAAGGGGATCTTCCCATCAAACATGCCCCTCTTTGTTAAGCCCCTAGCCCTCATCGTCTTTATTCCCCCATGCAATTTCGTCCCTCTTGGACATGGCTTAGAGAGGGGCTTCTCCTTCTTCTCTACTCCCTTTTGAAGTGGATTCCTTCTAAAGCTCTTGTGGCCTCTATGGAAAAATATGCCACAACTTCTGATACACCTTCTCGCTTTATCAAGAGTACAACTAACATTCCTGAGGTCAAGATATCATATACAACCTCTCAACACAAAGCCGTTGTTCTGGCTGAGTGTGGTATGTTAGGGAAGTTTACTAGACTATCGCCCTCCCCCAAAGCTATGGAACTATGGATTTCTAAGAATTGGAAACCTTTGATTTAAGGAAATATGTTTCATTATTTTTGTGGGAGAGGTTTTTTTTTCTTTTGTTTTTGAAAAAAACATAAGACAATAATTTGATATTAAAAAATGGCCCCTATTTCATGGGACCCAAAGGCATGTAATTGAAATAATGGACCTTGGGTTTTTACCCTGAAGTAGGTGTTCCTTTAGTTGTGCCTATTTGGGTTCACCTTCCTCATTTTCCTCTTCACTGCTAGAGTGATAAGGATCTTGTATGCGCTGAATTGTTATATTAATATACATAAACCCAAATCTATAATGTTTTGTTACATTAGGATCTTTGTGGAAGTGGAACTGGAGAAAGGACTTCCTGAAACCATTAACCTAACCCTTAATGTATGGACACATACCAAGAATCTTGATTATGAACAACTCCCTGTAAAATCCAAGGCTAGTCACAAATATGGGCACTTTCCCAAATATTGCAAAAGCGGTTGTATCAAATGGATCCTTTACTTCCACAAATATAGAAGCTTCAAACCAATATTTTTGCAGTTCTCTCATAAGTTAATCATGAACCATCTCTTGAAGACCAAACACTTTCTCATGTTGGCCACACCACCCCGCCCCACCTCATCTCTACACTATCTCATCTTATCATGTTCTTGAAGAACTCAACCCTAGTCTTGGATATTTGGATATTTCATCATAAGTAAAGACAATATCTATCCCAAGTGGAATAGTCATTAGGAAAATGCTAAGAAATAGCAAGGACAAGAAATAGAGGAGTTTGAGGAAGAGAGGTTGCACCTCGCAAAAAATTGAAGAAAGATGTTGAAAGATAAAAGGGAAAAATATAAATGAAGGAAAATAATCTTGGGCTACAATATTCTATTGAAATTTCATTTAGTTGCATCCAAATCTCTATCTACCAAAATTATAGGGATGTAGAATCCAAAGGTTCTTCCTGGTAGTGGTTCTCAACCCTCATTAGGTAAATAATGGTAGTTGTCTCATATAATTTTAGAGGATTGGGAAATAAAAGTAAAGCATAAGCTATGAAAGATCTCATAGATGGAAAAATCTTCATTCCTTCTCATCTAGGAGACAAAAATGGAGGAAAAAGAAATGAATGAAATAGGTCTAAAATGCTAGAATCAAATATTGGGTTTGGCAATCAACACTCGGGGATCATTTGGAGGTTTGAGCATCCTATGGGATTCAAGTATTCTCTAGGTAATAACTCTTCATTCCACTTAACATTGGATTTTAGTGATTTTGTGATGCAAATATGAACCAGAAAACCAGTCCAAATTTGCTCTCCAGGATCTTAGTAGGGTTCTAAGTATGATATCCCTCTAAATTTGACAATTCTGCCAAATTCTGCTGTCTTGGGAAAGATTTCCGCCAAACTGCTCCCGAAAAGACTAGACCCAAAATTCCCTTTCCGAAACAGAGTTCCCGACGCTCTGTTCCTGACGCACCGATCCCATACTTTCGGCTTTCGGCTTTCGGTCGTGTAGTTTTCCAATCTTTAGAACATCGATCCGCAAATGTCCTCTCGACGTCGTCTTTCCGAAGCTTTCAGGGTTCGGGTTTCGGCCTCAACTTCTGGCGTCCATGAAATTTCTCCCGCAATCCACTTTCCGAAGCTTCACTTTCGGATTTCACAAACACTTTGGAACCGTCAATCTATTTCGGGATCGTTCCTAACTGTTCGATCTCCGCTTCAACCTTTAGGTTTCGAAAACACTACAAAACCATTGATCTTCTTCCCCCGACTTGATCTTGACCGTCTGATCGCTATTCTACAAACTTTCCTATCTGTAACTTCTTAAATCGATCAGAGGATCGATCGATTTCACTCTCGGGTTTGAATGCGAATTCCACAATATAGATCTAAATCGATACACAGTTGAATTACTTGATTGCATTGACAAACAATCACACATTTCTGGTTATTGAAAGAAAGGAAATGACGCATGAATCAAATGCAGAGTTCAGAAACCCTGTTCTCCATTACATCAACAACCCATCAAACAAATCCTTTGTTTCATCAACAACACCTCAATCTAATTCAACAAAAGATTAAATAACACCTACGAGCCTGCCAGATCCGAACAAACAGGATCGGAGCTCCCAAATATGGAAAGAATTAACAAACCCTATTCTATGACATCCTCATGTAAAATTCGAGGATATGTGTGGCAATTCGCCATTATTACAAACAATCTCAAATAACAACAAATTACAACTAACCTAAGCATTCTAGAACTATTACAAGGCAACGTAAGTTGTTACAACAGAAAACGAGACTTAGGTTGATGCTCCTGCATCATACTCCAGGGGAGAAAAAGAATAGTTCTGCAGTAAAGCTTCAGGATCCACACCGAACTTAGAAATCTCCAATGCAGTCATCCACATGGCATCTTCAGATGGCCGATTCTTCCACTTGAGCAAATACTGAAAACAATCCCTGTTTCTATTTTTCTTCAAAATCTTCTTATCAAGTATGGCTTCAATCCTTTGCTGCTCCTTCAGAGGTAATTGTGCTTTCCAATCCACCATTTAACCATCTTCACTTGCAACTATCCCTTCTTCCTGAACACCTAAACCTTTAAAAGGATACTGATCTAGGTGGATATTGGTGGCCACCCACCTTTCCAACTGGCTCAAAACAGTTTTATGGCAATTTTGGTATTGTACTATTTTTAGCAGTTTTTCGGGTCCTGAACTTCCGGGGCCATTTTGAGGCCCTAAACGACCGTTTTTGGCGATTTGGGGGGCCAAATGGTTTCCTTTGGCATTCAAATGGTTGCCTCTAGCATTCATTTGGCCCTAGTCGAAAGTTGTAAATCTCGTATATACCTTTCCAACGGGCTACCGAGCGCCTCAAAGGGAGATCGTATGCAAAAGTTACGACCCCGAGAAGTTGATGTACTAACTTACCCAAACAGGGCCCACATGACTTTTGGCACTTCATCTCCTAGGGTTAGGTTTTTGGATGTCTAGGGTTTTTGACATTCCTGTTTATTGTAAAAGGCCTTGAGAGCCTCATTGTAACCATCTTCTTGCAAAATGAGCGCAGCCGTCACATCTCTTCTCAGAGATAAGCCGCCACCATTCCGGCAAGCTTGTTTTCCGCTGCATTTTACAGTTCTAGCTTATTTCCTTATTGAATAGAAAACCAGTTTTACTGTATCTTTGTTATTTTGTGTTAAGTATCTAATAATAATCTGTATTCATTTCGTTCTGCTCATAAAATCCAGATCAGTGGTATCAGAGCAGTCTGCTCCTTGTCGTCTTAATGCATGTCCCCAACGACGTCAGGGTACAAAGAATTGGGTCTCGAGTTTGTTTCTCTTGAGGACAAAAGCTCTCACACACCCAAGCGACCTCTCATGGCAGGAGAAAGGAAAGATGACAGGACAGGAGATCCTATCAAAATGTTGCTTGAGGAAGCCCTCACGCAACAAAGGAACGAGATGATGGATAATTTCGTGCAAATCCTTCGGCGAGTACCAACAAGCGACGCATCTTCCTCGAGCAGAGGCACTGCCCCCTTCAAGGTACAAATCAACTTTGATATTCCTATATTTGAAGAATAGATAGACGCAGATGCTGTAGATAAGTGGTTGAATCTACTAGAAGGGTATTTTTCTATCCATAACTTTTTGAATAAAGAAAAGATTACTTTTGCGCTCCTCAAAGCCGTTCCCCATGTCAAAGATTGGTGGGAAACATTCTACGAGAAAAAGGACATAGAAGAAGCCTCATTATTTTCAGTCACGGCCACCTGGGAATCCTTCAGGGATGCTATTAAGGAACAATACTACCCTGTTGGAAGTTACGACGACTTGTATACCAAATGGACTACACTGCGACAAGAAAGAGACCAAGCAGTGCCAGAGTTCACAAATATATTCCATACCTTGCGCACCAAGCTGGGTATCAAAGATTCAGAGCGACATCTGGTGCTCAAGTATCGCGGTGGTCTGCATAGATACATCCAGACTGAAATGGAATTTCTGGACATCTCTTCCTTGGGCGTGGCCTACCGATATGCCGTCAAAATCGAGTAGAAGCTCAAACAAAAGACGCGGCAATTTGGGCCTGGGAACCCCTCACAACAAAAGACAGGAAAGGGCGGCCCCAACCCACAGAATAAATGACAAAGCAAAGATGGACAGTATCAGGACAACCAGTCCAAGCCGTAAGCAAAGAAGGACACCGAAAAAACAAAGAAAGATACTGGGAAGTGGTGTTACTTCCATAAGAGCCCTTGGCATAACACTGTTGATTGCCGCTCAAAGCAGTCGCTAGTGGCCGAAGTGAAAGCATTTGAATCAGATGCGGGTTCTGACTCTGAGTCCAAACTAGAAAGGGGAAGACGGATCATTGACGCGGAACCCAGTGCCACCATTGCTACCACCAAGCTCCATCTTGATGAACCAGATGAGCCAAAAGAAGGAGAACACCTCTTCCATTCACAGATGTGGGTAAAAGGCACCCCTCTGCACTTCATCGTTGATAGCGGTAGCCAGAAGAATCTCATCTCAACAGAGGTCGTCAAGCGCCTGGCCCTGCCGACAATGCCGCACCCACAACCCTATAGCATTGGATGGCTCCACAAAGGAAGCGATCTTCGCGTCAGCCAACAGTGCGGACTGCCATACGGCATCAAGCCCTTCAAGGACGAGGTATTGTGTGATGTTGCTCCTCTCAATGTTTCAGATGTTCTTTTGGGCCAACCTTATTTATGGAAACGTCACGCTGTATATGAGTCTAGGCCTCGTAGTGTTATTATTTCTTTGAACAGGAAATTGTACAGGATACCCGAGGCAGTCCCTCCTAGTGCTATTTCCTTGATCTCTACCAATCAATGCAGGAAGGTCATCTCTTAGACCGAGAAATTTGTCTTCTTCATGATTCGCTCTCAGAGTGAAAGAAAGATCGCAGCCACATCCCGAGCCTCCATGACCGATCTATCCACACAACAGAAGCAAGTGGATAAGGTGGTGGAAGGATACTCAGATATCTTCTCCTCTCCGACTGGGGTACCTCTGCACTGCTATGTCAATCAATGGTCAACATATTTACAACAGTTCCACCTCAACATCAAATATAAAATAGGGAGTACCAATCGAGTTGTTGACTACCCAAGTCGACCTCTAGTCGCGGCACTTACCACGGTGCTAGACTCTTACGACCACGAGACCTCCGGATGGCCCCACCTCTACGAGATAGACCCTGACTTCTCCGCCACCTATCAAATGTTGGGCACCAACTTAGTGGTTGCTAATTTCCATATTTAGGACGGGTTTTTGTGTCATATGGGCCATCTCTGTGTTCCATCAAGCGAGCGTGCGAAGCTGATTTGGGAAGCTCACTACAGTCGGGTGGCAGGACACTTTGGCGTCGAAAAGACAGTGGCAGTGTTGTAGAAACATTTCCACTGGCTGAAACTTCGATAGGATGTCGGCAAGTATATCAGGTCCCGCAACGCTTGCGCTATTGCCAAACCAACCACTAAGAAACAGTGCCTATACACCCCTCTGCCTACTCCTGACAGGCCGTGGGAATCCATCTCAATGGACTACATGTCGGGCCTCCCATCTACCAAGAGGGGAAATGACTGTGTTTTCGTGGTTGTTGATCATTTTTCCAAGATGGCTATTCTAGCCGCTTTCAAGAAGAACATCACAGCAGAAGCCACTACCAAGCTCTTCTCTGAACAAGTATGGGTACATTTTGGGATCCCATAGACCATTATCTCAGACCGTGACAGTCGATTCCTCAGCTCATTCTGGTCGAGCCTCTGGTCACTGCTAGCTACCAAGCTCACCAAATCCACTGCCTTCCACCCCCAGAACGATGGACAAATGGAGGTCATCAACTGGATGGTCGTACATATCCTGCGCATGTACAATTCAACACACCTCCGCACATGGGATGAGAGTCTCCCCTATGTCCAACATAGCTACAACCGAGTCCTTCATATCTCAACTAGCCACAGCCCCTTTCAGGTGGGGTTGGGATTCCAACCATTGGGCCCCATGAATGTTGCACTCCCCCTTGCAACCACCTCGGCCGACTCATCCCCAGAAGCTGACAAAGTTACCCGGTTCATTAAACGGATCCAGCATATCCACCAACAGGTTCAGGATATTCTACAGAAGTCTAATGCCAAGTACAAGCAGCACCATGATCAATATCGGGTGCCACATAAGTTTCAGGTGGACAACAAAGTTTGGTTGCATTTGTAGAAAGAACGCCTTACAGGGCCCCATCGAAAGCTTCTCCCACTCCGTTATGGGCCGTACACCATCACCAAGGCGGTGGGTGACAATGCTTTTGAGCTCAACATTCCTGTTGGCCCGGTTTTGCAACCAGGCTTAGTGCTATGGGCACCTGCTAACTAGTAGCAGCAGTTTCAATAGAAATAAAAACAATAAACTAAATAAACAATACTTTTCATGAATCTAAGCAAGAATCTAAGCAAATAATGTAAACATGTCAAAATCAAGAACAAGAAACATAAGAAATAATTTTTTGTATTGAAAAATGGGGGGGCAAGCAAGTGCTTGCGATATTACCTTCAATGGTGAAGGTTGATGTTGAGCAACTCCCAAGATGAGTAGCTCCAAACTCCAAGAGGTCTCCTTCTCCAAGGTTGCTTCAATGGCTAAAAGTGCTCAGGGGAGATTTCAGCAGCATAAGGATGAGATAATGGAAGGATGTGAAATGAGGAGCCCCTACCACCTTTTTATAGGTTTTGGTGGTGGGAAATACCATTTGTGGTTTTGTGGAAACCAAATGGTATTGACCAACATGGTTTAGGTACTTTTCCCTCCTTTTTCCTTTTTTGAATAAAAATAATATTTTAATTCCCTTTTTAATATTTTTGGGAATTTGGACCCTTTTTGAGGGTTTTTTATGATTTTCTTGGAAAAATAATCTTTTTTAATGGAAAAAGGGGTGTACTAAGGTCTTTTGGTGACCTTTTGTTGGTTTCGGAGGCTCAGATGGTGAAAAAGTGGACAAATGGGTCATGTGAATAGGGAAATGAGCTAGTGAGCACTTTTTGGGTGTTAACAGATTGCCCCCTGATGTGTGAGGGCAGGAGCTCATTGTATGGCCGATAGACATCATAGTTCTTTTGTCCTTTTTTCTGGGGTTTAGGGGAGAGAAGAGACCGGTTGGAGACTGGAGCCACGGCCCTTGGAAGCTGCAAAAACAAAAAATATTACATGGCCTCAATATGAATGAGGTATAATCTCTGATAAAGGACGAGGCGGGCATTCCCATGCTCGTATCAAGACATATACAAAACAATTAGTCCCAAGAAGGGGGATCTAATACGTAAAGAAATATACTGGTACATCATAATGGTCCATAGGGGACATTATTGTGGGATAACTCATGATCATGGGTGATCTCAATAACTGATACACTGGAATAACTATTGAACTGCTGAAACTGAAGGTGTCCAACATCTGTATGGACTCAATGACTGTGAGCCATGTGGAATACTGTCGCCATACGCAACCCGGATATCTATAGAAAAAATGTAACTGGTTGTATCCATAGGTAGACTCTCAAATGTGGAGGAGTCAGGAGGTATCCGGGGTCTTCGACTAATAACTGAACGGACCAATACCCTGTGCGAGTCTCAACGATGCGATCAAGGTGTTGAAGTCGAGCATGTGAGAAACAACCATTCGGAGAGGCACTGAGGATTCCTCTCGAAATGATTCGTAGGCACTCATCATAAATGGTAATGAGTCCAAGACACAGGGACCTCTAGGTCTATCCTCTGGAATCAATGTGGTTGTCGTCGACAGAGGGAGACCAGCAACTAACAAGGCAATGATGTTTCCTTGATAGGAGTACGAGGTGTAGAACTGAAGTGATGTAGTACTGATGGTAGGACTAACATACTTGTGGGGAAGGGAAATAACTGGGTCCAAAAAAAATGGGTAGAATCAAACTTCCTTTGTTCAGAGCATGATGACATGGTTGACCTGGCAGCGTAGGGAACTGACTTGTAGGTGTGGGGATCATTGCTTTGACTGAATGGTATATATTGACTCTGGGGGGGAGGACGAGCTGATGATAGCTGTCGAGGGAGTTTCAGGGTGACATACTGCAGAATACTCTGAACAAAGGCGACCAAAATGGGGAAGCTGCTATGTGAGTAGACATGATGTGTTGTAGCGCCAAGAGGCACCATTCTTCCTTCTTCGTAGTTTTAATGAGCTCCAAGAAGGGATAAAAGTGTGCTCTGAAATGGTACGGTCCTGTGGATTTTGTGAGCCCAGGACGGCGCATGCTCATGGTTGCTTTCATGTTTAGAGAGTCTGAAAACGGTAAGTGGACTCTGTTGGTGTTTCTTTTTCGTAAGTTTAGTCTCCAAGGCCCGAAAAAGCATAAAGTGATGCGAATGGAGAACTCTTCTAGCCGATGTGACTAGAGTATACCTTTTTCGTAATTAGTCTACGAGGTCCGGAAAAGGGGTAAACTTATATCAGGTAGATGCCCTTTCAGATACGTTTAGCGAGCATGAAAGGAAGCAAGATAGCTCGGCGATCTTTTCATTGTTTTAGGAGTCAGAAAAGAGCTTAACAGAAACTCCCTAAGTGCCTTTTTCGTAAAGAGGGGTTGCTCGGCCCGAAAAAGGGATAAAATTATACCGAACAAAAATGGATTGATGAGGGCGAGGAAAGGTCTCAAGCATCGTCATCAGCACGGAAAACTGGATCCGGTGACATACGGATTGTCGAAAACGGAGAACGGCCGATGTGGCACGCAAACCGAGGTGATGAGGGGGCGTGGAAAAAATGCCCGAAAAATATAAAGGTGAGAGCGAGAAATGATCTCAAGCATCATTACGAGCGCGGAAAACTGAATCCGGCGATATAAGACACATCGAAAACGGAGAACGGCCGATGTGGCACGCAAACCGAGGTGACGAGGGGGCGTGGAAAAAACGCCCGGAGAATCTAAAGGTGAGAGCGAGAAATGATCCCAAGCATCATCACGAGCACAAAAAACTGAATCCGGCGATATAAGACATATCGAAAACGGAGAAGGGCCGATGTGGCACGCAAACCGAGGCGACGAGGGGGCGTGGAAAAGATGCCCGAAAAATCTAAAGGTGAGAGCGAGAAATGATCTCAAGCATCATCACGAGCGCGGAAAACTGAATCCGGCTATATAAGGCACGTCTAAAATGGAGAACGGCCGATGTGGCACGCAAACCGAGGCCATGAGGGAGGCTAAAAAATGGTCAAAAAATGGACCTCGTGAAAACGAGAAACGGAAGGAACCTCTATGAAGTTCGCGCTGTGCTGATCCCAACGGTACCAACGGTTTGAGAAATGGACTTCGTATGACACCGCAATGGTTGTTTGAAATTTGTGGAATTTCTATAAATAGGACGTGGGGCCCAATATGACTTGTCATTGTTACGTGCGAGTTTGATAGAGCTGTCAGAGCTCTTTCTTGATTTCCGGGAGATTTCACCGTTGGTTTTCGATTTAGCGAGTTGCAGGTAACTCTATTCGCCTTAACCTTGTCAATTATGTCTTTTTTGTTTGGCGTTGATCCCCCGAAGGCCGCGAAACTCCACGTTGACTCTCCAACGTGGAACAGCGCGGGTTTCGGGGCTGAACCCGCGATGAACCGCGCGGGTTTTAGACTGACAGTCGCGATGTTCATCGCGACTGTGAGGTCGGAACCCGCGATGTTCATCGCGTGTTCATGGGTGATAGTCGCGATGTTCATCGCGACTGTCTGGACAAAACTCGCGATGTTCATCGCGGGTTTTTGCATGGATCCCACGATGGTCATCGCGGCTTTTTGTGGAGAAGCCGCGATGGGAATCGCGGCTTTTTGTGTAAAAGCCGCGATGGGATTTTTTTTTTAAATTTTTATGCTGGGGCTAAAAATTTCCTGTGTTTTCTTGGCAGGATGTTGCGGAGAGCTCAGTCCGTGTGGCGGGAGAGAGAGATTGATGCCGAGATCATGTTGAGGATTGAGACTGATGGGGGGGTGAGACAGACCCTAGCCATGAGCGGACTCTTGAAGTTCGCTCAGATTCCTCCTATCCGTTCAGTGAGGCGACTCCTGAACAAGCTCGTGCAGTGGTGGGTGCCGGCAGAGGGTGCCTTCATTATTGGTGGTGAGAGATTAGAGATTACTCTCACTGATGTATATTTTTTGACCGGTTTGCCTCGCTTGGGTGAGGTGGGTGATATTTCTCCTAGGTTGCCTCCGGGTGTGGATATGGGGGACCTCTTACAGACCTTCTGTGTGGATGACGCTGTTTTGGTAAACAGCTCTATTAGTCTGAAGTTCCTACGTGAGTGGGATATGCGGGCTGTTGGTGCCTGTGTTCTGAGGATTTTGGGTGCTGCTGCACCACATCGTATGTCTGGGGGGCAGACGATGATGGTGGATTCCGTTCTACGGGGTACGTATTACGCCTGGGCGCAGATGTTCTTGGCCGGTGTCCGGAGAGATCTGGACAAGGCCGTGAGAGAGGGAGGCGAGTTTTGTTACGCCTCTTTTTTATGCTGTTTTTTCTTCGAGCGGGTGCCGACCTTGCGGCCACATGTACCCGTTCGTGCTGGTCTTCCGAGCGAGCCTCGTATGATGAGGTGGGGGCAGATGATGCCCCGTGCTAGCGGTGGTATCCGTGGCTACTTCACAGAGGACTTTTATCAGCAGTGGGAGCAGATGCCTCTGGTGATCGAGGACTATCCCTACGCCGGCATGGATTACAGAGGTGACGCAGAGATGCCTCGTGCCCCAGGACAGGCCTGGGGCTTGGACGGTATGTTTTGTGTTTTATTTGATGTTGTATCATATGTTGTTTGGTTTATGATGATTTTGTTATATAGTATCTAATGGTTTACTTGCTTTGTGCAGATGTGGGTCCAGTGCCACCACCTGACTATGTGGCTCGGCAGGGGCGGGCGATGGTGGTCGCTCGTCCCCCTGTACCTGTACGTCCTCCGCGTGGTGGAGGATATGCAGCTCGTGGGCGAGGGGTTGGCCCTGATGGTGACGCCATAGATGGTGTCCGACGTACCTTTGCCCGGATCCTAGCTAGGTTCCCTGAGGATGGTTGGAGGGATCTGGATCGGGATGTTTTGCAGGGATGTCTTGGTGCGCCACCTGAGTGGCAGTCGCTCTTGTTGAGGACAGCGGTGCTGGCGGCGAGGCACGGGGGTGGTGGAGGAGATGCTCCGGCAGGGCCGGCGCAGGGGAGGATACGTTTGAGGGATGATCCAGCAGGGCCAGCAGAGCGGCGAGTTCGGGGTCGTCCTGACCCGGCTGGGCCGGCGGAAGTGGAGTTGGAGGAGGAGCCGGAGGAGGAGCCCGAGGATCCTGAGGATCCAGATGAGTAGACGACATTGTACTTGCCCCCAAATGCTCATGAGCATATGGGGAAGCATTTTTTGTATGACAGATGTATTTTTTGTATATCGGGTGCTGAGGGCACTTATGACATGTTCACCATCTGATTTATAT
The DNA here is from genome assembly GCA_027924585.1 of Larix kaempferi. NCBI lineage: Eukaryota > Viridiplantae > Streptophyta > Pinopsida > Pinales > Pinaceae > Larix > Larix kaempferi. The sequence continues at coordinate 3,642,504 of BSBM01000011.1, forward strand.
ATATATGTGGATATATATTTTAGATATATTGTCGTGTATGCACGTGGATGCACATTTGTCTTTTGTATAGCCCGTGGAGGCACATGTTATGCACGTGGATGCAGTGTGTTTGTTGATTTATGTATGCCCGTGGAGGCACCTGTTATGCACATGGATGCATTATTTGGTTTGTTTGTTTTATGCCCGTGGAGGCACATGTTATGCACGTGGATGCAATATTGGTTTTTGTATATGCCCGTGGAGGCACATGTTTTGCACATGGATGCATTTTGTTTATGAATATGACATGATGTGATTGGTGTGCCAGTCGAGGATACTGTTGGCCATATTATCTGCTACACTATTGAGGTGTCTTGGGACATGTGTGAATGTAATGGATTCAAACTGTCTAACCATTTGTTTAGTGCGCAGGAATTTTCTGAAAAGACACGGATCGCGTACCTGGTAATCATTGTTGAGCTGGGAAACTAGGAGCTGTGAGTCCAAGAAAACGTTGAGGTGACGTATGCACATCTGGAGAGCAGCGGCCAGGAGACCGGTCACGGCATCGTATTCAGCTTGATTATTGGTGGCGGCACCTAAACATACTCCATCGATGTGAATTAACTCATGTGAAGGGGAGTATATTACCCAAGCTGCGGAGGCGAGATTGGGAGACCAACGGCTTGCACCATCAGCGAAACCGATATGGCAGAGTGGAAGAGGCTCCATCTGTGGTCATGCAGAGAAAAACAAATATTTAGGTTTTTTTTGAAATTTTTTTTTTTGTGAATCAAAAAAGATGTATGCCTATACTAAAATGGACGATGGTGTTCATGAGATTTTCTATGGGTAAAATCTTTTAAGGTACAACCCGTTGCGTGGGTTGCGCAGGGTGTTGCCTTCTGAATCGGTCAGAATGTATGCCCCCTGCCCGAGGCAGGTGTGTATGATGTAGGGGCCTTGCCACATGGATACGAATTTTCCCTTTCCGGTTTTATCATGAGCTTGATCGTAAGCAAGGACAAGGTCTCCCTCAGAAAAGGTTCTTGGGTGGACGCGTTTGTCGTAACTTAGTTTCGATCGTTGTTTAGCTGCTTCCATGTTTTGAATGGCTGTGCGCCGATCTTCATCGGCCAGCTCTAGGAGTAGTAAACGTTGCTCGATCGGGGAAGTGTCCGGTAGAAGTTCAACGGCGATGTGTAAAGCTGGGATCTGGCACTCAATAGGGAGGACAGATTCAACACCGTGAACTAAATGAAAAGGGGTAAAACCGGTGGCGGTTTTGGTTGATGTGCGGTAGGCCCATAGTGCCGGGAAAAGCATGTGATGCCAATTGGACTTGTGCTTGTCGACAGTGCGTTGGAGAATGGTCTTCAAGATTTTATTGATCGCTTCGACTTGGCCGTTTCCTTGGGGATAGTAAGCGGAAGAGAAATGGTGTTCGAATTTCAACATGGTTGATAACTCCTTCCAGACGGCATCTTCGAAGTGAGAGCCGTGGTCAGAGACTAACTGCTGTGGTACTCCGAAACGAGCGATAACATGGTTGAAGAAAAACCGTGCCGCAGTGTCGGCTTTGCAATTATAGGTCGGCATGGCTTCTGCCCACTTGGTGAAATAATCTACGGCCACAATGATGTGTTTGTGACCGCCGGCTGACGGGGGGTTGCAGTCGAGGAAGTCTATGGCCCATTTGCAGAATGGTCCAACAGTGATGACTGGATGAAGGGGGGCAGGGGGGGTTCTTGCTTTGGGGGCAAATAGCTGGCAGTTCTGGCAATGCTTGACTGCGGTGATGCAATCAGTGAATAATGATGGCCAAAAATAACCTGCCCGAATGATTTTCTGGGCGGTAGCCATACCGGAGAAATGGCCTCCACAGGCACCGCTATGACAATCGTTAAGGACTTGTTCTGCCTCACTATGGGAAAGGCAGCGGCGTAAGATAGTATCAATGCCGCGTCGGTAAAGTACATCCCCAATCAGTAGGTATCGGGGGGCGTGGTGTCGTATGCGACGGCGGCCATCACGATCGATGTGTGGTCGGAATTTTTGCGTACGAAGGTAAGTCAATATGTCTCCATACCAAGGGTCGTCAGACGAAATAATGAAGATCTGCTCGTCGATCAGGTCCGTTTGGATCACGGGTGATGTTGAGGAGGATGGGAGGTCCGTGATGAGGTGAGCTAGCGCGAGGGCTTTGGTGCTTTTGGGAGTTTTGAAAGTGAGGTCATATTCCTGGAGGATAATGACCCATTTAGCGACACGACCTTGTAGGAGCCGCCGGGTGAGGAGGTAGACCATGGGGTTGGAGTCGGCGACAACCGTGGTATGACTAAGCAAAATATAGTGTCGCAGTTTTTGTACGGAAAAGACTACAGCTAGGGCTAATCTTTCCTCGTATGGGTAGCGTAGAGGTGGGCCAGACAAGGTCTGGCTGACGTAATAAATCACATGCTCTTTGTGGGAGGAATCTTCTTGGACCAAAACTCCGGAGACGGCATGTTCAGACGCCGAGACGTAAAGGGTGAAGTTTTGAGAGAAATCCGGTGGGGATATCAAGGGGGCTTGTGTGAGAGCTTTCTTGAGGGCTTCGAATGCCGTGTCTGCTTGCTCATCCCAAACAAAGGGTATGTGGGTACGAAGTAAGCGTAAGAATCCATGGACTTTGGTGGCGTAATCAGGAACAAAGCGCCTAAGAAAATTGGACCGCCCTTGCAAGCTCTGAAGCTGCCGAAGCGTGCGAGGAGGGGGAAGTTCTAAGATGGCTTTGACTTTCAGGGGATCGACAGTGATTCCGTCTTGGGAAACAATGAAACCCAACAACCGGCCCGCCGGGACGCAAAAGACACACTTGTGTGGGTTCAAGCGGATTTTATACTTGCGACAACGCAGGAAAACTTGCCGGAGGTCGTTAAGGTGGTCTGATCGTTTTCGGGAACGAGCTGTGAGTTCGTCGAGATAGACTCGCAAGATATGGATCAAGTCGTGAAAGCAATAGGTCATGGCTCGCTGGAAAGTGGCACCAGCATTTTTAAGGCCAAATGGCATGACGCGGTAGGCAAAGGTGCCCCATGGGGTGGTAAAGGCAGTCTTGTACTGATCCTCCTTGCGGATGTGAATCTGGTTATATCCGGAAAACCCGTCCATGAAGGATAGGACCTCATGGCCCGCACACTCATCAATGAGTTGGTCAATGAATGGCGTGGGGAAATTGTCTTTTGGACAAGCGTGGTTTAGATCGTGGAAGTCAGTGCATACTCTAAGGGTGCCTTGCTTTTTGTTGACAGGAACGGGGTTCGACACCCAGGTGGTGTACGGAATAGGGTAGATGAACCCTGCGTTTCGTAGTTTCTCGACCTCAGCCTTAACAGCGGGGAGCTTGGCAGGGTGAATAGGTCGCTGTTTCTGACGAACAGGGGGTACTTCCGGCCATGTATCGATGTGGTGTTCAATAATGGCGGGGTCGAGACCAGGCATCTCGGTGTAGGACCAGGCAAAGACATCAAGGAACTCTTGAAAGAGTTTTTTGTACGCCTGAGTTTCTGCTTGAGTGCAAGATGCGCCCAGCGAGATGAGCTCAGGTTTCCCTGGTGTTGTGGAAATGTCTATCTGTATAGTGGGGGAAATGTTTGGCATGTTCCCTTCTTCAAAGGCATCCGGTGCTGGGATGGGGTCCTTTAACCAATCGACTTTGGTGGGTATGAAGTCTTTCGACTCGATCGATAGCTGGTTGGATGCGGTGGAGGTAGATGCTTCCGGGAGGAAGTACGAGCGATGATGCATATCATCCCAAGGGTAGTCGGGTGCAGTGAGTGTCTCCAAAATTTGCTCGTCAGTATTGAAGTAGTCAGACCATAAATCAAGGGGTTCTGGTTTGAAGGTTGTTGAAATCATATATATCGTATTGACTTCTTCTGACGAGGATGATGGTGGGGGGTGGATCTCCTCGATGAGGGGAGGAGATATCTCTAAGTCGGCATTGTTTAACTCGTACAACGCTGCTCTATAGTCAGGTAGATCAGGGCAATGGTGAGAGTAGTGGCCGTAAACACTGCATATAGCACAAGGATGGTTCGTGCGCAGTGATTTGTCGCGAGGCTGTAGAGGTGGCTCTAATCTGACTACTGGGGTGCCGATGTCATCGTCCAACATATTCATATGCTCTTGGAGTGCCGGTAAGTGTGGGCATTGATGAGTTGGATGGCCAATTTCATCGCATAATGAACATTTGGGGGGAGCTCGAAACACCGGTGGGGGTTTGACTGCCTTAGGAGGTGGTATAGCAGTGTATGGTTGTGGACCTCTGCCCCCAGTGGGTTTAGAAAGAAGAGGGGTATCCTTTGACGTCGACGCAATCGTGAGACCAGGAGGAGGTTTCATTGACGACGAAGGGATATTGAGGTTAGGAGGAGGTGTCGTTGACGACGAAGGGATTGCGACACCAGGAGGAGGCTGATTTGTGGTAACAATAGGTTGTACCAGTTGGAGGATGACGTCTGGTGTCGGTGGTCGAACGGGAGGCGGAATATACCACACGGGTAATCCCAATGTTAGCCCGGGTAGGCTAAGGGTAGCCATAACCGGGGCGCTTACTACACCCGAAGGAGGAAATAGGAAGGGGATGGTGTGGATGGGTGCAACACCAATGTGACTGGGGATCAATGGTGGTTGACCACCGGACGTTTGCGTATTCTGCGAAAGAGTACAGAGGTTTGCGACTTGGGTCTCCGGTGACGATGGTGGAATGGCCTGGAATGTAGAGGTCATTGGTGTATCCGAATAAAGTCCGGGTGCCACAGAAGACACAAAGGAGGTAACTGCACTAGAAGCGGGTTGTTCAATCATGGGAAGAACATTCTCTGGTGCTGCAGGGGCGTTGGGATCATAGTAGGTGAGTTGGTCAATTTTGACCACGCGTCCCTCGTGGGGGAACATCATGGTGCGGAAGACGGAGGAGGCGACCGCTTTCATGGCGTACATGTAACTGCGGCCAAGTAAAAGGTTATAGTCGAGCTGGGCGTTAATGACCTCTATGTCGATGAGCACAGTTTTCCCACCTAATTGGACGGGTACCTTGGGTAATAAACCTTGAGGTTGAGCTGACCGGCCGTCGTAGGCCCGCAATGCAGTGGTGGATTGCTGGAGAGCAGGGGATCCCAACTTCTGCCAAACAAAAGTGGACATGACGCATGTGGAGGCACCCTCGTCGATGATACATCGATGGATGACAAGATTCCGAATAGAAACGGAAACTTGGACTGCTATGGTAGAAGGCAGCCGTGGTTCAGATTGGTCTAAATCAAAGGTCATCAATTTCGAATCAGTTGGGTCAATCGCCCCAATGGCGGAAAGTAAAGTTTTGCGCTGAGTAGGACAGGTTTTTAAGACTTCTAACGCAGACATGGCTGCGGGAGATTGAGCTAGGTCATCTACGATGTTGTAATTGGACGCAGCCCGTGCATTGGGGTTGTTGTTGATTCGGCGAAGGGGGAAGCGAGGTGCTTTCGAAGCGCCATCGAGTGGAACCTGAGGTATACGCAATGTTTGATCAGTGGGATTAGCATTAGTATCCTTTTCGGCGGGGGGGGTTTCAGAAGTCGGTCCGTATTGATTCCGACGGGTTTGGATATTGACGTCTGCGGTGGACATCATCAATAAGTGGTGGGTGCCTGAATCAAACATGGGTTGGTCAGGCGCTGTGTAAGTAATTTGTTGTGGTTGCACGTTGCCCTGTTGGGGGGCTAACGGCTGAGTGTTCACCACTCCTTGTGTTGGAAAAGGGTTTTGTAATACCAAAGGTTGTTGTGGAGGTGGTGGGGGGTTGGGTGGAGGCTGAGGAGCCGCCTGCCCTTGACGATGGGCGTCATTTGTCCATAGTTGTCGAGCTCGCTCCAGATGTGGGAAAGCGTGGGTATAGTGGCCATAGACACCGCAAATGGAACAAGGATGGTTTGTTCGTAAATTAGCATTTTTGGGTTGCTTAGGTGGCCGATCGGGATTCTGATGAGCGGGCTCCGCGTTATTTTCTTGCGGAGAATGGGTAGGTTGTGGAGCTTGGTTATGGTTTTGATTGTTTCCACGGTTGCGTCCTCTTCCGCGGTTTTGTTGCCCACCCTAGTTGCGTTGGTTATTTTGGTATTGGGGCTGATGTTGTTGTGCGTACACATGCCCTTGAGCATTGGGGGGATTCTGAGGAGCCGCAGGTGCGGGAGCAGGTTGCGGTGGATAGTACGCAGGTGGAGCTGGAGGTGGTCCAGTTGCCTGCTGGGGTTGTTGGTACCCCTGAGTTGGTGGAGTTGTGAGGTGAGCCGGTGCAATCGGTTGTGGGTAATGCATATGCTGTTGTGGGAACTGCATGGGGGTCTGTACCGTAGGTTGAGCATAGTATGTAGGAGGTACATATGCTGATGGCGCTTGGCCATAACAATGTTGTGGACAAGAGGGTCCATGAATGTGATGGGTCTGGTTTGTTGGAGCATAAGAAGTTGTCACTCCGGAACTGGATGTAGCCCTAGAGAGGTCTGGGGCGGGCATGGTGCTCACCATACTGAAAGGTTTTGCTTGCAGTGTAATTTGGCCAATAATGCCATCAGCGGCATGTGATGCCCCCGGTGTGTCAGCGCGTGCAGAGTCACCTCGTGGGGCGTCAGGTATGATCGTGTATAGGTAACCTGACTGGGCATAGATAAGATCAAACTGTTGGGCCTTGAGGATGGCCTCCTCCTCAGACTGGGGTCTTTCAGATGCTACATCCTTCGCAATGAGAGGAAGGAGGGATTTAAGGAACCAGTCTAGGAAGATTCGGTCGTCTAATTTGATCTTGCATAGGCTCCGGCGCCGGCGCCAATCATGAATATGGTCAGTGATATGCGTGGCTGTGTTCTGTCTGCAAGACAGTAGGATTTCGACGCCCGCATCATAGCGGACTGGTAGCTGAAAGAACTACAGGAAGGTCGAGGCAAGGGAAGTAAATGTGGCATGCGTCCCATGGGGCTGCTCGATATACCATTTGGCTGCGGAGCCAGTGAAGGTGCGTTGTAAAAGCCGTAGGCGGATTGAGTCATCCACTATGGAGTTGGAGGAACACCATAAATGGAAGGACATGATGTGATTCTGGGGGTCTTCTCCTGCCTTTCCCTCAAACTTAGGTATGTCAGAGGGAAGCTTAGTGGGCATATGGGGCCAAGCAGGATCATGTCTGATGGGGTCATTTGTGAGCCTAGCTAAATCTGGCAGGTTGAGACTTGCCATGTATGGTAGACTAGCGGATGTGGTGACCGGAACCGGGACCTGCCTAGCCATTGTGGTATGGTGTAGGGGTCCAGTAGCGCCTATAGGTATGCTAGGTATGGAGGGTATGTGCCCTCCAAAAGGTGTGGCATGATATGGGTTAGCGCTCCCAAGTGCAACTTGGGTTACACTTGGGTTAGGAATCGCACCAAGGATTCCTGGTATAGCACTGCCAAGTGCAACATGAGTTACACTTGGGTTAGGAATCGCACTGGGGATTCCTGGGATAGGGTTTGTGGAAACCGAAGGGGGTATGACCCCCATGTTGGGCATGCCCATGACAGGTGGTGGTCCTGTGCTAGGCATTCCTGAATTTGGAGTGTTACCCATATTGGGCATACCCAAGGGGGTGGTTGTTGCCGTGGATGGTACTGCCGCAGAAGGGTCTGCGGATGTCTGACCTATGGTTAATGTAAATTGTGGATCAACTGATGTTTCAGACATATTTGTGGTTGGTGGTAACTCGGTGGGGTTTTCGGATTCTACCTCCAAATCAAAGGTGAAGTGGGGTATGTCAGAATCGGATGACCGTCTAATTGATTGACGATGTGTCGAATCAAGGGACAATGCTCTGCGTCTGTGACGTGGAGAGCCAAGTGGACTAAACTCTGGGAGTTCTCCCTGTAGACGACGAGAACGTCTAGAATTCTCAATGGTGAGAATATGTTTTGTATGTAAAAAATGTGTTTTAAATATCAGGTGGTGATATATATGTAAAAGACTCAAAACCCTAATGCAACCAAGGGTGCAAGAAGGGGAGTGAAAAAAAAGAAGGCTCACAGGCCAAAAAATCAATCCTCAAAAAATGCACTTATTCTAGCAGCTATGCTACAATAAGTGGAGGAATGCAACAACTGGTCAGAATACCAACATGCAAGCGGCTCCTAGAAAAAATAGGTGTAACTAGACTCAAAAGGTGGTAAAGATCATGCAAACACCTAATCTAAAAGTATTGTGACTCAAACAGACGATATCCTCTGCAAGGTGATGAAATCCAAGTCAGACGATATGAATGTTGAGACAACGGCTAGATATCCCCCTACCGGGAGGGACACCGGGTAATCAATCCTAAAAAGACAGGCTACTAGGATACTCCGTTCATGACGCGTCGAGAAAAGGTAAATCTGCCGTTTGGTCCTTTGATCGCAATATCCCAATACAGGGATATCCCGAGAACTGCGAATGGTATCCCTTCGGTTATTGAATGGGTTTCGGTATCCCACTCAGGCTTCCGGAACCATCCTCGCGACTTCAACCCTCCTAAGGGAGAGGCCTTCCCACAAACCGGTTGTGACCGCGCCAAAAAGTACTAAGAGATTTTAGCTCCCTAATTGGACAACTTCTATGTCTCAGATGTATGAACTGAGGGGTGTTATTGGAACACCTATCCCCCCAATACTACCTAGCTACAATAATTCTTTTAGTGTTCCCCAAGTGGGGTTAAAAGTGTGTTCAAATTAAGGTACATTTTAAGGCTTAGTTCAATTAAGTGATCGTGTGAGTGCACGTGAGGTGTTGTAAACTGAACTTTGAAAAAATTAAATGCTTTAAGGGAAATTTTCAAAAAATAAAGGATTTTTCGAAAATAAAAAGCAAATATTTAAGACTTTTTTCACTAAAAGGAATTAATATGCTTTTCAAAAGATAACTCAAAAAATAAAGGATTTCTTGGATTTATGAAAGCAAATGATAAACTCCTTTTTTAAAAGAAATAAATGGATTTCTTCGTTTCAAGAAAAATTGCTAAGGGCAAGATTCTAAAGAAGTAAACAAGAAAAAACTTGAATTTAGATGAAAATGCAAAATGAGTCTTTCTTTCCCTTTCTTGAAAATTTTGAAAAAGATTTCTAAATATGCACTTTTAAATAGTAAAAACTTTTTCAAAGCTGTAAAATATGCAGAATGCAAATACTGTAAAAAATGTGCTATGGGCAGAAAGTACAGTAAAAAATATTTTTCAAAATCGGAATGGCCGAATGAAAAAATTCAGCCGCGCGGGTTTTGGACGAACAGCCGTGATGGGCCGCGCGGGTTTTGGCCGCACAGTCGCGATGGACCGCGCGGGTTCTGGACACACAGTCGCGATGGACCGCGCGGGTTTTGGACGCACAGTCGCGATGGACCGCGCGGGTTTAGGCCTCACAGTCGCGATGAGCAGCGCGGGTTTTGACCACACAGTCGCGATGAGCCGCGCGGATAAATGCAGAAAGGTCGCGATGGACCGCGCGAATGTCTGGAAAAAATCCGCGATGGACCGCGCGGAAAAAGGCAGGAAAGTCGCGATGGACCGCGCGACTGTCTGGCAAAAAGCCGCGAGGCGGAAGCCGTGCACGGAAACCGAGAAACTAACCCGAAAATTGAAAATTTCGGGCTGTTTATGGGGGCAAATCTCAGAACAGCAATGGATCTGCTGTCTAAGATGGCAGATCTATGGATCTAAAGGTTAAAAACTCATAAAAACTAAGATTTAAAGGCAAAACTAGAGATCTAAAGTTCAAACCAAAGCGGAGTCGCCAAAAACTGTTGGCCCGGTTTTGCAACCAGGCTTAGTGCTATGGGCACCTGCTAACTAGTAGCAGCAGTTTCAATAGAAATAAAAACAATAAACTAAATAAACAATACTTTTCATGAATCTAAGCAAGAATCTAAGCAAATAATGTAAACATGTCAAAATCAAGAACAAGAAACATAAGAAATAATTTTTTGTATTGAAAAATGGGGGGGCAAGCAAGTGCTTGCGATATTACCTTCAATGGTGAAGGTTGATGTTGAGCAACTCCCAAGATGAGTAGCTCCAAACTCCAAGAGGTCTCCTTCTCCAAGGTTGCTTCAATGGCTAAAAGTGCTCAGGGGAGATTTCAGCAGCATAAGGATGAGATAATGGAAGGATGTGAAATGAGGAGCCCCTACCACCTTTTTATAGGTTTTGGTGGTGGGAAATACCATTTGTGGTTTTGTGGAAACCAAATGGTATTGACCAACATGGTTTAGGTACTTTTCCCTCCTTTTTCCTTTTTTGAATAAAAATAATATTTTAATTCCCTTTTTAATATTTTTGGGAATTTGGACCCTTTTTGAGGGTTTTTTATGATTTTCTTGGAAAATAATCTTTTTTAATGGAAAAAGGGGTGTACTAAGGTCTTTTGGTGACCTTTTGTTGGTTTCGGAGGCTCAGATGGTGAAAAAGTGGACAAATGGGTCATGTGAATAGGAAAATGAGCTAGTGAGCACTTTTTGGGTGTTAACAATTCCCCCCTTCATTGGTCTACATCCAATCTTCAACGTGGCTCTCCTTTGGCCATATTTCCCACCACTATTAGACACCTCAGCGATAGCAGAGAAGATGACACCAACAGAGCTCAACTCTGACTGCCTACAATAAGCATCCAATGATCATATTGCAGACACACAGATCAAGGGCACTCGACATCAAAGGATCCAGCTTTATCGAGTTGTCAAAGTAGGGCAGCTCCTGCACCAAGGCAAGTGGCTCACCCAAGGCCAAATTCAACAGAAATTTCCTCATTTGATGGGGGAACTCAATGTAATGGAGACCATTGCTTCCTAAGGAGGGAGGATTGATCCAGGTGGATATTGGTGGCCACCCACCTTTCCAATTGGCTCAAAATAATTTTATGGCAATTTTGGTATTGTACTATTTTTAGTAATTTTTCGGGTCCTGAACTTCCCGGGCCATTTTGAGGTCCTAAACGACCTTTTTTAGCGATTTGGGGGGCCAGATGGTTTCCTTTGACATTCATTTGGCCCTAGTCGAAAGTTGTAAATCTCGGATAGACCTTTCCAGTGGGCTACCTAGCACCCTAAACGAAGATCGTATGCAAAAGTTACGACCCCGGGAAGTTGATGTACTAACTTACCCAAACAGGGCCCACATGACTTTTGGCGCTTCATCTCCTAGGGTTAGGTTTTTGGATGTCTAGGGTTTTTGACATTCCTGTTTATTGTAAAAGGCCTTGAGAGCCTCATTGTAACCATCTTCTTGCGAAATGAGCGCAGCCGTCACATCTCTTCTCAGAGATAAGCCACCACCATTCCAGCAAGCTTGTTTTCTGCTGCATTTCACAGTTCTAGCTTATTTCCTTATTGAATAGAAAACCAGTTTTACTGTATCTCTATTATTTTGTGTTAATAATCTAATAATAATCTGTATTCATTTCGTTTTGCTCATAAAATCCAGATCATATACAAATCTGAAACATTAAAAATTGGAGAAATTTCATAATCAGAAGGAAGTTCAATTTCATATGCATTTGTAGAAAACTTCCTTAAAACTTTACAAGGTCCAATTTTCTTGAGTTTCAGCTTATTATAAGTTCCCCTGGGAAACCTTTCCTTCCTGAGATATGCCATCACCAAATCTCCAACCTGAAAGTCAACTTCCCTTTTCTTTAAGTCTGCTCTTTGTTTATAACTACTAGTACTCTCCAGCAACTTCTTCTTAACACTTTCATGTAACTCCTGCATAGCATAAGCAAAGTCTTCACCATCTGCACTCCTCTTTTCTAACTTTCCCAAATTCCTGAGTTCATACACCCCCCTTGGATGCATTCCATACACAATCTAGAATGGACTCATACATGTACTTCTGTTAGGTGAATCATTATAAGCAAACTCAGCTTGAGCAAGAGCTAAATCCCACTGTTCTGGATTCTCATAAACAAGACTCCTCAAGATATTTCCCAAAATCCTATTTACCACTTCAATCTGTCCATCAGTCTGAGGGTGATAAGCAAAACTGAAACTAAGATTGGTTCCCAATTTCTTCCATAAGGTCCTCCAAAAATGACCAACAAATTTAGTGTCCCTATCTGATACAATACTCAAAGGTAGCCCATGCAACTTAACAACTTCTAAGAAAAACAAATTAGCAATACTCGTTGCATCATGAGTCTTCTTACAAGCAATAAAATGAGCCATTTTTGAAAACCTATCTACCACAACATAGATAGAATCATTACCCCTCTGAGTTCTAGGTAACCCAAGAACAAAATCCATATTGATACAATCCTAAGGCCTAGTTGGAATAGGCAAGGGCTGATATAATCCTGTGTTTTGACTCCTCCCTTTAGCATGTTGACATATCCTGCATGTCTCAACAAGTTTCTTAATATCTTGCTGCATCCCTGGCCAAAAATAAAAACTACTCACCTGAGAAAATGTTTTGTCCTGGCCAAAGTGACCCGACAAACTTCCACTATGCTTTTCTCTGATCAAATTCTCCCTCATAGAACATTGTGGAATGCACAACTTATTGTTCTTGAACAATAATCTCTCTTGCAACATATAGTCCAACCACTGTCTCCTATTATGGGCAACTGGATTTTCATAGGCTGCATAGATATCCCTGAAATCTACATCCTCTTTATACATGTCAATCAAATTTTTGAAACCCAGAGTACTGACCTTAATCTCTTGTATGACTAAGTTCACTCTACTCAAAGCATCAGCTACTTTGTTGGATTTCCCACTAGTATGTTTAATCACAAAATTAAAATTCTGCAAAAATTCTACCCACTTAACATGTTTCTGATTCAGTTTTGGTTGACTATTTATGAATTGCAAACCATGATTATCTAAGAATAAAATGAATTTTTTAGGCATCAAGTAATGCCTCCACTTCTTAAGAGACTGCACGACAACATATAATTCCTTATCATATGAAGAGTATTTTTGTTTAGCTTCATTAACTTCTCACTAAAATATGCAACAGGTCTCTGTTCTTGACTAAGAACAGCTCCAATGGCTGTCCCACTGGCATCTATCTCAACCTGAAAATTTTTCTCAAAATTGGGCAAAGCCAAAATAGGCTTCTTAGTGATCTTCCTCTTCAACAAATTAAAATTCCTGTATGTTGCTTCTGTCCATCTGAATGGTTGTCTACTCATCCTGAAGGTGTCTATGATAGGCGCACAAATTTGACTAAATTTCTTGATGAACTTTCTATAGAAACTTGCAAGACCATGAAAGCTTCTGACTTCAAAAGGATTCTTTGGAATTGGCCAATCAAGGATAGCTTGTACCTTGTCTGGATCCATATTCAACCCATCTTCTGAGACTGCAAAACCCAAATAGACCAGCTCATTCTTCATGAAACTACACTTCTTCAAATTGATCAGCAGTTTCTCCTTCTGCAAGGTATTCAAAACTAATTTCAAATGTCTCAAGTGCTCTTCTTTACTCTGACTGAAGATCAAAATATCATCCAGATACACTATTACAAACTTCCTAGTGCAATCCTTTAAAACTTCATTCATTAATCTCATAAAAGTACTAAGTGCATTAGTAAGCCCAAAAAGCATTACTAACCACTCATACAACCCATCATTAGTCTTGAATGCATTCTTCCATTCATCACCTTCTCTAATCCTTATCTGATGATAAACACTCTTCAAATCTATCTTTGAAAAATACTTAGACCCACTTAAACAATCCATCAGCTCATCAATACGGGGTAATGGAAATCTGTACCTGATAGTGATCTTGTTAATAGCCTACGAATCAGTACACATTCGCCACACACCATCTTTCTTTGGACTCAGCACTGTAGGAACTGCACAAGGGCTCAAACTTTCTTTCACCAAACCTTTATCCAATAACTCCTGTACTTGCTGTTTGATCTCCTCATTCTCCTGAGGTGTCAATCTATAAGTGGCTTTGTTTGGTAGACTTGCACAAGGTATTAAGTCAATATGGTGACTAATACTTCTTATAGGAGGTAAAGCATTCGGTAGCTCATCCACAATAATGTCAGCAAAATCATCAAGTAGAACTCTAACTTCAGTAGGCAAATCATCTAAGGTTGTAGAAGTTAAAATTACCTTGGGTTTTCCAATGACAACAAAATATAACCCATCATCCTTCCTGACTTCTTGAAGTAACTCTTTCCCAGTCATTAGCAAAATACTAGGTCTTGTATCTCCTCGGACTATCTCATCCTTCAAAGGTAGCAACACATGCTTCTCCCCATCTTTCTCTAAGGTATAAGCGTTCTTTCTCCCATCATGAACAGATTTACTGTCATATTGCCACGACCTTCCTAAGAGTATATGACACACATCCATAAGCATCACATCACACAGTATTACATCTTTGTAGTTTCCAATTTGTAACTCCACCCTGCACTGCTCATTTACTAAGAGCTGATGTCCTTTCTGCAACCAAGACACTTTATAAGGAGTGGGATGTTTCATCCTTTTCAATCCCAACTTCTCTACCATCTCAGTGGAGACCAAATTATCTGTACTACCACTATCAATAACCACTTTGCAACACTTACCTTGCGACTTACACCTAGTCCTGAATAGACTCTTCCTCTGTGTTGGTTCATGGACTTCTTTCTCAGTGTTCACCAAAACTCTGTTCAACATAAGAGACTCTCCTTCCTCTGGAGGGTTTCCTACTTCTGTCTTCTCATTGAATTCTTCTCTAGACTCAACTACATTTTCATTCCTCTGATTTGTTGATTTATTCCTTGGACATTCCCATGACATGTGTCCAACCTCACCACATGTATAGCACTTTACTTCTCTGTTACTTCTGCCTCTTCCTCTATTACCAAACCTGTTTCCCTTGAATTCTCCTCTTTGAGTTTACTGACTGCTGGAACCCTCTGCTTCATTCTTAGAAGACTGATATCTTCCTCCTCTGTTTGGAAATCCTTTTCCTCTAGCCGAACTTCCTCTATTCTTCTGATTCTGCTTTCTCAGTAGCTTCTCTTCTACTTTCAATGCTGCCTGGTAAGCGTCCTCCACAGTTGTGAGATTCAATAAACTAATTTCATCTTGTATATCATACCTTAGTCGCTTTAGGTATCTGGCCACTCTCTCCATGTCTCTGTGTGCTTGTCCAGCTCTAATACTCAGCCTGAAGAATTATTCTGTGTATTCTTTAACAGTCATAACTTTCTGTCTAATATTTTGCAACTGCTTAATGAGGCTTAATTGATAATATTTAGGCATAAATTGTTGTTTTATTTTAGACAACATCTTGTCCCAATTCTTAATTCTAGACTTACCTCTCCTTTCTCTATGGATTTGTAGTTCGTCCCACCAAATGGCTGCGTACCCCTTCAGTCTGGTCGTTGCATACTTCATCTTCTTTTTGTCTTCGACTTCTTCAAAGTCAAAGTACCTCTCCGGCGCATTAATCCAATCCATGAGCTCGTCGGCATTCAAGCTGCCTTCGTACATGGGGACTTCTGTTTTCGGCCTGCTGCCAGCCTTTACCAACATCCTCATCATTTTCACTTCATCGCCAATATCTTCTGGTTCTTCATCAGAATATTCTTATTCACTGACATCTTCATTCCCTGGATGTCCTCTCTCCATAGCTTCCATTCTAGCTCAGAGTTGTCGTACTTCCTCTTGCATGTCGACCCCGGTGCTTGCATATACAACATGTCTTCCTCGACCTCTTCCAATTGGAATTCCTCATGCTCGACCCCGTCTTGGCAGCGTCTTCTCTAGGCTCTAATACCAATTGATGCAAATCTGAACTAGAAAACCAGTCCAAATTCGCTCTCCAAGATCTTAGTAGGGTTCTAAGGATGATAGCCCTCTAAATTTGACAATTCCGCCAAATTCTGCTGTCTCGGGAAGGCTTTCCGCCAAACTGCTCCTGAAAAGACTAGACCCGAAATTCCCTTTCTGAAACAGAGTTCCCGACGCTCTGTTATCGACGCACCAATCCTGCACTTTCGACTTTCGACTTTCGGTCGTGCAGTTTGTGAATCTTTACAACATGGCTCCGCAAATGTCCTCCCAACGTCATCTTTCCAAAGCTTTCGGGGTTTGAGTTTCGGCCTCAACTTCTGGCGTCCAGGAAATTTCTCCCGCAATCCGCTTTCCGAAGCTTCACTTTTCAGATTTCGAAAACACTTTGGAACCGTCGATCTGTTTCGGGATCGTTCCTAACCGTCTGATCTCCGCTTCAAGCTTTAGGTTTCGGAAACACTACAGAACCATTGATCTTCTTCCCCCGACTTGATCTTGACTGTCCAGTCACTATTCTACGAACTTTCCTGTTTGTAACTTCTTAAATCGATCAGAGGATCGATCGATTTCACTCTCGGGTTTGAATGCGAATTCCACAATATAGATCTAAATCGATACACAGCTGAATTACTTGATTGCATTGACAAACAATCACACATTTCTGGTTATTGAAAGAAAGGAAACAATGCATGAATCAAATGCAGAGTTTAGAAACCCTGTTCTCCATTACATCAACAACGCATCAAACAAATCCTTTGTTTCATCAACAATGCCTCAATCTAATACAACCAAAGATTAAATAACACCTACGAACCTGCCAGATCCGAACAAACAGGATCAGAGCTCCCAAATCTAGAAAGAATTAACAAACCCTATTCTACAACATCGTCATGTAAAATTCGAGGATATGTGTGGCAATTTTCCATTATTACAAACAATCTCAAATAACAACAAATTACAACTAACCTAAGCATTCTAGAACTATTACAAGGCAACGTAAGCTGTTACAACAGAAAACGAGACTTAGGTCGATGCTCCTGCATCATTTTGGTAAATAAAGAGACTAGAAGACAATTCAAAATTTTCAATGTGTACACCCTCATGTGGTATGGGAAGAAAATGTACTTTTGAAAATCCTTAATGGTGATGAAAGAGTAAGGAATGGATCAAAACGGTATTGTAGGTGACTTTAATGTCATAATTCTACAAAAGGAGAAAAGTGGTGAATCATAAGAAACCATTTTAGGGAAAAATTGGAAGATCTAATCATAGAATGAGATCTTATTGAATCCAAAAAAAAATATACATGGTGTAAACATAGAGTTGGCCCAAGGAATATTGTAGCTCAATTGGATTGTTTTCTAGGACATAGTGATTTTCTTCTTGAGAGTGACTTATACATCTCATCTCACATCATTCCAGCAAGAGTGTCTAATTATAAACCTATATTGTTTGTTTTTCAACCCCTTGAAGATCTTAGCCCTATCCTTTTTCACTTTAAGTTCAAGAGTAAGAAACGTGGAAATAATTTAGAGAACATGGAGAACAAGAATACAAGGGTATCCCTATATCCCTCCTTTTTATGGGAATCAAAGCTCAAATTAGTGAAATTTGAGACTAAATCATGGGTGAAAAACTCATATTTATCTCTCAAGATAGAGAAAATATAAATACAAGAGTAGTTGGGAATATTGTAGATATTTATGGAAGACAATGAAGTCTCTCATAATAATATTATTGAGGAGAAGGGACTAAGAAGTAGATACCATTAGGGTTGTAGGAAAGAAAACGAATTTTGGCCCTTGAAGTTGAGAAGCTTGTTGTTATAGTCTGGGGATAAAAGCACCACTTTTCCACAAACAAAAGGTAAAAAAAAAGAAATAATGTCAAGTAAATAGTCAAGGTTAATGGAGAGATATTGATAGACTTTGATGCAATTAAAGAGGAGGCATATATTCACTTCAAGGATCTCTACAAAAATGCAGATGATGTTGATATGAACATTGTAGAGGAGATTCTAGAGGATGTTCCACACCTAATAAATGAGGAAGATTACTCTGACCTTATAAAAGAGATATCCGAGGAGGAGGTTATAAAGGCTTATTTGGGGCCTGGAGCCAAAAAAAGTAATAGGCCTTGACATACTCTATACACACTTTTTTCAAGCATTGTGGTATATTATTAAATATGATTTATCCCATATGTAAAAGTGGACCAGGGGTGAACCAAAAATAGGCAATGCAACGAACTCCTATTTCATTGCTTTGATTTCACAAGAGTCCAGACCTACGCCTTTTTCCCAATTCCCTAAGATTTCAAACCAACATTGAATCCTATATAAGGAGGACACGTCAAAAGTGCTAAGTCATGAATTCAATCTTGGTTGTTCATACAAGAATGCATGAGTTATGTGGTTGTGGTAAGTTTTGGGTTGGTGCAGTAGGACAAACTGGACACTGGCTAGGTGAACTATGGAAGAGTCAAGAACTATAGGAGAAAAGACTACAGATTATTGACAGGTTGGGTTGTGTAATTATGTTGGGCATTTGGCTATAGGAAATATTTCTTAGATTTAGTGTACATATATAATAGAGTTGTAGGTAGAAGGCCACAGTCCCTTGTTGTGTATCTATAATAGTCTTGATATTAATAAATTTAAGGCATCTACCTTGAGTGTTACCTATACATATGTGTTGTGATCTCTTGGATGAATGTTACGATCTTTGCAAATATTTATATTGGCTAAGTACTATTAAAATATCGACTAAGTATAAAAGTATTGCTTATATGTTTTTAAGGCCACATTTAGACGTATGCCTAGTGTTGGATGAACTTGATTGTGTTGGAATTAATTTCATTTAACATATTTTAACTCAAAGTGAAGTTATGGATAAATATTAATTAAAGATACACAATTCAGTTGTACTAAGAACAAGTTGACCAAGCCCGTGTGACCAAGGCAAGGAAATGTTGCATGAGTTGTGCATGAGCTTAGGAGTACAAACAAAGTTATGAAACCCCAAGTTTGCAAACAAAAATAAGTAGACTATAGGTTCATGACATTGTTGGTATAGGGGGCACTAAAATACACCATCGTAATCATCACCACTTTTTAAGAAAACCCGACTTACGAAAATCACAATGACCTTATTTTTTTCATTTCTACTATGTTAAAATTTATATAAATTAAATTTTGAATAATATTCAATCTAAACCCCTTTGTTTGTTTTATATCTTTATTAGTTTTAAGGGACAAAAAATCATCATCATGATTATAACTAATTATTATAGTTTCATTTTATGGTAGGATTCTATTACATAACAATTACTCTACTTTTGCATGTTTGCTTCAGTACTTCAACATGTCACGTAATGACTCATGGAATTAAAGTTGTAAAGGTAGAGTGATTTAATAAAAGGACAAACCCAACTACTTGGGTGAGTTTTTTTTGTGACGTAAAGTGTTGCATTTTTGTTCATTGTTTCTAATCTCTAGTGATTTGGGCATCTTAAAATGGGCCAAAAGTATTGTGGGTAAAGTTCCATTGTTGAAGTGTCTATCTATTAAAATCCTTCAAATGGAGATAAGCATGAATGCACATTTTCCATTAATATTATATACATATGCATATAATGATGTGATCCTTGGTTTCATATTCCAACGGGTGTCTTCAACTCTTCATGAATCTTCCTGTTCAAATGTGACTCTTGGCATGAATATTAGTAGTAACAGATAATATACCTAACCCTAAGGATTAGGTTTCCAACATTCCTTCCCTTAATCTAAAGGTTATTTTGTGAGTCTAAGAATATTTCTAAAAGAGATATAAAATATAAAAGTGGACAACTACAAATGGTTGAACCCATCACTAAAGTGATTTTTGAATTGGTTCTATTGGATGACCACAAACCAAGCATTAGTAGAACCTAACATCTTCTACTAAATGGTGGTTTTGGATGTCTACAAACCTAGTAGATGGTGGTTTGGGATGACCACAAACCTGGTTGGCATAAGCTAATGTATTCTACCAAATGGTGGTTTTGGATGACCACAAACCAAGTAGTGGTTTTATGATGACCATAACTCAAGTGTTACCAAAAGCTAATTCCTTCTAATAAATGGTGGTTTTCGAATAACCACAAACTTGATAGATGGTGGTTTAGAATGACCAAAAACCAATAGTTAGAAGAAGTGGATATATTCTATTGAATCGTGGGTTTTGGATGACCACAAACCTAGTAGATGGTCTGGAACATGGCTCTATCTCTCTCTCTCCTGGATACAACTCTAACTCTGGTTATTGGATCAGTTTTGGCTATGGATTACGCTCACATCTTGTTTTGTAGTGTAGATGCTTTATTAGTAAGAAATATGTCTGATTGATAGGGATTCAAAACTTGAAGCATGACTGTCAATCCATGATTTCCCCCCCTATCAAGTATAAGATGAGAATAATTTTTTTTTATTGCAAGATTTGTTAATACTTGAGACTAATTTTTTATGTATGATTAATACATCTTCTTGGTTGTTGATGACCATCACCAAGAATTAATTTATCCATAGTGAATATTTAATGTTGTAGGTTTCTTAATTTTTGAAGATATATCTAAAGAATGATTATGCTTCACACAATACTAACAAGGATGGAGATCAAAACACTAATCCTCCATGTGGCCAATTTGATGAAAATGTTGGCATGATGATAAACTAGAGCATGTGAAGTTGAATCTTCTCGAAGGATTCCAACACTATGGAACTATATTGCAAAGAATCTTTTGCAATATATAAATATTTATATTATTTTATAATTTGATGACGTCTCACAATGAATAGGTTACACAATATATATATCAAATCCTACATAAAGGTGGCATCTCTTCGAAATGACCATTAACCTTTTAATGGCTATTTGACTTATTTGATAATTTATGATTAATAGTAGTAATATATGTTTGGGTATATTACAAGTCATCCTACCCTAAAACATTTGTCCTTGAACCTTGGATTCCACTTAATTGTTTGCAACTTTAGGGAGATTATAGAACTTGATGAGATACTAAATGATGAACGGATTTTGTTCAATAGTTTATCTTGAATAAAAGTACCACGATTCAATAATTCTTGAAACAACTGGTCACATTTCCATTCAAATTTCGCGATACATGGGGAGCATAAGATTCCGTCAATAATGTAATAGCAATAGGGAGTACCCTTCTAAGTTTCCAATTTGATATTTTCACGATGAACGTGTGCCATCATGTTGAGATCTAATATTTTTGCATGCTTTGGTATGCCACTTATGGGGAACCTCCATCAATTAAATGATGAAAATGCACGATATATCAGAAAGAACAGAACACAAAAGGCATTTATTGATCGTAGGCCACTTTGAGGGGGAAACCTCCTTTGAGCAAGATCAATACAAATAACTCGTGGATTGCTTCATTGGCCTCAACACATACTTATATACTAAGTCTAAGCTAAACAACTATTACTCCCATGAATTTGGGATAATACAATATACTCACGGGACGACTTACAAAGCATATGCCTCCAACAACAATATACTAAGAAAGTAAAGTAAGGGTTGACATGGGTTCCTAACGTCCCCTCCCCCTTAGAAAAAACTATGTCCTCAAAGCTTTAGATGTGGAAATTGTTGTTGCATCTGAAGGAGTGGTTCCCATGTAGCATCCTCTGGTTGTATTCTGTTCCACTGAATTAATACCTCTATGATGGATCGAGAGCGAAGCTGGCGAGTGCACCCATTGAGAATGGCCTCCGGATCCAAAATGATGGAACCTTCATTATCCATTTCTGGTAAAACAGTTTGCGCTCTGATGTTGGTGCCAAGAAATTTCTTTAGACAAGAGACATGAAATACTGGATGAATACGGGAAGAAGGATGAAGTTCCAATTTGTAAGCAACGGACCCAATCTTCTGAAGAAACTTATATGGCCCATATAAATTTGGAGCCAGCTTGTGATTCCCTTTGACTTTGAGGGAGGATTTCTTGTAAGGATGTAGATGAAGAAAAACCATATCACGTACTTGAAAAGTGCGCTCAGAACGGTGCTGATCAGATTGTTGTTTCATTCGATTTATTTCCATGTGAAGATTGTCCTGCAAAAGGTGAAGAATCTGATCTCGGGTTCAAAGAACCATGTCAACTGCCTGAACTGGTGAACTTTTGGGAATATATGGAAGAAGCACCCGCAAGGCCTAACCATAGACTGCTTCATATGGATTTATTTTAGATGC
Source organism: Larix kaempferi (assembly GCA_027924585.1). NCBI lineage: Eukaryota > Viridiplantae > Streptophyta > Pinopsida > Pinales > Pinaceae > Larix > Larix kaempferi. Next base: position 3,664,555 of record BSBM01000011.1, read on the forward strand.
AGTGTGGTAGGAGGTATTGTACCACCATTCATTGAGAGGGAGCCACTTTTCCCACTAATGTTGTTGTTCGTAGGTGAAACAACGAAGATAAGTTTCCAAACATTTGTTGATAACTTCAGTCTGGCCATCTGTTTGTGGGTGATACCCTAAACTCATATTCAGTTTGGTGCATGTGTGGAGAAATAATTCTGTCCAAAAATGACTGGTGAAAGATGCATCGCAATCTGAGACAATGGAATAAGGGATTCCATGAAGATGGAATATATGGTCTAGGAAAATCTATGCAACTGAGGAGGTAGCATAAGGATGGTTGAGGGCACAAAAATGATTATATTTGGAGAGGCAATCAACCACAACCAAAATCACTATATTCCCTCCAGATTTAGGGATCCCTTCAATGAAATCCATAGAAATATCTATCCAAATCCATGTAGGGATGGGAAAGGGTTCAAGCAATCCTAGAAGGAGTGTCATTTCACCCTTGTTGCACTGGAAGGTATCACATTCAACCACCATATGTTGAATAGTCATTTTTATTCCCTTCCAAAAGAATTTATGCCATGCCCACTCATACGTTTTGAGGAACCCAGAGTGCCCTACCGATGGAGAAGCATGGAGTTCATAGAAGACATCCTGTTGAAGATATGTGCTCTGGGAAGCACCAGATGACCCTTGTATCTCAGGGAACCATCATCCCAATAGTAATGTGGTACAACAGAAGGGTTGTTGGCCAACCGTTGGATGATTTGAGATAATGAGGAGTCATTGACATAGCCCTGCTGAACAAATTGCAACCACTTTGGAATAGGCATAAAATTGGTTGAAAGAAAATCTTGGTCATCAATGTGCGAGAAAGAGCATCCACCACAAGATTGTCCTTACCCATTTTTTAAGTGATCTCATAGTCATAACCCATGAGTTTGCTAACCCATTTCTGTTGTGATGGGGACCATACCCATTGTTCCAGGAAATATTTTAGACTCTGGTGATCATTCTTGATGCATAAATGATTCCCTAATAGGTATGGCCACCACTTTTGTACTGCATGCAAAATAGCCATCATTTCCTTCTCATATGTATAGGCAACTAATTTTTTACCGGAAAGGGCTTTGCTGGTGTGCAATGGGATGGATGTTCATCTTGTGTTAGGAACCTATGTCAACCCTTCTCTTTACTATGTTAGTATATTGTTGTTGGACGCATATGCTTTGTAAGTCGTCCCGTAGTATTTGTTGATCCGTAGTTTATATTAGCCCATAGTATTGACGCATAGTATTGAACGCATATGCTTTGTAAGTCGTCCTGTAGTATTATATGTCCCATGGTTTTGACTCATAGTATTGGGCATAGACTTAGTATATAAGTGTGTGTTGAGGTCATTGAAGGCACCGTGAAGTTAATTGTATTGAGCTTGCTCAAAGGAGGTTGCCCCCTCGAAGTGGCCTGTGATCAATATAAAAGCAATTCTGTTCTATTATTTCTGATATCTCGTGTATTTGCATTAATTAATTATTGCAGGTACATCACATCTGGTATCAGAGCACTTTCCTTGGCACACGTGGGAAATTTTTTTTCTTTTTTTGGGCGGCGACTTTCAGATCAATTTCTGAAACTTTCTACACAAAATCAAAAGAAACCGATTGCATATCTGAATTCCTCTTTCAAAAATACGCAGTTTCAAAAAAAAAAATCATCTCATTTGGAGTTCTAAAAGTGGAGATATCGCGGATTTAAAATCAGCAATTTTTCAGAATTTCGGTGACGGCCGCGGAAATTGCGGCGAGAAAATCTTTTGACCGAGTGCCCATATTTCTATTCCGCTTTCATGGGTAGAAGCAGAGTGGTTGTTCCAGTTCCGGAAATATGCTATAATAGCGATTCTGAGCAATATAGATCCGGTTTTTGAACATTGGGTGGAATTTCTGCCCAAATTTTTTTCTGTTGCAGGTTCGGATTTGGGAATAATCCCTATCCGCTTAACTGTGGGAAGTACTTGGGCATAAGCCCTAAAAATCATTGTGAGGAGTACCACAGGAACCCCGAAGTAGCTGGCCATTGAGAGGACCTGCCAAGCGAAAAGGGCAAGGACCCCTACCTGATTGACTAGTTCCCACCCGTGAGGTAAACCAAGAGCTGTCGTTTGTGGCAAAGCGGTTATCAGTTTTACCTGAGCCGTGGAGTGAGGGGTACTGCCCCCAATACGCAAGCCATCAGACAGCATTGGTGGCCGAGTGAAAACCCTGAAATGTTAGGAAGCCGCACATACCTGGGGTCCATATCTACTTTCAGCTAAACTATTGTCGATCACTGCTGCGCCGTTTTAGATCCATTTTGCAAGCCGTTCCAGATCCAGTCGTTCGACGTTGTTCTAGATTCCTTTTGAGCCGTAACCGCTCCAGTCTGTTAAAATAAAAAATAAAAAAATCCGAGCCATAGCCGCTCCAGTCTGAAATTAAAAAAAAAAAAAAGAAAAAAAAGGAAGAAAATTCAGTTTTTCTCCATATCTCCCTTGTTTTACCTCTGTTTCCCTTGAAATTTTCAGGGAACCCCTGTCATTCCATTCTGCATATTCCATTCTTGAGGACCCTATCCTCAATTCCCCTTTCTACAGCCTGAAATCTCACATTTGTCGATTTTTAGGGTTTGCCATAACTTCCTCAGATTTCACCCAATCACCTTCAAATTTTACAACAGAGTTCCTTTCTGAATTCTGCTTCTTTGTTCCCCTCTGCCAAATTTTCCCATTCTTTCACCCCGCTTCTGAAATCCTCATTTTTGCTTCCCTGTCTATCCAACAGTGTCCAAAACCTAGTCAAACCCCAATTACCCTTCTGATTTTTTCCCAAATCCAAATTTTCCCTTACTGAAGTAGTTCTTGTTTTTGTTTTCCTACCCAGTCAACAACAAAAAAAAAAAACTTGGTTACGGCTGTCACCCGTGCAGGAGCACACACCATGGAGGAAGCACTTGCAGCGATCCAAACCAAACTCCAAGATCTGGATGAAAAATTTCTCAGCCTCCATCTTCAGCATTCAGCCATGAACAATACCAGACAGCCAGAATCTTTTGCAGCCACCGGGTTCTCTGCTTCTAGAAATTTTCGTGGGCCGAAGCTTGATTTTCCTCGCTTCAATGGTACTGATCCAACTGGATGGATATACCGAGCAGAACAATATTTCAGTCTGCATAATACTTTTGATGTTCAGAAAGTTCCACTTGCATCCTTTCATTTGGAACAGGAAGCCCTTCAATGGTACTGTTGGTACATCAAAGCTCATCCCGAGCCAAATTGGACAGATTTTTTCCAACTCATTTTGCCACGATTTGGTCCTAGTGCTTTTGACGACTTCACAGGAGCACTCACTAAACTTCACCAAACTGGCACAGTGCGAGAGTATCAGATGGAATTTGAGAAACTAGCCAATCACACAGAAGGATTGTCTAATGAATTCTACAGGAGTTTTTTTATCAGTGGTCTCAAGGATGAAATCCGCTCAGAGGTCAAAATTTTTTGTCCCAACACAATGATGGAAGTCCTAGGGTTGGCTAAGTTGGCTGAGGACAAGATCGCAGCTCAACAACGCTCCAAACCCACCTTTGTTCCCTTCAGAAATATAGGTTCCCAACGACCTCCCATCACACCTGCTCCTCAACCAACTCCTATCAAGCATTTGTCTGAAATAGAAATGCAGGCACACCGAGAAAAAGGGCTTTGCTATAATTGTGATGAGAAATTCACTCGGGGACATAGATGTGTTCAACAAAAGCTCTATATCTTGGATGTGGATTCTCCGCCTGCCTTAGAACTTGGTGAAGAAGCTACAGATACAGTAGATGATCTGGTCGACATGCAACACCCGCCTGTTGACACCCCATCTCAGGACAACCCACCCGAGATCTCTCTCCATGCTGTAACCGGTGTCACCACCCCACAAACAATGCGGGTCAGGGGATACTTCAAGAAGCTCCCTCTTACCATACTCATTGATTCTGGTAGCACTCATAACTTCATTGACCCTCGAATTGCCAAACAGGCTGATTGTTTTGTCCATCCTTGCTCCAACTTTGAAGTCATGGTTGCCAATGGGGGCACCTTCCCTTGCAAGGGGAAGTGTCACAATGTGCGTATCTCTATGGAAGATTATAACCTACGATCCGACATGTTTTCCTTGTCCTTAGGCGGATGTGATGTGGTTTTGGGTGTTCAATGGTTACGCACACTTGGCCCCATCTTATGGGATTTTGCTGAACTCTGGATGCAGTTTAACGTCAATGGGGCACAACATAAATTTTGGGGCTTACAACCAGGGTCACTCTGCATCATCAGTTCACATCGCCTGGAAAAAATCCTTAAGAAGAATTCACATGGTGTCATCGCTCAGCTCAATTCCATTCAGATGCACCCATCAACAATCTCCACTACTTCCTTGGATAGATATGCAGGTATCTTTGCTGAACCAATGAGCTTGCTGCCTTCAAGAGACCTTTCCAGTAAGAATGTAACCACATCTACCTCTCAGCAGGAAATGATGGCTATTTTGCATGCAGTACAGAAGTGGCAGCCATACCTATTAGGCAATTATTTCTGCATCAAGACTGATCTCCTGAGTCTGGAAAATTTTCTGGAACAATGGGTCTCCTCCCCAACACACCTGCAATGGGTTATCCAACTCATGGGTTATCCCTATGTGATCACTTACAAGAAGGGTAAGGACAATATGGTGGAAGATGCTCCTTCTCGCACAATTGATGACCCAGTTTCTCTTACAACTCTTTCTCTGCTTGTTCCAAATTGGTTGCCATATGTTCAACAGGGCTATCTCTTCTATGATCTCCATGCTTCTTCATCAACAGGGCACTCTGGGTTCTGCAAAATGTATGACCAGGAACAATGTAACTTCTTTTGGCTGGGACTAAAAATGACAATTCAACAGCTGGTGGCTAACGATGATACTTTCCAAGTCAACAAGGGGGAACCGACACTCCTTTCGGGATTGATCAAACCCTTGCCCATCACTTCACAGCTTTGGCCAACTATTTCTATGGATTTCCTAGCAGCACTCTGGTGGTACAATACCACATCTCAAAGGACACCATATGAAGCAGTCTATGGACAAACACTGCCAGTTCTTTTTTCATACACCCTTAGCAGCTCCCCAGTTCAGGAAATTGACTCGGTTCTTCGAAACCACGATCAGATTCTTCTCATTCTGCAGGACAATCTTCACATGGCCAGAATTCGCCTGAAACAACAAGCCGATCAGCACCGTTCTGAGCGCATTTTCCACGCAGCTGACAGGGTTCTTCTTCATCTACAACCTTCCAAGCAATCCTCCTTGACACTCCAAAGGCGTCAGTGGCCCGAAATGCAAACCAAAGATGCTACCGGGGAACCACTCCTTCAGATTCTGCAGCAATTTCTCCAACCAAAGCTTTGAGGACAAAGCTTTTTCTAAGGGAGAGGGGATGTTAGGAACCTATGTCAACCCTTCTCTTTACTATGTTAGTATATTGTTGTTGGACGCATATGCTTTGTAAGTCGTCCCGTAGTATTTGTTGATCCGTAGTTTATATTAGCCCATAGTATTGACCCATAGTATTGGACGCATATGCTTTGTAAGTCGTCCTGTAGTATTATATGTCCCATGGTTTTGACTCATAGTATTGGACATAGACTTAGTATATAAGTGTGTGTTGAGGTCATTGAAGGCACCGTTAAGTTAATTGTATTGAGCTTGCTCAAAGGAGGTTGCCCCGTCGAAGTGGCCTGTGATCAATATAAAAGCGATTCTGTTCTATTATTTCTGATATCTCGTGTATTTGCATTAATTAATTATTGTAGGTACATCACATCTTGAAGGAGAACAACACCACGTCCATTGTCACAAGCATCACTCTCAATAGTGAAGGGATTGGATAATTAGGCATATCTAAAACAAGTGTAGTACACATAGCTTGTTTCAGTTTGTCAAATGTACACTCAGTAGCATGTGTCCATGTAAACTCATCCTTTTTCAATAGAGCGGTTAATGGAGATAAAATCATCCCGGAATCCTTGAAAAACTTGCGGTAGTATCCAGTCAATCCCAAAAAACCACGAAGGCTCTTGAGTGTCTAAGGATGTAGCCAATTTTTCATGGCATCTATTTTGGCAGGATCCATGTGAACCCCTTGTGCTGAAATAATATGCCCGAGATAATCTACTTCCTCCTGTCCAAAAACACATTTAGACTGTTTGGCATGGAGATGATGATCAAAGAAAATTTGCAGTACAAGAGCCAGATGCTGAAATGCTGAGCCCATGTTTTACTATAGATGAGGATATCATCAAAGAATGCCAGAATGAATTTCCGCAAGTAGAGCCGAAATATTTTATTCATCAATGCCTCGAATGTGGAAGGAGCATTAGTGAGGCCAAATGACATGACCAAAAACTCATAGTGGCCATCATGTGTGTGGAAAGCTGTTTTAGGGATATCATCCTCATGAACCCGAATTTAGTGATACCTAGAACGAAAATCCAAATTGGAGAAAAAATGAGCACCATGAAGCTCATCAACAATAGGAATTGGAAACTTATACTTGATTATGATGTGATTAAGTACTCGGAATTCAATGTAGAGGCACCATGACCCATCTTTTTTTTGGACAAGAAGAGTTGGTGAAGAAAAGGAACTAGTACTAGGGTGAATAATATCTTGCTTTAGTAAGTCCCGAACGAGCATATCAATCTTTGTCTTTTGGTGAAATGGTAGAGATATGGCCTGATGTTGGGAGGAACGCTTCCAGGAAGGAGTTGGATACGATGGTCCTCTAGTCTTGAAGATGGAAATCCCACTGGTTCAGCAAAGACACATGCATATCTATCCAGAATTTGTTGTAGATCCAAAGGAGTAGTGGAGACTGCTGATGGGTGCATCTGAATGGAATGGATTTGAGAGATGACACCATGTGAATTATTCTAAAGGATATTTTCCATGTGATGTGAATTGATGATGCTGAGAGACCTTGGTTGTAAGACCTTAATGTTTTTTTTCCCATTGACTGAAAACTGCATCCAAAGTTTAGGAAAATCCCATAAGATGGGGCCAAGTGTGCATAACCATTGAGCACCCAAAACCACATCACATCCGCCTAAGGGAAAGGTAGACATGTCAGAGTGCAGGTTATAATCTCCAATAGAGATATGTACATTGTGACACTTCCCCTTGCAAGGTAAGGTGCCCCCATTGGCAACCATGACTTCCAAGATGGAGCAAGGATGGACAAAACAATCATCATGTTTGGTGATCCGAGGGTCAATGAAGTTATGAGTGCTACCAAAATCAATGAGTATTTTAAGAGGGATCTTCTTGAAGTAACCCTTGACCTGCATTGTTTATGGGATGGTGACTCCAGCTAAAGCATGGAGAGGTATGTCCGGGTGGTCATCCTGAGAAGGAGTTTCAACAGGCAACTATTGAATGTCGACCTGATCATCTACTATATCCTGAGCTTCTTCACAAATTTCAGTTGCAGGCGGAGAATCCACATCCAATAGATAAAGCTTTTGCTCAACACATCTATGTCCCCGAGTGAATTTATCATCACAATTATAACAAATCCCTTTTTCTCTGCATGCTCGCATCTCTGCTTCAGACAAATGCTTGATAGGAGTTGCTCTAGGAGTTGGCGTGATGGAAGGTCTCTGGAAAAGCATATTTCTGAATGGAAAAAAAGTGGATTTGGAGCGTTGTTGGGCTGTGATATTTTCCTCTGCCAAATTAGCCAACCCTAGGGATTCCATCATTGTGATGGGACATTACATTTTAACCTCAGATCGGATTACATCCTTCAGACCACTGACAAAACAAATCCTATAGAATTCATCAGGAAATCCTTCTGTGTGATTGTCTAGTTTCTCAAATTTTGTCTGATACTCTCTCTTAGTGCCAATTTGGCGAAGTTTAGTGAGTGCTCCTGTGAATTCATCAAAAGCACTAGGACCAAATCGTTGCAAAAGGAGTTGGCAAAAATATGTCCATTTTGGCTCTTCATGAGCCTTGATGTACCAACGGAACCATTGAAGGGCTTCATGTTCCAAATGAAAGGATGCAAGTGGAACTTTGTTGACATCAAAATTATTATGTTGACTGAAATATCATTTTTCCTGGTATATCCATCCAGTCGGATCATCACCATTGAAGTGAGGAAAATCAAGCTTCGTCCCATGACAATTGTTGGAAGAAGAGAACCTAGTGTCTGCAAAAGACTATGGTTGTAGTCTATTGTTCATGGCTGAATGTTGAAGATGGAGGCCGAGAATGTTTTCATCTAGATCTTGGAGTTTGGTCTTGAGGGCTGCAAGTTCTTCCTCTATGGATTTTTCTCCTATGTGTGTGACAACCATAACCAGATTTTTTTTTTAAGGGGAGAATGGGTAGAAAAACAAAAATAGAAACTTCTTTAGTAAAGGAAAATTTGTATTTGGGAAAAACATTGATGGGTAATTGGAGTTTGACTAGGTTTTGGACACTTTCTAATGGACAGGGAAGCAGAAAATGGAGATTTCAGAAGCGAGGTGAAAGAACGAGAAATTTTTTCCAAGAGGGACAAATAAGCAAAAATAGGAAATGAACACTGTGGAAAAATGTGAAGGCGATTGGGTTAAAATCAAAGAAAATATGGAAAACCCTAAAAATAGACAGATGTGGGATTTCTGGCTTAGGGAAGTGGAATTTGGGATAGGGTCCTCAGGAAGGAAATATGTTGAATGGAAGTGTAGGGGTTCCATTGAATTTTCAAGGGAAACAGAGCTAAAGCAAAAATAATATGGCAAAAAACCATTTTTTTTTCCGTAATTGATATGCAATGGCTCTAGACTGATGTAATCTGCTATGTATCCGCTGGAAATAGATATGGACCACAGGTATTCTTGGCTTCCTAAAGGATCAAATGATTCACTCAACTACCAATGCTATCTAATGACTTGCGTATTGGGGCAGTACCGCGCACGCCACAGCTTAGGTAAAACTGATTATCACTTTTCCACAAATGGCAGCTCTTGGTTTACCTCATGGGTGGGAACTAGTCAATCAGGTAGGGGTCGTTTCCCTTTTTGCTAGAAGGTCCTCTCAATGGACCAACTACTTCAAGGTTCATGTGGTACCCCTCATTATGAGTTTTAGGGATATGCCCAGGTACTTCCAATAATTAAGCAGATAAGGATTATTCCTAAATCCGAACCTGCAATTGAAAGGAACAATACAGAGGCAAAGAAAAAGAACTACTACAATAATCACAGCGCCTGGAATCCATTGCGAAAAAAAAATTTGGCAGAAATTCCAACCAGCGAGCCCAAGAAATTGCTATGATACCAAATGTGGGGAACCTCCAGCAATTAAATGATGAAAATGCACGATATATCAGAAATAATAGAACACATAAGGGATTTATTGATCGCAGGCCACTTCGAGGGGGAAGCCTCCTTTGAGCAAGCTCAATACAAATAACTTGTGGATGCCTTCATTAGCCTCAACACGTACTTATATACTAAGTCTAATCTAAACAACTATTATTCCCCGTGAATGTGGGATAATACAATATACTCACGAGACGACTTACAAGCATATGCATCCAACAACAATATACTAACAAATTAAAGAGAAGGGATGACATAGGTTCCTAACACCACTATTCTCTGGTTGACACATGGATTCCCTAGTGATGATCGATGGATCTTCAAATAATGGTCTCCTTATCTGTAGGGGCAAATTTTGAATTTTTTATTTCATTAATTGTGTTAGATTAAAAAATTTCAAACAACTTATTTATCTGTCCTTATCTAAAAAGATCTTCTCCAATTGTTTGCTGGCATCCTTTTGTGATTCTTTATCACATTGAATTGTGACTTCTCAAGATTGTTTATATCTTCATGTGATAAAGAATCTTCTAGTTTTTCATCTTTTTCAACATCGTGATTATGATCATTTTTCTTGTCTTTATTTTCATCTTTATAATACTTGTCTACATGTTCATCTTCTTTACAGTCATCATCGGCATAATGTTCATCAATATCTGGTGTATCTATATCTTTGTTTTTGTTATTGTCATTCTCATCAAACTCTTCTTCAAATTCACCTTGATCTTCCACACTCTGAAATTCATTCTCATCCACTACATATTTATTTCCTTTGTCATCTCTATAATCTTCCTTATGGCCTTGGATTCGGTTTGGGCTCTCAACATGGATTCTAGTTTTCCTTTTCTCTGCATTTCAACTAGATATTTGTATTGATTTTACAGTTGTGTGCACATTTATGTCCCTTGTATGAAGCCACAAACATGCATGAAAAAATATTTATTAATGGGTACATATGCATATTTATGATCTAGAATCCTATTTGGAGCGTTGTATTTGAAACATGGGTTCTTATCCCTCCTTGTATTTGATGGCGTGATATTTTGGTGAGGGGGAATATAAGGATTCGGTCCATATGATTTCCATTTTTCTTCGGTCCCGTGCATTGTGGTGATCCTTTGGTGAGGTAGGATATATGGAGGCGATCGATGTGGTTTGTCTTCTATCCTAGGTGTAGTAGTGATTTTGAACTACTCTTGATCGATATCATCATTATTGTTTAGTGTTTTTTCCTGCTCCATCTCACTTGAGAATTAAGAGGAAATTCCCATTTCTTCTTTCTTCATCTCACTAGAGGAGTAGGACTCATAAGTATCCATTGTATCATTATAATTTGGTAATCTTGAGCATGTGCATCAACACTTTTGTTTCCAAGACTCTTATTAGATTCTTCTTCTCGTATTTGTATTAGCAACCCTTTTATTTCTTCAATGTCTCTTTTCATTTATATTTTAAATTCTTCAACATTTTTAAGTCTTTCGCAAATACCATTAATAATTTCTTCAAAATCTGATGACACAATGATTCTAGTTTATAAATATCTTTAAAAAAAATAGCTTGTAATAATAATCCTCCAAAGATCAAAATTCTATCAAAAAATTCAATGATTAAAAAGAATAATGTAATAACAATTATCATTAAAAAATAATAATAATTGTATTACTCTTCATATATTTTTAATGGTAATGAGGGTTTAAATAATGATTATTAATAATAATTATTTAAAGGAATATAAAACCACGTAAAGGGAAATAAACCATGTATTGGTTTTATAAAACCACGTGTTGGTTATAAAACCATGTGCTTGGTTTGGCTCTGATACCACTTGCAAAGAATATTTTGCAATATATAAATATTTATATTATTTTATAATTTGATGATGTCTTATAATGAATAGGTTACACAATATTTATATCAAATCCTACGTAAAGGTGGCATCTCATTGAGATGACCATTGTCCTTTTAATGACTATTTGACCTATTTGATAATTAATAATTAATAGTAGTAATATACATTTAGGTATATTACAATATTGATCTGGAATATTAATGGACACTTCCTTACCATATCTAATATGTGTTATGTATTTGTTGTTCTTGATTTCTTCCCAAGGTTTGATGATGGGATTGGAAAGATTGCATTGAACATGTTCCTGATAAGATTCCTCTTCTATTTCTAATGTTCTTTTGTTGATTTCATCATGTGTTGACGATTGATTAGAATAAATATCAAACTCAAAAAGAGGGTTATTCTAAACAAGAACTAGTTTAGAATTATGATTCCTTTGATGTATTTCATCATGTTGGAGTTGTGATTGAGTATAAAAGAGTTATACTTTGGATTGCGAATCATGTAAACAAGTTAGCACATATTGGAGAGTTGCCTTGTTGATTGTGGTTGTATTATCAACAGTAGTGATTATTAGAGTGTTCAATAAATCTAATAATTCTTTAGTTTGAGCCATTCATAAACACTAAATAAGGCCTCATTGTGCAAGTAGGTCCATGTTCCAAATGAACGACAACAAAGAAGATGGATTCTTGTAACTTTTACCTTTGACATTAAGACTCAATAATTGGAAATTGAACTCAAAAAGTGAAGGGTATAGATTTCTACCGAGAATGCACCTGATACAATTCAACTTGATTTTATTTGACCCACAAAAATAACTATTGCAAGTACACAAATCACTATTTTCAAATGTAAAGTTGAATTGATGCAAATTGGAATTAATGATGGTGTTGAATTGTCATTGAATGTTGATATGATCAACAAATTGAATGTGTGAATATGCTTTGTTGAATGATCAGGTTCTTATTCCTTTTTTACTCTATGTGTGTGGTTAATGTTCAAATAACAAATTTTAGGTGTGAATACAATGTGTCAAAACTAGATAGAAAACAACATCAATCAATCATCCAAAAGAAAACCATACACCATAAACAAGTTCTCATGGTGTACCTAAGATCCGCTTATTCAAACTTTCAAGTGGATCTAAGACACATGAACCGCCAAAAATGATTATTTTATTAATTGGTGTGTTACATAAACCCTTCAAGTAGACATTTTGTCACTCTCTTTCAAAACATATCTTTCACTTCCAAAAAATTGAGGGGACAAGCCTTCAACTATTTTACTCAAAAAGTTATTAAGTAAAATATATATATATATATATATATAATTTGAGATATTGTCATAATGCACTTCATTAAATAGTCACTTATCCCTTATATTGAAAATTGAGATCGATCTTCTTGCCTTTGATGATAACACAATTTTTTTCTTCAAGAATTTATCCATGTAAACCTCATGAATTTAACAAGAATGAAAAAATCGAGAGAACCCATTAGATATCTCAATGAGGGAATCTTAAAGATACATTCGCATCACCCAAAAACTATTTGTACAATCTGCAAATCTTCCATGAAATTGTTTGATTGTAGCTTTGGCGAACCATTAAAATTTCAATGATAAGATATCACTAATTGAGTTGTGAATTGAAAAAAAAAAAAGATTCCCATTTTAATATTGCCTTGGATGTCCTCTTTGCAAGTTCTATCTCATAAAAAAGATAATATATATGGTGAGGAAAACACATTTTTAAATGGGAGCATTCATTTCTCATGTATTGGGTGAATTGTTTCAGTAAAATTTTATCTTTCAAAGCTAACTTTTGCAGTCAATTTTCACAAGGATTTTATCTGCCTTTGAAAGAGATTTTATTTTGGGAATGGGAATTAAAAAGGATTGAGTAAATAGGAAATTTTAGTTGAATGAGAGGAAATATATTGAGACAATATTGTATGCATTTAATATGCATGAGCATAAATCAAGAAAGGTTTGTATTCATGTAGGTGCAAAGTTAGCTATAGATCAATGTCCCATGAATCAAGAAGAGGTAGACTACATGTCCCATATTCCCTATGTAAGTGTTGTTGGAAGTTTGATGTATGTTATGGTCTATACTAGACCATACATTTCCCATGCAATGGGAGTTTTGAGAAGGTATATGTCAAAACTAGGGAAGAAACATTAGACAATTGTAAAGAGGGTATTCTGATATGTGCATGGCACTTCATATTATAAATTATTCTACCAAGGAATACCTAGACCTTGCATGGAGATACATATACAAGGATTTATTGATGAAAAATGGGTTGGAAATATTGACTATAGATGATCCACAAGTGTTATGTATTTAGCATGTTTGGTAGAATAAGAGGCAGGTTGTAGTTGTGTTGTCAACCACATACATTGAGTACGTGGTATCTACTCATGGAACTAAAGAATATATATAGTTTAAAAGATTGTGTTTAGGAATTGGTTTTGTTCAAAAAGTAGTGAAAATAGGTTTTGATAGCTCAAGTGCATTTTTGGGGAAAAGAACCCTGCTTATTATTCCAAGACAAAGCATATTGGTGTACAATATCATTTTGTTATACATGGTTTAACATATAAAATATTGTTGGAGAAGGTTGCTACCCTCAATAATGTTGTAGATTCATTGAAAAAGTCTATTAATACTAAAAAGTATTGGTTGTGGATCCCAATTATCTTCCTAAGTCATAGGATTGTTTCAACCGTGTTTGGACCCCATAATAAATGATTGAGCTATATGGGGGTCTGTTTTTCGCCATTTAAATGTGGCGAAAAAAAGGCGGCTAAAAATAATGTAATTTTGTATTCAATCTGAATGTTCATTATTAGGTTATAGATCTAATGGTAGAGATTATGTTTGTGTATTTTTCCCTATAAGGAAACCCTCTTTTAAATAGGGCATTTTATTATAGTTGTGTAGCATTGTATTTTGCAGGACAAAATAAAAGAAAGGATTGGTTATTTCTTCGTGGATGTAGCCCATATTGGGTGAACCACATAGATTGGTGTCTCTATTGTATTTTGTTCTTATTTGTTTTATTTCTACATCTATTTTATTGCTCTGTAATCTTGTTTTTATAACAAAAAATTCTCTTGGAATAGAGAATCAACGGGCATTGTTTTCCCTAGTATCAATCACATCTATTATTTCCATTTCCCCCCTTGCTTCAAAGGATACAAGTGAGATAATGTTGGACATGTGTTGTACTCTTTGTAGGTTCCAAGAGAAAAGGGGGTCTAGGGGCTGCACAAGGGGATAATGTACCCCTCACCAAGGGTTTGGGGGTAGAGCCACCAAAAGAAAATTTGGGCCCTTTTTTGGTCATTTTCATTGTTGGCTAATGGGTTTTTGACCCATTGTAAATGCTACAACAATAAATTAGTAAATAAATAGGTTATATACTATTAGTAATAGTAATTAATTATTATAGTTATGAAGAGGAATGTCTCTTCAATAGTGATGGCCCAGCCATATTTAAGGCAGCCATATTCATTGTATTTTATCATCAAATATATTATTTCTATTTATCATTCAACATGAGAGTCGGATTCGACTATTAACCTAGTGAACGGATTCGTTCACCACATTTGGTATCAGAGCAGATTCGCTCCTCCAGCACTGAGCTCGGATTCGACTCATCCACTTACCTTCACCCATCACTCACGCTTCAGTCTTCATTTCTCTTACACATCCTCCCGTCCGCTGCATGCTCCTACTCCCACACTCCACCCATCACAGCTCGCCTCTCTCCTCTGCGCATCACATCCCCTCCACGTCCTCCCACGTCCACCCATCTCCATGCCATCACAACCTCCCTCCGTCACTGCTCCACACGTAGCCCCCCTCCTTCGCTGCGTCCCCATCCTCCTTCCCTACCGTTCCATGCCCTCGTCCGCCGCATCTGCTATACCTTCCTCCTCTCCATTTTGCTCTCCCCACCTGCGCTCTCCACCACCTGCGCCTATACACGCCTCCGCCCTCGCCTCTTACCCTAACCTGCTCGCCGCGTCCACCTCTCTGCCCTCCTTCTTTGCCCTACGCTCCACGTAACGTTGCTACACCTACCCCTAGTGCCAACGACCCCCCGCGCCTCTGCACACTCCCTCCCGCGCCTCCTCTTTCAACCGTATCCTCCACCATCTCCCTACCCGTCGACTCCTTCCGGTCCAACACTGCCTTTCCCCGACCACTCCATACCATCCCTCCACTGCACTCCATACCCAGCTCACTCTCCCGCCACTCTTCCCACGCGTAGCTCCACTATCCTATGCTCCTTCCGTCCAGCCCTTCTGTTCATCCTCCCCGTCACTCCTCGACACACCCTGCTCCACCCTCCTCGCCTTCTTTCCTTCCACCGCAGGCCTCCCCTCCCTCCTGCGCTCACCCCAACAGCCGCCAACCTCCACGCCGTCGCTCGCTCGGTCTCCACCTCTCGTCCTCGTCCTCCTCTCCAAGAGTGAAACCCTAAATTAAAAAAAAATATATTTAAATATTTAAACTTTGTAATAATATTATTACATTAGTTTAATATTTAAAAAAAAAACTATGTATTAAACTATATCTAGTTTACATAAGACATTAATAATAATATTATTATTATTTAAAAAAATTATTATTGAAATAATTATTATTATTATTTTAAAATAATAATTATTTTTGGGAAAAAAAAAACGAGTTATTTAAAAAAAAAAAAAATCCCCCTCTACAAGACTTATGGCGTCATTCAATGAAGAATTGATCAAGCTTTTTGAGCAAATTAGTAAGGATATAAATGAAATAAAAAAATCTATTAACATTTTAACACTTATAGAAAATGAAGATGTATGTGAAAATTCCGTAGAAGAAGCCACTAAAGCTGAGGTAAAAGAAGAAGATGTAGTAGACCATTATGTCAACCATGATGAAAGTAATGGCATTGATCAAGATAATATGCAAGACAAATATACAACACATCCTATTAATGAAGAAACCAACAACGAAATATTTGATAAGGAGAAAGATGATCTTGACCAAGATTGTGATAAGAGACAAGCCGGTGTTGATAATAATAAAAATAATAAATGCAATGACAAGGAATGGATCCTACAATGTGAAGAAGAAGTCAAGTCTAAGAAAGTAAATTTTCTAGATTCAACCTATACCCTAACTATCCTCTCACCTCAAAGGAATCTCAATGGAAGTTATACGGTGATTTCAAATCCAAGAATGTTATATGATGATTGTGAGACCTCATCTTACAAGACAAGTAGAAAGGGAATAACACATGATGACATCCTAAATATGCTTGGACTAATATCAAGGATAGAAGTGACGGAGTCCAGTGTCCACCTAGATGGTAAAATTTTCAAACAAAGCATCAATATAGTTAGGCTTTCAAACCAAATCCCACCTTGTGAGCAAAGTACGGATTTCTTCACAAGGATTAGAATGAAGAACATCATTTGGAACAACTATAATATCTATCAGACACAAGATAAGACCAGTTTTCTTATGCGCATTATAAGCACAAAGAGCCCATTCAAAGGGACTGACACAAAATGTTTTGGGAATAACACGGAAATAGTTAAGGTCATAATGTATGTTGAGCATGTTCAATTGACGAAAAACATAGTTAAAAGAAGCAATCACACAAGTAGAAAAAGCGTAAACAAAACTTCGCCAAGTTCATACTTAATGAAAATACCAAGACAAAATAACCCAAAGGAGGCAATGGTTGTAATCAAAATCGCATCTCTCAAGTAATCAGTGCGACATAGAGCCAGAATAAAAGACGTCATGAGAAACTCAGCTTTGAGGACAAAGCTTTTCCAAGGGAAAGGCAATGCTACAACAATAAATTAGTAAATAAATAGGTTATATACTATTAGTAATAGTAATTAATTATTATAGTTATGAAGAGGAATGTCTCTTCAATAGTGATGGCCCAACCATATTTAAGGCAGCCATATTCATTGTATTTTATCATCAAATATATTATTTCTATTTATCATTCAACATGAGAGTCGGATTCGACTATTAACCTAGTGAACAGATTCGTTCACCACAGTAAATTTATTCCAGTTAAGTAATTATGATTTTAATATAATCCAGGTTAATGAATTCAGGTGTTTCATTCTATAATATTGCATTGTACATGGTGAACATAATACAATTAGATAGAGAGAGGATAAACTCTCAGTTAGGTTGTTCTTACTGGTTAATCATTTCTAGGGTATATCTCTGTGTACTGTGTGTGTGGGCCACTGTTATTTTTTTTTTAGATTCTATTTGGTATTTATTTTTTTACATAGGTTTATTAAATTCTTCAAATCAATGAATCTAAAATAATTAAATAAATGATGGTTATCCAAGGGACCAACCCCACACAAGGGGATAATTCTCCCTAACAATCATTTCCCAATCAAACACCACCTATGTCATTGCATAACCCCTTTCCTCACCAAGGAGTTGTACCTAACTAGTAAGAAGAGAGAAACCCCTCCTAGTTAATAGAATAACACCCACCTCAGAATACGACATAGCCATAGGACACATCTTACCCAAAAATATTCATTAGCTCAATGGATATTAATCTCCAAACTCACAACTGACAATACATAATTTCACCTGGCTTACCCTCGACAAACCCAAAATGAAACTAGGCATACCCTAGCGGACTCTAGAAAAATTTTCACTCTATTAGTGACCCTACACCATGTGTTCCAATTTCACCTCTATGCCCCACTACCCATTACCATCATGCAATATTTCCTAAAAAATACAACATTGTTGATGATTTGGGATAATTCCTACAACCATGTCATCACTAGAAGTCATCTAAACATGCCCTTCGCAAAGGAAGGCTTTGTTGTCTACATTGGGTGTTATTCACCCATGAGATTCATGCCTAATGACATTTGACCTAGATAGTTTCAAAGCATGACTCCCATCACTAGTTGTATTCTATATTCTTGTTTCAACTAAAAACATCATCATTCACTGGTATATCATTCATTAAGCTACATCCATGTGCCTCATGTACACCATAGTGTGGAGAAAACTGGGTTCCTTTGAACTCATCCCATCAACCATCACACTTTGATAATATGATGGTTATCCTCCCCAATGCAAAGGGATATACCAAAACATCCATCTTCAATTGGTAGGAAATATTTTTTTGATTGACACTGAAATTGTAGATGATCCATATAACTAGAACATCCTCCTTGAGCATAGCTATATGTAATATATGAATGCAATGGCCCCATTTTTTCACACATTGTTGTTTCCATACAATGGAAAGGTCATGACCATAGATTAGTTAAAGAATTATAAACCCATACCATTAACTGATCTCAATGATTTCTTATATCTCACAAGGGCTAGTCAAAAGATTCCATCTTGTAAAGATGTGTCCCAAAAAAATTAAGAACTTGTCATTGCTAGGGGAATACCATGATTCCCCAACCCAATTTACGATAATTGATTATACCCTCTTTGCACAATCACATTTTTCAATGAGGTGTTAACCATTTCTTCCTCAACATCTACATATAAGACCATACCCTCACTAAGCAAGCATACCAGTCAAGTCTATATCGGTATTGATCCCATCACTAAAATCTTGTACTTATTTCCACCATTAGGATTCATCGGAAACATAGTGATGGTGATATTCATGCTTCTTGGGCTCACATTGGGAATACCATTATGGTTCCTATCAACTCCATAGTATATCCCACAATGGTGTTGCATTCCCTCCTAAATTTAAATTGAATGACATAGCTACATTCCTATATACAAGTGATATTAGGGATAACCTTACCTACCATCATTCCCATGAATCCAAGAATAAATAAAGCTATTGAGGGAAAGAATAAGAAAGCAGCGATAAGCAATACTAGTACAACAAATCCCACCAAGATTCCATCCCCATATGCATTGTGTGACACCCATGACCACGCCACTAACCAATGACCCACACTCCCAAAATTAAGAAACCTTCTTTATATGCCAACTAGGGGAACCTACCATGTTGTTCTGAAGGAACCTAGAAAAATACATTATGTACAGACGATTTGTGTGCCCTATGTTTCAAATTTATCCACTTCACCGACCACTATCTATCATTCCAATTATTTTTTATTTCAGTAGTTTTTGCTCGCCAAAATATTACCTAGATACCCCATAGGAAAAAAATTAGGAGGTGATCAATGGCCATATCAACCACAAATACCAACTTAGAATCAATCACCATATGTTATGTCTCAATGCTAGTATGGGGATGCACTACCTAACTTTTCATGCTATGTGGGAAATTTAGTCATTACACATATTCTTTCCCAACAATCATCAAGTGTCGATTCCATCATGCCACCCACCTAATATTGGTTGTATATTTCGTTGTAATTAATCGCAATACTAACATAAGTCCCTCTAACCCATTGAAATCACTAGTTCACCCTAAATAGAGGATACTACCACCACCAACAACACATAGCTCAGATGAATGTTAACGCTTAAATTTCGCACACATGCGACATTTTAGCTAATCTTGCAGTAGGGAATCATCAACACATAGCATGTATCTCATTGAAGACATCCTCATCAAATTAAGAAAGCAGCATGAGTCCAAAAATGCCAAAAAACAGTCAAACAAAGAGGTTGCATAGGAAAATCCATGTTAGCCCATACTACAGTGCATGTTGTCAATTATGTTCCAGCGCGAGACTTATGCATATTATCCTTTGAGATGCGCACGATTGTAGAAAATGGTGGGATCTCAACCACCTTCTGCACATTTAATTCTCATGAAATCTCCCTCACCAACAAAAAATTGAATTTTCCTCCTTTCATGTACTCATCATATCATCTAATGTCTAGAAAGGATTGAGCACCCCCAAATTAGTTCCCTCATCTATTTCCCTTCGCTCATACAATGATAGACCATCACAACCTAGGGGATTGTACCAAAATTACCCCATTGAGCTTTGGGGCATGCTGGTAATGATAGATACTGAATTAGTCGATTCGCAACTCGACTACAACATCCTCTTGGGTCATAGTTATATATACGCCATGAAGGAAGTTTCCTCTTCATTTTTCCGCATCAGTATGTTTCCCTTTAATGGGAAGATAGTCACCCTTGACCAACTCAATTGCTATGACCGTCATACCAAAACCAAACTTGAAAATGTCATACCCACCATAGGCGAAGCAACTCAACCCCATTACATTGATATATGCCCAAGAGTGTACAAATATTCCAACTTGATAGGGGTTTATTTTTGTCCTCTGCCTAAAATCCCTACATCAATAGATGGCCTTATGTGCACTAATTTCACCTCCGAAAATACATCCCCAACCTAGTAAAAATCATCATCAAATCCTCCGAAGAGTCATGGAATTGAATAGACTTTGATTCCATCGGTGCCTCCCATGTTTCAGATACCATTCTTGTACCCCCCATGGGAGTGCAAGGCACGCTAGTTATGGCTCAGCTGATTGTACTTGGGCTCACTTTGGGAATACATGTGTGGTACCTCACTCAACCTTACCCAAAAATAGACTCAAAACTAGTGGTACACTATGAATTCATACCAGTCTCATCATTTACACCATCCAGAACAGTTACACCATCTATACCACATTCTGAACCAACCATACTTGTGGCCAAGCCACCACCGGCTATCACTAAACCCAATAATGGGGGCATAAGAAAACCCAAGTTGAAATTCCCTCATGGTAACTAACCATCTTCCAGAACCAACATCAGTAGTCACTAATCCTAAAGTAGGGAGCATAACTCAATCTCGGTTGAAATCCCCAGTAATGATGAACATAACTCCAATAGCGAGGGTCACCCCACCATGTGCCCTATGCGGGAAATAAGGCCATGCGACCAACATGTGCCCCACCTTTTTGGATCTCAAGAGTTTGCTTAATACCTCGGTTAGTGTGATGCATGTGACACATCCTATAGAAGGGGGCATACCTTCAACCTCATCTTCGCCCAACATGAATGTAGCTAGTGTTTTCACACCAGCTTGTGCTAAAGAGCACCTACTAAGGATTATGGAACCCTTAGTAGTAGTTCATAAACATGGATAAAAAATAAATAATATGTGTGAGTGTAAATAACAATGAAAAATAAATCTAACTAATTACTGCAGTAAAAACAACAAATAAATCGGAACCCATGAAGTATTTTTGTATTATTGTGCAAATAAGGGTTTACAATAAGAGTTACCTCAGAAGGTGAGTAGATGTGGGCCCTCGCAACTGTAAGAAGTGTAGTGCGTCGGGTCTCCAAAGTTCCTTTCTCTTCTCCAAATGCTCAAGAGGTGGCCAAGACTCAACTGAATGGGAAACAAAATCTCAAGGTGATAGGCTAAAGTTCAACAGGAATTTTGGCAGCATAAGGGTATGAAGAGTGATCATGGATGTCAAATGGGGGGTCTCCATCACCTTTTTATAGCAATTTTGGGTGGTGGAGTATGGACCCATGGTATTGGGAAACCAATAGTATTGGCTAGTGGTATTTTGATTTTTTCCCTCTTTTTTTATTTTATTTTGACTTTTCCCCCTTTTTCTTTTTCGTTTTTGGGGATTTTGACCATTTATTATGGGATTTTATCCTTTTTGGGAGGATTTCCATTAATTGATGAGGGAAATGATGATTTTATGCCCATTTGGTTACCAATGTAGGGATTGCTTTTGTTTTGGAGTCCAAAATGTACGAAAAAGGGGTAAATGGGTTATGTGACTAGGGAGATGAGTTAAGTGAACAATTGTTGGGTGTTAACAGATTGCCCCCTGATGTGTGAGGGGGGGAGCTCATCGTATGGCTGATAGACATCATAATTTCTTAATATTTTCCAAGGGTGTGAGCATTGTGATGGCGGAGAGCAAAAACTGGTTGGAGACTGGAACACGTGCTTCATATGAACTGCAAGGGTGAAAACTGGAAACACATCACCTCAATAATGGATGAGGAACATAATCTCAAATATATGGACGAGGTGGGCATACCCATGCTCATATCAATATATACAACTAATAATGAGGCCCAAAGGGGACCTGAAAAATACATAGAGAACTTTTGTGTACATCATAATGGTCCAGAGGGGGCACAAATCTGGGACATACTCATGGTCCAACCATGACTAATTTGAAGAACTAATATATGGAAACAATGGCATCCATCCTGAATGCGGTATCATAACAACTAATGCTCTACTGGGTCTGAATGTTTCCAAAAAATGTATGGACTCAACGACTGAGAGTCAGAATCCCAAAAGTGCACTGAACTGCATATGAACTGGATACTCTACGAAGCATATAACTGAATGGCTTCCGAACACTGTCGCCAATGTAGCCTGGATATCCTCTAGAACATACAACTGGGGGGGTTCCAAATAGACTCACCAATGTGCTAGAGTCAGGGGACATCCGGGGTCTTCGACCAATAATTGAAGGGACCAATACCCCATACGAATCTCAACAGTGCGATGATGGATCGTAAGTCGAGCACGTGAGAAACAACCAATCTAAAAGGCACTAAGGACTCCTATCAGATGGTCCATAGGAACTCACCACTAATGGAGATGATTCCAAGGTACAAGGACCTCTGGGTATATCCTCTAGAATAGATGTGTTGGCATCGACAGAGGGAGACCTACAACTACCAAGGAAATGATGTTTCCTTGATATGAGCATGAGGTGTACAGCCAAGAGGTGATAGTACTAGATGTGGGACTGACATACTGTGGGGGGATACGGGGGTCATAGAGTGGGAGGACTCAAACTTCCTTTGTTCAAAGTATGACGACAGGGCTGTCCAGGTAGCATATGAAACTTACTTCAGGGAATGGGATCATAGCTTAAGGCATCAAGGACTGTGGCTGCAATGGGGGGACTCACGGGGGGAACTGATGAGTGATATCAGGAGACTCCAAGGGTGACACTTTGCATAATAATATGAACAAAGGCGACCATTCTAGGGGTGCTTCCATAATGGGGGTACTAGATATGATATGTCGTGGTGCCGAGAGGTGCCATTTGGGCCTTCTTCATGGTTTAAGGAGCTCGAAGAATGGATAAATGTGTGCTCTGAATGATACCGTCATGTGGATTTGTACTAGCCCATGACGGTGCATGCTCGTGGGTGATTTCAATTTTAAGGAGTCTGAAAGTGACAAGAAGACTCTAAAATTATGAGGAGGTACCGTCATGTGGATTTATGCGAACCCGGGATGGTGAATGCTCGTGGCCGCTTTAAATTTTAGAGAGTCTGAAAGCAATAATAAGACTTTGAGGGTGTTCTTTTTCGTGTGTTAGTCTCCAAGGCCCGAAAAAGCATAAAAGTATGCAATGGAGAACTCTTCTAGCCGATTTGACTAGAGTATTCATTTTTTGTAATTAGTCTACCAAGTTCGGAAAAGAGTTAAACTTATACCAGATAGACACCTTTTCAGATACTTTAACAAGCATGCAAGGAAACAAGATTGCTCAACGATCTTTTAATTCTATAAGGAGTCAGAAAAGAGCTTAACAGAAACTCCATGAGTGCCTTTTTCATAAAGGAGTTGCTCGGCCTGGAAAAGGGATAAAAGTATATGGAACATATGTAAAATCCAAGCAAGGAGGAAGTGTTCAATAAAGGGACACATATGAGAACCAAGAAAGAAGGTGAGGGGGGAACACTAAAGGGGCCTCCTTGCGGGTAGATGAATGGTGGAAAAATAACATAATAACTACAATATGGAGGGAGCGTAGGGTTCGGGAATAGGCCTCGGTAGACAAAATGGTCAAAGTTGGGAAAACAATGACTACATCCTATCTGGAATGCAAATCAAGGCAGCGAGGGGCATGGAAACAATGCCCGAAAAAGGACTAAGTGAGAGCAAGAAATGATCTCAAGTATCATCACGGGTACATAATTCTAAATTCGACGGTGAAAATGGTGCAGAAAACAAAGGTCGAATGACTCCAGAATGGTCAAAACATAAAAGGGAAAAAATGGCTATAAATAGCAAGGGAGCCCACCTCCACATGTCATTTTCACTGTGCAAATTGGGAGGAGTAGGGAGGGGCCCAGAAAGGGAAATTCTGATTTCTCTCATTCTGACCGGTGGAATCGAGTTTTGTGACTTGCAGGTAAGTCTTGAAGTGATTTGTCATGTTTTTTATGCTTGTTGAGTTGGATTTGGTCCTCTGGGGATCCCTTGCAAACTCGGCCAGGGCACAACTGTGCTGGAGCATGCTTTTCGAGGGAAATAGCGCGCTCAGAGTGTGGGTGTAAGCCACATAGTCCCTCTTTTGGAGCGTGAATATGGGATACATAGTCGCACTTTGGAGCGTGCATTTAGCTGAGGAAAGCGCGCTTCAAGCACGACTATGGTCCCAACAGGCGCACTTGAGGAGCGCATGATTCAAGGGGAAAAGCGTGCTCCAGAGCGCACCTGTGGGGAAAAAGGGTGCACTTTGGAGTGCACATTTTTGGCCAAGTGTTTATGATACGGCCCCAAGGAAACCGGTTTTTTTTCTTATGTGGAGCTGATCAGGGTTTTGTTCTTTGTGTGCAGGATGTCGAGAGTGAGTTGGCAAGAGAGCGAGCTCGGGAGATTGCTTGACAACATCATGGATGATGATGATGTTCAGGATACTTTCGCCCAGTGTGGGTTGCTAAAGTTTTCCAGGGTGCCCCCGATGCGTTCAACAAATTTACTGCTAAACAAATTGGTAGATTTTTGGGATGTCGATGTGGGGAAATTCGTTATATAGGGGGAGCGGATAGAGGTATCGCTCACTGATGTGTATTTTCTGACGAGGCTCCCGCGGTTGGGTATGATTGCAGACACCCAACTGAGGAATCCTAGTGATGTGTCTATGGAGGACCTACTAGAGTGCCATTTTTATGCCACAACTTATGTGCATGACAATGCAATATTGATCTGTGACGTAGAGAGTTTGGAGACTCGAGATATAGCGGAACTGGTAGTACGGATACTGGGGTTGAAGGCACCCCACAAGATCTCTAGAGGGAAGATGATATTGGTTGAGCAATACTTAGAAGGTACGTATTTCGGTTGGGGACATATGTAATTGATAGTTGTTCGGTGAGAGATGAACAAGATTAGCTGCACAGGAGGGTATTTTTCTTTCCCTTCATTCCTATGTTCGTTCTTATCTGAGCAAGTTTCTGACATTGCGACCGCACAGAGAAGTGCGTGATGGTGGGCCCACTGAGCCGCGAATGCGACAATGGGGTGAGATGATGACTCATGGTGGTGGGGGATTGGTGGATCGGTTCTTCAGTCGAGAGTTGTTTACTCAATGGAAGCAGCTTCCCATTGTGATCGACGACTTTTCCTATGTAGGTATGGACTACAGGGGATATGCAGAGCTACCATGACCTCTTGGAAAGGCATGGGGACTAGATGGTATATATCTACTCAGTTTACAGTATCATGTTTTGTACACTTTGTAGCGTGTATGGTAGATAGAGTATTTTTATGACATTGAGACTGATGATGTGCTTATGTGTGCAGATGTGGGGCCGCGGCCTCCGGTAGGATACCAAGTTTGTAGGGGTCGAGTTGAGGGGTGTACTCTCCTGTGCGCTGGAAGCGACATCATCAGAGTGCATCGACGACTTTGGAGTCACTACGGGTGGGTATTGACCATCTACTGGATGGCGTGGTTTATGATGGTTGGAAACACTCAGATTAGGAGCTAATCGATATATGCTACGACACTTCACAAGAGTGGAGGCTAGTGATGCAGAGCATTGCAATGGCAGCCAAGGCAGTGAGGAACATGGCGCGAGGTGATGCCCCATATGATGAGGAGGAGGAGGAGGAATAAGAGGACGAGGATGAGGAAGAGGAGGACGAGGAGGAAAATGACGATGATGATGGGGATGAATCAGATGATTAGGGAGTTGATGGAACTGCCCCGCAATGCGATGAGCATGGGGAATTTTTGTACTCGGCAATTATTTTTATGACGAGGAAGTTGTTGGGGCTCCTCAATGCACTGATGTTTATGTGATGATGTAAACTATGACATTTTGATTATCATATATATATATATGCATGTGGATGTAGTTTATTATGATGATGGTCATCTTTTTGGTTTTATGATGTTGTATGCCTATATGATGTGTATGTGTATGTGGATGATATGATGATGCATTTTTATGGTTTACTTATTATATGTTGTGATTTGCATGCCACTCTAGAACATTATTAGCCATTTGGTCTACAACATTGTTCTGACTTCGTGGGACATGAGTAAGTGTAATGAACTCGAACTCTCTAATCAGTTGTTTAGTGCATAGGAATTTTCTAAAAAGGAAAGGATCCCGTAGCTGGTAAAAGTTATTCAGCTGGGCGACAAGGAGCTGTGAGTCAAGAAACACACGAAGGTGAATAATGCCCAATTGGAGAGAAACGGTCAAGAGACCGGTCACAACATCATTCTCAACCTAGTTATTGGTGGAAACACTAATACACACTCCGTCGAGGTGGATCAACTCGTGTGAGGGGGAATACAATACCCAAGCTACGAAGGGGATGTTTGGAGACCATCTACATGCACCGTCGGCGAAACCGACATACAGTGGTGGAACAAGATCCATTTGTAGTCATGTATGGAAGAAAAATGTAAGGTTCAAAATGAAAAAAGTTAAAAAGGGAAGAAAACTGTACAACACGGACTATGGGGTCCGAGAAAAGTGTTAAGGGTAAAATCGTTTGAGATACAACCCATTGCGGGGGTTGGCTAAGGGGTGTCCTTCATAATTGGTAAGGATGTATGCCCCCTTGCCGAGACAGGTTTGAACAATGTAAGGGCCTTGACACATGGATTCAAATTTTCCTTTTCCATGCTTGCCATGAGCTTGGTCATAAACGAGAACTAGGTCGCCTTCTTGGAAGGTGTGGGGGTGGACATGGTTGTCATAATTTGATTTGGAGTGATGTTTGGCATCCTCGGTGATTTGTAAGGCTGGGCATCGATCTTCGTCGACCTGTTCTAATAGGAGTAAGTGTTGCTCAAGAGGTGAGGTGTCCGGGAGAAGGTCAACAACAATATGTAAAGCGGGGATTTGACACTCAATGGGGAGAAACGACTCTATGCCGTGAAATAAATGGAAAGGGGTAAAACCCATGGTGGTCTTAGTGGAAGTGCGGTAAGACCAAAGTGCAAGAAAGAGCATATGTTGGAAATTGGACTTGTGTTGGCTTATTGTTCATTGAAGTATTGTCTTCAAGATCTTACTGATAGCCTCAACTTGGTCGTTCCCTTGAGGGTAGTAGGATGAGGCGTACTGGTAGTCAAACTTCAGGAAGGTGGAAAACACTTTCCAAACGGTGTCTTCAAAGTGTTTTCCATGGTTGGATACGAGTTGTTTAGAGGCTCTGAATTGAGCAATAACATGGTTAAAAAAGAAAATTGCTATAGTCTTAGCCTGGAAGTTAAAGGTAGGCATGGCCTCGACCCATTTAGTAAAATAGTCGACATCCTTAATGATGTATTTATGGCCATTCATTGAGGGGTGTTACAATCCATAAAATCAATGGACCACTTATAGAAAGGGCCAACAGTGATGACTAGATGGAGAGGAGTAGGAGGGGTCTTGGATTTGGGGGCAAAAAGATGGCAATTCCGGCAAGGTTTGACTACTGTAATGCAATTAGTGAAAAGGGTGGGTCATAAATACCCAACGCGGATGAACTTTTGGGCAGTTCCCATTCTAGAGAAGTGGCCACCACAGGCTCCACTGTGACAATCATTCAAAACTTGTTCAACCTCGTCATGTGTAAGGCACCGATGTAAAATGGTGTCGATGCTGTGTTGATAAAGGACATCACCAAGAAGGAGGTATCATGAAGCGTGATGGCGTATGCGACGTCAATCATCACAACCGAGGTTGGAGTGAAATTTTTTGTTCATAGATAAACCAGGACGTCACCATACCATGGGTCATCTGACGAAATGGTGAACAAGTGGTTGTCAAACAAGTTAGTGATGATAGGAGGTGATGCTGATGAAGATGGTAAGTAGGTCATGAGGTGTTCCAGTGCAAGGGCTTTGGTGCTCTTGGGTGTAACAAATGTCAGGTCATATTATTGAAGGATAATGATCCATTTAGCCACACGGGCTTGAAGGAGGCGGCGACTCAAGAGATAGAGCATGGGGTTGTAATCTGCCATGACTATAGTTCGGCTCATAAGAATGTAGTGGTGTACCTTTTGAACAAAGATGACGACGACTAAGGCCAACTTCTCCTCATGGGGGTAGCGTAGTGGTGGACCAGACAAAGTCTAACTCACATAATATATGAAATGTTCTTGTTGTGCACTATCTTCCTAGACTAACACGCCAAAAACGACATATTCAGATGTTGAAACGTAATGGATGAAATTCTTCAAGAAATCAAGGGGGAGGAATTCAATGCTTGTTTTAGTGCTTCAAAATTTTCTTGTTCCTGTTTTTCCCAAATGAAGGGAATGTGGGTCTGAAGCAAGCGAAGGAAACCATGAAATTTTGTAGCATAGTCCAGAACAAAGCGACGCACGAAATTGGCTTTTCCTTGGAGGCTTTGTAATTGGCGTAACGTACTTGCTGATGGGAGGTCAAGAATGGATTGAAATTTCAAAGGATCGACATTGATCCATTTTTGGGGAACAATGAAACCCAATAATCGGCCAGCAGGAACACAAAAAACAAACTAGAGTGGGTTCAAGCGAATGTTGTATTTACAACAACGCAAAAAGACTTGCTGGAGATCGTCCAAGTGGTCGGATCATTTCTTGGATAGAGAAGTGAGGTCATCTAAGTAGACAAGGATGATATGG
Source organism: Larix kaempferi (assembly GCA_027924585.1). Lineage (NCBI taxonomy): Eukaryota > Viridiplantae > Streptophyta > Pinopsida > Pinales > Pinaceae > Larix > Larix kaempferi. Next base: position 3,693,678 of record BSBM01000011.1, read on the forward strand.
ACTAAGTTGTGAAAGCAAAAGATCATGGCCCGCTGAAATGTGGCACCAGCCTTTTTAAGACCAAACGACATAACGCGATATGAAAAGGTGCCCCGTAGAGTAGTGAAGGAAATATTATACTGATCCTCTTTACGAATTTGAATCTGATTATAGGAAGAGAAACCATCCATGAAGGATAGAATCTCATGACCTACACATGCATCAATGAGCTGATCGATGAAAGGAGTAGGAAAGTTTTCTTTGGGACAAGCTAAATTCAGATCACGAAAATCAATACAGACGCGAATGGTGCCCTGTTTTTTGTTAACCGACACTAGATTGGACACCCATGTGGTGTAAGCAATGGGATAAATGAACCCAACTTGATGTAATTTTTCAATTTTGACCTTCACTACTGGTAGTTTGGAGGGGTGAATGGGCCGTTGCTTTTGGCGGATAGGCGGGATGTCATGCCAAGTATCAATATGGTGCTCAACAATGGAAGATTCAAGGCTAGGCATCTCAGTATATGACCAAGAGAAAACATCATGGAACTCCTGGAAAAGTTTCTTATAAGAAACTACTTCATCAGGAGTACATGAGGCACCTAACGTAATGTTCTCAACTATACCGGGTGTTACAGAAATATTGACCTGTATGATAGGAGAGATGTTGGCCATGTTACCTTCCTCAAAGGCATTAGGAGCTAGGATGGTGTTCTTAAACCAGTCCACTTGGCTATGGATGAAGTATTTCGACTCGACCAAAAGCTGGTTGGTCGTAATAGGAATAAAATCCTCGAGAATTAAGTAGGATCTATGATGCATGTCATCCCAAGGGAATTCAGGTGTGGTTAGTGCTTCTACGATCTCTTCGTCACTATGAAAAACATTGTGTGAAAATATCAGAAGAGGTAGAACTGGATCTCGTTGGGATGGTTGGTTCATTACTCGTGGAAATCATATTACTATTTTAACCTCTGCGAAGGAGGAAGATTCGGGTGGGTGAATCTCCTCAATGGTAGTAATGGATGACTCTAAAGAGGACTGATTCATTTCGTGGAGGACCAGTCGATACTCAGGTAAGTCGGGACAGTGATGGGAGTAATGGTCATAGATTCTACATATGGAGCAGGAGTGGTTGGTGCGCAATGATTTGTTATGCGGTTGGGGGGCGTTTTCTAGTTCAACAACCGGAATATTGGGGTCCTGTCCAACGTCTTCATGTGTTCTTGAAGGTTTGGCAACCATGAACAATTATGGGTTGCATGGCCCAAATCATCGCACAAGGAACACTTGGGAGGTGCATGTGCTGGAGGGGTGGGGTGTACAGTTTTAGCTGCATTTGGTGCAGTGTGAGTTTGCGTGGTTATGCCCCCAGTATACTTGGATGACTAAGGGACAATGTTGTATGAAGGTGTTGTCACTACACCGGGAGGTGGATGATTGGAGGTGGTGATCGATTGGACCGGTTGAAGAATAACTTGTGGCATTGGAGTGGGATTAGGGGTAAGTATATACCACATGGGAAGTCCTAATGCCAACCTTGGGAGATTCAGTGTGGCCATGAAGGGCATACTTAATACCCCTGATGGTGGAAATAAGAATGGCATTCTATGGATTGGTGTGGCTCCAACGTGGCTAGGTATCGATGGTGGTTGAGGTAACAATAGTGGTTGAGGGTTAGGGACTGATTGACTTGACGAAATGGTGCACAAGTCAAAGATATCAATGGCTGGTGGAGGAGGTGGTAAGGAATGAAAAGTGGATACCATTGGTGTCTCTGAATAAATTCTGGGATCGACGGTGGAAATCAAAGAGGTGGGCGCACCAAAAACCGGTTGTTTAACCATGGGGAGGACATTTTCTGGTGTAGCAGGCACGTTCGGGTCATATTAAGTGACTTGGTCAATTTTGACGACCTGTCCCTCACGGGGAAACATCATAAGGAAGAACATTGAGGAAGAAACATCCTTCATGGCGTACATGTAACTTCTTCCTAGGAGAAAGTTGTAGTCGAGTTGTGCATTGATGAATTTGAAGTCAATCAAGATAGTTTTTCCAGCTAATTGGACTGGAACATTCAAGATAGTTTTTCCAGCTAATTGGACTGGAACATTAGCCAGAAGGCCTTGTGGCTGAGATGAATGGCCATCATAATCTCATAAGGAATTCATGGATGGATGTAAGGTAGTTTATCTGAGATTATGACACATGAATGTAGACATAACGCATGTAGAGGCACCCTCATCGATGATGCATCGATGGATAACAAGATTTTGGATTGAAATAGAAACATGAAATGATAATGTGGAATGCATGTGTGGTTCAAATTAGTCTAAATCGAATGCCATCATTCGTGATTCAAAAGGGTCTATCGCACCTATGGCAGAAAACAGTATTTTGTGTTATGCTAGGAAGTTTTTTAAAACTTCTAAGGCTAACATAGCAGCATGGGACTAGGCTAAGTCATCCACGATATTATAGTTGGGGGAAGCACGAGTGTTGGGGTTGTTATTGATGCGACACAAAGGAAAGTGAGGATATTTGGGGGGCCCTTTGAATAGTGCTAGGGGTATACGTAACAAATGATATGTGGGAGGAGTATTAGCATCCTTATCTGCAAGAAGGGTTCATGTGGTGGAACCATACTAGTTACGGCATGTTTGAAGGTTAATATCAGCCAAAGACATCATTAAAAGGTGGTGGGTACTTGATTCAATGGGTTGGCTAACAGGAGCAGCATAAGCAACTAGTTGTTGTGGTGTAGCAACCCCTTGAGGGGGAACTAAAGATTGGGTGGCTATTACCCCTTGCATGGGTAGGGGATTCTACAACACCATAGGTTGTGCATGAGGTTGCAGGGGGTTCGGTGGTACTGGAGGTGCAGCATGTCCTTGGCGTTGGGAGTCATCATTCCAAAGTTGGAGAGCTCGATCTAGATGGGGACAATTGTGTGTATAATGGCCATAGACCCCGCAAATAGAACATGGGTGGTTCGTACGCAAGTTGGATTTTTTACGTTACCAAGGTGGTCAATTGGGGTTTTGGTTAGCTAGTGTAGCACCATTATTGTCAGGGTGGTTTGTGGGTGGTATGCCTCTCCTGAGAGGTTGGTTGTTGCCTCGGTAACTGCCTCGTCCCATATTTTATTGTCCTTGTTGGTTCTATTGCGAAGGTTGGTTCTCAGGTTGGTTTTTTTGGGCATAAAATTTCCCTTGGAAAATAAGGGGGTTCTGCAGTTGAGTAGGTGCTGGGGCATCCAGTGGTGGATAATAAGCAGGAGGGGATTGGGACTGTGTGGGAGCGGGTGCTGCTGGTGGATGGTAGTAGGAAGGTGGTATGGCAGGGGGGGCATATGCTGGCGGGGTATGGCCATAGCAATGCATCGGACAAGAAGGTCCATGTATATGGGGGGCTTGGGCTGAGGGAACATATGAAGGTGTTGCTCCTGAATGGGTTTTGGTGCGTGAAAGGTCAAGACCACTCATGGAGGAATTAGGCGTAGTATTATAAGCCAGGGTGGTGGCGCAAGGCATATGGACATATGTTTGACTACGAGATGTAACGTGTCTAATAATGTTGTCGGCAGCATGGGATGCCCCTAGCACATCCTTCTGGGAGGAATCACAGTGAGGAGCATATGGTAAAATGGAGTAAAGGTAACCTGATTGTGCATAGATAAGGTCAAACTATTGGGATTTAAGTATGGCTTCTTCTCCAGTTTGGGGCCGTTCAGATGCCACATCCTTGGCGATAACTGGTATGAGGGACTTCAAGAACCAATCTAAAAAGATACATTCATCTAACTTGATCTTCCACAAACTACAACGTCTACGCCATTCAAGAATATGGTCAGTGATATGGGTAGCCTTGTTCTGTCTGCAAGATAGTAAAATATCAACATCAGCATCATAATGGATGGGTAGTTGGAAGAACTACAGGAAATTCGAAGCGACAGATGTAAAAGTGGAGTGTGTCCCATGTGGCTATTCAATATACCACTTAGCTACAGAGCTAGTGAGTGTTTGTTGTAATAGGCGTAGGTGGATCGAGTCATCCAATATGGAGTTGGAGGAACACCATAAGTGGAAGGACATGATATGGTTTTGAGGGTCCTCCCACCCTTTCCTTCGAATTTTGGGATGTTCGAAGGGAGTTTGGTAGGCATGGGAGGCCATGTGGGTTCATGTCAGATCAGATTGTTAGTCAATCGGGCCAGATCAGGGAGGTTGAGACTGGTCATCAATGGAAAACTAGTAGGAGGATGCGAGATAGTCGAAGTGGACTATGTGCTATCCATGGCGGAGATCGTAGGGCCACCTCCACCAAGGGGTGGGGCAGTGGTGTGAGTCATGACGGGGATTGAGGGACTGTTGGTAAAGGGCAGAGGGATCATGTAGGAAGGGTCGGTGCTCCAAAGTGTACTATTGGTGACCAAAGGGATGGTAGTCAGAATAGATCCTCTATTGATGGGTATGGAAGTAGTGAATGAGATGTCAGGTGTAGGTCCTTTGGATGGCATAGTGGGGATGGATGTTGAAATGGTGGTTGGGATAATGGTGGAACCACTACCGACAATCCTACTGGTAAAGGGGTTGGGATTCATGCCTGCCATGGGGACATACTGACTTGTGTATATGGGTAACTCTGATTAAGAATCAGAGGTGAAATAAGGGGAGTTGGGATGAAGATCCAGCGATGAAGATGTGCATCTATGACGGGTGGGGTCAAGTGGACCGTGCTGCGAGGATAGTCCCCGTAGGCGACGGGACTGTCTTGGTGAATCAATGGTGACAGGTGTAAAAGTTCTAAAGAGATATGGTAGATAAAATTGCTCACAAATCATAGTGAAATCGTGTGTGCAAAAGGAGAGCTCTCATAAAAAGGTAGCACTCAATGTTAATATTATATGCTACCATAGAATAGATTGCAAATTCATTAGCATTCAATACATTATTCACAATAGTAGCATAAGAAGGATCTCTGAAAGATGCACAATCAAAAAGCACAAAACAATATATCCTGGGAAACCCTCTAGGTAAGAAAACCCTGCAAGAACTTCGTCAATATAGATGATCAAGTACAATGCCCCAAAAATATGTCTCACAAATAAGAGAGACAAAAATACCAAACTCTGGACTCAAGCCACTCCTCCTTCTCCTTTGCAGATATATCTCTATCTCCTCTAATGCGAATTGCACAAGGAAGTGAATGAATAAATGCGAGGAACTCACTCTCTATTTATACGTTACTTTTCACTTAACCTTTAACTCAGCTAGGTCGGCCTATTAGGAACCTATGTCAACCCTTCTCTTTACTATGTTAGTATATTGTTGTTGGACGCATATGCTTTGTAAGTCGTTCCGTAGTATTTGTTGAACCGTAGTTTATATTAGCCCATAGCATTGACCCATAGTATTGGATGCATATGCTTTGTAAGTTGTCCTGTAGTATTATATGTCCCATGGTTTTGACTCATAGTATTGGGCATAGACTTAGTATATAAGTGTGTGTTGAGGTCATTGAAGGCACCGTGAAGTTAATTGTATTGAGCTTGCTCAAATGAGGTTGCCCCCTCGAAGTGGCCCGTGATCAATATAAAAGTGATTATGTTCTATTATTTTTGATATCTCGTGTATTTGCATTAACTAATTATTGCAGGTTCATCACATCTGGTATCAGAGCACTTTCTTGGGCTCATTAGGTGGAATTTCTGCCAATTTTTTTTTTTTCGCATCTGTTGCAGCTTCGGATTTGGGAATAATCCCTATCCGCTTAACTGTGGGAAGTACTTGGGCATAAGCCCTAAAACTCATTGTGAGGAGTACCACAAGAACCCCAAAGTAGTTGGCCCATTGAGAGGACCTGCCAGCGAAAAGGGCAACGACCCCTACCTGATTGACTAGTTCCCACCCGTGAGGTAAACCAAGAGTTGTCGTTTGTGGCAAAGCGGTTATCAGTTTTACCCGAGCCATGGAGTGAGGGGTACTGCCCCAATACACAAGCCGTTAGACAACATTGGTGGCCGAGTGAAACACCTGAACTGTTAGGAAGCCGCACATACCTGGGGTCCATATCTATTTTCAGTTGAACTGTTGCCAATCACTTCCGCTCCAGATCCAGCCATTTCAGATCTATTCTGAAAGTCATTCCAGATCTATTCGCCGTTTCAGATCCAGCCGTTTTCGATCCCTTCCGCGCCGTTGCAGATCCATCTGTTGCGGACCCCAAGGTATAAAATTCAGTTTTTTCCCCATATCTCCCTTGTTTTCACTCTGTTTCCCTTGAAATTTTTGGGGAACCCCTGTCATCCCATTCTGCATCTTTCATTCTTGAGGACCCTCTCCCCAATTCCCCTTCCCAAAGCCCGAAATCCCACATTTGTCTATTTTTAGGGTTTGCCATAACTTCCTCATATTTCACCCAATCACCTTCAAATTTTACCACAGAGTTCCTTTCTGACTTCTGCTTCTTTGTCCCCCTCTGCCCAATTTTCTCATTCTATCACCCCACTTCTGAAATCCCCCTTTTTGCCTTCTTGTCCTTTCGACAGTGTCCAAAATCTAGTCAAACCCCAATTACCCATCCGATTGTTTCCCCAATCCAAATTTTCCTTTACTAAATCAGCTTCTGTTTGTGTTTTTCTACCCATTCCACAAAAAAAAAAAAAAACCTGGTTATGGTTGTCACCCGTGCAGGAGCACACACCATGGAGGAAGCACTTGCAGCCATCCAAACCAAACTCCAAGATCTGGATGAAAAATTTCTTAGCCTCCATCTTCAGCATTCAGCCATGAACAATACCAGACAGCCAGAATCTTTTCCAGCCACCGGGTTCTCTGCTTCTAGCAATTTTCGTGGGACGAAGCTTGATTTTCCTTGCTTCAATGGTACTGATCCGATTGGATGGATATACCGAGCAGAACAATATTTCAGTCTGCATAATACTTTTGATGTTCAGAAAGTTCCACTTGCATCCTTTCATTTGGAACAGGAAGCCCTTCAATGGTACTGTTGGTACATCAAAGCTCATCCCGAGCCAAACTGGACAGATTTTTGCCAACTCATTTTGCCACGATTTGGTCCTAGTGCTTTTGACGACTTCACAGGAGCACTCACTAAACTTCACCAAACTAGCACAGTGAGAGAGTATCAGATGGAATTTGAGAAACTAGCCAATCACACAGAAGGATTGTCTGATGAATTCTACAGGAGTTGTTTTATCAGTGGTCTCAAGGATGAAATCCGCTCAGAGGTCAAAATTTTTTGTCCCAACACAATGATGGAAGTTCTAGGGTTGGTTAAGTTGGCCGAGGACAAGATCGCACCTCAACAACGCTCCAAACCCACCTTTGTTCCCTTCAGAAATATGGGTTCCCAACGACCTCCCATCACTCCTGCTCCTCAACCAACTCCTATCAAGCATTTGTCTGAAATAGAAATGCAGGCACGCCGAGAAAAAGGGCTTTGCTATAATTGTGATGAGAAATTCACTCGGGGACATAGATGTGTTCAATAAAAGCTCTATCTCTTGGATGTGGATTCTCCGCCTGCCTTAGAACTTGGTGAAGAAGCTACAGATACAGTAGATGGTCTGGTCGACATGCAACACCCGCCTGTTGACACCCCATCTCAGGACGACCCACCCAATATCTCTCTCCATGTTGTAACCGGTGTCACCACCCCACAAACAATGCGGGTCAGGGGATACTTCAAGAAGCTCCCTCTTACCATACTCATTGATTATGGTAGCACTCATAACTTCATTGACCCTCGAATTGCCAAACAGGCTGATTGTTTTGTCCATCCTTGCTCCAACTTTGAAGTCATGGTTGCCAATGGGGGCACCTTACCTTGCAAGGGGAAGTGTCACATTGTGCGTATCTCTATGGAAGATTATAACCTACACTCCGACATGTTTTCCTTGTCCTTAGGCGGATGTGATGTGGTTTTGGGCGTTCAATGGTTACGCACACTTGGCCCCATCTTATGGAATTTTGCTGAACTTTGGATGCAGTTTAAAGTCAATGGGGCACAACACAAATTTAGGGGCTTACAACCAGGGTCTCTCTGCATCATCAGTTCACATCGCCTGGAAAAAATCCTTAAGAAGAATTCACGTGGTGTCATCGCTCAGCTCAATTCCATTCAGATGCACCCATCAATAGTCTCCACTACTTCCTTGGATAGATATGCAGGTATCTTTGCTGAACCAATGAGCTTGCTGCCTTCAAGAGACCTTTCCAGTAAGAATGTAGCCACATCTACCTCTCAGCAGGAAATGATGGCTATTTTGCATGCAGTACAGAAGTGGCAGCCATACCTATTAGGCAATTATTTCTGCATCAAGACTGATCTCTCGAGTCTGGAAAATTTTCTGGAACAATGGGTCTCCTCCCCAACACACCTGCAATGGGTTATCCCTATGTGATCACTTACAAGAAGGGTAAGGACAATATGGTGGAAGATGCTCCTTCTCGCACAATTGATTACCCAGTTTCTCTTACAGCTCTTTCTCTGCTTGTTCCAAATTGGTTGCCATATGTTCAACAGGGCTATCTCTTCTATGAACTCCATGATTCTTCATCAACAGGGCACTTTGGGTTCTGCAAAATGTATGACCAGGAACAATGTAACTTCTTTTGGCCGGGACTAAAAATGACAATTCAACAGATGGTGGCTAACGATGATACTTTCCAAGTCAACAAGGGGGAACCGACACTCCTTTCGGGATTGATCAAACCCTTGCCCATCCTTTCACAGCTTTGGCCAACTATTTCTATGGATTTCCTAGCAACAGTCTGGCGGTACCATACCACATCTCAAAGGACACCATATGAAGCAGTCTATGGACAAACACCGCCAGTTCTTCTTCCATACACCCTTAGCAGCTCCCCAGTTCAGGAAATTGACTCGGTTCTTCGAAACCACGATCAGATTCTTCTCATTCTGCAGGACAATCTTCACATGGCCAGAATTCGCCTGAAACAACAAGCCGATAAGCACCGTTCTGAGCGCATTTTCCACGCAGCTAACAGGGTTCTTCTTCATCTACAGCTTTCCAAGCAATCCTCCTGGACACTCCAAAGGCGTCAGTGGCCCGAAATGCAAACCGAGGATGCTACCAGGGAACCACTCCTTCAGATTCTACAGCAATTTCTCCAACCAAAGCTTTGAGGACAAAGCTTTTTAGAAGGGAGAGGGGATGTTTGGAACCTATGTCAACCCTTCTCTTTACTATGTTAGTATATTGTTGTTGGACACATATGCTTTGTAAGCCGTCCCGTAGTATTTGTTGATCTGTAGTTTATATTAGCCCATAGTATTGACCCATAGTATTGGAAGCATATGCTTTGTAAGTCGTCCTGTAGTATTATATGTCCCATGGTTTTGACTCATAGTATTGGGCATAGACTTAGTATATAAGTGTGTGTTGAGGTCATTGAAGGCACCGTGAAGTTAATTGTATTGAGCTTGCTCAAAGGAGGTTGCCCCCTCGAAGTGGCCCGTGATCAATATAAAAGTGATTCTATTCTATTATTTATGATATCTCGTGTATTTGCATTAACTAATTATTGCAGGTTCATCACACGGCCTCAATAATCCTAGTTGGGACGACTTTTCTAGGGAGACTCAATTACCACTTATATTACATTCTCTTGGGTGCTAACGACCCGAATTACAATGGAGGTTTAACCTTATGACCAAATGTAATAATGGCATCCCAAACGGAGGTAAAACATCCCCGACAGAGTTACAATAATAAAGTACAAGTAGAATATACTTTTAAGTTACATTAATTTAACACGCAAGCCAACAACAAGCTGAAAAACACATGTTGCAACAACGTGGTACAACAGGTGGAGTGGCAATAAAATGGTCAGAATACCGACAATCAGCAATCCTAAAAATAAAAAAGGTAGACTCACTAACCGAATGGGTTATAGGAGCATGCAAGCACCTATATAAAAGATATGAAAGCTCACACAAATCATATCCCATGTAGGGTGATGAAATCCGCAGTCAAGAAATACAAAATGTAGAACCAAGTGGCTAAAGGATATCCCTCTACCGAGAGGGACTCCGAGTAAAAGAGTCCTAGAAGAATGGAAAATAAGATACCCCATTCATGGCAAGTCCGAAAAGGTGTTCCGCAACTTTAGTTCTTTGTCCGTCACGCACCTAGTATGGGCGCCAACATGCACGGCGAAAAAAGAGTTTTTGTATCCTTCAGTACAAAATGGAGAGTGGTATTCCACTTAGAATTTTGGAACCAATCTTGCTACTTGCCCTTCTAAGGGAGAGGCCCTCAGACAAATCGGTTTCAACCATACCAATAAATAATAAAGGATTTTGGTTCCCTGAAACACAACAACTATGTCTCAAATGTGTATGAAAAAGGGGGTGTTATTTGGATTCCTGACCCCAATGTCCTACCTATCTACATAATTGTTTTTGGGTCCCCAAGTGGGGTTAAAGTGTGTTTAATTAAGTTAATTTTAAGTCTCACTTGAATTATGGGGATAGTGTGTGTGCACAAGTGGTGTGAACCCAAGATCGTTGAATAGATGCTGAAAGAAAAAACTGAGACTAAAATAAAACTTTTCCTTGTGCTTTTCAAATAAAAATACTATCTGCTATAAAAGGTATGCAGTAAACAAGCCCACTGAAATATTATGCAAGAGATAGAAATGCAGTAAGGGTGCATGCACACTGAAATGTCTCAAATGCTACATCAAGCAAAATAGTAGAAACAACCAATGGAAAAAGGGTGCATGAAAATAGGGTTTTATTGGTGTAGCCAAGGAAATGGGGAAAAATAGGTGTAGGGTGCGGCTGTGAGATGAAAAGTTGCGCTCTAGGTGCAACAGGCTGCAGAATAGTCGTGCTGAAACAGAAAAATGGAAAATAGGAAAAAAGGGCGCAGGTCTAGGTGGAAAGGGCATGGCTGGGGCGCGGTTGTCTGGCACAAAAGCGCGTAGGGGGCGTGGGTAGCAGGACCAAAGGAGCTTGAAGGGCATGGTTAGCAGGCCGGTAGGCGCGCGGAGCACACGACTTAGAGGCCCGAAGGCGAGCGTAGTGCATGGCTTATCGACCAGAATGCGCATGAAGCACACAACTTATAGGAGGAAAGGCACATTATGGGCGCACGTTTCAGGCCGAAATTCACGCTGGGGAGTGCGGGTTTGAGGCTGGAACTTGTATTCGGGTCGCAAGTTAATGGAAGAAAGTCATGGGTTGGGTCATAAAAATGGAAATACGGAAGGGTACTATGAAGGCAAGGGCCAGATTTTTTAGTATGGGGTCCAAAGGGTAGCCTGGAGCTGTAAAATGAAAGCAAAATAACAAGTACAAAATTAAAAAATAACTACTGAGCATACCAAACCATAGATCGATGGGAATCGACCTAGTGGAGTCGCCAAAACTGTAGCTAGTTTTTTCACACCATCTCATGCTAAAGAGAACCTACTAAGGATTATGGAACCCTTAGTAGCAGTTCATAAATATGGATAAAAAATAAATAATATGTGTGAGTCTAAATAACAATGAAAAATAAATCTAGCTAATTATTGCAGTAAAAACAACAAATAGATCGAAACCTATGAAGTATTTTTGTATTATTGTGTAAACAAGGGTTTACAATAAGAGTTGCTTCAGAAGGTTAGTAGATGTGGGCCTTCGCAGTTGTACGAAGAGTAGAGCATCGGGTCTCCAGAGTTCCTTACTCTTATCCAAATGCTCAAGAGGTGGCCAAGACTCAACTGAATGGGGAACATAAGCCCAAGGTGATAGGCTAAAGTTCAACAGTAATTTTGGCAGCACAAGGGTATGAAGAGTGATCATGGATGTCGAATGGGGGTCTCCATCACCTTTTTATAGAAATTTTGGGTGGTGGAGTATGGACCCATGGTATTGGGAAACCAATAGTATTGGCTAGTGGTATTTTGAGTTTTCCCTCTTTTTTTTCTTTTTTTTTTACTTTCCCCCCTTTTTCTTTTTCTTTTTTGGGGATTTTGACCATTTTTTATGGGATTTTATCCTTTTTGGGAGGATCTCCATTAATTGATGAGGGAAATAATGATTTTATGCCCATTTGGTTACCAATTTAGGGATTTGCGGGTTTTTGGAGACAAAAGATGTAGGAAAAAGGGGTAAATGGGTTTTGTGACTAGGGATATGATCTAGGTGAACAATTTTTGGGTGTTAACAATAACAACTAAATCCAAGTCATTACGTACCAATCATGCGTGTTTGATTTTCTCTTGGTTTGGGAATTATATGCACCATTGTCCTGATATCCCTTGATTTCGAGACACCTTGGAGACCATCATCCTCACCCTCACCTTGATTGAGTGTCCTTCAAATCAACTGCAGTAAATGGATTCCATATATGTTGTCACTACATCAGTGACAACACTAGTTGTTCCTTCCTCAGAACTGGCCATCTCGATGGTACCCACCACTAAGCCACCTATGCCATAAGGACTGCAATCTATGATCCTTGAGCCATAAGCATAGCATGTTGGATGGAAACAATGTGGGATCCATACTCACACGGTTACCAATGAGATTAGCATAGTCATACTTTCCCATGATACCCCACCATTAACTTAGGAACATGAGCCTATCCATGCTAGGATTCCACACCCATGTCGATTGCGTGGAAACACTTCCCACTACTCATTTTAGTTCCCCATATTAAGCTAAACTATCAGAGGTCCGCATCAAGCTTATGTGGCTGCAAGATAAACTTCCCCACCTTAGGGTATTCCCTCAAGGATTACCCACTAATGAAATCATTTCTCTTTAACTAGATACCATCAATAACACATCAACCTTGGCCATCCTACTTACCAGTGACGATTCATCATCTTTCGACAAAGACCGAGATCCATCACATGTTTCCTAAACACCAAGGGATATCCTTTCCAATGTTAGATGCCTATTAATACATACAAGTATACTACCACCTATTTATATCTCGAGGTTCCAACACAAGGATGATCCCATCATTGGAAGGGTGGAACCATCTTTCATCCTTTACATTGTCCATTTGCAAATTCAAAATACCAATGCAGCATGGCATTATTTATATTTTTTATCCCTTTGGTTGAAAACAATATCATCCTTTGTTTAAAATGAATATGATCTCCCACTCAGATACCTACATCAGCTTCACAGACTGTGCTAGTCATTGGTCAAAGGATCTAGCATAGGTTGCTTGGGCCATTTACACCCGATCCCAACCTCTATACCACACTGGAGGAGTTTTCCTGGGGGCACTTACAAACAACCATGCATAATATGAGGCATTCATTGGGATGTTAATTGATTCCACCCATCTTGGAATACAACAATTACAATTGCACCTAGATTTCCATCTTGTTGTCTCCCAGCTTAATAATGCATTTCGTGTCCTCAACCCGCTTCTCTTTCATAAGTTTTTGCGAGTGCACCTCTTAGTACAATAGTTTGAAACCATTACATTCATGCATGTTCCTAGGAGCGTCAACGCCTTCTTCGATCTTGTCACAAAGAAAGTTTTGAATTGGAACTTGATACACCAACCATCTATCTGAACCTGCAAAACAAACAAAGCATATATATGTGTGTTTCTCATCATACAAATCATGTGCGAGTACCTACAACTACACATGTAAAACATAAAAATATATATAATATCATCATTATATCATCATCATACATCACATTAGTACATAAAATACATACAAAAGATCATAAGATATGCCTCCAAAAATGGTATATATATATGTATATATATAATGTCATGTGCATCATAAGGCCTCATGGATTGTACATACATAGAATCATATGACTTATGGGGGTACATAAAAAAACAAACTCCCATAGGCTCCATCGATCAGATGCACAAAATGGGGCTCTCATCCTATACAAAACAAATATGAAGTGTACAACACTTAGTATCATCCTCCTAGTGATGGCTCGCATGGCCCCAAAATAGCTAATGGCCTCACTTCCTCCATGGCTGCCCTTGCTCCTCTTGTTGCTCCTGTTGTATCTCCTTGACTTGTTCCCTGGGTTGGTCCTGGAACTTGAAAATATATATATCTAGGAGGGGGAATCTCTCTTACCTATTCCCCTCGTACCATGTGGCAAGCTACATCCACCCTTCAGATCGGCCAATGCCATTCGGCCCCACACTCTGTAGGAAACTGGAGGGTCTTGGCTAGCTTCTTGTCATCAATATCAATGACTCCTATCTCATTGAACCCCTCTGTCAACCAACTTAGATTCCTATCTAGGTTGGCTAAGAGAGTTGTGGCTCGATCTCCCACAACTAATCCCCCTGCGAGAGAAGCCTCACCCACGACTCCAACAACCCCTACATGATCAGCTCTCTCATAACGCCTATAGTGGCACGACGATCTCAAGGTAGTTGCATGAATCAACATCTACAATGTCGATGAGAAACCACCATCAATATCGGATATACATAAACAAAAGTATTTGCATAATCAACTAATGTACAGAAAAATATGTAATCACAGAGCACAAACGTACCTATAGCATCCCACTCATGAACGGGAGGGGGTAGCTCCATATCCCCCCGATAGTCCATACCACTCCACAGGTATCTCTCCATCAAGTTCATCCACTGCTGCCACATATCCAAAAACTAGATAATAATTGCATGCCCTATTGGGCCACCACCAACATGGGGTATCATGCACCTCTAAAACAATATATGAGGCTCATGAGGCCTTGTTGGAGACACAACCACATGCAGCCTCAATGAATGATATATCTCAAAGAAGTAGGAGCACAATACGCTCTCATAGTGGAAGTTTCCCCCACCTACCACCCGTCACGCATCACTCAAGTACTCCATCATCGCATGGAGCAACATAGGCCCTAGGATACCCGGTGACCAACTATAACTTGCTCCACTAGCAACAAATGTCCCTCAGGGATCCTTTTGGAGGAAGCCACCCCCAACACCCTCACTACAGCAGTCACCACTTCCCGTACCTCCAAGATCGTAATATGACTGATGAGAATCTTCCTGGAGTTCAAGGCACTGATATCCCCACCACAATATTGGTCAATGAGGCCATGGATAGAGCGACCCCCCCAAGTAATGGATGGGTCGACTCACAAACTCCTCGATGGGGTTAACTACTCAGGAAGTAAATATGCTAAGCAATTATTCTCAGGTTCTCGTCCCCCACATGAAATAACCCCCTTATTCAGGTCCCATGTCTGTATAAGAGCCTGCAATAAGAAATCTGCAGACCAAAGGAAGGGGCACTTAAAAAAATTCAAGAGCCCTACATCCCATAATTTATGCATAGCCACCAATTCCCCCGTCACATAGGGCACTAAATCATCATAGTGGCGCTCTCACCACTCAACATAATCCATAATGGTCAGCTAGTAGCACCTACAAGAAAAACCAATCACATATTAGGGTCGATCGTAGCATCCAAAATACAAAACAAACAAAAAACCCAACTAGCGCGGCTTTTCCTCAAAATTGCATGCAAGCAGTGGAACACCCCTGTGTTAAAAACATGTTTAGTGCAACTAAACACAATTATACCACATGGTCCTTTCCGTGTTAGGAGATGACACTTCGACTGTGCTATTTTACAAACTTTCCAATGAACAGTAGTGCACAACCGAAGCAAAAATAATCCACACAACGCATGGCTATACCTGTTTTACTATGTGACAATAGCATGTGAGAATGGGTTCTCCCATGTGACCGCGTTAGAAAAATATAAATCCCATGCAACCTATTTTTAGGGCTAAAAACAGGTTGTACGGTCCAAGGGACCCCCTACCTTAAAAAATGAACGGACACAAATGCCAAGGATGAGGTGAATACTTACCTAAATATCATGACATGACAATTGGACAATCGGATCTCTCGAACTAAGCTCAAACCCTCTGGGATATAGAAAACAAACAATGAAAATGATTTTGAAAAATGAACCCCACCCCTATTTATAAACATTTGACCCCATTTTCAAACCCTCGTTACACACACATCGTAACTCTATTTGAAAAATCGTTTGTACCACCACGATCAACACATCGATATCTACCTAATGGCACTACTCACTTTTTGGTTCGAAAAATTTCACCCAACACCCATTTTCTAGCACACCCTAGGTGCACTATGTTTTTTTTGTTATTATTTCTGCATCCTCAATACCTTGGTCATGATCTTTATTAACCTTGGGTATTTGAAAAATGTATGCAAGATCATGAGCAAGAAACTGAGATTCCAACCCTTTCATCCATGGCGTACGACCTCCATCACTGGTATCATTATGAAAATAGCACACAACGTTTTCCCTCTGTTTACATTACACTTACCAATACTACTCCCATTTATAACCATAAGATCCTAATTCCTGGTAATGATGTGCCATCAATGTCATTTATAAGAATAGCATGTTTCCCCCATGGGTATATGCACCATTGCAAACTCTGTCACAATTTGTAACCCATGATGTCGAACCCCCACAAGTATGAGGAAATTGATCCATTTTAAAAAGATCAACCCACAGTTCATCATTTTATAGTTTCACATTTACTCCCCCACCTCCAGTAGTTGATTCCACCATATTACTCAGCACATGTTACGATCAAGAATCGCAATTAACCACTCATACCTCCATTAGTAATCTACCATGTTCACTCTTCTCTATATCATCCTCCATGAGTTTGTCTCCCTTTGTTAAATTGTGTACCTCTATTTGAATATTGTTACCATCAGTTACTCCCCACATTTACATTGATCAAAGGAAGCTATGAGCCCCATGTTTATTAGTGAGTCTTGTGTCTTATCTATTAGTATTGTAGCTGGTTACGAAATGATATTGGTTCTTGGGATAATACCCTTGTATTATCATATATTTCATCTCTCTGCATTGACATCAAATCACCATATTATGAGAGTTGTAGTAGTTACAGTTGTACCTTGGGGTCCCTTTCAATCAATATAAGAGATCGCCTCTAACTAAGTAGGGGGAGTCATTAGTGATCCCTAACTTAGTGGTCTCCCCTATGCTCGACATCAACACATCTATCGCATTAGGGGGTATTGTATGTTTTGAAGGTAGTAGTTTTGACATTTACAAATCATGGTATCAACACATCTAGTCCAGTGAGGTACCCCATCAAGCAACTTCACTAGTATTCCAATCCCCCACCCACGTGGGATTATCATGGTCATCAGTAGTTCCACTTCTTCGACACCAATAACATCATTTACATGTTCATCTACTCTTACATGGATTGAAGTCGCCTTCATCCAGGTACCAACCGTAATATGATTTGACTCCTCGGTCTCTTCTTATTGTATTCATTTTGACATATTTTCACGATCATGGGTATGTTGTAATATCCCTAATTTGAAAATTACTCCATTTTAGCCAATTTTCGAACCTTGGACAAGTGAAACCCAAATGCTCCCAAATGATTTCGAATTTTGTATGGAGGTGCTTGATAGGTCTTAAGATAGACTAATGCATCTCTTATACACTAATACATTCTTTAGAAACATTTAGGGATTGCATTTCTCGAGGAAGGAAGGGGAAAATACTAGGTGAATTCAATGGTTAAAAACCCCACTAGTCTATGAACCTTTGGGATTCCCAAACACTGTATGAAATTCCCTATTTTATGAACAGATACTTGGCTGTGATAGAATACCTGAAGGAAAATCAAAATGCATCATTCAATTAGATTTTAGGGTCTTCTATAGCTCCCATAAAACAACATGTTGTAAGACATTGAAATTGTGAGAAAATTGTTAACAATGGGCATGAGATTTGTTGAACAATATTTAATCAAAACTTAATGGGTATTCACATCACATTTTGGTCATAAATATTACATCATATTCAGCTCTTAACATCATTAAAAACTCAGAGAAATTCTGATCTAAAACAGATACAAAATCACTCCAAAACTCCTTGTGAAGATAGAGGGGAAACTAGCTCGAATAAAGAGTTTGTTTGGAAAAATTACATGAAAGGTATGTTATTTCGAGCTATGGATACAAAGTGAAGATTGTTTCATAGATATACATCATATAAAATGACCATGGATTCAATAAATCATTCTCCACAAAGACTACACAACTATGAGTGCGACATCACTAGTAGAATATGGACATTGAGAGAAGATTGAGAAGAGATAGTGAAGAAAGAAATGGTAGATGAGATAGAACTGAAAGGGGAATCCAACCTGCATAAAAAAACATTCATTAATCTCTTATAATAGGTCTAAATGGCCTCTCCTCCAACCAACTTGGATAGGAATATTTCACCTTCGAAATTGGTTCAATGGTAGTGAGGATGGACATCCACCATGCAAGGACAAGCTAAGCTCTCCAAGAGTGCAAAACAAAAATGATCCAAAAGCTGCTCTCCTTTATCATAATCCTCTTTTATTAACCTCATGTGGACTCATGAGGTTGAATTCCATCCAAGAGACTTCACTCAACTCAAATTAGTGATAGATTCTCTCATGAGACACTTTCCCACTTCTTCCTTGCATTCCTCTTTCCCCCAATTCGAATTGGGAATCTTGGCTAACCATAACTTCCTCTACGCATCCTCTTGGTGGCTATTTTTATCCCTGATATTTCATATGTGTCATAGGTATTCAATCAGATCTGATTTTGTCATATTTTTCATAGATTCCTTCATCATTGTTGTCATAGGTGCCATGGAATCTAGCTACAAGTGTCACAATGCCTCGTTCTCTTCCTTGGGAGTTACTCTTCCAATCCAATTAGACCTTCTTAGATTCTTGACATGAATATTGCCTTTTCATCTCCCCCAAGTACGTTACCCTCCACCTTGTGTTGGAATATTCTCCCCATCATTTTTGTATTTTGCATGCTTGCATGCAAATATGCATGCTGCATGCGTTTGCATGCATCCAATCATCATCATGGTGGTGTCCCCAGCACCTAGAGCTTTCTTATAGCTCTTCTTTACCTTCATGAAAAAATGCATGCTGCATTCATTTGCATGCCACTGCATGCATCCAGTCATCATCATGGTGGACCTCCCAGCTCCCAGAGCTTGGTTCTAGCTCTTCACATCCTGTCTATAGCCCCCAGGGGACCTCCCACCTACCAAATGCACCCTTATCCATGACAAGTGTGCGCTTCTCACCTACCACAGCCAGTTAGGCGCCTTTGCTCACTTACCACTCAATTCACTTCAGTTAGTTGCTTGTCTTTCCTTGATTTAAGGCTAGATTGACTCCTAACTGATTGTATCACTCCAGTGGACCTCCAGTGAGACTAGACTTCCCATTCTGACTCCAATTAGCTCCTCATGCACCCTCCACTGAGCCTGCTTCATTTAGTTAGTGCCTAGATGTGCAAGTTACACCTACCACACTCAGTTAGACTCAGTTAGCCACACTTGACTGACTGTTACCATTGATGACTGATACATTGACTGGATGATGACTCCACTATCATCCAAGCCACACTCTGAGTTAGGAATTCGAATGCCCTACTTGGCCTATTCGAATCCTATATTATGCACCTTGTTGTTCTAATGTACTCATTCACTTACATTCTTATTCATTGTATAATACTGAGATACTATTCTATTCTACTGTGTTTATGAGTGATCATTGAGTGTCTCCTTCTCTTCTTCTTTGCAACATATTTGTGAGTTTGATTGTGAGTTGTTCGAATTGTAGCAGTTGCAGCATTTCTTTGAGTAGCTATCTTTCACTTGTTCCAAGTGTCCTTAAGGTAGTGTTAAGTCAAAGTGTAGAATTCTGCATCAGCACAACTTTTCATGTCTTGCAGGTTTCGAAGTTTTCTGCAGTTGCAGTAGTAGATTTGAATTGAACAACAACTTCTATGTTTCTAGAAGGAGTTCCTTCTCTCACTCCATTCAAATATGATGATTGGAAACCAAAGATGGCATCATATATGAAGAGACATGGTCTTTTTGATGTGTGTACTGGTATCAAGAGAGATTTTTCTTCCGATGGAGAGCAAGAAGATTGGCTTGATGCTTGTGAAATAGCCTCAGGAAAAAATATGTATTACTATGTTTTCCAATATGGAATACTACATTGATCTCGATGAACATCCAAGTTATCTATGGACTAGATTAGACAGATTATTTGGAAGACAGGAGGAAGAGGTTGATGCTAGCCATGTGGAAAGAAAGCTCAGTGATACTTCCTATAGTGCTCTCTCTATTCAAGATTCAACCTCTATCATCTCGCATGATGAAGTTGTTCAAGAAGAAGTCGAACATATGGTTTCAGTTGTTCCATCTTCCTATCTGATTTCTGAGCAAAATATATCGGCTACTACTCTAGAAGTTGAAGAGATATTTGAAATATCTACTTCCCGTGAGCTTGTTGATGTGCAAGATGATGACCTACTGAGTTTTTTGAAGAAAAAAACAGATTTGGAAGGTAATGCATTCGCTCCTCCTCATCACATGCTTTCTTTGATCTCCTACTTGGTTATTGGCACATGCTTTCAAAACTTCACCGAAGATAGAAGACTCTACCATTCACTTGGATTCAAGTCTCAAGCATATCCTTGTGATTTTGGTTTTGATATCACCACTATTGGTTCAAAGAAGATCATACAAAACCATTCCCAAAATCTTGGATCTGATTTGAAGTTCAAGTCATCACCATTATATGGTTCATTTGGTTCTTATCTCACCCCTGCTGGTTCAAAGGAGATATCAAAGAACTACATACACTTTCATGGAGTTGATATACCTATTGATGTGCAAGATGGTGATCTACTAGTTATTTTGAAGAAAACAGATTTGGAAGGTAATGCACTCACTCTCCATCATCATATGCTTTATTTGGATTTCTGTTTGGTCATTGGCACATGTTTTCAGAGTTTCACTGATGATGGAAGACTCTATCATTCTCTTGAGTTCATGACTCATGCACATTTTTGGGATTTTGGTTTTGATTTCACTCCTACTGCTTCAAAGGAGATCATGAGAGACAATCTTCCAAGTCTTGGATCTGATTTGCTTGCATTTATTATTGGAGAACTCAAGCACTTGTTTTTGCAGCATGATATATTTCTTCCCAAGAGGAAGATAAATTCTTTTGAGAGAATGCTAGATCCATATCCACAAGAACCTAAAGATCTAGCACCTATTGGTTCATGGGCCACCACCACTGTTGCATGCACCAGTGATCTTATTGAAGAATCACCATCATCATGTTATAGTTTCTTTGGTGATAATCACACCTATATCGGTTGAAAGGAGATATCAAAGAACTATCTACACATTCATGGTTTTGGTTCTACCACAATTGGTTCGAATTACATGGTTCATGATGATCTTCATATTATGTTTTTGCAGCATGATCCACTTCTTCCCAAAAAGAAGACTCCTCCTTCTTTGATTGATGATCAAGAGAGAGATGCATCATCACATGAGTTTTCAGATGGAGATGATGATGATAGAATTCTAGATCCATATCCACAAGAACCTGCAGATCTAGCAACTAGTGATGAATATGAGCAAATGGGAGATCCAGATCCACAAGAACTTGAAGATCTCTCACCTGATATTCCTCCGCTTCCTCGATGGGCATCCTCTACACTCCGATCTGTCGGTGATTTGGTTGGTGATCCACATGATCATAGAAGAACCATATCAGATTTTCAGCATGGAAGGTTTCATCCTTCTCACATTACTGATCCATTTCAGATTGATCGATCCTTCTTCGAAAAAGAAGGAGACTTTCCTTCTTCAGGGGTAAGTCATGATATGCTACTTTAGCACCTTCATTCTATTTGAGGGAGGGATTTATTCCCACTGGGTTTTCCCTATTTTCTCACTTAGTTTACTTAGATTTATTGTACGGGGTGACCTTTATTCTCAGTAACTAGGGCCCTATCTTACTATTTTGTAGGGTGACTTTTGGTCTTAGTAACCAGGGCCCTATTCTTCATTTATTTCCTCATAGTATAGCTTACAGGGGGGTGTTGGAATATTCTCCCCATCATTTTTTTATTTTGCATGCTTGCATGCAAATATTCATGCATCTAGTCATCGTCATGGTGGTCTCCCCAGCATCTAGAGCTTGCTTCTAGCTCTTCTTTACCTGCATGCAAAACTGCATGCTGCATGCATCCAATCATCATCATGGTGGACCTCCCAGCTCCTAGAGCTTGGTTCTATCTCTTCACAACATTTCTACAGCCCCCAGGGGGTCTCCCACCTACCATATGCACCCTTCTCCATGACAAGTGTGCCCTTCTCACCTACCACAGCCATTTAGGTGCCTTTGCTCACCCACCACTCAGTTCACTTCAGTTAGTTGCTTGTCTTTCCTTGATTTAAGGCTATATTGACTCCTAATTGATTGTATCACTTCGATGGACCTCCAGTGAGACTAGACTACCCATTCTGACTCCAGTTAGCTCCTCATGCGCCCTCCACTAAACTTTCTTCATTTAGTTAGGGCCTACATGTTCCAATTACAAGTACCACACTAAGTCAGACTCAGTTAGACACACTTAACTAACTGTTACCATTGATGACTGATACATTGAATGGATGATGACTCCACTATAATCCAAGCCTCACTCTGAGTTAGGAATTTGAATGCCCTACTTGGCCTATTCGAATCCTATATTATGCACCTTGTTGTTCTATTGTACTCATTCACTTACATTCTTATTCATTGTATAATACTGAGATATTGTTCTATTCTACTATGTTTATGAGTGATCATTGAGTGTCTCCTTCTCTTCTTCTTTGCAACATATTCGTGAGTTTGATTGTGAGTTGCTAGAGCTACCAGATCCCTTTCAGATTCTTACACCTTGGACTCAAATTGGTGAGAGACTGATGCCAAGTGTAGTGGGTAATCTTGCCACATGTGGGATTCACACCCTCTTATGCACCCTCATGACCAAATGCCACCTTATTTTTCTTTTATTATTATTTATTTGACCCAATTAATGTGAATTTTTAAGTCTAAGGTGATTTTGGGTCTTGTAGCTCCCTTATTCCAAATTTTGATGCTTCCATCCTCAACCTAGGGAACTAGACTTAAGTTAGCGGAATTTTTCCTCCATGATAGTTTATTTGGATGGGGACATTAAAAAAATTGAATTGGGAATTTTCTCTTCATGTGACCCACCTTGTCCATTTGGCTCTAATTTTACATTATTACTAACTTGTACATCATGCTTGGCAATTGTTTGATCGTTAGTACCAATTTGACAAACTATCTTGAACATGGCCAAGTGGCTTAGGCCATTGTGATCCAATGCAGAATTTGGGGACATGACAAATCATCCACTCCCAATTTGATTTTCCTCAAGCAATTTCAAACATGGATGTTGAAGAACATGCTTTCCTTCCAAAAATTTTCTTCCAAAACTTCCTTCCAAAACTTTGAGTAGTGGCAGTCATGTACTGTAATTGTGTGTTTCCAAAAGTAAAAAGATGTGGATTTTGTTTTTCATATTGATATCTCTTGTGACATCACCACTAAACACCAAAAGATTAATTAAATCCTTCCAAAAAAAATCACAATTAATCTTTACCTATTTCATATTTTGGAAACCCTTTCTGAACTTTCAACCATTTTGCTCACTGTATAATTCTTTAAAGTTTCCACTGAGTTTCCAAACTTTGAGTCTTCAAGATTCCAAGAAAATTTTAGAGAGGAACCACCATGCTTTCTATTGCACTACTATGATTACAATCGCCTTCTCAAGTGGTGACTCAATATCCCATACTACTTGCTTCCCCCCCAAAATTGAAACCAATGAGACAAAAAAATGATCCCAGGGTCCCATTGCTTGTATTTCACTCCAACAATTAGGAGCACTCTCCAACCCATACCATCAGGAAAGAGAATGTCTGGATCACATTTCCTTATATGCATCCCTCCAAACATCATAAGTACAAAATATAGATCATCAAAGTACATAACAACATCATACAAATGTACATCAAGGACATGCATCGTCAAATAATCATGAAAGTGCTTGTACCTCCAAGTAAGTAGACCACCATTTTCCAATTGCATACTAGAATCAAGTGACCAATCAAATCTGATCCAATGACATAGGTGAGGATCCCATGTCCTATAATGCTTCTCCAAACGGATGTAAGATGCATCAAAATAATCAGCCATGTGTTCTTTCATCCAAGAAGTGAATGAAGAATCTCCACTAAAATATGAACCAAGTAAGGAGCAAAGAAAACAAGGAGACTTCAAGTGGCTCAAAGAAGTCTCATCCATACACCCATGAATGTGAGATTCATAAAAAATAACAAAGGATGCGGATTCCAATAAGAATGTGCTCCAATCATAAATATCTTCATCGAAGTATTGGATGAATTTCCTCCAACATCAAATGAACTAAGCAAGGAGCAAGGAAAATCATGAGTCTTCAAGTGAATCAAGTGAACATCATAGGTGCATCCATGTATATGTGTATCATCATAAGGTAACAAAGGATTCTGCTGCAAATGTAAATAGGAAGGTGCTCTAGTCATGTCATCATCAAAAAGAGAGATAGGAGTTTCATACTCCTCATGTGGCACCATCATAAAGATCCCTTTCACCCATACTTCATTAGTATGAATGTTGTAAAATATGGAAGTGTAGGATGTAGGAGAATGAACCAACTTACCCAAATGATCAGAAAGTGCAGAAGTTTCATCATGTGAAGGCTCCATGCACCTCCCTCAAAAGTGTGAAACTTTTCTCATAGGTTGGTTCCAAGGTATAGGAATCATGCACTTCTTCAAAAAGTGCATAGCCATCATCAAAAGGCAACTCAAGTTCCTCTTCCACAACAACAAGTCCTTGGCTCTCATGAAGCTCATCTTCAAATACATCAATCACAAGAAAATTTCCATGTTTCTTGTGATCCACCATGTCATGAGAATCCTCCAAGCAATCTACCATATGGCAATTTGAAACATAGGAGGAAGAACAAGTATCTTGCAACCTCTCAAGAAGTTGATAATTTTGAATTTTGAGCTTATGAATATCCTCATTATTCTTCAAGTATGCCTCATGTAACCATTCATTAAGCTCAACCAAATTGTTTCTATCAACGAGAAAAGACATGAATTACCTTTGATGTTGCACATTGCTCTTTGAATCTTCATGTCTTCAAGGAATGATTTCTCCTCCAATGAAGAAAATATCCAACAAAATTTTGACACCAATGCTTGAGTGTCATGGAGTATGATAAGGGCCTCATGGATCTTCCTTTCACTCATCTTCAAATACTCTTCAATGAAGGATGGTTCATGAGAGAGAACCTCCTCTTCTTCTTTTTTCTTGGGATGGTGATGGGGAAGTTGATCTTGGTTCTTAAAATTCTACAAGGTCTTCATATCCATTGTCAATCTTTCATTTAGATAAGGAAATCTTGGGTATAATGAATTCTCTTGACTATCGATGGGACACAATGTACCATCATTCATTTTCCTCTATAAGGATGTGTTCACCCCCATTGAGAAAATGCATGATCAAGATGAAGGAATTTATCCCTCTCGGTCATTTGAAAATTTTCAAACATCTTATATCGACCTTTTATGAATTTGAGGAAGACAATATGGCCAACATCTCACTAGAAATCAAAGTGGACATTTCCACTAGACTAGACGCAATTGAAAACATACCCCTTGGAGTTCCATGTTTTGTCGAGGAGGTGACAACACAGTCCTTGTTTCAAGAGTTTAAACACATTTTCACATGGTTTTATTTAGAAATTATTTTAGTAGATCCTACCATCATTGAGCATCACATCGAGACATGGACCAATGCATCCCCGATATGATAGAAACAAAGGCCTATTCACCCATAAAATTCCATGTCTATCAAATATGAGATTGACAATCTCCGTAAATCTAGGTTCATATACTCCATTTTATACAACTTATGGGTATCCAACCTAATCCTTGTTAACAAAAAATAGGGCACCATTCAAGTTTGCACTACCTTTCAATATTTGAACTAAGTGTGTCCCAAAGAAAAATTTCCTACCCCATTCATTGACCAAGTTATCAACAAATTTCCTATCCATGAGTTCTTCTCACTCATGGATGGTTTCTTAGGGTATAATCAGATCCAAATTGTGATGACCTTGCAATAATTAATTAATGCAAATACACGAGGTATCAGAAATAACAGAACTCAGAATCACTTTTATATTGATCGCAGGCCACTTCGAGGGGGCAACCTCCTTTGAGAAAGCTCAATACAATTAACTTCACGGTGCCTTCATAGGCCTCAACACACACTTATATACTAAGTTTAGGCGCCAATACTATGGGTCAAAACCATGGGCCAATACTAACTATGGATCAACAATACTATGGGCGACTTACAAAACATATGCACCAAACAACAATAACACAACTATGGATCAACAAATACTATGGGACGACTTACAAAGCATTGCATCCAACAACAATATACTAACAAAGTAAATAGAAGGGTTGACATGGGTTCCTAACATCCCCTCTCCCTTAGAAAAATCTTTGTCCTCAAAGCTTTAGATGTGGAAATTGATGCAAAATTGGACAGAGTGGTTCCCGTGTAGCATCTTCGGGTTGCATTCCAGGCCACTGACTCCTTTTGAGGTTCAGGAGGATTGCTTGGAATGCTGAAGAAGAACCATATCAGCTGCATGAAAAGTGCACTCTGAACGGTGCTGAGCGGTTTGTTGTTTTAGTCGAATTCTTGCCATGTGAAGATTGTCCTGCAAAATGAGAAGAATCTGATCGCAGTTTCGAAGAACCGAGTCAATTACCTGAACTGGGGAGCTGCTGAGGGTGTATGGAAGACGAACTGGCGGTGCCTGTCCATAGACTGCTTCATATGGTGTCCTTGTAGATGTGGTATTATACCACTGGAGTGCTTCTAGGAAATCCATAGAAATATTTGTCCAAATCTGTGTAGGGATGGGAAAGGGTTTGAGTAGTCTTGAAAGGAGTGTCGTTTCACCCTTGTTGACCTGGAAAGTATCACAGTCAACCACCATCTGTTGAATTGGTAATTTCAGTCCCTGCCAAAAGAAGTTACATTGTTCCCGGTCATACTTTTGGAGGAACCCAGAGTGCCCTGCCGATGAAGAAGCATGGAGTTCATAGAAGAGATAGCCCTATTGAACATATTGCAACTAGTTTGGAACAAGCAGAGAAATAGCTGTAAGATAAATTGGGTCATCAAATGTGCGAGAAGGAGCATCTACCACCATATTGTCCTTACACTTCTTGTAAGTGATTGCATAGTCATAACCCATGAGGTGGATAACCCATTTCAGGTGTGCTGGGGAGGAGACCCATTGTTCCAGGAAAATTTTCAAACTCTAGAGATCAGTCTTGATGCAGAAATAATTCCCTAATAGGGATGGCTGCCACGTCGGTATTGCAGGAAAAATAGCCATCATTTCCTGTTGAGATGTAGACATGACTAAATGCTTACCAGAAAGGTCTCTTGAAGGCGAAAATCCCACTGGTGCATCAAAGACACCTGCATATCGATCCAAGGAAGTAGTGGAGACCGTTGATGGGTGCATCTGAATGGAATAGAGCTGAGCGATGATACCATGTGAATTCTTCTTAAGGATCTTTTCCAGGCGATGTGAATTGATGATGCAAAGAGAACCTGGTTGTATGCCTGTAAATTTGTGTTGTGTCCCATTGACTGAAAAATGCATCCAAAGTTCAACAAAATCCCATAAGATGGGGCCAAGTGTGCGTAACCATTGAATGCCCAAAACCACATCACATCCGTCTAAGGAAAAGGCAACATGTCAGAGCGCGGGTTATAATCTTCCAGAGAGATACGCACATTGTGACACTTTCCCCTGCAAGGTAAGGTGCCTCCATTAGAAACCATGACTTCAAAGTTGGAGCAAGGATGGATAAAACAATCAGCCTGTTTGGTGATCCGGGGGTCAATGAAGTTATGAGTGCTACCAGAATCAATGAGTATTGTAAGAGAAAGCTTCTTGAAATAAACCCTGACCCGCATTGTTTGGGGGGTGGTGATGTCAGATAAAGCATGGAGAGATATCTCTGGTTGTTCATCCTAAGATGGGGGGTCAATAGGAGGCTCCTGAATGTTGACCTGAGCATCCATTGGATTTGGAGCTTCTTCACCAATTTTAGAGGCAGGCGGAGAACCCATATCCAAAAGATAGAGCTTTTGTTGAACACATCTATGTCCCCAAGTGAATTTCTTAGCACAATTATAACAAAGCCCTTTTTCTCTGCGTTCCTACATCTCTGTTTCAGACAAATGCTTGATAGGAGTTGTTCGAGTTGCTTACGGAATGGGAGGTCATTGAGAACTCATATTTTGGAAGGGAACAAAAGTGGGTTTGGAGCGCTGTTGGGCTGCAAGCTTGTCTTCTTCCAACTTAGCTAACCCTAGGACTTCCATCATTGTGTTGGGACAAAACATTTTAACCTCTGACCAGATTTCATCCTTAAGACCACTGATAAAACAACTCCTGTAGAATTCATCAGACAAGCCTTCTATGTGATTGGATATTTTCTCAAATTCGATCTGATACTCTCTCACAATGCCACTTTGACAAAGTTTAGTGAGTGCTCCGGTGAAGTCATCAAAAGCATTGGGACCAAATCATTGCAAAAGGAGTTGGCAAAAATATATCCATTTTGGCTCGTCATGA
This sequence comes from Larix kaempferi, assembly GCA_027924585.1. Taxonomy (NCBI): domain Eukaryota; kingdom Viridiplantae; phylum Streptophyta; class Pinopsida; order Pinales; family Pinaceae; genus Larix; species Larix kaempferi. The sequence goes on from BSBM01000011.1 coordinate 3,722,367, forward strand.
ACCTTGATGTACCAACGGTACCATTGAAGGGCTTCCTGTTCCAAATGAAAGGATGCAAGTGGAACTTTTTGGACATCAAAAGTATTATGCAGACTGAAATATTGTTCTGCACGATAGACCCATCCAGTTAGATCAATACCATTGAAGCGAGGAAATTCAAGCTTTGGACCACGAAAATAGTTGGAAGAAGAGAACCCAGTGGCTGCAGAAGATTCTTGCTGTCGGTTATTGTTCATGGCTGAATGCTGAAGATGGAGGCTGAGAAATTTTTCATCCAGATCTTGGAGTTTGGTTTGGATGGTTGCAAGTGCTTCCTCCATGGTTTTTGCTCCGGCGGGGGTGACAACTATAACCAGGTTTTTTTTTGGGGGGGGGAATGGATAGAAAAACATAAACAAAAGCTTATTTAGTAAATTCAAATTTGGATTTGGGAAAACCTTGGTGGGGTAATTGGGGTTTGACTAGGTTTTGGACACTTTCTGATTGATAGGAAAGCAAAAAATGGGGATTTTAGAAGCAGGGTGAAATAATGAGAAAATTTGGCAGAGAGGGACAAAGAAGCAGAATTAAGAAAGGAACTCGGTGGAACAATTTGAAGGCAATTGGGTAAAATCCGAAGAAGTTATGGCAAACCCTAAAAATAGACAAATGTGGGATTTCGGGCTTTGGGAAGTGGAATTTGGGATAGGGTCCTCAGGAATGAAATATGCAGAATGGGATTTCAAGGGTGTCAGTGAAGTTTCAGGGAAAAAGATGTGAAAACAAGGGAGATATGGCCAAAAAACAGTTTTTTTTTTCAAGAATGGATCTGCAACAGCGCGGAAGGGATCTCAAACAGATAGATCTGCAATGGCACGGAAGTGATCGAAAAGAGAGGGATCTAAATTGACGCCGACTGGATCGAAAACAGCTAGATCTGAAATGACTGAATCTGGAACGACTTTTAGAATGGATCTGAAACGACGCGGCAACAGTTCAACTAAAAATAGATATGGACCCCAGGTATGTGCAGCTTCCTAACAGTTCATGGGTTTCACTCGACCACCAATTCTGTCTGACGGCTTGCATATTGGGGCAGTACCCCTCACTCCACGGCTCAGGTAAAACTGATAACCACTTTGCCACAAATGACAGCTCTTGGTTTACCTCACAGGTGGGAACTAGTCAATCAGGTAGGGGTCATTGCCCTTTTTGCTGGAAGGTCCTCTCAATGGGCTAGCTACTTTGGGGTTCCTATGGTACTCCTCACAATGAGTATTAGGGCTTATGCCCAAGTACTTCGCATAGTTAAGTGGATAGGGATTATTCCCAAATCCAAAGCTGCAACAAATGCGAAAAAAAAAATTGGCAGAAATTTCACCCAGCGAGCCCAAGAAAGTGCTCTGATACCAGATGTGATGACCCTGCAATACTTAATTAATGCAAATACACGAGATATCAAAAATAACAGAACTCAGAATGACTTTTATATTGATCGCAGGCCACTTTGAGGGGGCAACCTCCTTTGAGCAAGCTCAATACAATTAACTTCACAGTGCCTTCATAGGACTCAACACACACATATATACTAAGTCTAGGCGCCAATACTATGGTTCAAAACCATGGGCCAATACAAACTATGGATCACCAATACTATGGGCGACTTACAAAGCATATGCGCCAAACAACAATAACACAACTATGGAACAACAAATACTACGGGACAACTTACAAAGCATATGCATCCAACAACAATATACTAACAAAGTAAATAGAAGGGTTGACATGGGCTCCTGACACAAATCCTCCATATATATCAATACAAAACTACATTCACTACACCTTGTGACACCTTCACCTACCACATCATGGATTTTGGTCTCAAAAATACTGGAGCCACCTTCTAGTGCACAATGACCTACACATTTCATGATTTGGCTCATATCATGTTAGATTATCTTGATGATCTCAGAACTTTGTCAAAGAAGTGATCCCAACACCTGACTGACTTACGCATTATTTTTGAATGGTGATGTAAGTATAATATTCACTTGAACCCACTCAAGTGTATATTCTATTTTATAGTTGATTACTTATTACGATTCATCATATCCCAATAAGGAATCATAGCGTACCCATTAAATATCCAATTCATCAATGAAATTTTTGTCTATGGACATTGCACCAATTAGAAAATCCTACAATTCAAAGACAATTTTATATGATGTTTTTTTCCTAATTATCCAACTTGTGTCCATGGCTTCGTAATACTATTATGTCAAGGCATTCCTTTCTAGTAGGAAGCATAGAAATATTGTGATGCAATATAACAAGCACTATCGAATTCCCCATTAATCAACCCTCCAAACGTAAACAATGATTTTATCCTTTATAATTATGCTTTGGTTGTCACAGTCGGTAAATTTTAGTCTAGTAGGGGGCATATGGATGCATACAAATCATTTATTATGTGAGAAAAAAACCTATATACACCCTCTCTCAGGTACATCCATGAATAAAAACTAGCTTTGGTCATTGTCCACAACTAGCCTTGGTCATTTTCCAATTGGTTCAAACCTTGTGCCATTAAATCTTGCTCCAGACAATTGAAGTTGTCACAAATTCCAACCATATTCAATATCTTCTAAGTCAATTAGTTATCAATGGTAAGTTCACTCTTTAAAACATTATCCTACTAGAATTCAGTTTGGAATTTCTAATGTCAAAAGAAAAAACTTATGCTAGTAGAATTCATCACCAACCTTCCATCTAGTACCATTGACCTGCCACGAAATGAAAACTTCATGGATGAGCATTTATTCACCATCTCTTTAGATGGCTCATGGTATGGTAACATACTAACATATATGCACACATATAAATTTGGCTAAAATTTGTCACAAGACAAAGACACATTCGGTAACAATCCCCTTGATAATTCATCATAGGAGACATCCTTCACAAGAAAGGGATGGAAACAATCTTGCATTGATTCCTTACAAAGGAACAAGTAGAGAGGATCTTAAATGATTGTCATAGTGGTGCATGTGGTGTCCATTTATTAGGAATGTCCACCACCCAAAAAACATTTGCACTAGATATCTTTGGCCATATCTCTTCCATGAATTCATCCATGTGGTTAATAGGTGTGTGAAATGCCATATATTTACTTCCAAATCATGAGCCCCGCCAACTCTTCTACACCTAGTTATCACAACCAACTCCTTCTCCAAATGGGGAATTGAATTTAGGACCCACAACCCAATTTTAGCAAGTGGCCACAAGTACATCATTACAACCATTGATTACTTCACAAAATAAGTTGAGGCCATGCCAACACATAACAACAAATGTGACGTGGCTATATAATTATTTTTAAACCATGTCATCACTCACTCTAGGGTCCCTAAGTAGTTGGTCTCAGAACATGGAAAGGATTTCAAAAATGAATTCTTCCAGAATATTTATTACTCTTGGGATTCATGAAGAGTTTAGTAAAATTATGCAAGGAAATAAATATCAAACAGAATATAAAACAAAATAAATAACAATGGCTCAGACACATAGTAAACAAAGATTCACCCTAGAAACCCTTGACTGGGAAACCAACCCAACTGAGAGTTACTTCTCTCTCTTTCATATTGTATTATATTCACTATTTACAATATGATATTATAGCATCCAAAACCCTAATATATTAACCCATATTAAGTTACAACCCTCATTCCTTAACTAGAATTGGTTTACAGTGGGCCGAAAAAACCATTGGTAAAAAAACACAAAATGGATCAATTTTTTTGTTTCAAGGCTTTTCCTTCGAACCTCTGATGGGGATCTTGTTGGGCCTTCATGTTGGCCCCTTAATTTTTTAAGACGTGGTCGTGGAAGATGGGAATGTAGCTAACAAGGAATGGATTGCACAAAGGGACATGAAGGAAGATAAGATGGACATTTAATGCTCCCAAGAAATGAAGTTGAACTATAAACTTCCTTAATGCGGTCAGAATTAACCATTGTGAACTATGTGTTTCAAGCATTTCCTGCAATTTGTTGGCATTCTATCAAATCACTCATTCTATTGAAGGTAATACTGTAATGGTTACACCTCACCAAGTTGTAATCAAGGATTTCAAAGATACTAAGCATGTCCTAGCCACTAGAATTGTAGATGATATTACAAGGTTGTACAAATTTAACAACTTTGGGTCATCACCTTTTCCCTTATTTTTTGTTGCTCATAGTGATAAGTTGAGAAAACTTTGGCATGAGCGATTTGGTCACTTAAACTATCGCTCATTGCAACAACTATGTAAATAAAATATGTTGATAGATATTCCAATGGTATCTTGTAGGGATGGTGTTTGTTCTGGTTTTGTACTCGAAAAACATCATTGGGATAGTTTTGTAAAATGTGACTCTTGGCATGCCTTGAACCCCTTGCAAATTGTGCAAAGTGACTTGTGTGGTCCTCTTCCGTCTGCTTCCTTTTCTAGTTTCAAATATTTTTTTTCTTACTTTGATGATTATTCTAGATGCACTTGGCTTTATTTCCTAAATCTTAAGAGCAAAGTATTTGAAATGTTCTTTTTTCTAAAATGACCTTATTGAGAAACAATCTAGTCATCAAATTCTTAACTTAATATTTGATAATGGGGGAGAACATGTTTACAACAAGTTCACTAATTTATGCACTACACAGGGAATCCAATAATAAAACATTGTTCCATATACACCACAAAAAAATGGTGCAGTTGAGTGAAAGAATCACACTTTAAAAGAGATGGATAAGTGTATGCTCCAAGTTAAGGGACTAAGTCTTCGATTTTGGTTTGTAGCCATAAATTGTGAAAATTACATAGTTAATCACACCTCCAATAAAGCTTAAAAGGTGTCACACCAAAAGAAGTATGCATTAAAATTAAACCAGATGTCAGCGAATTCTACATGTTTGGTATTGAAGCATGGGCCCATATTCCAGATGAAAAATAGAAAGCATTGCAGCCTAAAAGTGAAAAGCGCATGTTTGTTGGATATTTTGAAAATGTAAAAGGTTATAGACTTCTTCAGGCACATTCCCATGATATAATTATTAGAAGAGATGTTAAATTTAATGAAAATATATCGGCCTGTGAACCTAATTTGGTGTGTGTTCCATCTAAGGCCTACAAGCCATCTTCAACGCATGTGTCACCTTCTACTCCCATCTTCCTTGACATTGTTCCTACTCTGGCTTCTAATGATGATAGTGACAATGAAAATCCACTTCTACCTTCTCATTTTCCTTCAATTTCACAAGCACAACCACTTCCTCTATGGGTTCGTTCAACATGCGAAGTAGTTGGTTATATTGCTAGTGATCCCAGAGATCAACATCAAAGAAGGAATCATGATCCAAGAGAATCACTTCTCTTTGGCTCAAGTTTCAAAGAATCATGATCCAGAGATATTTGTATAATATTCAAGGAATCTAGATTGACACGCAGCTATGGATGACAAATATCATTCCTTAATACCAAACGATACTTGGGATCTTGTACCTCTTCTAAAAGAAAGAAAACTTATCAGTTGTAAATGGATCTACAAAACTAAGTATGCATCAGATGAAAGTGTTGAAAGATTGAAGGAAATGTTAGTTTCCAAATTATTTTCCTATGTAGAATAATTTTACCACAATGAAACATTTTCCCTTATCGCCAAAATGAACTCCATCTTCCTTGTTCTTTCCCTTGCAACCTTACATAAATGGGAGTTCCATCAAATGGATTTCAAGTCCACCTTTTTGCATGAGGATTTGTAGGAATAAATTTACATGGAACAACCTCTTGGATATGTTTAGAATGAATCTATCCTTGTTTGTTTCCTTTAGAAATCCATGTATGGCCTTAATAAATCTCCTTGAGCCTAGTATGCCAAAATGTATAGCTTTCTCCTTGAAACCGATTTCTCTAGATGAGATTGTGACCCCAATGTCTATACCAAGAAACTAGGAAACCATCTCATAATACTTGTTCTTTATGTTGGTGACCTTATTCTTATTGGTGGTGGCCGTAAACTTTTAAGCCACATGAAATCCAGTCTTAAGAAAAAAATTGAAATGACAGATTTAGGACATTTGCATTATTTTCTTGGCCTTCAAGTCTTCCAAACCAAAGAAGGAATCTTTATTTCTTGGTCTAAGTATGTCTGTGACCTTCTTCTTCACTTTCATATGGAAGATTGTAAACCAACCCCATCTCCCTTCTAGTCTAGAGTCAAACTTTCTGCCACTTGCACTTCACCCGAAGTAGATAACACCTTGTTGTAGTCCCGCGGGTCACATAGTTACCAGAGATACATTATATATTATAAGCAAGCATGCACAATGATACAGATACAAGAGACAAGAGACCAATAGAGAGAAGCACAAGCCTTTATTAACCAGTAAGAGCAGAATACAACATAGAATAGATCTAACCAATACATTGGATCAACAGCCTATATATATATATATATATATATATATATATATATATATATATATATATATATATATATATATATATATATATATATCTATATATATATATATCTATATCTATATATATATATATATATATATATATATCTTTCAATACAGTTACATAACCGTCTGTCGGTCTAACCAACCAACCCGACCTATGCTAGCCAACCCGAATTGTCGACATATACTTCAATTGGTCAGGCGAAGGGCCTAGTCGATAGGCCAACTTAGGCCCCTCCAACATCTCCCACACCACAAAATATTTCTTAGTCTCAAAGAAATAGGGAGATCAAAATTAGGAATGTGCAAGAAAAATAATGACTTCAATGGTTATGACTATGGTATGCTGGAGCTGGGAGCCTCAGGTGATTATAGGAAGACCTCGACAATATATTTGGAAGAGATAAAGAGATGGTGTTGAAATTCTTCCCATGTATGCATCAAATTTTGGATATCCACAGTCAATGTTTTTAGCTTCAACAGGTTTTCCATCTTGTCAGGAGTGGATGTATTTTGTAAATTAATCATATCAGGGCCAAGAATTGTGATTGTTTCTTCAGTGACAGCAAGTAGGTGTTGGATCCGGTGCTGGATTTCTTCAAGCTTGGAGAAGCCAAGGCGTGCTTGTGTGATCCACTGTGCTTCTTGTTTTTCTAATTTGTCCAGCTTCCTATTTTCTATAATGATTTGATTGTTAGGGTTTTTAATAAGTGTTTCCTCTGCGGTCAAACCCCGGTGATGAAGTGTGCCCAGAAGTTTTTGTGTCTTTTCTAGTTCCTTGTACACCTTGCCATAATGTATATACCAATTATTCAAAACTTCAGTAAGATTGAGTGCTTGAGTGTCGTATTGTTTGAGCAAACTGAGGGCTACTGTAAAGGTTGTATATTGGTTTTCCATTAACGAAGATATTTCGATAGCCTGGTCCTATTGGTTATTTATAAGTTCAGATTGTAGGGCCAACACGACATATTCGAATAACTGATATGCTCTGTCAAGGGGTGTTGTCGAGTCGGGACTTGATTGAAGTGAAATGACTTGCTGGGCTAAGTCTTCACACTTAGCGAGAAATGAATTTTTTTCTTCCTACAGCTGCTGGATCCGGTCTTGTGTCTCCTGTCAACAATGTCTCTGCTCTCCGAAGACTGCATCAGTAATTATATCAAGCTCTATTTGAGATTCCAACTATGGATGATAAGTGGCAATAGGCCCAAACTGATCTAAGTAAACTGAGAGGCGGATTTTTGATTGGATTTGTTGCACTTGCTGCCTTTGCTTTTGTTGCTGAAGTTCTTTCTCTTTTCGCTTCTTATCTTTGTGTTTATTTCTTTGTTTATTTCTTATACTTTTTCTTTATATGTAGCTGGCTGCTATGGCCCCTTTTCTTTGTCTGTTGTTGCTGGATGAATTTCCATAGTTGCTTGTATGCTAGTATGGACCTGTATGATTTGCTCTAATGTTGTGGCAACTGGAAATTCGTGTTCAAGTGTTTCTAAACTTACTTGAATATCTGCTGGAGTGCTGGATATGTCAGCTTTGATTTTACTAGTATTTTGTATGATGACTTTCTCAGGTGCTTCTGCCGTGTCGGATTAATTATCTTGAATTGTGGTTGCTTCAATTTCTTGAACTGTGGCTGCTTCAATTGCTTCTGTCTATATTGCTTCTTCATTTTGTTGATGTATAACAAGAGTGGAATCGGATCCGTCGGTAGGGTTGAGTTGAGGAGACTCGACTGACTTAGAACAATGGATGGATTTGTTTCGAGTGTGGGTGGGTCAAATTCTGACGTAAGTAGACTCGATGAGATGGTACTGCCAGATGGAACCAGACTGACTAGACTTGAAACAATTTCTTGGACTGAAGACTCATTATCATGACTAACAATTTATGGAAAATTTTTGACTTGGTCGACTATGGGGTGCGGTGGACTCTATTCTTGCTCTGGAGGTTCTACTGATAGGGGAGTAAAGGTGGATGTTTCTTGTGCAGAAATCAGACCTGATGGATTTGGGTTTCATTTGAGAAGATTCATTTTATGACCAAAAACTTCTGCTACTGTAGAGTGTGAAGATAAAGTAGTGTTGCTCCTGATAGTGTCGGGGGGAGCCAAACTAATCGGAGCGTTTGGTGTGGCAAAGATCGGTTACTGAGTGACTATCTCTCATCAATTGGGAAAAAATATTGGAAGGTTTGCAATGAACCGACTTAGATCAACATCTGATTGGTTAACAGGGGTAGGTAGTGCTAAAGGAGTAGTATCATCCTCCACTATGGTCGGGGAAGGTGGGGAACTAATTGTTAGATCGACATGAGGTTCGAACGGAATCCTGAGTTTCTTGAAAGAAATTTTTGGGGTCTTGCGCTGGTCTATTTCCAAAAACTTCTTAAACAACTCCTCCATTGGCAACTTGTTATGGGATGCATCTGCTAATATTTGAGTAGCACTATCATATAGCTCGATTTTTTCTTCTTTAGTTGGATCCTGAAAGGTTAATTTCCTTTTCCCCTTCCCTTGCATCAAGGTTATCTTGTTTTGTCATGCTTTAGACAGTTCTCCCACTATCCGTTAGATATTGTCGTTTGTCAAGAGATGGTATGGGTTGTCAGATTCTATACTACTATTTGAATTCTCGGCATCTTCAACTAGATCTTCATGTGGAGTAAGTGTGAGCGCCAATATGTTGGTGTTAGGTACTGGTTCAGGTTGGTAAGTGAAAGTGTTCACATATAACCGACTTTCATATTCTTTTTCTTTTTCTACGTCTGTCAATGGCTCGAACATTGAGAAGGTGACTATTCTTGCTTGAGATGGAATTATCAATTTTTCGTTTGACTGTTGACCTAATTCTGTAAAAATTTCATCTACTGAGGGGTATTAGTCGAGGGACTTTGCTTTACTGGCCACTCCTTGTAATTACCAAACCGTTGTATGATCCAAAGATAGTTGGATGTGTATTGTCGGAGGTAAACTCCGTCGAATGTTCTGAGGTACTCTCCACCTTGTTTCCTTTGTTTTGAATTCTAGAAACCATGCTTCCAACCAGAGCTTAATTGTCGTTGGTCCATGATGACTTTCTCCCAATGAGAAGCAACGAAAATATTCCATAAGAACATTTTTCTCTTGAGCAAAATCCTTATTACCTCGCGGTCGAATATGAGTCATGGAAATCCATATAATCATATATGGGTATGGGATGTTGGTCTCCTCATCTTGGCACTTATGGCATGTATGTTTGATTATGTCAACCAAGAAGTGTTCCCATTTGTATACTTTGTCGTGCATTGCCATATTTTTAACAGCTTCCAACATGTCGATTTTCAAGGCGAACCCTCTTCATGCTCGTGATAATGCATGTGATACGATTTTAACAACATTTTTGTAATTTTCATATTTGATATGACTCATGAAAAGACCTCATGAGTTCTTTCCAACAACAGTACCTATAAATTCTTCGACCAGGTCCGTGTTTTCATTTGTCGGTACTGTTAACACCCAAAAAGTGCTCACTAGCTCATTCCCTTATTCACATGACCCATTTGTCCACTTTTCCATCATTTGAGCCTTTAAAACCATCAAAAGGTCACCAAAAAGACCACAATACACATTTTTCCCCCTCAAAATATGTATTTTTCCTCAAAAAACCCTAAAAAAGGGTCCAAAATTCCCTAAAAATATTAAAAGGGAATAAAAATGTTAAAAATATTCAAAAAAGGAAAAAGAGGGAAAAAGAGACCTAAACCATGTTGGTTAATACCATTGGTTTCCTCAAAACCGTAATGGTATTCCCCATCACCAAAAACTATAAAAAGGTGATAGGGGCTCCTCACTTTCCATCCACATTTCATCCTATCCTTATGCTGCCAAATTCCCTTTGAGAGCCATTTCCTCCCATTTAGAGTTTGAAGATCCCCATTGAAGCTTTGGAGAAGAAGAGACCATTGGACATTGGAGCTTCTCAACCTTGGAGTTGCTCAACACCCATCATCCTCACCATTTGAGGTAATACAAAATCAAATATTTTTCAAGTTATTCTTCTTCCATAGATCTAATTGCTTATGTTTCGAAATCTAGTTTTTTTTATTTATTTGCACATGCTTATATTAGATCAGATTATATTAGTTTATTCATAGTTGTTTTTGTTTTATATTGAAACTACTATTACAAGTTAATAGGTGCATATTTAGCACATGCTTGGTTGAAAAACCAAGCAACAGTTTTTGGTGACTCCACTGGGTTTCGAACTTTAAATTTTTGCTTTAGATCTTCGTTATTTACTAGTTTTTACCATTCCAATTTGCAGATCTGCCACACTAGACAACATATTCATTACTGCCCTAGCTTTTGGCCCTTTCTGTAGCCTTTAACAGCCCGAAATTTCACTTTTCGGTTTCGTTTCCAGCGACCATTTTTTTGTTTTTGCATCGTGACTTTTCGCCCGACAATGGCGCGGCTCATCATGTCCTCGCAACCTTTTTCCATGCTGCGCATCGCAGCCTCCCGGCCTTTTTCTGCGTTGTGCATTGCGGCTTCGCAGCTTTTTCCCGCGCTGCACATCGCGGCTTCGCAGATTTTTTCTGCGTTGCACATCGTGGCTTCGAGACTTTTTTCTGCGCTGCACATCGCGACTGTGAGCCTTAAACCCACGATGCACATCGCGGCTTTTTCCCATAAACCCGCAATGCCGCTGTTTTTTGCCCAGCCCAATTTAAAAAAAAAAAAAACTTTTTTTTTTTCTGCATTATTGCCCATTTAGCCTATTTCGTCGAGCATTATTTTTTCTGCAATTTTTTCTAGCATTCTGTTTTAATTATTGCAGCAATAGTAAATCATTTTCTATTACATATGCTCAATTAAAATCTTTTTAAAATTTTTCAACAAGTGAAAGAAAGGTTTTTTTAGCACTTTGTTTAGATCATAGATTTCACTTCTTTGCAAATTTCGAACCATCTTTCCGATTTGCTCAATAGTTTTTCCCAAGAAAGCACTTAGAAACCCATTTATTTCTTACAATTTTACGATATTTTCTTTTCTTTAAAAAATTATTTCAAAAGTCCATAGTTTTTGAATCATTTTTTGTTAAAGCGTTTACATTTGAGAAAAAGACTTTTATTTTTTGCAAATTGAAATCGTCTTGTTTTTAATCTGTAATCAATTTCCCAAGCGAGGCAAATTATTTTTCAGTTAAATAATCACACTTGCACCCAATCTGCCACATTTTTAATTAACTGAGCCTTAAACTCTACCTAAACTCAACACACAATTTAACCCCACTTGAGGAGCACTTAAAGAAGCTTGTAGCTAGGTAGGATTGGGGGGATAGGTGTTCCAATAACACCCCTCAATTATTTACATCTGAGACATAGTGGTTGACATTTAGGGTACCAAAAATCCCTTATTATTTGTTGACATGTTTATACACCAATTTATCGGGAAGGCCTATCCCTTAGGAGGGTTGAAGTAGCCAGACTAGTTCCAGAAGCCTGAGTGGAATACTACTATCCATTCAATAACCGAAGGATACCTTTTGCAGTTCTCGGTGTACCACCCGTATGGGAGTGCAGCGGTGATAGAACCAAACTGCAGATTCACCCAACCGAACGTGTCATGAACGGGGTATCTTAGTGGCCAATTTTTAGGATTGTATACCCGGTGTCCCTCTCGGTAGGGGGATATCTAGCCTTTGATTCCACATTTTATATTTTCTGACTTGGATTTCATCACCTTGCAAAGGATATACCTTGTTAAGTCATAATACCACTATTAGTTAAGCGTTTGCATGCTCTGCTACCCCCCTTGGTCTAGTGAGCACTACTTTTTTCTAGGAGCTGCTTGATTTTTGGTATTCTTACCACTTTTCTTGATTACTCCACTTACTATTGCACAACTGCTATAGTAAGTGCTTTTGAGGTTGGTTGTTGGCCTGAGAGCCATTGCTTTTTCACACTCCCCTCCTGCACACATCGTTACACTAGGGTCTTGAGTTTTTTTATCTCACCACCATCCATTGGCATTTCTAGACATCTCTCACCATCAAGAACTTAAGACGATCCCGACGTTTTCAGGGTGAACCCCCTCAATTCAATACACTTGAATATACACATCATATACATAGAGCGTTATCCCTTGACTCCACACGTCATCAAAATAGAACTCAATCATCCAATTCTAACGCACCTCATTTCACATCTGATTCTGAGGCTGAATCTGAACACCCTATCGAGACATCACCAACCAACGCCATGGCTGGATCACAATATGACCCCCTTTTCACTAGTGTTGTTTGGGCTACATCAACAACCCCCACTACTAATATGACAACCACAGTAACCACAACCCCCTTAGGCATTCCTAATATGGGGGCCACACCCGCTTTAGGCATGCCCAACACAGGACTAACACCTATATTAGGTATGCCCAACATGGGGGTCACCCCCTCTCTCATCCCAACTACCCAGATCCCAGTGATTACTGGAACCATTCCTAACCCATCTGCAACCCATGTTTCACTTGGGAGCGTGGGCCCCTCCCACACCACATCGGCTGGAGGACACATCCCTTTCACACCTAGCATACCCTTAGGAGGAACTGGACTATTCCATAATGCTACCATTAGCAATTATGCCCCAGTGACCATGCCACACCCATCTGCCAGTCTGCCATACATGGCCAGTCTAAACTTACCAGACCTGGCAAGGTTAACCAACGATCCTATTAGACACGACCTTGCATGGCCCCCCATGCCCACAAAACTCCCCTCAAACATCCCCAAGTTTGAAGGGAAAGCTGGGGAAGACCCCCAAAACCACATCATGTCGTTTCACCTATGGTGTTCCTCGAACTCCATAGTAGATGATTCTATTCGACTCAGACTTTTACAAAGAAATTTCACTGGCTCTGCATCCAAGTGGTACATTGAGCAGCCACATGGGACACACCCCACTTTTACATCCCTCACCTCAACATTCCTTCAATTCTTTCAAATACCTGTACGCTATGATCCAGGAGTGGAAATACTTTTGTCTTGTAGACAGAACACCGCTACACATATCACTGATCATAGCCATGAGTGGCGTAAGCGGCGTAGCCTCTACAAGATAAAACTTGACGACCGTATCTTTTTGGATTGGTTCCTCAAATCACTCCTCCCCCTCATAGCCAAAGATGTAGCTTCTGAACGACCCCAGTCGGAAGATGAAGCCATCTTAAAAGCCCAGGAGTTCGACCTCATATATTCCCAGTCAGGATATCTATACACCATTTTACCTGACGCCCTGCACGACGATCCATCCCACCATGACGCACTGAGGGCATCCCATGCCGCCGACGGTATTATCAGCTAGGTTATGGTGCAAAACAAACCCTTTACCATGATGAGTACAAACAACGCCCCAGACCTTTCTAGGGCTTCATCTCATTCTGGAGCTACAACTTTGTATGCTCCAGTAACGCACACTCACCACACTCATGGACCCTCATGTCCACCACAGTGTTATGGGAAAGCACCATCAGCTTATGCACCACCTTCATACTATAACCAGCAGGCCCACTAGACTCTGGTTCTGCCAGAAGCCCAAGTGGCTTATTATCCTCAACAGGCATCACCTCTTGATCCAACACTTCTAGCAACTCAAGGTTTCCCACAACCGCAACAAGCAACGGGTCCACATCATAACCCTCCTTCTTACTACCCACCGCAACCTACTCCAGATCCCCCACGACCTAAAAACCCGCCTATTGCCCAAGGGCATGTGTACACACAGCAAAACCAACCTCCAAACCAGAACAACCAGTGTAACCAAGGAGGTCAACAAAATCACGGAAGAGGACATAACCGCGGAAACAACCAGCAACACAACCAGGGTGGACCACCACCTAATCCCCCAAATAATAATAACACTGCTCCCCCCAACCAAAACCCTGATTGCCCACAGAAATAGGCCAAAAATAATAACTTGAGAACAAACCAGCCATGTTCCATATGTGGAGTCTACGGCCATTACACACATAATTGTCCCCATCTAGATCGAGCGCATCAACTCTGGACCGACGACGCCCAACGACAAGGACATGCTGCATAGCCAACACCCCCTCCTTAGCCACAACCCATGATATTGCAAAATCCCTTACCAAACCAAGGTGTGGTAAACACTCATCCAAACGATCCCCCCCAAGGATCCGCTGCAACACAACAACAAATTACCTATGCAGCAGCCGACTACCAACATGTAGATTCCAACACTCACCATTTGCTAATGATGTCAATATTCAAACCCGCTGAAATCAATACGGCTCCGCCCCTGAGGCCACACCTACCAACACATCGTCGAGTACTCTTCCAACCAATCAACCACTTCGCATACCCAATATGCCCATGGATGAGGGTCCAAAAGCACCTCATTTCCCTTTGAGACGAATTAACAATAACCCTAACGCTTCTGCAGCTTCCAACTATAACATTGTAGAGGATTTAGCTCAGTCCCCCGCTACTATGTTCGCTCTCGAAATCCTAAAACAATTTCCTACACAGAGAAAATTGTTGTTATCTTCCATTGGTGCTATAGATCCTAACGACTCCAACATGATGGCTTTCGACTTAGAACAAGCTAAACCTCACCTACTGTTAACACCCAAAAAGTGCTCACTAGCTCATTTCCCTATTCACATGACCCATTTGTCCACTTTTTCACCATCTGAGCCTCCGAAACCAACAAAAGGTCACCAAAAGACCTTAGTACACCCCTTTTTCCATTAAAAAAAATTATTTTCCAAGAAAATCATAAAAAACCCTCAAAAAGGGTCCAAATTCCCAAAAATATTAAAAAGGGAATTAAAATATTATTTTTATTCAAAAAAGGAAAAAGGAGGGAAAAGTACCTAAACCATGTTGGTCAATACCATTTGGTTTCCACAAAACCACAAATGGTATTCCTCACCACCAAAACCTATAAAAAGGTGGTAGGGGCTCCTCATTTCACATCCTTCCATTATCTCATCCTTATGCTGCTGAAATCTCCCCTGAGCACTTTTAGCCATTGAAGCAACCTTGGAGAAGGAGACCTCTTGGAGTTTGGAGCTACTCATCTTGGGAGTTGCTCAACATCAACCTTCACCATTGAAGGTAATATCGCAAGCACTTGCTTGCCCCCCCATTTTTCAATACAAAAAATTATTTCTTATGTTTCTTGTTCTTGATTTTGACATGTTTACATTATTTGCTTAGATTCTTGCTTAGATTCATGAAAAGTATTGTTTATTTAGTTTATTGTTTTTATTTCTATTGAAACTGCTGCTACTAGTTAGCAGGTGCCCATAGCACTAAGCCTGGTTGCAAAACCGGGCCAACAGTTTTTGGCGACTCCGCTTTGGTTTGAACTTTAGATCTCTAGTTTTGCCTTTAAATCTTAGTTTTTATGAGTTTTTAACCTTTAGATCCATAGATCTGCCATCTTAGACAGCAGATCCATTGCTGTTCTGAGATTTGCCCCCATAAACAGCCCGAAATTTTCAATTTTCGGGTTAGTTTCTCGGTTTCCGTGCACGGCTTCCGCCTCGCGGCTTTTTGCCAGACAGTCGCGCGGTCCATCGCGACTTTTCTGCCTTTTTCCGCGCGGTCCATCGCGGATTTTTTCCAGACAGTAGCGCGGTCCATCGCGACCTTTCTGCATTTATCCGCGCGGCTCATCACGACTGTGCGGTCAAAACCCGCGCTGCTCATTGCGACTGTGAGGCCTAAACCCGCGCGGTCCATCGCGACTGTGCGTCCAAAACCCGCGTGGTCCATCGCGACTGTGCGTCCAGAACCCGCGCGGTACATCGCGACTGTGCGGCCAAAACCCGCGCGGCCCATCGCGGCTGTTCGTCCAAAACCCGCGCGGCTGAATTTTTTCATTCGGCCATTCCGATTTTGAAAAATATTTTTTACTGTACTTTCTGCCCATAGCACATTTTTTACAGTATTTGCATTCTGCATATTTTACAGCTTTGAAAAATTTTTTACTATTTAAAAGTGCATATTTAGAAATATTTTTCAAAATTTTCAAGAAAGGGAAAGAAAGACTCATTTTGCATTTTCATCTAAATTCAAGTTTTTTCTTGTTTACTTCTTTAGAATCTTGCCCTTAGCAATTTTTCTTGAAACGAAGAAATCCATTTATTTCTTTTAAAAAAGGAGTTTATCATTTGCTTTCATAAATCCAAGAAATCCTTTATTTTTTGAGTTATCTTTTGAAAAGCATATTAATTCCTTTTAGTGAAAAAAGTCTTAAATATTTGCTTTTTATTTTCGAAAAATCCTTTATTTTTTGAAAATTTCCCTTAAAGCATTTAATTTTTTCAAAGTTCAGTTTACAACACCTCACGTGCACTCACACGATCACTTAATTGAACTAAGCCTTAAAACGTACCTTAATTTGAACACACTTTTAACCCCACTTGGGGAACACTAAAAGAATTATTGTAGCTAGGTAGTATTGGGGGGATAGGTGTTCCAATAACACCCCTCAGTTCATACATCTGAGACATAGAAGTTGTCCAATTAGGGAGCTAAAATCTCTTAGTACTTTTTGGCGCGGTCACAACCGGTTTGTGGGAAGGCCTCTCCCTTAGGAGGGTTGAAGTCGCGAGGATGGTTCCGGAAGCCTGAGTGGGATACCGAAACCCATTCAATAACCGAAGGGCTACCATTCGCAGTTCTCGGGATATCCCTGTATTGGGATATTGCGATCAAAGGACCAAACGGCAGATTTACCTTTTCTCGACGCGTCATGAACGGAGTATCCTAGTAGCCTGTCTTTTTAGGATTGATTACCCGGTGTCCCTCCCGGTAGGGGGATATCTAGCCGTTGTCTCAACATTCATATCGTCTGACTTGGATTTCATCACCTTGCAGAGGATATCGTCTGTTTGAGTCACAATACTTTTAGATTAGGTGTTTGCATGATCTTTACCACCTTTTGAGTCTAGTTACACCTATTTTTTCTAGGAGCCGCTTGCATGTTGGTATTCTGACCAGTTGTTGCATTCCTCCACTTATTGTAGCACAGCTGCTAGAATAAGTGCATTTTTTGAGGATTGATTTTTTGGCCTGTGAGCCTTCTTTTTTTTCACTCCCCTTCTTGCACCCTTGGTTGCATTAGGGTTTTGAGTCTTTTACATATATATCACCACCTGATATTTAAAACACATTTTTTACATACAAAACATATTCTCACCATTGAGAATTCTAGACGTTCTCGTCGTCTACAGGGAGAAATCCCAGAGTTTAGTCCACTTGGCTCTCCACGTCACAGACGCAGAGCATTGTCCCTTGATTCGACACATCGTCAATCAATTAGACGGTCATCCGATTCTGACATACCCCACTTCACCTTTGATTTGGAGGTAGAATCCGAAAACCCCACCGAGTTACCACCAACCACAAATATGTCTGAAACACCAGTTGATCCACAATTTACATTAACCATAGGTCAGACATCCGCAGACCCTTCTGCGGCAGTACCATCCACGGCAACAACCACCCCCTTGGGTATGCCCAATATGGGTAACACTCCACATTCAGGAATGCCTAGCACAGGACCACCACCTGTCATGGGCATGCCCAACATGGGGGTCATACCCCCCTCGGTTTCCACAAACCCTATCCCAGGAATCCCCAGTGCGATTCCTAACCCAAGTGTAACTCATGTTGCACTTGGCAGTGCTATACCAGGAATCCCTGGTGCGATTCCTAACCCAAGTGTAACCCAAGTTGCACTTGGGAGCGCTAACCCATATCATGCCACACCTTTTGGAGGGCACATACCCTCCATACCTAGCATACCTATAGGCGCTACTGGACCCCTACACCATACCACAATGGCTAGGCAGGTCCCGGTTCCGGTCACCACATCCGCTAGTCTACCATACATGGCAAGTCTCAACCTGCCAGATTTAGCTAGGCTCACAAATGACCCCATCAGACATGATCCTGCTTGGCCCCATATGCCCACTAAGCTTCCCTCTGACATACCTAAGTTTGAGGGAAAGGCAGGAGAAGACCCCCAGAATCACATCATGTCCTTCCATTTATGGTGTTCCTCCAACTCCATAGTGGATGACTCAATCCGCCTACGGCTTTTACAACGCACCTTCACTGGCTCCGCAGCCAAATGGTATATCGAGCAGCCCCATGGGACGCATGCCACATTTACTTCCCTTGCCTCGACCTTCCTGCAGTTCTTTCAGCTACCAGTCCGCTATGATGCGGGCGTCGAAATCCTACTATCTTGCAGACAGAACACAGCCACGCATATCACTGACCATATTCATGATTGGCGCCGGCGCCGGAGCCTAGGCAAGATCAAATTAGACGACCGAATCTTCCTAGAATGGTTCCTTAAATCCCTCCTTCCTCTCATTGCGAAGGATGTAGCATCTGAAAGACCCCAGTCTGAGGAGGAGGCCATCCTCAAGGCCCAACAGTTTGATCTTATCTATGCCCAGTCAGGTTACCTATACACGATCATACCTGACGCCCCACGAGGTGACTCTGCACGCGGTGACACACCGGGGGCATCACATGCCGCTGATGGCATTATTGGCCAAATTACACCGCAAGCAAAACCTTTCAGTATGGTGAGCACCATGCCCGCCCCAGACCTCTCTAGGGCTACATCCAGTTCCGGAGCGACAACTTCTTATGCTCCAACAAACCAGACCCATCGCATTCATGGACCCTCTTGTCCACAACATTGTTATGGCCAAGCGCCATCAGCATATGTACCTCCTACATACTATGCTCAACCTACGGTACAGACCCCCATGCAGTTCCCACAACAGCATATGCATTACCCACAACCGATTGCACCGGCTCACCTCACAACTCCACCAGCTCAGGGGTACCAACAACCCCAGCAGGCAACTGGACCACCTCCAGCTCCACCTGCGTACTATCCACCGCAACCTGCTCCCGCACCTGCGGCTCCTCAGAATCCCCCCAATGCTCAAGGGCATGTGTACGCACAACAACATCAGCCCCAATACCAAAATAACCAACGCAACCAGGGTGCGAAACAAAACCGCGGAAGAGGACGCAACCGTGGAAACAATCAAAACCGTAACCAAGCTCCACAACCTACCCATCCTCCGCAAGAAAATAACGCGGCGCCCGCTCATCAGAATCCCGATCGGCCACCTAAGCAACCCAAAAATGCTAATTTACGAACAAACCATCCTTGTTCCATTTGCGGTGTCTATGGCCACTATACCCACGCTTGCCCACATCTGGAGCGAGCTCGACAACTATGGACAAATGACGCCCATCGTCAAGGGCAGGCGGCTCCTCAGCCTCCACCCAACCCCCCACCACCTCCACAACAACCTTTGGTATTACAAAACCCTTTTCCAACACAAGGAGTGGTGAACACTCAACCGTTAGCCCCCCAACAGGGCAACGTGCAACCACAACAAATTACTTACACAGCTCCTGACCAACCCATGTTTGATTCAGGCACCCACCACTTATTGATGATGTCCACCGCAGACGTCAATATCCAAACCCGTCGGAATCAATACGGACCGACTGCTGAAACCCCCCCCGCCGAAAAGGATACTAATGCTAATCCCACTGATCAAACATTGCGTATACCTCAGGTTCCACTCGATGGCGCTTCGAAAGCACCTCGCTTCCCCCTTCGCCGAATCAACAACAACCCCAATGCACGGGCTGCGTCCAATTACAACATCGTAGATGACCTAGCTCAATCTCCCGCAGCCATGTCTGCGTTAGAAGTCTTAAAAACCTGTCCTACTCAGCGCAAAACTTTACTTTCCGCCATTGGGGCGATTGACCCAAATGATTCGAAATTGATGACCTTTGATTTAGACCAATCTAAACCACGGCTGCCTTCTACCATAGCAGTCCAAGTTTCCGTTTCTATTCGGAATCTTGTCATCCATCGATGTATCATCGACGAGGGTGCCTCCACATGCGTCATGTCCACTTTTGTTTGGCAGAAGTTGGGATCCCCTGCTCTCCAGCAATCCACCACTGCATTGCGGGCCTACGACGGCCGTTCAGCTCAACCTCAAGGTTTATTACCCAAGGTACCCGTCCAATTAGGTGGGAAAACTGTGCTCATCGACATAGAGGTCATTAACGCCCAGCTCGACTATAACCTTTTACTTGGCCGCAGTTACATGTACGCCATGAAAGCGGTCGCCTCCTCCCTCTTCCGCACCATGATGTTCCCCCACGAGGGACGCGTGGTCAAAATTGACCAACTCACCTACTATGATCCCAACGCCCCTGCAGCACCAGAGAATGTTCTTCCCATGATTGAACAACCCGCTTCTAGTGTAGTTACCTCCTTTGTGTCTTCTGTGGCACCCGGACTTTATTCGGATACACCAATGACCTCTACATTCCAGGCCATTCCACCACCGTCACCGGAGACCCAAGTCGCAAACCTCTGTACTCTTTCGCAGAATACGCAAACGTCCGGTGGTCAACCACCATTGATCCCCAGTCACATTGGTGTTGCACCCATCCACACCATCCCCTTCCTATTTCCTCCTTCGGGTGTAGTAAGCTCCCCGGTTATGGCTACCCTTAGCCTACCCGGGCTAACATTGGGATTACCCGTGTGGTATATTCCGCCTCCCGTTCGACCACCGACACCAGACGTCATCCTCCAACCGGTACAACCTATTGTTACCACAAATCAGCCTCCTCCTGGTGTCGCAATCCCTTCGTCGTCAACGACACCTCCTCCTAACCTCAATATCCCTTCGTCGTCAATGAAACCTCCTCCTGGTCTCATGATTGCGTCGACGTCAAAGGATCCCCCTCTTCTTTCTAAACCCACTGGGGGCAGAGGTCCACAACCATACACTGCTATACCACCTCCTAAGGCAGTCAAACCCCCACCGGTGTTTCGAGCTCCCCCCAAATGTTCATTATGCGATGAAATTGGCCATCCAACTCATCAATGCCCACACTTACCGGCACTCCAAGAGCATATGAATATGTTGGACGATGACATCGGCACCCCAGTAGTCAGATTAGAGCCACCTCTACAGCCTCGCGACAAATCACTGCGCACGAACCATCCTTGTGCTATATGCAGTGTTTACGGCCACTACTCTCACCATTGCCCTGATCTACCTGACTATAGAGCAGCGTTGTACGAGTTAAACAATGCCGACTTAGAGATATCTCCTCCCCTCATCGAGGAGATCCACCCCCCACCATCATCCTCGTCAGAAGAAGTCAATACGATATATATGATTTCAACAACCTTCAAACCAGAACCCCTTGATTTATGGTCTGACTACTTCAATACTGACGAGCAAATTTTGGAGACACTCACTGCACCCGACTACCCTTGGGATGATATGCATCATCGCTCGTACTTCCTCCCGGAAGCATCTACCTCCACCGCATCCAACCAGCTATCGATCGAGTCGAAAGACTTCATACCCACCAAAGTCGATTGGTTAAAGGACCCCATCCCAGCACCGGATGCCTTTGAAGAAGGGAACATGCCAAACATTTCCCCCACTATACAGATAGACATTTCCACAACACCAGGGAAACCTGAGCTCATCTCGCTGGGCGCATCTTGCACTCAAGCAGAAAATCAGGCGTACAAAAAACTCTTTCAAGAGTTCCTTGATGTCTTTGCCTGGTCCTACACCGAGATGCCTGGTCTCGACCCCACCATTATTGAACACCACATCGATACATGGCCGGAAGTACCCCCTGTTCGTCAGAAACAGCGACCTATTCACCCTGCCAAGCTCCCCGCTGTTAAGGCTGAGGTCGAGAAACTACGAAACGCAGGGTTCATCTACCCTATTCCGTACACCACCTGGGTGTCGAACCCCGTTCCTGTCAACAAAAAGCAAGGCACCCTTAGAGTATGCACTGACTTCCGCGATCTAAACCACGCTTGTCCAAAAGACAATTTCCCCACGCCATTCATTGACCAACTCATTGATGAGTGTGCGGGCCATGAGGTCCTATCCTTCATGGACGGGTTTTCCGGATATAACCAGATTCACATCCGCAAGGAGGATCAGTACAAGACTGCCTTTACCACCCCATGGGGCACCTTTGCCTACCGCGTCATGCCATTTGGCCTTAAAAATGCTGGTGCCACTTTCCAGCGAGCCATGACCTATTGCTTTCACGACTTGATCCATATCTTGCGAGTCTATCTCGACGAACTCACAGCTCGTTCCCGAAAACGATCAGACCACCTTAACGACCTCCGGCAAGTTTTCCTACGTTGTCGCAAGTATAAAATCCGCTTGAACCCACACAAGTGTGTCTTTTGCGTCCCGGCGGGCCGGTTGTTGGGTTTCATTGTTTCCCAAGACGGAATCACTGTCGATCCCCTGAAAGTCAAAGCCATCTTAGAACTTCCCCCTCCTCGCATGCTTCGGCAGCTTCAGAGCTTGCAAGGGCGGTCCAATTTTCTTAGGCGCTTTGTTCCTGATTACGCCACCAAAGTCCATGGATTCTTACGCTTACTTCGTACCCACATACCCTTTGTTTGGGATGAGCAAGCAGACACGGCATTCGAAGCCCTCAAGAAATCTCTCACACAAGCCCCCTTGATATCCCCACCGGATTTCTCTCAAAACTTCACCCTTTACGTCTCGGCGTCTGAACATGCCGTCTCCGGAGTTTTGGTCCAAGAAGATGCCTCCCACAAAGAGCATGTGATTTATTACGTCAGCCAGACCTTGTCTGGCCCACCTCTACGCTACCCATACGAGGAAAGATTAGCCCTAGCTGTAGTCTTTTCCGTACAAAAACTGCGACACTATATTTTGCTTAGTCATACCACGGTTGTCGCCGACTCCAACCCCATGGTCTACCTCCTCACCCGGCGGCTCCTACAAGGTCGTGTCGCTAAATGGGTCATTATCCTCCAGGAATATGACCTCACTTTCAAAACTCCCAAAAGCACCAAAGCCCTCGCGCTAGCTCACCTCATCACGGACCTCCCATCCTCCTCAACATCACCCGTGATCCAAACGGACCTGATCGACGAGCAGATCTTCATTATTTCGTCTGACGACCCTTGGTATGGAGACATATTGACTTACCTTCGTACGCAAAAAGACATAATTGACAAGGTTAAGGCGAATAGAGTTACCTGCAACTCGCTAAATCGAAAACCAACGGTGAAATCTCCCGGAAATCAAGAAAGAGCTCTGACAGCTCTATCAAACTCGCACGTAACAATGACAAGTCATATTGGGCCCCACGTCCTATTTATAGAAATTCCACAAATTTCAAACAACCATTGCGGTGTCATACGAAGTCCATTTCTCAAACCGTTGGTACCGTTGGGATCAGCACAGCGCGAACTTCATATAGGTTCCTTCCGTTTCCCGTTTTCACGAGGTCCATTTTTTGACCATTTTTTAGCCTCCCTCATGGCCTCGGTTTGCGTGCCACATCGGCCGTTCTCCATTTTAGACGTGCCTTATATAGCCGGATTCAGTTTTTCGCGCTCGTGATGATGCTTGAGATCATTTCTCGCTCTCACCTTTAGATTTTTCGGGCATCTTTTCCACGCCCCCTCGTCACCTCGGTTTGCGTGCCACATCAGCCGTTCTCCGTTTTCGATGTGTCTTATATCGCCGAATTCAGTTTTCCGCGCTCGTAATGATGCTTGAGATCATTTCTCGCTCTCACCTTTATATTTTTCGGGCATTTTTTCCACGCCCCCTCATCACCAAGGTTTGCGTGCCACATCGGCCGTTCTCCGTTTTCGACAATCCGTATGTCATCGGATCCAGTTTTCCGCGCTGATGACGATGCTTGAGACCTTTCCTCGCCCTCATCAATCCATTTTTGTTCGGTATAATTTTATCCCTTTTTCGGGCCGAGCAACCCCTCTTTACGAAAAAGGCACTTAGGGAGTTTCTGTTAAGCTCTTTTCTGACTCCTAAAACAATGAAAAGATCGCCGAGCTATCTTGCTTCCTTTCATGCTCGCTAAACGTATCTGAAAGGGCGTCTACCTGATATAAGTTTACCCCTTTTCCGGACCTCGTAGACTAATTACGAAAAAGGTATACTCTAGTCACATCGGCTAGAAGAGTTCTCCATTCGCATCATTTTATGCTTTTTCGGGCCTTGGAGACTAAACTTACGAAAAAGAAACACCAACAGAGTCCACTTACCGTTTTCAGACTCTCTAAACATGAAAGCAACCATGAGCATGCGCCGTCCTGGGCTCACAAAATCCACAGGACCGTACCATTTCAGAGCACACTTTTATCCCTTCTTGGAGCTCATTAAAACTACAAGAAGGAAGAATGGTGCCTCTTGGCGCTACAACACATCATGTCTACTCACATAGCAGCTTCCCCATTTTGGTCGCCTTTGTTCAGAGTATTCTGCAGTATGTCACCCTGAAACTCCCTCGACAGCTATCATCAGCTCGTCCTCCCCCCCAGAGTCAATATATACCATTCAGTCAAAGCAATGATCCCCACACCTACAAGTCAGTTCCCTACGCTGCCAGGTCAACCATGTCATCATGCTCTGAACAAAGGAAGTTTGATTCTACCCATTTTTTTTGGACCCAGTTATTTCCCTTCCCCACAAGTATGTCAGTCCTACCATCAGTACTACATCACTTCAGTTCTACACCTCGTACTCCTATCAAGGAAACATCATTGCCTTGTTAGTTGCTGGTCTTCCTTTGTCGACGACAACCACATTGATTCCAGAGGATAGACCTAGAGGTCCCTGTGTCTTTGACTCATTACCATTTATGATGAGTGCCTATGAATCATTTCGAGAGGAATCCTCAGTGCCTCTCCGAATGGTTGTTTCTCACATGCTCGACATCAACACCTTGATCGCATCATTGAGACTCGCACAGGGTATTGGTCCGTTCAGTTATTAGTCGAAGACCCCGGATACCTCCTGACTCCTCCACATTTGAGAGTCTACCTATGGATACAACCAGTTACATTTTTTCTATAGATATCCGGGTTGCGTATGGCGACAGTATTCCACATGGCTCACAGTCATTGAGTCCATACAGATGTTGGACACCTTCAGTTTCAGCAGTTCAATAGTTATTCCAGTGTATCAGTTATTGAGATCACCCATGATCATGAGTTATCCCACAATAATGTCCCCTATGGACCATTATGATGTACCAGTATATTTCTTTACGTATTAGATCCCCCTTCTTGGGACTAATTGTTTTGTATATGTCTTGATACAAGCATGGGAATGCCCGCCTCGTCCTTTATCAGAGATTATACCTCATTCATATTGAGGCCATGTAATATTTTTTGTTTTTGCAGCTTCCAAGGGCCGTGGCTCCAGTCTCCAACCGGTCTCTTCTCTCCCCTAAATCCCAGAAAAAAACACAAAAGAACTATGATGTCTATCGGCCATACGATGAGCTCCTGCCCTCACACATCAGGGGGCAATCTGTTAACACCCAAAAAGTGCTCACTAGCTCATTTCCCTATTCACATGACCCATTTGTCCACTTTTTCACCATCTGAGCCTCCGAAACCAACAAAAGGTCACCAAAAGACCTTAGTACACCCCTTTTTCCATTAAAAAAGATTATTTTTCCAAGAAAATCATAAAAAACCCTCAAAAAGGGTCCAAATTCCCAAAAATATTAAAAAGGGAATTAAAATATTATTTTTATTCAAAAAAGGAAAAAGGAGGGAAAAGTACCTAAACCATGTTGGTCAATACCATTTGGTTTCCACAAAACCACAAATGGTATTCCTCACCACCAAAACCTATAAAAAGGTGGTAGGGGCTCCTCATTTCACATCCTTCCATTATCTCATCCTTATGCTGCTGAAATCTCCCCTGAGCACTTTTAGCCATTGAAGCAACCTTGGAGAAGGAGACCTCTTGGAGTTTGGAGCTACTCATCTTGGGAGTTGCTCAACATCAACCTTCACCATTGAAGGTAATATCGCAAGCACTTGCTTGCCCCCCCATTTTTCAATACAAAAAATTATTTCTTATGTTTCTTGTTCTTGATTTTGACATGTTTACATTATTTGCTTAGATTCTTGCTTAGATTCATGAAAAGTATTGTTTATTTAGTTTATTGTTTTTATTTCTATTGAAACTGCTGCTACTAGTTAGCAGGTGCCCATAGCACTAAGCCTGGTTGCAAAACCGGGCCAACACCTACCTTCATCTCTAGCTTTTCAAGTTTTCGTCTCCATTCACAACCTCGTCGTTCATCGATGCATAATCAATGAAGAGGCCTCTACCTGCGTTATGTCAACTTTCGTATGGCAGAAACTTGGATCCCCAACGCTACAACCATCAACTACCGCATTACGATCTTACGATGGTCGTGCAGCTCAACCTCAAGGTTTGTTAGTGAATGTACCCACACAGCTTGGGGGCAAACTGGTTCTCATAGATATAGAGGTCATTAATGCCCAACTTGATTTAAATCTCCTTCTGGGACGAAGCTACATGTATAAAATGAAAGTTGTCGCTTCTTCAGTTTTCCGCCTCATGATGTTCCCCCATGAAGGACGCGTAGTCAAAATCAACCAGATTACATACTATGACCCCAATGCCCCCACAACACCTGAAAATGTTCTTCCCATGATCGAACAACTCGTTCTTAGTGCACCAACATCATTCATCTCATCAGTCAGACCCGGGATATATTCAGATACTCCCATGACCAACACTTTCCCATCAATCCCACCGCCTCTCTGGGTGACTGAAGTATTTGATTTGTGGACCTTATCGCACAATGAACAACAACATCCTCAGCAACCTCAACCACCACCACAAGCACCCATCGTGCCTAGTCATATCGGAACAACACTGATCCATACTATCCCATTCTTGTTCCCATTTTCAGGAGTTGTCAACACGCTAGTAATGGCTACACTCAACCTTCTAGGTTTAACGTTAGGATTACCTGTATGGTACTTACCTGCCCCAACTCCTCCACCGACTCCAACCATTGTTCTACAACGGGTACAACCCATGAATATGTCAAACCATCCACTACCTGGCATATCAAACTCCCAAAACCAACAACCTCCAAAAGGAGGCACTACATCGACACCTAGTTATGTCCCCCCTCAATCCCGCCACACTGGGGGCAGAGGTCCACAAACCTACAACACTGCACCCAAAACTCGCACCCCCCAGTGACTCCCAAATTAGCTAAGAATCCACCAACCCGTATGCTCCCTAAGTGCTCCTTGTGCGACGATATTCGCCACGCTACCCATCTATGTCCACAACTACCGGAACTTCGAGAAAACATGAATATGTTGGATGATGACACCAACGTTCCAGTAGTCAAACTAGAACTCCTCCCTTAGCCTCATGATAAATCATTGTGCACAAACCATCCTTGTGCAATATGTGGCATCTATGGCCATTATTCACATAATTGCCTCGATCTCCTAGATTACAGAGCAGCACTATATGAGTTGAATAACGTCGACCTAGAGATATCCCCACCACTTATCGAGGAAATATTTCCCCAAAAATCTTCCCATTCAGAAGAAATCAATACCCTTTATATGATTTCAACTACCTATAAATCTGAACCAATTAATTTAATGGAACACTACTTCCGTACCGATGAAGAAATCCTAGAAACACTCACTGCAGCGGACTACCCTTGGGATGATATGCACCATCGATCATACTTCCTCCCTGAGGCGTCTACGTCCACCGTAGCAAACCAACTATCTGTTGAATCTAAGGACTTCTTACCAACCAAGGTCGATTATTTCAAAGATCCAATACTAGCTCCAGAAACCTTCGAGGAAGGAAACATGGCTAACATTTCTGCCATTATAAAAATTGACATCTCCACCACCCCCAGAAAACCTGAGCTTATCTCTTTGGGCGCTTCATGCACTAAGAAAGAAACCCAAGCTTATAAGAAACTCTTCCAAGAATTTCGAGATGTCTTCTCCTGGTCTTATACTGAGATGCCTAGTCTTGATCCTACCATCGTAGAACATCATATAGACACTTGGCCCAACATATCACCGGTCTGTCAAAAACAACGTCCCATTCACCCATCCAAGCTTCCAGCCGTCAAAGAAGAAATTGAGAAGCTTCGAGTAGCAGGTTTCATATACCCTATTGCATACATCACCTGGGTTTCAAACCCAGTACCAGTCAATAAGAAAGTTGGCACCATCCACGTATGTACTGACTTCCGTGACCTCAACCTAGCTTGTCCCAAAGACAACTTCCCCACACCATTTATTGACCAACTAATCGATGAGTGTGCAGGGCACAAGCTACTTTCTTTTATGGATGGTTTCTCTGGATACAACCAAATCAAAATCCGTAAAGAAGATCAATACAAAACCGCTTTTACTACCCCATGGGGCTCCTTCGCCTATCGCGTCATGCCTTTCGATCTCAAGAATGCGGGAGCCACTTTCAAACGTGCCATGACTCATTGCTTTCACAATCTGCATAAAATCATATTAGTTTATCTAGACGACCTCACCGCTCGATCTAAGAAATGATCTGACCATTTAGACGACCTTCGACAAGTTTTCTTGCGTTGTCGAAAATACAACATCCGCTTGAACCCACTCAAGTGTGTCTTTTGCGTTCCAGCAGGTCACCTGCTAGGGTTTGTCATTTCATAAAAAGCGATCACCATTTACCCTATAAAAGTTCAAACCATAGTGGACCTACCATCACCACGTACATTAAGACAGCTTCAAAGCCTCCAGGGGAAGTCCAACTTCCTTCGTCGTTTTGTCCCAGGATATGCTACCACAGTACAGGGTTTCCTACATTTGCTACGTCTTCATACCCGCTTCGTATGGGACAACCAAGCAGAAGGAGATTTTACAGACTAAAAGAAAGCACTTACCAATGCCCCGTTGATTTCTCCACCAGATTTCACAAGAGACTTTACCCTTTACGTTTCGACGTCAAATTACGCCGTCTCTGGAGTTCTCATCCAAGAAGACTCCGCTCGCCAAGAGCATGTCATTTACTATGTGAGCCAAACTTTATCAGGCCCACCATTACACTACCCACATGAAGAGAAAATGGCCCTCGCCTTTGTCTTTTATGTACAAAAGCTGCGACATTATATCCTCCTCAGCCATACCACAGTTGTGGCAAATTCCAATCCAATGGTCTATCTCTTGAATCATCGCCTTCTACAAGGCCGTGTTTCCAAATGGGTGATTATCTTACAAGAATATGACCTAACTTTTAAAACCCCGAAGATCAACAAAGCATTAGCACTCACTCAACTCATTACGGACTTACCATCATCATCATTATCACCAACTATCCATACTGATATAATCGACGAACATTTGTTCATCATCTTGTCTGACGACCCTTGGTATGGTGACATTTTGGTATACCTCCACACACAGAAGTTTCGACCCAACATTGACCGTGACGGATGCCGTCGCATCTGTCACCATGCCCCCCGTTATCTCCTCTTGGGTGATGTCCTCTATTGACGTGGCATTGACACAATCTTACGACGATGCCTTTCCCAAGATGAAGCAGAACAAGTCCCTAATGACTGTCATAGCGGTGTCTGCAGCGGCCATTTCTCCGGAATGGCCACCGCCCAAAAGGTAATACATGTAGGTTATTTTTGGCCATCATTATTCATGGATTGTATCACAGTAGTCAAACACTGCCAAAACTACCAGCTCTTTGCCCCAAAGGCAAGAACCCCCCCCACCCCCCTTCATCTAGTCGTCACAGCTGGACCCTTTTGCAAATGGGCCATCGACTTCATGGATTTCAATCCCATATCAACCGACGGCCACAAACACATTATTGTGGCTATTGATTACTTTACCAAATGGGTGGAAGCCATGCCTACTTACAATTTCAAAGCCGACACTGTAGCCCGTTTTTTACTCAACCATGTTATTGCTCATTTCGGAGTACCAAAACAACTCGTCTCAGACCATGGCTCTCACTTCGATGACTCTGTTTGGAGAGAATTGTCCATACTCCTTATGTTTGAAAATCATTTCTCCTCCGCCTACTACCCCCAAGGGAACGGCCAAGTCGAAGCTGTTAACAAAATTTTGAAAACCATCCTCCAACGCACTGTCGACAAACATAAATCCAATTGGCCTCACATGATTTTTCCCGCATTATGGGCTTATCGCATGTCGACCAAAACTGCCACCAGCTTTACCCCATTCCATTTAGTTCATGGAGTGAAATATGTCCTCCCCATTGAATGCCAGATACCAATATTACAACTTTCCATAGAACTCCTCCCCGATACGTCACTAATTGAAGAACGTCTACTTCTTTTAGAGTAGGCCGACAAAGATCTCCGCGCAGCTCTCCAAACAATCGAAGCCATGAAGAACAGATCTAAACTCCATTACGATAAACATGTTCACCCACAAGCATTTAGTGAAGGAGACATGGTCCTTGTTTACGATCAAGCCCATGACAAAACAGGCAAAGGAAAGTTCCAATCTATGTGGAAAGGCCCATATATCATACACACTTGCCTTGAACATGGATCATACATTTTGACCGATTCAGAAGGCAATCCCATGCACAACCCCCGTAACGGGTTGTACCTCAAAAGATTCTACCCATAAAAACTCCTGGACACCATAGTCCATATTGTACAGTTTTTTTATTTTTTCACTGTAAATTTTTGAAACCTTACATTTCAATTCTTTCCTGCATGAACACAGATGGATCCTGTTGTGCTCTACCACATCGTCTTTGCCGATGGTGCAAGTCGTTGGTCTCCAAATCTCGCGTCAGCAGCTTGGGTAATTTATTCCCCTTCACATGAGTTGATCCACCTCAACAGAGTGTGTATAGGTGCTGCCACAAACAACCAAACTGAGTACGATGTCATGACCGGTCTCCTCGCCGCTGCTCTCCAAATGGGCATAAGTCACCTTCGTTATTTCCTGGACTCCCAGCTCCTTGTTTCCCAACTCAACAACTGTTATCAAGTACATGGTCCTTGTCTATTTAGAAAATTCCTACACACAAAACAAATGATTCGACATTTTGAATCCATCTTTTTTACTCATGTCCCAAGAAATCATAACACTGTAGCATACCAAATGGCTAACAACATTATAGATTGGCATGTCAACCAGAACATGTAGGACATCATGACATGCATCACATAGGCATTATAAAATTATCAAAACATTGCATCCACGTGCATAAAATATGCCTCCACGGGCGTACAAAAAATCTAAAAAATTGCATCCACGTGCATAACATATGCCTGCACGGGTGTACAAAAAATCTAAAAAATTGCATCCATGTGCATAACATATGCCTCCACGGGCGTACAAAAAATCTAAAATTGCATCCACGTGCATAACATATGCCTCCACGGGCGTACAAAGAAGTAAAACATTGCATCCACGTGCATAAGATATACCTCCACGGGCATACAAAAATCAAACATGCCTCCACGGGAAAACAAACAAACTACAATTGCATCCATGTGCAACAAAATGTAATCAAGACAAGATGTGCATCCACGTGCATCCACGACTATATACCAAAACATATATATATATATATATATATATATATATATATATATATATATATATCATCATAAAAGTCATAATGTCAGGAGTGCCCTCAACACCCAAATATACAAAAAATACACTAGCCGTACAAAAAGTGTATCAACAAAACCCATATGTTCATCAGCATTTGGGGGCACATATAAGATCACCTAACCATCATGATCTCCAGGATCCTCTTGCTCCTCCTCCGCTGGCTCCTCCAGATCATACTGATCTGGAACCCTCCTCTCGGCCATCAGAACAGCTACTCTGAGCAGGATAGACCACCACTCACGAGGAGCATTGAAACAACGCTCGATAGTAGGCCGATCCAAATCCCTCCAACCCTCCTCTGGTGCTCCCACTAGAAGCCCCTCTAAAGTCTCACGTATGCCCTCCAGTGAATCATCTCGAGGATGCACAACTCCTCGAGAACGAGGAGGCGGTGCCACCACCATCATCCGTCCTCGACAACCTATATGATCAGCTGGTGGTGTCGGACCAACATCTGTAAAATCACACAAGTGAACCAAGTCAATATCATATAAATATACATGGCTATACTCATAACAAAAACATCTAAACATGATATAACAGAGAACCAAAAACAAAGAAACAACAGAGAAAGGAGGCATAGCTAAACTCCCCTCCCTCTCGACTGACCTTGTCTATCTCTCGCCAAACACAGGACAAAAACATCTGACCCTAGGAAAAGTAGGTCCCTCTCAACACACGGTCTACCATCATCGTTTGTCCCCTAGACAAACGATGTGGCACCTATGCACCAAGCACCCGTAGAACACAAGCCCCGACCACTTGCATCTCCGACTCCCGCAGGTCCGAAATACTCAATGCGATGTTCTGCGTACCAGCCCCAAGAACACAGAATCTCTCCAGTAGATCCTCAATGTTCAAACTAGCCAGAATCCTCAGCTGCAACTCCCCAATCTCCCCCAAATGGGGCAAGCCAGTAAGGAAATAAACATCAGTCAAAGTGATCTCTAGTCGCTCACCCTGCACAATAAATGCACCCTCTATCGGAACCTAGAAATCTACCAACTTGTTCAGCAGATCTCTTACTAAACGCATAAGTGGAACCTGAGCGAACTTTAGGAGTCCACCATCAGCCAAGGCAGCCCGCACATTCAGGGCATTCCGAATCCTGCCCATCAGCTCCACATCAATCTCCCTCTCCCGCCATGACACTAACGGCCTCCTCAACATCCTGCCGAAAAACAAAGGAAAATTTCTTAGAAACAAATTTTTTTTCCCAAAAACCCTATCACGACGTTTGGGCTCAAAGCCGCGATGAACATCACGGGTATCAACCCTACAGTCGCGATGGGCATCGTGGGTATCAGCCCCACAGTCACGATGCGCATTGCGGCTGTCAGCCCAACATCAGCGATGAACATTGCGTCTGTTAGTCTCACAGCCACGATGAACATCACGACTGTCGACCCCCACAGCCGCAATGCACATCATGGCTTTCACGCCCATACTCGCGATGTGCATCGTGGAAAAAGAGCCGAAACCCATGATATTCCACGTTCGGAAGCCAACGTGGAATTACACAGTCTTCGGGGTCCCAACGCTAAACAAAAAGGAAATAATTGAAAAGGCTAAGGCACATAGGCTTACCTGAACTCTCAGAATGAAAAACCAACGGTCGAATCTCCCACAAATCTAGAAAATGCTCTGACCACCTCAATTACTCTGTGAAACTCAACAGTGAAAATGATACTTGTCACATTGGGCCCACTTGCTATTTATAGAAATTTGAAAATTTTCAATCTACCATTCTGGCATCATACGATGTCCATTTTTTAAACCGTTGGTACCGTTGGAATCAGCGTAGTGAGAAGTTCATGATAGTCCACTCATTTTCCTGATTCCACCCGGTCCCTTTTTCAAGCATTTTTTCCATGCCCCTCGATTTGCATGCCACATCGGTCGTGGTCCATTTTTGACGAGTTTTATAACACCGGATTCAGTTTTCTATGCTTGTGATGATGCTTGAGGTCATTTTTTGCTCTTACCACCATATTTTTTGGGCATTTTTTCACATGCCCCTTGTCGCCTTGATTTCCATGCCACATCGGCCGTCATTCGTGTTTGACGAGTTTTATATCGCCAGATTCAGTTTTCCGTGCTCGTGATGATGCTTGAGATCATTTCTCACTCTCAGCCCCATAGTTTTTGGGCATTTCTCCACAATGCCCCTTGTCACCTCAATTTACGTGCCACATCGGTCGTGATCCATTTTTGATGATCTTTATGTCGCTGGATTCATTTTTTCGTGCTCATGACGATGCTCGAGATCATTTATCACTCTCTCCAATACCTTCTTGTTCGGTATAATTTTATCCCTTTTACGGGCTGAGCAATTCGTTTACGAAAAAGGCACTTAGGGAGTTTCTGTTAAACTCTTTTCTGACTCCTAAAACAATGAAAAGATAGCCGAGAAACCTTGCCTCCTATCGGGCCTGGCCCAATAGGGCCATTTTTTATAACATTTTGGAGGCTAGATGGAGCTAAGCTGAGCACAAATAAGAAAATAAGTAAATTTTGGCTAAGTATTGGGAGTGTTGCGAAGATGTGCGCAGTACCAAGTTTTGAAGGATGCTACGAAGATCAGCGCTGAACAAGTTCAGTGGGAGAAGGTAGTAGGCCATGTGGAGCCAGTAAAGTTGTGTACTGGATGGAGGATGACCAGATGGAGTGGATAGACCGGGGATGGTCTAATTTTGGTAAGAATGCTGGAAAGATGCCGAGTTGAGGGCATAAGCAGATCAGGAAGGCGACCGAATGTATGATTCCTTTAAGCAGAGGGCGGATCGGGAAAGTGACAGTTCGGTGTACAGCAGAGTATGTGATCGTTAAGGGGAAAACGACGAATGGAAAGTGACTGGGAGCTGATCTAGTTGTACATGGCCGATAAGGGACAGACAACCTGCAGAGAAAGCAACTGGGAGCTGAGCCAGTCGCATGAGTCCGCTAGTGGAAGGGCGGCTCAAAGTGGATGACTTGTTGGTGTGCGCACAACAGGAAGGCTGAAAGAGACGGGTCTAAGGCATGGAGGACTGCCACGATAGCAGAATTGCTATCAGAAGTTGACATGATGGTTCAGAGGGACCGTAGTGGTTTGGAAACCCTAAGGGTTTCGGTCTTCAATGTTGTAAAGACACAACCTTCGGGCGTGATCTATTGAAGAAGACCATTTTTCTATAGAAAGGGTTGGTCGTGGTTGGTCATTGTTAGTGATGGTAATGGTGATCATATTGTATTGTAATATGTTTTGAACCAAGAATGCATCATAAAGGTTCTGCAACTGAGTTTGCAGAGATCTATCCGAGCAAGAAGAGAGCCGCAGCTGAGTGCACAATGAAGAACTGTGACCCTTCCTTAAAAGAAATATCAAACACAGTTCTTGTGGATGTAGCTTCCCATTCGGGGGAGTGAACCACGTTAAATAGTGTGTTATGTGACTGAATGCTTATATGTGTGTTTATATTTATCTGTTCTGTAGTTGAATGTCTGGATATTTGCTTACAATCTGTTATGAGAAGGCTTTTATATACATTCGCCATCAAGAGAGTATGGAATGATATGTTAAGTCTGCATGAATGGATGTATAGTTAATATTAGCTTTTCTTCTAGGGACAGTAATTATATCATCTGTTTGAGCATGGCAAAAGTTGCTCACGTATTTGAATGGTTGTAGTCGACGAATGTATAACAGTTAGTCCGCACTTGGGGGTTATGCTTAAAATAGTAACGTACTAAGTGTGTGAGGGAGCATTAAGTAGTAAGTTAGTTAAGTGTATGACTGAATGGATGAATGATATTAAGCTCATTGCCTTAAGCCTTTGCAAATAGTCCAAGTGTAGGGAGTCAAGCAACGGTGCTCGCAATTTAGCATTAAGTCTCGCAGTAAGGTAGAAGATAGTGGTGCGGGCTGCGGTGTTGACCATCGCTGTGCAGTCTGACCCTCGCAGCGTACAACCGATGCGCTACTGTGAAATTCGTCATAGTCATCAACTCATCACTCACTGTAGACATCTGAGTCTTTAGTGCCCCATTAGACACACCTTGGGTGAGACCTCAGCCTGCTCGCAGGCTGTTGCCGAAAGGGCCGGTGCGAAGGGGTTTTGTTGGTTTAAGGTAACCGCGTAGAACCTGGGTCTTCATAAAACCTTTGGTCAACATTTGTATAGCCAACACTTCCTTTCATGCTCGCTAAAAGTATATGAAAGGGCATCTACCTAGTATAAGTTTACCCCTTTTCTAGACCTTTTAGACTAATTATGAAAAAGGAATACTCTAGTCACATTGGCTAGAAGAGTTCTCCATTTGCATCATTTTATGCTTTTCGGGCCTTGGAGACTAACACACAAAAAAGAACACCATTGGAGTCTACTTACTGTTTTCAGACTCTCTAAAATTGAAAGCAATCACGAGCAATCACCGTCTTGGGCTCGCATAAATCCATAGGACAGTACCATTTTAGAGCAAACTTTTATCCCTTCTTGGAGCTCATTAAACCACGAAGAAGGACCCAATGGTGCTTTTCGGTGCCACAATAGATCATGTCTACTCATATGGAAACTTCCCCATCCTGGTCACCTTTGCTCAGAGTATTCTGCAGGATGTCACCCTAAGAGTCTCCCAAAAGCATCCATCAGCTTGTCCCCCCAGAGTCACTCCAGTATACAATACATATCCCTAAGCTATGATCCCCACGCCTAAAAATCAGTTTCCCATGCTGCCAGGTCAACCACCATGTCATCATACTATGAACAAAGGAAGTTTGAGTCCACCCACTCTATGACCCCAGTTATTCCCCATCCCCACAGTATGTTAGTCCTACCATCAGTACTACCACACTTTAATTGTACACCTCGTGCTCCTATCAAGGAAACATCATTGCCTTGATAGTTGCTGGTCTCCCTCTGTCAACGCCAACCAAATCTATTCCAGAGGATAGATCCAGAGGTCCCTATTCCTTCGACTCATCACCATTTGTGATGAGTGACTACGGATCATTTCGAAAGGAGTCCCTAGTGCCTCTCCAAATGATTGTTTCTCACATGCTCAACTCCAACACCTTGATCGCATCGTTGAGACTCATACAAGGTATCGGTCCTTCCAGTTATTTGTTGAAGACCTTGGATATCACTAGACTCTACCACATTTGAGAGTCTAATTGAGGAAAACAACCAGTTACATTTTCCTATGGATATCTAGGTTGCGCTTGGCGACAGTATTCAGATATACCCCAGTTTTATACTCCCTCGAGTATACAGTTACAAATACTCCTCAGAAGTTGACTCACAGTCATTGAGTCCCTACAGATGTTGGACACCTTCAGTTTCAGCAGTTGAAGAAGATACTCACAACTTAAGAAGTGGAAAAAGATACAAGTTCAATAAGAATCCTAGAGGCTCTGGACTCCATGTAGATACTGATATTCCTTCAGATATTGAAAACGAAGCTGCACCCCCATTTACCCCTCAGAATCCTCCACTTGTAGATCCCACCCTGCTGAATATACAGCCCAGTACGTCTACCCCTATGCGCCCATTTGTCTTTATTGCGCAGAGTCCTTTACGACAGCCTAACACCCCTCAGGGCACACCTCAAGGTGCCCCTTCGAGTGCTACACCTCCCCCTAGAGACATGGCCCATATGGATATGAAGCTACCTATATTTAAAGGGACGAGTCTAGAAGATCCTGACCAACACTGGTTCCTTTGTGAAGTTGTCTGGAGTGTCAGACAGATCCGGGATGATGATGAGAAGAAATCCCAGCTTATTACGACATTTAGAGATAGAGCGCTGCATTGCTTCATGAAGTATTCTACCACGCATCCCAGGACCCTGGCAGAGATTAAAGCTGCGTTGATAGCAGAGTTCAAGAAACCAAAGTCTGAGTCTTAGTGCATAACTGAGCTGAAGGAAATCAAGCAGGGACCGACAGAATCGGTCTGGGAATTCAACCAGAAGTTCAAGACACTCTTGGACCAGGTAAGCTTTGTTATAGCTCTGAATCAGCACAAAGTATGGTTCATTGTTGCGCTATTGCCGCACATCAGGTTACCATTGATGCAGTAGAAGATTACATCCCAGGTAGAGGCCTTGGAAATCGTGATGAAGATGGAGGCTTCGCCAGTCGGTGAGTCTAGTTCTGGGATGGCACAAATTTGCTGCACTGGTTCATGAAGTATTCTACCGCACAGCCCAGGACCTTGGCAGAGATTAAAGCTGCGCTAATAGCAGAGTTCAACAAACCAAAGTTTGAGTCTCAGTGCATAATTGAGCTGAAGGAAATCAAGTAGAGACCGACAGAATCGGTCTGGGAATTCGACCAGAAGTTCAAGACACTCTTGGACCAGGTAAGCTTTGTTATAGCTCTAAATCAGCACAAAGAATGGTTCATTGCAACGTTGTTGCCGCACATCAGGTTACCATTGATGTAGTAGAAGATTACATCCCAGTTAGAGGCCTTGGAAATCGCGATGAAGTTGGAGGCTTCGTCGGTTGGTGAGTCTAGTTCTGGGATGACGCAGATTCAGAACCAGCTTACCACCCTAACACTGGAGCTACAGAGCATGAAGAATGGAAAAGAGCAGCGATATGAACCTCAACACGAGATCCGGTGCATGAGTTGCAAAGGAGAAGGTCATGACCGGGAGCATTGTCCCCTATACCGCGACTATCTCGGCAGTGGTGTGCCTAACCCCATCAATCAGAACCAGGCACCCTGGTGTGAGATCTGCAGAACTACCGATCATAGACCTGAATATTGTTACCTAATATAGAAATATGTCAAGACACCTAAGAATCTATATTGTAATTTATGCAAATCAGTTGGACAAGATGAATCTAACTGCCGCACCTATGAACTAATGAATGAAAGAAAGCGTGACATGGATTCAATGAGAGGTGCTGTCTTGTACAGAGTGCAAGAAGATAACCAGCCAAAGCAAGAAAGCATGCATTATGATCAATCTGCCTATAGAGGCCGTGGTGGTGGATACCGCAGTAGAGGAAGAAATACCAGCCCAGCACAAGCAAGAGGCCGCAACAGGGTCATCTGCTATAACTATGGCCAGCTAGGTCATGTATCCAGAGACTATGTAAACCCATGCACCACCTGTAATTATTGTAAATCATTTGAGCACGTGATAGAAGATTGCTCGGTGCTAGAGGTAGAGATGCAGAAAAGAAGAAGAACAGACGCGCCAACCCCCAACATCCAGTGGATCACAACATAGAACAGACATGTGGATCCTAGCATTAAAGTACTCACACGCAGTGGCATGGAGACAGGCCGTGATAGGGGAGAAGAGGCCTCCACTTCAGGAGAGGCTCATGTGAAGCAGGGCCCTCATGAAACAATATGGGTAAGAAAATCCCCAGGAAAGACGCCTGTTATGGACCTGAAGAAGAACAAAGAAGCTTTTGTTGACGCGCGGGATACCTTCAGAGAACCAGCACCTAAATCACCAAGGATCCTGCTACGCAGTGAAGTACCATGTGTTGAAGACACACCTGCTGCGTATGACAAGACAAGACACACAGCGGATGTTAGCAACTCTGTTGCACAGTTCCTAAGGAGCTGCATGAAGCTGTTGAAAAGTGAAAACGCGATAGGAGAGCTGGAGAAGCTAATAAATCTATACGAACCACAGATAGAAGCAGAAACTTTTGATGGCGCACTACATCATATAAAGAAACAGAAGAGGTCGGGCTGCGAGATGAGGCTCACTGTGCAGATAGGAGACTTTGAGATGGACGAAGTTATCCTTGA
Organism: Larix kaempferi; assembly: GCA_027924585.1. Taxonomy (NCBI): domain Eukaryota; kingdom Viridiplantae; phylum Streptophyta; class Pinopsida; order Pinales; family Pinaceae; genus Larix; species Larix kaempferi. The sequence continues at coordinate 3,762,215 of BSBM01000011.1, forward strand.
TCTGGGATCAGAAGTAAATGTCTTGACCAAGAAAACATGGCAGCAAATGGGTCGACCAAAGCTATCCTGGTCACCTATCCAGTTGATAATGGCCAACCAAGAGAAAGTTATACCATTTGGCCAATTAGCCAATGTTGTGGTTGAAATTGATGGAGTACAAAGCCATGCGGACTTTGAAGTCATCAAGATTCTTGACGATAGCCATCCCTTTCCTGCACTGTTAGGAATTGACTAGGCTATTGACAATTTGGCCATTATAAATTTGAAAACAAAGAAGATGATATTCGAAGGCAAGCATCTGCGGGTTATCGCACCATTGGATCTTGCAGATGGGGACAGATATAGTGAGTCGATTCAGGAAGAATCTAAGGCTCAGAACTTGGACCGGCTCTACCAGATGACTGCGAACTAGGAGGATTACATTGATCCTACTGCAGACGCTACACTCAGCTGGAGATGCGATAGCTCCTGCGTTTCTGACTCGGATGCTAGACTGGAAAATTGGAAAAATCGCATGCATGAAGTGTCAGCTAGAAGGTGTGCGCAGGTCACGAAATCACTGCCTTGGATTGGAAAGGAGGTAAGTCCGATCCCTACATTTGATGGTTCTTCTAACATTTATACTTTTATTCAAGAATATACTGCAGCAGTTCCAGAAGAGCACAGGTTACCAGCATTAGATATGGCACTTCGTGGCATACCTGCCAGATGGTGGGCTTCGCACAAACACATATTGATCACTTGGGAGCAATGCAGAATAAAGATACAGATTCAGTTCGCAGAAAGGGTTACCTTACCCTTTGAGAAGTTCAACGGGTAGACAAATCCTAGTCAGCATTTGGAAGTCTGCTTGTAGGCATGGGAAGAAAGGCCACCTGAAGAGTGGGTGCACCTGTTTGTGCATACTTTGGAAGAGGATATTCCAAAGAAATGGTATCTAGACCTGGAAATATGCAGGGAAACCTCAGATTGGGAAACGTTAACTGCGAACTTCTAGAAATATTTCATCATCGAGGATGAGAACCCCTTGATACATGAGGCACTATAGATAATCAAGGAACGTGTATTCAGACAAGATTGTCCTCGTGAAGACATGTCATGGGAATAATTCTTCAGCACAGATGACAGTCCTACGAATATACACTCAGAATGGAAAGAACATGAATAACATCTGATAGAGTGTTATAATCTAGATGAAGATGATGAGCATGGAAGAGAAGAAGATGAAGACAATCCGCGCAATCTCAATATACCAGAGTCAAAAGGTGCACGTGCTATAGAAGGACCGCGATTGGAAATCCTGGACATGAGTGGAATGGTCAAGAAACAGAAGGTAAACATCGGCATGAGTGAAGAACCGAAGTTTGCATCTATCAGAGACTACTGGGATGACTAGACTGTCGCGGAGATTGCAGACACTTTGCACGAATATCAGGAGTTATTTTCGACCAAGTTTACAAAGATGAAAGGAATATTGGGTGACTTAGGAGTCATGAAAATCACTTTGAAGCCAGGCACTAAGCCCGTGAAGCAGCGACTGTATAGACTGAATCCATGGTACAAAGAGAGAGTCCACGCAGAGTAGGACAAAATGTTAGAGGCCGGAATCATTGAACCTGTTGAGGAATCTGAATGGATCAATCCTATGGTTGTCCAGGACAAGAAGACAAAGGGCGAGATCAGGATTTGTGTCGATCTCAGAAAACTTAATGATGCCTCTATGCATGACCCATTCCCTACTCTGTTTACATATGAGGTACTTGACAATGTTGGAGGGAATGAGGCCTATTCGTTTACTGACGGTTTCTCCGGTTATCATCAGATCAGAATTGATCCCGCAAATAGGCATAAGATGACATTTTCTATAGAATGGGGCTCATTCCAATATACAGTCATGCCGTTTGGTCTGAAGAACGCGCTTGCCATCTTCTCCAGAGTTGTCGTCGCAACGTTCAAAGATTTCATTCATAAGTTTTTGGAAGCATATTTTGATGACTAGACTGTCTTTGGTTTGCTGAAAAACCATTGTGCAAATCTCATAATGATGCTTGAAAAATGTAGACAACATCAGATCTCACTGAATTTGAAGAAGTGCATCTTCTGTGTTCCATATGGAATCTTCCTGGGACATATTGTCTGTAAGCAGGGCTTGATGGTGGACCCTGAGAAGATTGCCATTATTGTGAATTTACCTACACCAACTTTAGTTAAGATGTTGCGCTCTACCTTGGGCCATATAGGCTATTATAGGAAGTTCATTAAGGGTTATGCACAGATAACCGCAGCAATGGAGAAGTTGCTGAAGAAGGACATGCCGATCATTTGGAACGAAGAGTGCGAACAGGGTTTTGACACCCTTAAGGAAAAGATGGTTACCGCGCCGATACTAGTCTTTCCAGACTGGGCAAAGCCGTTTCATGTTCATGTGGATGCATCATGCATTGCCCTGGGCATTGTGTTAGCTCAGCCAAGAGAAGGGGGTATTGACCACCCCATCGCATTTTATAGTAGAAAGCTATCGACAACAGAGAAGAACTATACCACTAATGAGCGGGAAGGACTTGCGATGGTATATGCCCTTCAGAAGTTCAGACATTATTTACTTGGTGCACACTTCCTTATGTTCACTGATCATTCTGCATTGAAGTACCTGGTCAACAAGCCAGTGTTAGGGGGGCGTATATGTAGATGGTTGTTGTTGTTCCAGGAGTACAACTTCAAGATTGTTGTTAAACTTGGAAGGATGCATTTGGGACTTGACCACCTATCTAGAATTGAGTCGGGAGAGGAGCCAACAAACATTGAAGACAGTCTTCCTGATGCGCAGCTGTTTGCTATACAGGTTGCAAATGATTACTATAAGGATATCATTGATTTTCTAACAACAGGGCTAACACCGCAAGAATTTTCTATTCAGCAGAAGAAGCAGCTAGTATTCCACACCGCGGATTTCACTATTATTGCAGGACAATTATAAAAACTTGGACCAGATGAAGTCCTGCGCAGATGTGTACTCAACCATGAAAAACCATATATACTAGCAGATGCGTATTCAGGGATTGTGAGAGGTCATTACGCAGGAAAGGCGACTGCGCAAAAGATATTGCGCACAGGGATGTGGTGGCCTACCATCCACAAAGACTCTAAGGAATACTACAGGAACTGCGATGTCTGTCAGAGGACAGGGAAGCCATCGCGGAGAGACAAAATGCCATTGAACCCGTATTTGACCTTACAGGATTTTGAGAAGTGGGAAATTGACTTTGTGGGACCTATAAACCCACTAGGGAAGAGAACTGGTGCGTGGTATATCATTACTGCCACAGATTACCTCACCAGGTGGGCAAAAGCTAAACCAGTAAAGGACTGCAGCGCAGGTACTGCCACGCAGTTCAATTTTGAGGAAATTTTGTCAAGATTCGACTGTCCAAAAATTTTGATGAGTGATCAGGGCACTCACTTTCTGAATAAGAACATAGAGGTCCTCACAGAGGAGTTCCACATTCAGCATCACCGCAATACGCCATATCATCTGCAGGAAAATGGAACTATTGAAGCTTTCAACAAGATACTACAAGATGCGCTGACAAAGGTGTGCAACGTAAACAGGGATGATTGGGACCTGCTCATCTCGTCTGTGCTTTGGGCATACAAGACAACTTGTAAGAAATTGACGGGACAGACACCTTTTCGGTCGGCTTATGGGCAGGAGGCCATAATACCAATGGAGTACATTGTCCCCAGTCTGAGGATTGCTGCGTTCACCGAAATGGCAGATCGCGAAGCATTAAAAGAAAGACTGTTACAATTAGTCGGCTTGGAGGAGGATCGTTTCATTGCAGGATTTCAACAGCAAGTCCAGAAGGATCGTGAAAAGGCATGGCATGATCACCATATCAAGAACAAATGCTTTCAGGTAGGTGACTTAGTCCTCCTGTATGATAGCGAGTTCATGAAATTTCCTGGCAAGTTTAAAATACATTGCCTTGGTCCATATAATGTTATGCATGTCACTGACAGTGGTGTAGTTCAGTTAGCCACTTTAGCTGGTGATACCCTACCCACTATGATAAATGGAAGCAGACTTAAATTGTACCGTGATAGTCCTACTTCGCAGCATGCGGAAAGATAAGTGTGGGGAGAAATTTCTAAGTGTCAAGTATAGTTGAAATTGGGCACTAGAAATGTATAGAGTCTGTAAATGGATCATAAAGGAAGAATGTATGAGCAGTGCATCATTGCTGAAGCAACACAGGAACGAGGAAGACAACAGTGTGAAAACAGCCACGCAGTTCAAAGATTAGTACCACGAAGAAACTGCACAGGAGTCGAAATGGTTTTCCGCGCAGATCGGTGCATCACTCAGAGAAAAATAGTCGTTGCATAGCTTTTCAGAAAATAATCGTTGCAGCAACCGCTCGAGCATTTAAAGGAAAGATAGCCATTCTGGACACACTTACGATAGAAGAGACGGAAGGATCTGTTCAAATTGGCCAACAGACAACTCATTAAATGCATATATAACCGTTGGGAGGTGCGGGGAGGACCTAGCTGTTGAGATATTGTAACTTCAAAGAATATTATATTTGTACTTTATTATTCCGGAGATGATTCATTCATCCGTGAAGATCTTATTGTATATCCAGAGATGTTTATTCCTCCGTCGGAATGTGGTAACTTGAGTTATTAGACTTCCCTAGTGGGGGTTGGCCCTATATGTGTTATGTGGGTCAAAGGGTTGTTAGACCACCCTAGTGGGTTCGGCCCAGTTAGTTGTAATGGGGTATTTAACCCAATGGTTAAATACGAGCCTACATGACTTGTGTAAAAGACAAGTCAGAGTAGTGTATAAATAGAGGAGGTGTATTCCTCATTTAACACACACACTCACTCACTTGAGAGTAGTGCACTTATGGAGGAGAGGTCTGCTATGGTGGAGGAGGAGATCATGTCTTTGGTTTTCATCTTTGTATATTGTTGGTCATCTATATTGAGGAAGCTTTGCTGGGTTTTCTACCCCATGAGGGTTTCCCAGGATAAATCTGTCTCTTGTGTTTATGTTGTGCTTGTTGTTTCTTCAATGATCCTGTATATGCTATTATTGTGAAATGGAATGTGATGCTACTATTTTCTGTCTTAGCATATTAAATATTAACATGGTATCAAAGCTAACCTGAAGGAAGGCAATGTATGGCACTTACGACACTTGCTTCACTTGCGACAATTTGAAGGTTTCGGTTTTACATAGCAAAAACCATTCATTGTGGAACTTTTGCTATAAATCCATTTATGCAAAGGTTCAGGATCTGATAAGTTTACAGGTCATAGATAACATCCCCAGGTACCTTGTTTCCAAATGGAACCCTCAGATTCGTTGTACATTGTGATTTATGATCAGAACACGTTAGGGTTTCGGCCTCTTCCAGATCTCAGTCAAAATCAGGTGACCTATGAAAAAAGGTCATAACTTGGGCTAGGAAGCTCCAAATGAAATTTCATAAAATGTGTCAGGTAGTACACAGACTGTACTATCTCAGGAAATGTTTGCAGAGGCCGAAGCTGAACCAGTGACACGTGGCACGCCATACAAGTTCTCTCTCCTGTTTTATCCCATAAATAGGTCACGTTGCGACACTTGGCATAACTTGGGCTAGGAAGCTCCAAATTCAATTTCGTAAAAAATGATAGGTAGTACACAGATTAAACTATCTCAAGAAACGTTGTCAGAGGCCGAAGTTGAACCAGTGACACATGGCACACCGTACAAGTCTTCTCTCCTGTTTTATCCCATAAACAGGTCACATTGCGACACTTGGCATAACTCTCTCTCAGAAAATACAATTGGGGTCAGACCTGTCGGGATGGAAAGATGACAGGTCAGGCTACTACAGAAAACGTTTTCAGACCCAGTAGAGCAAAAATTTCGGATTTACAACATGTTTGTGCCAGAAATTGTTTCTAAGGCCAAAGAAACAAGCCAACACAATCTCAAATAAAACTCAGTAAAATAAAGTAGATTTTAGGTTTTTGAAAGGTTTTGTGGTTATAAAATTTTGGAAATAATCAGGGAATACATTCATGAGCAAAATAATAACTAAATCATAAACAAAAGATGATAAAGATGCATGATATATCCAACAGAAACACAATGTTAAGGTTCATTCATAAAAGACAAGCATCACCAGTAAATACACATAAACCAGCAATGAATATATCTATTAAGCAACTAAACAAGCTGAAAAATGAAGCCAACATAGAAAACTAAAGGGTAAAAGTCATATATATCTCATAATTTCATTAGCAAATGCTTACAAGAGTCATAATACTTAGCTCTAAACAAGTCTGAAAACAAAAGTAGTCTGGAGACCTCCTGAAGCTCCCCAAAAATCGAACCCTCTCAATCACTTTCTAACCTCTCTAAATACTATTATTTTACAAAATCAGTTAGGGATCTAACCCTAACTGCCTCCCATCTATTCGATGAGGTAAAGTAAAATGTACAATATTTACAAAATTACAAAATATGCTAAAAATAGTAAATCACTAACTATATGTGTTTATCAACTACTGACAACTAACTAAATGAATAACTGACTTATAGATCTTTTGCTACTTCAGCCAGCAGAGCGATACCATCTGATGCTTGGTCTTTCTTCTTATCTTTCTTCTACTCCTGCTCCATGCCATTTATCATCTTGATGAGCTCCTTGTTTCTCTGTTGCAGGTCCTGGACTGTCTTCTCCAACTCTGTGCAATGCATGTCAATAGCTCTTTTTCTCTTTAGTGCTTCTTTTGCTTCTGCTATCAGCTCCTGAAAATTGTCATTTACATCTTGTAGATCTTCTCTCAACCTTCTGTTAGCCATCATTAATCCATCATTGACCTCTTGCATGTAACTCATCTGATGTTTGTACTACTTAACAGTTTTTTGCAAATTCTCTCTGTCAGAGTCAACTAGTTTCTCTATGATAGGATCTTGTTCCTCATCACGTCTCCAAGGTATATCAAGTTTTTTGAAGATTTCAGCCTCTTCAATTAACAGGTCTGCAGGAGTGTCTTCAATGCTAGGATTTTTCTCACCTGTTGCTTCAATTAAAGGAGCTTCTTCTTTTGATTGTGACTCCTTTTTGTCTAATTCTGGTTTATCATCCATGGAAACCTCAGCTAGGACAGTAACTTCATTTGTATTTAATTTGGGATTGAGCAATTTCTTCATTTTCAGTCTTAGCTTGTTCTTTGACCTATTTTTAGGTCTCCAAAATGATGCTGCTTCTCCCATCATTTTCAAATCCTTCCCTTGATGCTGGATAGCAGCCAACTCTACTACTTCAAGTTTATTCCTTTTTCTGTTAGGTTTTGTTGTTTTGCTTTCTGAAGTAGGGATTTCTTTTCCTGTTTCAATCTTGACTTCTATTTTGGAGATGGGCTGCTCTTCCTCCAATAAATATCCCTCATCATCTGAGAGAATGGTGATAGGGCTTCTCTGTTGAGTTTGAATCTCCTCCTTAGGTACAACAACCTCTCTTATATCAACAGTTTTCACTTCATGAGAATCCTCTGCAGGTGCCAAATTTTGTTCATGTTGCTCTTTCTCATCTACAAACAGTGAATACTTGCCTTTAGGACTGGTTGAGAACAGTTTTGGTTCACTATCCTCCTCCACATGCTCTGATGCTTCCTCAACTTTGACCTCTTCCTTATCTTCAAGTTTTGGCTTTTGACTTAATTTTCTCATCAAGACTTTATCCTTGTCTGCTTGCCTCTTAGATTTCTGATCTACAAAGCCAGACCAAAAGATGAAAAAATCCCAGGTCTTCCCTTCTTGCTGCAAAACAGTGCTAATAATTAACTTGATTAGCCCATGGTGAAAAATAAACTGAGAAGAATAATCTATCGGCCCTTTCACCCTGTTGGACATCTTCTGCAAGCTTTTCAAAAAGAAGAATGCCAGGTTCATCTTGGACACCCCCACCATGTACTGAAGGAATCTGAAATGGTACTTGTATACATAAGCATACCTACCCTCGCAAGTAACATAACTCTGCAATATTCTGATTGGCTCAACCCATTCATTTCTGAAATTTTGAATAAGGACGCCTTTATTCCAATCAGGGGTGACATTTGGTAAAAGATATCTTTGTGGATCAAATTCAAAAGGCAGTTTCTTAAACCATGGTTCACCCTCATCCTTAATCCCTGTAGCTTCTGAAATCAGCTTCACTGTCAGCTTGAATTTAAGAGTATCAAAAATAACCATGTCATTTTTAAAACCCTGAGCAAACTTACAGGACACCTATGCATTGTACCCATCTATCTTCTTGAAAAATTCCATCCAACCAACATGTTGAAACAGCTCAACACAGCCAGGGAGTTTTTCAATCCATCCTACATCAGTAGGTTCGGATCTGTTTATCTTACCACTCTTTCCCATTCAATCACTGCAAACTGAACAACTTTTAGGGTTCTTAAATTCAGTTTATTTTAGTTTTCAGGAATCTTAGTATCAAAATGATCATCCAGTCTCAAGTCTTTAGCTCCTCGCAGCTTCTATATCACTACAACCTTAGCTTTGACAAAGTCATGTTTCATTAAGAAACTGCTATATTCAACCCTCACTTCAGACTGTCGTCTCAAAGCATCAAAAATAGCTATTTTTATGACCGAAATTGCATTTAAAAGCACAATTTAACCTTTCCTTTGGTCAATTTTGACAGAGTAAGCCCCAGTGAAAAAACCCCAAATTTATAGTTATATTGGTTTTTCAGGAAATACCTATAAATTGCTCAACTGCAGTTATTTAAAATCACGACTTGAGTTTTCAAATGAGTCACCTTGGATGTACAGATGTCCTTCAACGTTCAATTTAACTGCTAGCAACGAAATTAGGAAGCCCTAATTTCCCGTGAAGCCATCAACAACTCTCCTTTGTTCAGCGGCGACAATGTCCGATTTTTTAGTGGTAATGGCTACTCCACTAAGTCCTTCGTCTTTGAATGTGCCTGTAAGTGAAAAATTTATCCCACATTTACCTCAAACCATACTGCTACCTGTCAAAAGGAATTACATCTCGGTTCATGATGAGCACGATTTCCTCACAACGTGTAACCACTTGGAATCATGATGTTCCCTGCATTAGCACGTAACGAATTCTCCAGAACATGTAATTAGTCATTCATCATTTCAAACGTGCCAAGATTTGCTAAAAGATCAGAGGAATTTTGGAGTCACAAGATTCTTGTAGCGCGCCTTTGGTGATTTTGAGCTCCAGCGCTACAAGAATAATTTTAACACTGTTTTGGTGCTTTTTAGTAGCTTTTGGTCATTTTGCATGTGGTTTAAAAGCTGAACCATACTCATGATGCTAAATGTGACCTCATTATTCAATAATATGACTTTTAAAAACCCTTCAATACCTAAAGGAGAAAAAACAAAATAAATCTAAAGACAAAAAACATAAAAATTAAAACAAATATCAAAATTTACTATAGTAATTGAAAAAATAAAGTCAAAGAAATAAGCAAATTTGATCAAAAAGGTTATCAAGCTGTTAAAAGGTAAAAACAAATTCCTGACATAACATCTGGCTCCAGCTACGGGATGAAGACCTCCCTGCGAGGCTTCAAGAACCTGTAGACCAGTGCCTTATGTCTGTTGTCTTATCTATCTATTTGCAAAACCTTCCATTGGGCTATGGAGTCTTATTGTGATTCACTCACTGGTATGTACAATGATCAGTGAAAATGCTCCTATAAACTGTAAAAATGCTTGAGGAATTTCCCATTACCAGGGCTGGACAACTCCTCACCTTCCAAGGAATGCAAGATAAAAGTATTGTTCTCTAAAACTTTTGATACCAGAAAAGGGCCAAACCAAAGATTGTCAAACTTACCATGCTTACCCTTTTGCTCCTTTCTTGCATCCCATCTTAGAACCATCTCACCTTCTATGAAAGTACTTTCTTTAATATTCCTGTCAAATCTGTTTTTAATCTTGGATTTGTACAGCTGTGCTTTTTCATCCACCTTCTCTCTACTTTGTTGTAACTCTATCATTTCAAAGATTCTCCTTTGCATATCATTCGGTTCCTCTTGAGAGTTCTAGAGGAATTTCATCACTGGAATCCCCAATTGAATAGGGAACACTGCCTCTGTACCATAAACTAGCTGAAATGGAGAAGTCCCAATTGCCTGTTTCACTATAATCCTATATGCCCATAATGCATACTTTAACATTGAATCCCAAGACCTTTTGTTATGCTTCAGCAGTTTCTTAATGCTTTGAATGATGTTCTTATTGGAAGATTCAGCTTGACCATTTCCCTGAGGATAATAGGGAGTTGAGTGCTTCAGAATGATGCAATTTCTTTCACAAAAGGCCACCATTTCCTTGGATTTGAATGCCTTTGCATTATCTGTTATTAATCTCTGTTGACAGCCAAACCGGCTCAAAATATTTTCTTCAATGAATTCCATGATTACCTTGTCTATAGCATTCCTTGTGGGAATGGATTCCACCCATTTTGTGAAAAAATCTGTTGCAGTCAAAATCCAGTGATGCTGTCCTAAAGATGTTGGATTTATTTCTCCAATAAAGTCCAGACCCCACTGCTGAAAAGGGGCATTGACTGTAATAGCTTTTAAAGGAAAAGACAATCATTTCTGTTTACCTGCAAATTTCTGACAAGGAATGCAGGCTCTTACCTGCTGGTAAACATCTGTGAATAAGGATGGCCAATAATATCCAGCTTGTAAAATTTTGTAAGCTGTTGCTTTCCAATACTTGTGTCCTCCACAGGCACCTTCATGAGATTCTGAAATCACCTCTCCTATTTTAGATTGATCCAAACACCTGAGAAAAATACCCCCTAGGTCCTTCCAGAACAATTGATCCTCAACTAAACAGTATTTAGTAGCTTTGAGTTTTAAATATCTGGCAGCCTTCTTATCCAAATGTTCAGGACATTGCAGAAATAACAAAAAATGAACAATGTCTGCATACCAGGCTGATGATGAATAAAAATCCATTATCTTTTCTTTTTCCAGAAGTGCTTGATCTTCTTCAGGAATTAATTCTTCAGCCATGACGTGTAGTCCCAGATCCTGACAATTTGATTCAGCCAACAGCTTGGCTAAACCTTGTCCCTTGACAAGCTTAGTAGGCCTAATCTCTACATCATATTCCATAATCTTTGCAATCCACCTACCTCTCTTTCCTTCACTATCAGGCTGAGTTAACACATCTTTCATAGCAGAATTAGGTACAAAAGAAATTACTTTTGAATGCAGGATATAAATTCTGAAAAATTTCAAAGCCTTTACCAGAGCATAAGCTTGATTCTTCAATATACTGTACTTTAGCTCAGAATCTCTGAGAGTTTTGCTGAAGAAAGCAATAGGCTGTTCCGATCCTTCTTTATTCTTCTGAAGTAACACAGCAGCAATTGTGTCTTCTGATGCAAATGAAAAAGTAAGGAATTATTTGGTAAAAACAGGACTTACCAATACAGGTGCTTCAGTAAGAGCTACCTTGATTTTTTCAAATGTTGCCTTTGCCTCAGCAGTCCACTTTACTTCCTGATCTTTCTTTAACATGGTTGTGATTTGTTTAATGGTTTCAGCAAAGTTGGGAATAAACCACCGCAGAAAATTTATCTTGCCAATGAATGATTGAACATCTTTTTTACTCCTAGGTAAACTAATCTTCAATATTGCTTTCACTCTTTCAGGATCTATTCTGATGCCATCAGCAGACACCAAGTGACCAAGTAGTTTACCTTCTTGCACAACAAAATGTGACTTTTTGGGGTTCAGGGACAGGCCAAATTTTCTGCATTTTAGGAAGGTTTGCCTCAAGTGCTTCAAGTGTTCATCATCGGATTTTGAGAATACAGTAATATCATCCAGATAGATAACCACAAACTTATATTTTTCTCCCACAAATGCAATGTCCATGGCTCTCTGAAAGTTTGCTCCAGCATTCATCAAGCCAAAAGGCATATTGTAATACATGAATGTCCCCCAGGGGGTTGTAAAGGCTGTCTTTTCCTTGTCATCAGGGTGCATGGCAATCTGATTGTACCCTGAGAAACCATCCACCATAGAGATCCTCTAAGCTCCAACTACTTGCTGCAAAACCTGTTCAATCTTGGGAAGAGGATAGTTGTCTTTTAATGATGATCTATTCAGATTTCTAAAGTCAACGCATAATATAATTTCCCCATTCTTTTTTCTGACAGGAACCAAATTAGCAACCCAGGAAGAGTACTTGAGAGGCACAATTATCTTTGCATCCAACAACTTCTTTATTTCTTTTTCAATTACAGGGAACAAAGCTGGATTGATCCTTCTTAGTTTCTGTCGGAAAGGCTTAACATTAGGCTTCAAAGGGACCTTGTGCTGAATAATTGCTCTATCATAAGTTATTAGTTCCTGATAAGACCAGGAAAATACATCTACATGTTCTTTCAAAAGCTTGATATATCTATTTCTCTGTTCAGCTGTCAGAGATTTAGAAATTTTTACCATCTTTGGATGTTCTACTGAACCAATATTGCAGTCTACCACATTATCTTCTGAAGATTGAACCACTGGCTTTGAAGGTGTATCATCCTTAATGAATATTCTTTCTAAAGGCACTAGACCTTTTGGAATGAAATTGCTCTTCAACTCAATGATTTTATGACCTGCTATCTCTTCTGCAGCAAATTCATTTAACTGTTCATCTCCCTCATCCTCTTCCTGATCAATTTGAGCATTTGAAAAATCATCTGTAAGCTCAAGAAATTTTTTGATTTCAATGTCATCTTCAAAAACTCTCCAGTGCTTCACATTATTAGGCACACATGGTCTATACCTCACCTCTATGGGATACCTTAGCTGAGTGGTCTTAGGGATTCTGAAATGTGTGGCAGCCAAAGCTAATGAGTCCGCAGTCTCATTATGATTCCTTGGAATATGAGTGATATTAAATGCTATAAAATAGTTTTCAATCATTTCCCATACCTCATTCTGATATACTTTCAGCAAACCTTGCTTTACTTGATATTTGTTCTTCACCTGCTGAACAACTAATTCGGATTCTCCAAATGCAGCAATTTGTTGAATTCCTAAATCTTTAGCAGCCTTCAATCCCAGTAGCAGAGCTTCATACTCAGCAGTGTTGTTAGTGGTAACAAACTCCAACTTATACATGAATTTCACTGTTTCACCCCCAGGGGAAATGAGTAGAACTCCAGCTCCATCCCCCTCCTTGCATGAGGATCCATCAAAGTACAACTGCCACAGGGCATCTTCTTCCTCTCTGCTATGTTTTATTTGCTGTTCTTTTTCCACTTGTAACAGACCAGCAGAATTATCCTCCTCACTGAACTGTAATATGCATGAACCAAGGTCTTTATCCACAGAGTACATTGGGTGATTGGTGGGGTTTTTATCATCTGTTACTATGTAAGCAAGCTGCAGCTCTCTGTAAAGTCTTCTATTTTCTCCACCAAAAATAGGAATGGTGGCATAAGAGAGGTCCATCTGTAAGGTTCCCCCGACCTTCTTAGCCCATGACCTAGAAAGAAGCAAGCCAAACTTTGGTGTGATGTCATCTACCACAACATCCATTATCACACTTTTCATGGGCAACTGAGAAAGGTTGACAACCATGTCTTTTATTACTCCTAGACACTTCACAGCTCGAGAGTCAAAGGCATATAAATCATGGTAAGGTTTGGTGATACTGAGGCCCAGGGCTTCCATTACAGCTTTTGGCATCAAATTATGGGATGCTCCTGAATCTAATAGGCAATTGTGAACCATTTGCTCATGAACAGTCAAGGTTACATAGAATGGAGGAGAAGCACTAGCCTCATTTTCAGTCTTCTCAGCCATAGCTAATCCAATGAAAATTCTAGGGTTTTCTTCCTGGAAGTTAACTGTATCTAAAACAGGCTGATTACTGGGTACATTCATCACTTTCAGAACTGTTTCTTTATATGATGGATTCTTTATTAACTTAGTCAAAGGTACAGGAATCTTTAACTTTCCTAGTTCATTCTCCAAACTATAATTCTGGACAGATTTATTTACCTCTTCAACTTCAGCATTCTTCTTTGATTTTTCTGCAGATTGCTTCTTCTCTATGACAGGATCAGCTATTTGTTTAGCAGGAATAGGTGCAGCAGGAATAGCTGCCTTCTTCTTCGGGGCTTGGGCCACTTGTTTTGGACCTGATATGAGATTTATGGTCTTCTTAGGTCCATTCCGATGAACAACAGCAGCTACAGTAGTATTTTCCAAGCCTAAGTCTTCTTCAGTTTCAAACATGTCGGCATCGTAGTATTCTGAATTCAGAAAATCTTCTTCAGTAACAAAACCTGTAGGCAATCCCTCTCCAAAGTGGTTCATATCCTGATCAGTCTCAGTCTCTTCAAAGAGTAGCTGTTGATCAACATCTTCTTCATCAACTAAATTATTTTGAAAAGGTGGGGGCACTCTTTGATCTTCATTCTCTCTCCTTTCTCGCTGGATATCATTGTTCCTGCGCTCTCTTGGTATAAATCTAGGAGCAAATTGCCTTCTGAACTGATTTTGGTTATTTGGATTTCGTTCAGCTTCTGGAGCAGGTTTGCTAGAATTCTTCTCAAGCTCTAGTTTATTCAATTTTGCAGTAAGAATCTTCACCAGCTTAGCCATCTCATCTATCTTGGTTTCAGCAGACTGAGGAGCAACACTTGCTGAAACAACTTCCTTCTTTCCTTTTCTTTCATAAAGTTGTTGGGTTGTTTCTTTCTTAAGTCTGTTTGAAGCCAGCAAATTGGATTCTACCTCCAATGCTGCATCTTGCATGTTCAGCAAGGTGATAGGTCTTCTTTCTCTCAATAATAAAGAAAATTCATGATTAAAGGCATTTGCATAAGTAAGTTTAGCTGATGTTTCAGTAGGCTTAATATCTGCTGGAATCTTACTATACATTTTGTTAAACCTTTTGGAAAAATCTGCAACAGTCTCATGTTTCTTTCTTCTAAGAGCTCCAAACTCAGTTATATAATAGGTGTGGTCCTTTGTCTCTCCCCATTGCCTCATGAAAATATCATGGAGTTCTTCAATTATAGTGATTGAGTTGGTAGGAAACTCTCTGAACCACTTCCTTACATCCCCATCAAGGCTCTGAACAAATACCCTCATCCACACATCTTTGATCTCAATGTTTTGATTGTCAGCATAACTTAGGAAAGCCTCCCAATGTTCCTCCTCAGTGGTTTCCCCCTGTCCATTGAACCTAGGCATATAATTCTCATAATCACCTCCAAGCAATGCATGTAAAGGCTGAGGTAAAACTAATGGTGCATACCTAGCTGCAACCATCCGGTCCATCATATCCATGGGTGGGTTTTGGCCTGCCATTTTTGTACTAACTGGCTTGGAAGATGTAGAAGCTTGGCTAGAACGTTTTTGAAAAGGATTCTTTCCTACTTTCAGCTGAAAGATAGGTATTTTACTAGGAGAAGCAGTCTTAGCTTTCAAAAAGCTTTGAGGGTTAGTAAAAACTTGAAAAGTGCTCTCAGGGATGGTAGGTTTTATCCAAGGTGAGGTTTCAGCTGAATGTAATGAAACACCCAACTGGTCAGGATCACAGGAGGCTGGTAAAGATTGAGACCTTTTGAGTTTTCTTGTTGTTTTTAAAATCTGTTCAAGGTCTGTCACACCCAATTGCAATGGAGAAATAGGTTTGTTCCTGGTTCCAACCCCTTTAGAAGCCACTATGATAACTTTTTTGGTGAAAATAGCCTTAAAAAGAGCTGATTTAAGTCCACCTCTTAAACCAGTAAAACTGATAAGTATCCCAGGGAAGATATGCTTCAGCTTCGTCCCCGGAAACGACACCAAAGATGTTTGTGCCAGAAATTGTTTCTAAGGCCAAAGAAACAAGCCAACACAATCTCAAATAAAACTCAGTAAAATAAAGTAGATTTTAGGTTTTTGAAAGGTTTTGTGGTTATAAAGTTTTGGGAATAATCAGGGAATACATTCATGAGCAAAATAATAACTAAATCATAAACAAAAGATGATAAAGATGCATGATATATCCAACAGGATCCAACAGAAACACAATGTTAAGGTTCATTCATAAAAGACAAGCATCACCAATAAATACACATAAACCAGCAATGAATATATCTATTAAGCAACTAAATAAGCTGAAAAATGAAGCCAACACAGAAAACTGAAGGGTAAAAGTCATATATATCTCATAATTTCATCAGCAAATGCTTACAAGAGTCATAATACTTAGCTCTGAACAAGTCTGAAAACAAAAGCAGTCTGGAGACCTCCTGAAGCTCCCCAAAAATCGAACCCTCTCAATCACTTTCTAACCTCTCTAAATACTATTCTTTTACAAAATCAGTTAGGGATCTAACCCTAACTGCCTCCTATCTATTCGATGAGGTAAATTAAAATGTACAATATTTACAAAATTACAAAATATGCTAAAAATAGTAAATCACTAACTATATGTGTTTATCAACTACTGACAACTAACTAAATGAATAACTGACTTATAGATCTTTTGCTGCTTCAGCTAGCAGAGCGATACCATCTGATGCTTGGTCTTTCTTCTTATCTTTCTTCTGCTCCTGCTCCATGTCATTTTTTCTTCTTGATGAGCTCCTTGTTTCTCTGTTGCAGGTCTTGGACTGTCTTCTCCAACTCTGTGCAATGCATGTCAGTAGCTCTTTTTCTCTTGAGTGCTTCTTTTGCTTCTGCTATCAGCTCCTGAAAATTGTCATTTACATCTTGTATAACTTCTCTCGACCTTCTGTTAGCCATCATTAATCCATCATTGACCTCTTGCATGTAACTCATATGATGTTTGTACTGCTCAACAGTTTTCTGCAAATTCTCTCTGTCAGAGTCAACTAGTTTCTCTATGATAGGATCTTGTTCCTCATCAGGTCTCCAAGGTATATCAAGTTTTTTGAAGATTTCAGCCTCTTCAATTAACAGGTCTGCAGGAGTGTCTTCAATGCTAGGATTTTTCTCACCTATTGCTTCAATTAAAGGAGCTTCTTCTTTTGATTGTGACTCCTTTTTGTCTAATTCTAGTTTATCATCCATGGAAACCTCATCTAGGACAGTAACTTCATTTGTATTTAATTTGGGATTGAGCAATTTCTTCATTTTCAGTCTTAGCTTGTTCTTTGACCTAGTTTTAGGTCTCCAAAATGATGTTGCTTCTCCCATCATTTTCAACTCCTTCCCTTGATGCTGGATAGCAGCCAACTCTACTACTTCAAGTTTATTCCTTTTTCTGTTAGGTTTTGTTGTTTTACTTTCTGAAGTAGGGATTTCTTTTCCTGTTTCAATCTTGACTTCTGTTTTGGAGATGGGCTGCTCTTCCTCCAATAAATATCCCTCATCATCTGAGAGAATGGTGATAGGGCTTCTCTGTTGAGTTTTAATCTCCTCCTTAGGTACAGCAACCTTTCTTATATCAACAGTTTTCACTTCATGAGAATCCTCTGCAGGTGCCAAATTCTGTTCATGTTGCTCTTTCTCATCTACAAACAGTGAATACTTGCCTTTAGGACTGGCTGAGAACAGTTTTGGTTCACTATCCTCCTCCACATGCTCTGATGCTTCCTCAACTTTGACCTCTTCCTTATCTTCAAGTTTTGGCTTCTGACTTAATTTTTTCATCAATACTTTACCCTTGTCTGCTTGCCTCTTAGATTTCTAATCTACAAAGCCAGACCAAAAGATGAAAAAATCCCAGGTCTTCCCTTCATGCTGCAAAACAGTGCTAGTAATTAACTTGATTAGCCCATGGTGAAAAATAAACTGAGAAGAATGATCTATCAGCCCTTTCACCCTATTGGACATCTTCTGCAAGCTTTTCAAAAAGAAGAATGCCAGGTTCATCTTGGACACCCCCACCATATGCTGAAGGAATATGAAATGGTACTTGTATACATAAGCATACCTGCCCTCGCAAGTAACATAGCTCTGCAATATTCTGATTGGCTCAACCCATTCCTTTCTGAAATTTTGAATAAGGACGCCTTTATTCCAATCAGGGGTGACATTTGGTAAAAGATATCTTTGTGGATGAAAGTCAAAAGGCAGTTTCTTAAACCATGGTTCACCCTCATCCTTAATCCCTGTAGCTTATGAAATCAGCTTCACTGTCAGCTTGAATTTAAGAGTATCAAAAATCACCATGTCAGTTTTAAAACCCTGAGCAAACTTACAGGACACCTATGCATTGTACCCATCTATCTTCTTGAAAAAGTCCATCCAACCAGCTTGTTGAAACAACTCAACACACCCAGGGAGTTTTTCAATCCATCCTACATCAATAGGTTCAGCTTTGTTTATCTTACCACTCTTTCCCATTCAGTCACTGCAAACTGAACAACTTTTAGGGTTCTTAAATTCAGTTTATTTTAGTTCTCAGGAATCTTAGTATCAAAATGATCATCCAGTCTCAAGTCTTTAGCTCCTTGCAGCTTCTATATCACTACAACCTTGGCTTTGACAGAGTCATATTTCATTAAGAAACTGCTATCTTCAACCCTCACTTCAGCCTGTCGCCTCAGAGCATCAAAAATAGCTATTTTTCTGGCTGAAATTGCATTTAAAAGCACAATTTAACCTTTCCTTTGGTCAATTTTGACAGAGTAAGCCCCAGTGAAAAAACCCCAAATTTACAGTTATATTGGTTTTTCAGGAAATACCTATAAATTGCTCAACTGCATTTATTTAAAATCATGAATTGAGTTGTCAAATGAGTCACCTTGGATGTACAGACGTCCTTCAACGTTTAATTTAACTGCTAGCAACGAAATTAGGAAGCCCTAATTTCCCGTGAAGCCATCAACAACTCTCCTTTGTTCAGCGGCGACAATGTCCGGTTTTTTAGTGGTTATGGCTACTCCACTAATTCCTTCGTCTTTGAATGTGCCTGTAAGTGACAAATTTATCCCACATTTACCTCAAACCATACTGCTACCTGTCAAAAGGAATTACATCTCAGTTCATGATGAGCACGATTTCCTCACAACATGTAACCACTTGGAATCATGATGTTCCATGCATTAGCACGTAACGAATTCTCCAGAACATGTAATTAGTCACTCATCATTTCAAACGTGCCAAGATTTGCTAAAAGATCGGAGGAATTTTGGAGTCGCGATATTCTTGTAGCGTGCCTTTGGTGATTTTGTGCTCCAGCGCTACAAGAATAATTTTAACACTGTTTTGGTGCTTTTTAGCAGCTTTTGGTCATTTTGCATGTGGTTTAAAAGCTGAACCATACTCATGATGCTAAATGTGACCTCATTATTCAATAATATGACTTTTAAAAACCCTTCAATACCTAAAGGAGAAAAAACAAAATAAATCTAAAGACAAAAAACATAAAAATTAAATCAAATATCAAAATTTCCTATAGTAATTGAAAAAATAAAGTCAAAGAAATAAGCAAATTTGATCAAAAAGGTTATCAAGCTGTTAAAAGGTAAAAACAAATTCCTGACATAACACAGCAGAAACAATCAGGTACATATTTCTGTCAAAACAGAATTATTTTTGGAGCACCTTCATTCATGGCTTTCGGAATTTAGGGTTTCGGAGAAAGTTAGAATTTTTGGAATCGGAATCCACAGCTGTATGCTACTGATGAAAAATGAAATTTAGAGACCAAGATCGAATTTTTTGGTTGGGTAGAAGACCAGGCTTGATCAAACCCCATTTCGGGATTTTGATCGAAAAGATGGAAAATTAGGGCTTCAGCAAAAGTTGGAATTTTTGAAGTCTGTAACCACGGCTGGAAGCTCCTCAGAAAAATAAGAGTTTAGAGCCTTGGATCGAACCTGTTGATTGGACATAAGGGTGGGCTTCATCAAACCCTAGTTCGGGTTCCTGTCCAGAAGATCCAGAAGTTTCGAAGGCAATTTTGAGGAGTCAAATTTTGGAGATTTCAAAATTGAAGTATGCTAGTTTGATCATCTCAGCAAGACACATCCTTCCATCCATTCAGAAGTGTGAAAGTCAACGATTGAATTTTTAGGGTTTCTCTAGCAAACCCTAATCAAGATCCAGATCAAGTTTCAGGGGGATTCGAGGCTAAGGCCTTACATAAGAATACTACAAGAAGTCTCGACATGTATGTCTTAAGGAGATGCAAGTATGTCTTGAAATCTGATTCCTAATAAAGTTCATAATATGTCTATCTTCGTATTATTTATTATTGCAATCTTGATTAATGTGAGAATTGTCTTATCACCTTAGTAACAGTATGAATGCATGTGAATGATAGAAGACATTCATTGATAAGGGCTATATGATTGTACTAATACACTGTGGTGTTGTATGAGGTTGATGTTGTCTGCTAACAAGATACAGGTACATCACAAAAGACAAATCAAGTTCCATGACCATGAAGACAAAGACTCATCCATAATCTTTGATCACATAGAAGTTCTACTTACAAGGTATGTATGACTTTGTTCTATTATGATTAACCTATGAGATATGCAGGTTCCAGCATAGGATCTCTAAATCATTGAAGAGAACAAAGAAGATATTGATTAGGTATGTTAGACATAACTAAGAAGGTATACTAATCCAGGTATGTTTTCCTATGTCATGTTAGAATCTTACCTTGTGTTAGGATCCCTTATATAAGTATACCTGGTATGATTGGTTATGTTTATTCATAAAGTTAGTAATCAAGGGTTTATGCATATTGTGTCTCTTATCTTGGTTGATGATTTAACTAACCAGATCAAACAAGAATATGTATGAGTAAAAGAAGACTTCCCTGAAACCTTGAATATTATCTATAATCATGACTATACATATTCAAGATTATTTAGAACTATAATGTTTTGATAACTTTGAAATATACTAATGAATGTATATTTGTGTATGAGATCATGAGGATGACACTTGAGCATGCACAGTTGTACATAATGAATAGAAGTTCAAAAGACATATAGAAGATCAAGCGGGAGGCAACCACACTAACATAAAAGATAAGTATTTAAGTTGTTATTTGAAATAGTAAATGATATTGTCTGTAATAAGTTGTATGCATATTTGTATTCCTATAATATATCATGCTGAGTGTAAACATTCATAGAGCATTGAAACAGTATACTACTAATATGCATATGATTGGTAAGTTGGACAAACATTCCATTGTTGCTTGTCTAGAATGAAACCTCTTTGCTGACATGCTGAGAGCTGTGCACAATCTCGATAGTATGTTCTGGTAGAGATGGAAGGCATCTAGATAGCCACTGTATGCATACAGGATATGGAAAAGTGTTATGCCAAAGTATTGGTCAAGATAGTTGCATAACTATGTAAATGATATCTGTATGCATAATAGGTTATCATGATTTCATGATTATGAAATATCACTAATCATGTACTTAATTTTTATTTGTAGGAAAGATCATGAAGAATGATGAACACCGAACAAGCGATGGATGTTCAACAAAAGGTTTTACAAATCAAACACACTATAGAAGGCTCGTGGCTAGAAGATTCTCTTAGAAATAGGAAGAGAATCATGATGAGATGTTTGCTCCAAGTTGCTAGATAAGACCGTTATCTTAATAATGTAATTGAAGAAAGCTCTGTTCGGATACCCAGGATCGATAGTGATCACCATGGGTGATGTGGATCTCAACCTTTGCTACAAGATTGAATATGGTTTCTATACACAAATGACATGGATGCAAGAAGGAACTCACCACAGAGTTCGAATGATGTTGAGGCTTATATCAGTAGACCCATCTGACGAGAGATGGCACAGACAGATGGTTGTAGAAATGAAAATGAAAGATCTCAGATTGATGCATTACTTCCTAGGTCTGGAAGTATGGCAAGGCTTAGAAGGAATCTTTCTCAACCAGGGAAAGTATGCCGAGAAATATTAAAAGGACTAGAGGTGTTGGAATGGCCACTCTCATGGTTTCCAACTTGAATTTTTTAGGGGATGACTCATCAGAGTTAGTGGATATAACTCTGTACAGTCAAATTATTGGGACATTGATGTATCTAACAAATACTAGGTCAGATATATGCTTTGCTGTGAACACCTTGAGTTAGTATCTAGTGGAAACTAGATGTGTTCACCTGATAGTTGCAAAGCATGTGATGAGGTACCTAAAGGATATGATAGACCTTGATCTATGCTATCTTGGAGATCATGACTTCAAATGGCTACACAGATGTTGATTGAGCAGAAAGTGTATCAGACAGATAGAGCACATCGAGAGGATGTTATTGTCTGAGATCAGCCATGATCTTGTGGTTTAGTAGGAAGCAGTCCAGTGTGGCTCTCAACACAAGCGGAATATATGGCTGCTTTCTCTACTAGTTGTCAAGAAGTATGGCTTCAGGATTGTTTGACTTAGAGATAGACCCAACTGTGATCCTATGTGACAAACAGAGTTGTATCAAGATGATAGAGAATCCAATGTTCCATGATAAGTCAAAGCACATAGGGATCTAACAAGATATGGTGCAGAAAGGAACTATAGAGTTTGAATTTGTAACAGGTTACCGATGTACTAACCAAACCTCTACCTCAAGTGAACAAGTTACCAACATACTAACCAAACCTCTACCTCAATAAAAGTTTGAGTATTTCCGAGACAAGCTTAGAAGGACCCTCCTCGAAAGGGGGAGTGATGTGGTCACTGATGATGAGATTGCCTCATCAACAGCAAGGTCAATGATGTGGATACTTGTTTACTACACTTGGATACTTAGATCATTTAGACTTAGGACTCTTATGCTTAGAATATTTTTTACTTGCTTTTACTTTGATGATTGATGTATCGATGAGGATACATGTTTTGTCGATGTATCAATGAGGATACATGTTTTGTCGATGTATCAATGAGGATACATGCTTTGTTGATGTATCGATGAGGATACATGTTTTGTTGATGTATCGATGAGGATACATGTTTTGTTGATGTATCGATGAGGATACATGTATCAATGAGGATACATGCTTTGTTGATGTATCGATGAGGATACATGTTTTGTTGATGTATCGATGAGGATACATGTTTTGTCAATGTATCGATGAGGATCGATGAGGATACATGTTTTGTTGATGTATCGATGAGGATACATGTTTTGTCGATGTATCGATGAGGATACATGTTTTGTGGATGTATCGATGAGGATACATGCTTTGTGGATGTATCGATGAGGATACATGCTTTGTTGATGTATCGATGAGGATACATGCTTTGTCGATGTATCGATGAGGATACATGTTTTGATGATATCTGTATTGATAAGGATACAAGTAGGGATTGTATCATCCCCGAACTTCGATCCCTTGAATTGATCCGTAGACGTATGGTCTCTGAGAATGAAGTCCTTAGTGGACAGGTAGGGATTGTATCATCCCTGGACTTTGGTCCCTTGAATTGATCCGTAGACGTATGGTCTCCGAGAATGAATTCCTTAGTGGACAGATGGGGATTGTATCATCCCTGGACTTTGGTCCCTTGAATTGATCCGTAGACGTATGGTCTCCGAGAATGAAGTCCTTAGTGGACAGATGGGGATTGTATCATCCCTGGACTTTGGTCCCTGAATTGATCCGTAGATGTATGGTCTCTGAGAATGAATTCCAAAGTGGACTGATGGTGATTGCATCATCCCGGAACCACTAGTTCAAAATGTACATGATGGGGATTGCATCATCCCGGAACCACTAGTTTAAAATGTACGTGATGGGGATTCCATCATCCCGAAACCACTAGTTCAAAATGTACGTGATGGGGATTGCATCATCCTGGAACCACTAGTTCAAAATGTACATGATGGGGATTGTATCATCCCCGGACTTCGGTCCCTTAATTGATCCGTAGACATATGTCTCCGAGAAAGTGGTCCTTAGATTTTGTCTAAGTTGATGAGTGGATTGTATCATCCCTAGACATGTTATGGTGTCTTAAATGATGATGTGGATACTTGTATTGGTGTGGATACTTGTATTAATGATATGTATACTTATATTGGTGTGGATACTTGTATTGATGATATACTTGTATTGGTGTGGATACTTGTATTGATGATATGTATACTTGTATTGGTGTGGATACTTGTATTGATGATATACTTGTATTGGTATGGATACTTGTATTAATGATGTGTATACTTGTATTGGTGTGGATACTTGTATTGATGATGTGTATACTTGTATTGGTGTGGATACTTGTATTGATGATATACTTGTATTGGTGTGGATACTTGTATTGATGATGTATATACTTGTATTGGTGTGGATACTTGTATACTTGTATTGATGAGGATACTTATGCTGTAGATCAAGATGATCCAGATGCTGTAGATCTTGATGATCCAGATGCTGTAGATCGTGATGATCCAAATGTTGTAGATCGAGATGATCCAGATAGATTGAGATGATCCAGATGCTGTAGATCGTGATGATCCAGATGTTGTAGATCGAGATGATCCAGATGTTGTAGATCGAGATGATCCAGATGCTGTAGATCGTGATGATCTAGATGTTGTAGATCGTGATGATCCAGATGCTATAGATTGAGATGATCCAGATGTTGTAGATCGAGATGATCCAGATGCTGTATATTGTGATGATTTAGATGACGATGCTGCTGATCATGATGATCCAGATGACGATGATGTTGATCGTGATGATCTAGATGACGATGCTGCAGATTGTGAT
Source organism: Larix kaempferi (assembly GCA_027924585.1). Classification (NCBI taxonomy): domain Eukaryota; kingdom Viridiplantae; phylum Streptophyta; class Pinopsida; order Pinales; family Pinaceae; genus Larix; species Larix kaempferi. The sequence goes on from BSBM01000011.1 coordinate 3,786,950, forward strand.
GATCATATGATGACGATGTTGATGATCGTGTGATGATGATGCTGATGATCGTGTGATGACGATGATGATGACGATGTTGATGATCGTGTGATGACGATGCTGGTGATCGTGAGGATCCAGATGATGATATTGTTGTAGCTGTTCAAGTGCTACAGAAGATAAAGACTCAATACTGAATATGTTGATGTTCCAGTATTGAAGATGTTCTAGTAACTGCTTGAGTTACTGATGATGTTGAGAAAGATTCCAATGATTTATAGATGTATCATGTATGACGTTGATGACTCCTTGCTCGTGCAGATGCTGTTATAATATCCTTCTCGTTAAGGGGGAGTGTTGAGATATTGTAACTTCAAAGAATATTATATTTGTACTTTATTATTCCATAGATGATTCATTCCTCTGTGAAGATCTTATTGTATATCCGGAGATGTTTATTCCTCTGTCGGAATGTGGTAACTTGGGTTATTAGACTTCCCTAGTGGGGGTCGGACCTGTATGTGTTATGTGGGTCAAAGGGCTGTTAGACCACCCTAGTGGGGTTGGCCCAGTTAGTTGTAATGGGGTGTTTAACCCAATGGTTAAATACGAGCCTACATGACTTGTGTAAAAGACAAGTCAGAGTAGTGTATAAATAGAGGAGGTGTATTCCTCATTTAACACACACACTCACTCACTTGAGAGTAGCGCACTTATGGAGGAGAGGTCTACTATGGTGTAGGAGGAGATCATGTCTTTGGTTTGCATCTTTGTATATTGCTGGTCATCTATATTGAGGAAGCTTTGCTGGGTTTTCTACCCCATGAGGGTTTCCCAGGATAAATCTGTGTCTCTTGTGTTTATGTTGTGCTTGTTGTTTCTTCAGTGATCCTGTATATGCTATTATTGTGAAATGCAATGTGATGCTACTATTTTCTGTCTTAGCATATTAAAGCTTAACGAGGAAGACAACAGTGGAAAAATAGTCGCGCAGTTCAAAGATTAGTACCGTGAAGAAACTGCATAGGAGTCGGAATGGTTTTCTGCGTAGATTGGTGCAGCACTCAGAGAAAAATAGCCGTTGCATAGCTTTTGAGAAAATAGTCGTTGCAGCAACCGCTCAAGCATTTAAAGGAAAGATAGCCATTCTGGACACACTGACGATAGAAGAGACAGGAGGATCTGTTCAAATTGGCCAACATACAACTCATTAAATGCAGATATAACCGTTGGGAGGCGTGGGGAGGACCTAGCTGCGCCTACAAATAACACCGCTATAGGACTCGCGGGCATTACTCAGTACTTAGAATTTTCTTGCGATCACTCCCTGAGATAGTATTCTTCTATCATCTGATTATCACAACACTTAGCTAACCAATGAATGTTCGAACCCTCCTATAGAGAAGAAGAGCTAACCATTGAAGAAGCACTTAATGTCTTTCAGTACGGGGGAATTACAGAGTTAATGAAAACCCCTGCCAAGAAGGTTGTAATCGAGCCAGGTCATGCATCCCGAAGATCACCTTGTCATAATCCGAGCATGAAGGAAAAAGGGAAAGATAAAGCAAAAGACGTAACTGCACCTCGAAGCAAGATCATAAAGATGGGCTCGTCGGCACAAAAATCACCAGTCCTTCAGAAAGAACCACTGAAACTCACACAAGATTGCATATCACCTCGGGCGTTGGACACCCCAGTCTTCAAATTGGTCAAGAGTGTTAAGTATGAGATCCCATTGTCACCGATCTCAAAGCATGTAGACGTTGCCAAGAACCTGCTTGGAAAAATTCCGGATTGCAAGTGGGAAGTTGTTGACCTCTTAGGCATACAAAAGGAAGAGCCCCATGTGCCTAAGTACCCACAATTCCATCATGACCAGTACATGTGCTGGAAGAAAGATGCCAAGGGTACACCTAATTTGGTTGCTGAAATCTAGCTGATGCCGGTAGTTCCGTCAGGCTTGTTAAACCTCCTCAGACTGCCACATTTTGACCGATCAGCGGAAGTTAATGCGGAGGTTTGCACACTGATGGCGCGAATCTAACAGGGATACCTATGGCTAGACAAAAACATTGATGTCAATATTGCCCTGGTCCACCGCATAACAGGTCTCAACAGGCGGGGTAAAGATCCTAAGCAGTTCTTCCAAGGGAAGAGTAAAGAAAAAGAAGCTGTTGAGAAAATGAAGAAAAGTCAGCCATTGACAAAGGGGAAAAGAAGCTTTCCCACAGAATACATTGAGGATAGAACGAAAAAATGTGTGACCCAGTTACTCGCAGGAAAAATCCTCAGAATAGCTAGGCTTCCTGAGGTGCCTCCGGCACAGTATTACTTGGTGCCGCAGCAGCTGTGGGCACCGAGTTCAATTAGTGTCAATTCCTTCTGAATGAGTTCTTCGATGAACTCAATGATACCTAGGAAAACGGTGGACAGTTCCACTTCACATGGCTCATCATCCTCATCGCCTTTTTCTAATGGAAGGATCCCAGGGACTATGTGGGGATTAACATAGAAACCAATGATCCCAAAGGATTCCGGTATGCCAACCTCTAGGAAAATGTCATCGCACAGCGACAGCATGCGACAACTGAGGTGTTCTACCAATATTATACTCAGTTGCGCGATGTGATTTTCTGTACACCCCGCATCACAAAGTAGATAACGTCGAATTACATTCGTGTTCTAGACTTCAGCACAGACATGCGATTGTGATGCACCTGCAACAATTAATTAATAAGAATATGCAAAATAGCAGAAATGACAGAACTCAGAATCACTTTTATATTGATCACGGGCCACTTCGAGGGGGAAACCTCCTTTGAGCAAGCTCAATACAATTAACTTCACGGTGCCTTCAATGACCTCAACACACACTTATATACTAAGTCTATGCCCAATACTATGAGTCAAAACCATGGGACATATAATACTACGGGACGACTTACAAAGCATATGCATCCAATACTATGGGCTAATATAAACTACGGATCAACAAATACTATGGGACGACTTACAAATCATATGCGTCCAACAACAATATACTAACATAGTAAAGAGAAGGGTTGCCATAGGTTCCTAACATCCCCTCTCCCTTAGAAAAAGCTTTGTCCTCAAAGATTTGGTTGGAGAAATTGCTGCAGAATCTGAAGGAGTGGTTCCTCGGTAGCATCCTCGGGTTGCATTTCGAGCCACTGATGCCTTTGGAGTGTCAAGGAGGATTGCTTGGAAGGATGTAGATGAAGAAGAACCCTGTCCGCTGGGTGGAAAATGCGCTCAGAACGGTGCTGATCGGCTTGTTGTTTCAGGTGAATTCTGGCCATGTGAAGATTGTCCTGCAGAATGAGCAGAATCTGATCGCGGTTGCGAAGAACCGAGTCAATTTCCTAAACTGGGGAGCTGCTAAGTGTGTATGGAAGAAGAACTGGCGGTGTTTTTCCATAGACTGCTTCATATGGTGTCCTTTGAGATGTGGTATTGTACCACTACAGCGCTGCTAGGAAATCCATAGAAATAGTTGGCCAAAGCTGTGTAGGGATGGGAAAGGGTTTGAGAAATCCTGAAAGGAGTTTCATTTCACCCTTGTTGACTTGGAAAGTATCATCGTCAGCCACCATCTGTTGAATGGTCATTTTTAGTCCCTGCGAAAAGAAGTTACGTTGTTCCTAGTCATACATTTTGCAGAACCCAGAGTGCCCTGTTGATGAAGAAGCATGGAGTTCATAGAAGAGAGAGCCCTGTTGAACATATTGCAACCAATTGGGAACAAGCAGAGAAAGAGCTGTAAGAGAAACTGGGTCATCAATTGTGCGAGAAGGAGCATCTTCCACCATATTGTCCTTACCCTTCTTGTAAGTGATCACATAGGGATAACCCATGAGTTGGATAACCCATTTCAGGTGTGTTGGGGAGGAAACCCATTGTTCCAAAAAAATTTCCAGGCTCTGGAGATCAGTCTTGATGTAGAAATAATTCCCTAATAGGTATGGCTGCCACTTCTGTACTGCATGCAAAATATCCATCATTTCCTATTGAGAGGTAGATGTGGCTAAATTCTTACCGGAAAGGTCTCTTGAAGGCAGCAAGCGCATTCGTTCAGCAAAGATACCTATATATCTATCCAAGGAAGTAGTGGAGACTGTTGATGGGTGCATCTGAATGGAATTGAGCTGAGCGATGACACCATGTGAATTCTTCTTAAGGATTTTTTCCAGGCGATGTGAACTGATGATGCAGAGAGACCCTGGTTGTAAGCCCATAAATTTGTGTTGTGCCCCATTGACTTTAAACTACATCCAAATTTCAGCAAAATCCCATAAGATGGGACCAAGTGTGCATAACCATTGAACGCCCAAAACCAGATCACATCTGCCTAAGGACAAGGCAAACATGTCAGAGCATAGGTTATAATCTTCCATAGAGATACGCACATTGTGACACTTCCCCTTGCAAGGTAAGGTGCCCCCATTGGCAACCATGACTTCAAAGTTGGAGCAAGGATGGACAAAACAATCAGCCTGTTTGGCAATCCGAGGGTCAATGAAGTTATGAGTGCTACCAGAATCAATGAGTATTGTAAGAGGGAGCTTCTTGAAGTATCCCCTGACCCGCATTGTTTGTGGGGTGGTGACGTCTGTTACAGCATGGAGAGAGATCTCGGGTGGGTCGTCCTGAGATGGTGTGTCAATAGGCGGGTGTTGAATGTTGACCTGATCATCGACTGTATTTGTAGCTTCTTCACCAAGTTCTAAGGTAGGCGGAGAATCCACATCCAAGAGATAGAGCTTTTGTTGAACACGTCTATGTCCCCGAGTGAATTTCTCATCACAATTATAGCAAAGCCCTTTTTGTCGGCGTGCCTGCATTTCTATTTCAGACAAATGCTTGATAGGAGTTGGTTGAGGAGAAGGCGTGATGGGAGGTCATTGGGAACCCATATTTCTGAAGGGAACAAAGGTGGGTTTGGAGCATTTTTGAGCTGCGATCTTGTCCTCGGCGAGCTTAGCCAACCCTAGGACTTCCATCATTGTGTTGGGACAAAATATTTTGACCTCTAAGCGGATTTCATCCTTGAGACCACTGATAAAACAACTCCTGTAGAATTCATCAGATAATCCTTCTGTGTGATTGCCCAATTTCTCAAATTCTGTCTAATACTCTCTCACTGTGCCAATTTGGTGAAGTTTAGTGAGTGCTCCTGTGAAATCATCAAAAGCACTAGGACCAAATCGTGGCAAAATGAGTTGGCAAAAATCTGTCCAATTTGGATCGGGATGAGCTTTGATGTACCAACGGTACCATTGAAGGGCTTCCTGTTCCAAATGAAAGGATGCAAGTGGAACTTTTTGGGCATCAGAAGTATTATGTAGACTGAAATATTGTTCTGCTCGATATATCCATCCACTCGAATCAGTACCATTGAAGCGAGGAAAATCAAGCTTCGGCCCATGAAAATTGTTGGAAGAAGAGAACCCGGTGGCTGCAAAAGATTCTGGCTGTCTGGTATTGTTCAAGGCTGAATGTTGAAGATGGAGGCTGAGAAAATTTTCATCTAGATCTTGGAGTTTGGTTTGGATGGCTACAAGTGCTTCCTCCATGGTGTGTGCTCCTGCACGGGTGACAACCATAACCAGGTTTTTTTTTTTCCAGAAATGGATCGGCAACAGCGGCGCAGACGGGATCCGCAACAGATGGATCTGCAACGACGCGAAAGGGATCGAAAACAGTTGTCTGAAATGGCGACTGGATCTGGAACGACTTTTAGAATAGATCTGAAACAGATGGATCTGGAGTGGAAGTGATCAGCAACAGTTCAACTGAAAATATATATGGACCCCAGGTATGTGCGACTTCCTAACAGTTCATGGGTTTCACTCGGCTAGCAATGCTGTCTGACGGCTTCCGTATTGGGGCAGTACCCCTCACTCCACGGCTCAGGTAAAACTGATAACCACTTTGCCACAAATGACAGCTCTTGGTTTACCTCACGGGTGGGAACTAGTGAATCAAGTAGGGGTCGTTGCCCTTTTCGCTGGCAAGTCCTCTCAATGGGCCAGCTACTTCGGGGTTCCTGTGGTACTCCTCACAATGAGTTTTAGGGCTTACGCCCAAGTACTTCCCACAGTTAAGCAGATAGGGATTATTCTCAAATCCGAACCTGCAACAGATGCGAAAAAAAAATTTGGCAGAAATTTCACCCAGCGAGCCCAAGAAAGTGCTCTGATACCAGATGTGATGCACCTGCAACAATTAATTAATAAGAATATGTGAAATAGCAGAAATGACAGAACTTAGAATCACTTTTATATTGATCACGGGCCACTTCGAGGGGGCAACCTCCTTTGAGCAAGCTCAATACAATTAACTTCACGGTGCCTTCAATGACCTCAACACACACTTATATACTAATTCTATGCCCAATACTATGAGTTAAAACCATCGGACATATAATACTACGGGATGACTTACAAAGCATATGCGTCCAATATTATGGGTCAATACTATGGGCTAATATAAACTATGGATCAACAAATACTACGGGATGACTTACAAAGCATATGCGTCTAACAACAATATACTAACATAGTAAAGAGAAGGGTTGACATAGGTTCCTAACAGCGATGTATATTCATTGCACCAAAGGCAAAAATGAAGAACCCAGAGTGGTTCCCAGGTAACTACCACATGTATGAGGAGGATATTGAAGCCCTCATGAAGGATTGGCCCACCGAATTCTATGTGGAAGTCATGGATGTTGAGACAAACTCTGAAGAGGATGAGCCAATCCCACTAGCATGCCCGATTATTGAAGAAACTGGCAAGCGCAAAGAGCCAGAGACTCCGCAGAAGCCAAGGCAAGAAAGAAGGTGAAGGCTACAAAGATTCAATCTGAGGCAGTCCTAAATGAAGATGATTATGAGATGATAGCCGAAATAGTTTTAGAACAAATGAAGGAGCTCATGGCGGCTAAAGATAAGAAGGATAAGGTCATCCAGGATGACCTGCAAAAGACGTGGCTCGCAATGCAAGGCCTGATGAAGAAAATGGACGATGTCCAGAAAAGCCTTACCTTTCCGTGAGAAGCAGGAGCCGAAGGGAGGTCAACAGGGACCTCGCCACAAGAACCGCCATAGCTAGCAATAATGCTGTCGTCAAAGACCAAAATTTTCCACGTCAACCCATTGGTTGTTGCACTGCGAATGGCAGAGCAGTTGGTCTTAGACACAAAGGGAGTCAAGCGGGTAGATCTCGACTTGGAAAAAAACCCCTTACCGGGATTGCACTTCATCCACATGCATATCGTCGAGGAGATGCATGACCGAACAGTAGAGTCAATTAAGTCACAAGCGGAGCTCACCACAACAAACAGATAGCTCGAGTTGCACGCAGACATGCAGCTACGAAATGAACAGGACTGATGATGGAACTTGGAGACTACCATATCTAATGTTGCGAAGGATATTGAAGGCCAAGCTAGTTACACCGTCCACGGAACAAAGTGAGACAACTGCAGCAGCAAGTGGCTCAGGGACGAGCCACATGTAAGTGTTAGGGGCATGTTGAGCCTGGCCCAACAGAGCCATTTTTTATAACATTTTGGAGGCTAGATGGAGCTGAGCTGAGTGCAGCTCAGAAAATAAGTAAATTTTGGCTAAGTATTGGGAGTGCTGCAAAGATGTGCGCAGTATCGAGTTTTGAAGGATGTTGCAAAGGTAGTAGGCCACATGGAGCCAGTAAAGTTGTGTATTGGACGGAGGATGACCAGATGGAGTAGATAGACCGATGATGGTCTACTTTTGGTAAGACTACTGGAAAGATGCTGATTTGAGGGCATAAGCAGATCAGGAAGCCGGCCGCCTGTATGAGTCCGTTAACCAGAGGGTGGATCAGGAAAGTGACAGTTCGGTGTACAGTAGAGTACATGACCATTAAGGGGAAAACGGTGGATGGAAAGCGACTAGGAGCCGATCCAGTTGTACGTGGCCAATAAGGGATGGATGGCTTGAAGAGAGAGCAACTGGGAGATAAGCCTGTTGCACGAGTCCGCTAGTGGAAGAGCGGCTCGAAGTGGATGACCTGTTGGTGTGCACGCAACAGGAAGGCTGAAAGCGACGGGTATAAGGCGTGGAGAACTGCCACAACAACAAAATCACTATCAGAAGCCAACATGACGGTTCAGAGGGGCCGTAGTGGTTTGGAAACCCTAAGGTTTTCGGTCTTCAATTTTGTAAAGACACGACCTTCGGGCGTGATCTATTCAAGAAGACCATTTTTCTATAGGAAGGGTTGGTCGTGGTTGCTCATTGTTAGTGATAGTTATGGTGATCATATTGTATTGTAATATCTTTTGAACCAAGAATACATCGTAAAGGCTCTGTAGCTGAGTGCGCAGAGACCTATCCGAGCAAGAAGAGAGTCGCAGCTGAGTGCGCAACAAAGAACTATGACCCTTCCTTAAAAGAAATATCAAACATAGTTCTTGTGGAAGTAGCTTCCCATCCGGGGGAGTGCGCCACGTTAAATAGTGTGTTATGTGACTGAATGCTTATATGTGTGTTTATATTTATCTGTTCTGTAGTTGAATGTCTGGATATTTGCTTACAGTCTGTTATGAGAAGGCTTTTATATGCATTCGCCATCAAGAGAGTATGGAATGATATGTTAAGTCTGCATGAATGGATGTATAGTTAATATTAGCTTTGCTTCTAGGGACAGTAATTATATCATCTGTTTGAGTATGGGGAAAGTTGCTCACGTATTTGAATGGTTGCAGTCGACGAATGTATAATAGTTAGTCTGCACCTGGGGATTATGCTTAAAATAGTAACATATTAAGTGTGTGAGGAAGCATTAAGTAGTAAGTTAGTTAAGTGTATGACTGAATGGATGAATGATATTCAACTCATTGCCTTAATCCTTTGCAAATAGTCCAAGTGTAGGGAGTCAAGCAGCGGTGCTCACAGCATAGCATTAAGTCTCGCAGTAAGGTAGAAGATGGTGGTGCGGGCCGCGGTGTTGACCCTCGCTGCGCAGTCTGACCCTCGCAGCGTACAACCGGTGCGCTGCAGCGAACTTCGTCACCATCATCATCTCATCACTTACTGTAGACATCTGAGTCCGCAATGCCCCATTAGACACACCCCGGGTGAGACCTCATCCTGCTCGCAGGCTGTTGCTGAAAGAGCCGGTGCGAAGGGGTTTTGTTGGTTTAAGGTAACCACATAGAACCTGGGTCTTCATAAAACCCCTGGTCAGCATTTGTATAGCCAACACTTCCTTTCATGCTCACTAAAAGTATCTGAAAGAGCATCTACTTGGTATAAGTTTACCCCTTTTCCGGACCCTGTAGACTAATTACGAAAAATTAATACTCTAGTCACATTGGCTAGAAGAGTTCTCCATTTGCATCATTTTGCTTTTTCAGGCCTTGGAGACTAACACACGAAAAAGAACACCATTGGAGTCTACTTACTTTTTTTAGACTCTCTAAAACTGAAAGTAACCATGAGCAATCACTGTCTCGGGCTTGCATAAATCCACAGGACAGTACCATTTTAGAGCAAACTTGTATCCCTTCTTGGAGCTCATTAAACCACAAAGAAGGACCCAATGGTGCTTTTCGGCACAACAACAGATCATGTCTACTCACATGGAATCTTCCCCATCCTGGTCGCCTTTGTTCAGAGTATTCTGTAGTGTGTCACCTTGAGAGTCTCCCAAAAGCATCCATCATCTTGTCCCCCCAGAGTCACTCCAGTATACAATACATATCCCTAAGCTATGATCCCCGCACCTGAAAATCAGTTTCCCATGCTACCAGGTCAACCACCATGTCATCATACTCTGAACAAAGGAAGTTTGAGTCCACGCACTCTATGACCCCAGTTCTTCTCCATCCCCACAGTATGTCAGTCCTACCATCAGTACTACCACACTTCAGTTGTACACCCCGCGCTCCTATCAAGGAAACATCATTTCCTTGATAGTTGCTGGTCTCCCTCTGTCGACGCCAACCAAATCTATTCCGGAGGATAGATCTAGAGGTCCCTGTGTCTTGGACTCATCACCATTTGTGATGAGTGACTACGGATCATTTCGAAAGGATTCCTCAGTGCCTCTCCAAATGATTGTTTCTCACATGCTCAACTCCAACACCTTGATCGCATCGTTGAGACTCATACAGGGTATCGATCCTTCCAATTATTTGTTGAAGACCCCGGATATCACTGGACTCTACTACATTTGAGAGTCTAATTGAGGAAAACAGCCAGTTACATTTTCCTATGGATATCCGGGTTGCGCTTGGCGACAGTATTCAGATATGCCCTAGTTTTATACTCCCTCGAGTATATAGTTACAAATAATCCTAAGAAGTTGACTCACAGTCATTGAGTCCCTACAGATGTTGGACACCTTCAGTTTCAGCAGTTCATCAACCCTTCTGATACCTTATTCAGAATGGTTGTTGCTTTATTCCAGTATATCAGTTATTGAGATCAGTAATGGTATGACCATGAGTACGTCCCAACATTGTGTCCCCTCTGGACCATTATGATGTACCAACATATTTTTATGTATTATTCAGGTCCCCCTTCTTGGGACTAATTGTTATGTATTTGTCTTGATACGAGCATGGATATGCCCGTGTCGTCCATTTTAAAAGATTATTCCTCATTCATTTTGAGGCCATGTATTTTTTTCCGTTTTTGCAGCTTCCAAGGGGTCGTTGTTCCAGTTTCCAATTGGTCTCTTCTCTTCTCCAATCCCCAGGAAAAAGACAAAAGAACTATGATGTCTATCAGCCATACGATAAGCTCCTGCCCTCACACTTCAAGGGGCAATCTGTTAACACCCAAAAAGTGCTCACTAGCTCATTCCCTTATTCACATGACCCATTTGTCCACTTTTCCATCATTTGAGCCTCTAAAACCATCAAAAGGTCACCAAAAAGACCACAATACACCTTTTTTCCTCTCAAAATATGTATTTTTCCTCAAAAAAACCCTCAAAAAGGGTCCAAAATTCCCAAAAAATATTAAAAGGGAATAAAAATGTTAAAAATATTCAAAAAAGGAAAAAGAGGGAAAAAGAGACCTAAACCATGTTGGTTAATACCATTGGTTTCCTCAAAACCATAATGGTATTCCCCATCACCAAAAACTATAAAAAGGTGATAGGGGCTCCTCACTTTCCATCCACATTTCATCCTATCCTTATGCTGCCAAATTCCCTTTGAGAGCCATTGCCTCCCATTTCGAATTTGAAGATCCCCATTGAAGCTTTGGAGAAGAAAAATACATTGGACATTGGAGATTCTCAACCTTGGAGTTGCTCAACACCCATCATCCTCAACATTTGAGGTAATACAAAATCAAATATTTTTCAAGTTATTGTTCTTCCATAGATCTTATTGCTTATGTTTCGAAATCTAGTTTTTTATTTATTTGCACATGCTTATATTAGATCAAATTATATTAGTTTATTCATAGTTGTTTTTGTTTTATATTGAAACTGCTATTACAAGTTAATAGGTGCATTTTTAGCACATGCTTGGTTGAAAAACCAAGCAACAGGTACAACATCTCCTTTGTGTGATAGGCTGGTGATTTTATGGATAATTTCACCATTAATTTCGACGGGGACATCAAAATAGAACTTACCATTGTGATAACAGCTAACGATGAACTGTACAATGATATCTTTTATCCCTCCAAAACTTTCCAAGAGAGGTGCCATCATGTAATGTAAAATTGTAGCATTCTTCAGCCTCTATGCTTCCTCCCTCCAACAGCTGTCTGATTCCTTCCCCCAATCTTGAATTTCGTTCCATGTTCTCTTCCATCTTATTTCTAGAAACTTAACATTCCAAATGATTTGCAGTCTTATTTCTAGCGGAGATTGCTCTTTTTCTAGCTCTCTGACCTTTGTCGCAGCGGCCCTAGTTGACGCTTGAGTTTTCCTTGGATCCAGGGTAGATTCAGGGTTCAATGGTGTGAGATTCGTTTCTACAGGGTCGGGAGCTTTGTATCTTGGAGTTCGATTTCTTGGCAAAAGAGTGCCCAAGATTCCTCGAGCTCAGGATTTATGGTGGAGCTACTTGGCACAGGGGAGCAGGACGTAGAGTCCTGTATTAATGGTGGATTTGATGATGGCATTAAATTGAAATGACAGGCTATCGACGCCCTATCAAGTGTGTTGCCTCTAGGGTCGCGAATACTTTTTTCCTTTGCCTCTTTATCATCATGATGGTGTGGTACCTCTCTTGACATGTCATGTCGACGGACTTCTCTTGTCAGGTTTTATCGGTCTGGGTTTCATTGTTTCTGTCATGTCTATTCTTCCTCAGCAACTCGTCGACGCTCTTGTCGGTGTCTATAGTATCGACAGTTGTGCATCATTCTTTTTTATTAGATTTGTCCATCCTTACTCTGCCAATGTCTCGTCAGTCTGGATTTGAATTACCTTGTTGTTTGATTGATTGCTTATAGTACTTTCTCTCATTCAGTTATTTGTAACCGTTTTTTTTTTTTCATGACTTGTACCTTTTTAGTCGGGCACCATTTACTATTCTTGAAAACACTACCTTGTAATGTTTTCAGTCGAACTGAACTGTTGGGGTTTATTACTTCGACAATATAGGGCCCCATCCACTCCATGTGCAACTTCTTTGGTTTCCCTTTTACACGGCTACTATAAAGCAATGCCAAGTCACCAACTGGCAGATTCTTTCATTTGATGTTTCTATCATGCCAAGCTTCCTGTTGATGTTTCTAGATTTGTTGGTGTTCTATTGCCATCTATCAACTTTCATCTAATTTCGATAGTTGTAATAGTTGTTCTTGTCATGCATCTTCGACATTGATGTGTAGTATTGCTGCGATTATCGATGCATGTCGTTGGAATGGAATAACTGCTTCTTTCCCATAGAAAAGTGAGAAAGCCGTTTGACCCATCGTTCTTTTGTACATTGTTCTGTATGCCTAAAGAACAACAGGTACTTTATCATCCCAGTTGTCCTTCTCCATGTTGCACACTTTTGTCAGTCCTTTTGTGATTGCTTTTTTAAATGATTCCACGGCGCCGTTAGATTGAGGATGATATGCTGTGCTTATTCTGTGATCAATTGCAAACTCCTTTGTTAATGCTTCAATAGTTTTGTAAACAAAATGCATACCTTGGTAGCTTAGCAAAGTTAGAGGGCATCTGAAATGTGTAATGATGTTTTCATAGATAAATTTGGCAGCAAATTCACTAGAACATGTCTCGACCGGTTCTGATTCTGCCCATTTGGTGACATATTCTACAACAGTGATAAGATATCTTGCACTTGTCCGTCTGCCAATTACTGGAAATTGTCCAATAAAATCAATTTCCCAGATTTTGAATGTTCGGCTTGGGTTAATTGGAACTAGAGGCATTTCTGTTCTAGGAAGCGGTTGTCCCATATGTTGGCAACTATCACATTTAGTTACAAATTATTGACATTCTTTATGAACTGTCGGCCACCAAAGTCCATCTTGCAGAATATTCCTTGTTGTTATGTCTGCGTGATAATGTCCTCCTGCCGGTCCATAATGAGCTTCTGAGAGTATGCTTTGTCGCTCATGCTCAAGTGCACACTGACGTAATACATCATCTAGGCCATGTTTGTAGAGGAACCCATTGATCAAAGTGTAAGGTGTGGCTTTCATAGCAAGGATCTTCCTCTTCTTCTCAGGCATTCCTTCAAGAGCTTTCCCATCCTAGAAATTGTGCAATTTCTGCAAGTTCTGAAGGGACAGCTTCAATTCGAAACAAATGTGCATCTGGGAAATCATCTTCAATACCTATCGGATCCTCTCCGATGTCGATTCTCAACAGGTGGTTTGTCTCGACATTAGCCTTTCCTAGTCGGATTATTACCTCGAACTCAAATTCCTGAAACAGTAGAAGCCAACGACACAATCTTCCATGGTGCAATGGTTTGTTGACTAGATATTTCAAAGCCTAATGATATGTGTAAAACACGAAAGGATTAGCCAATAAATAATGACGGTATTTCTGAAGTGCAAATACCATACCCAATGCTTCTCTTTCTGTATTGGAATAGTTTCGTTCAGCCTTGTTCAAATTCCGACTGCTGAAATCATTAGGATAGTCCATTCCATCTTCTCCAAGTTGTGTTAAAATAGCGTTGACTGCTATTCCAGATGCATCAATATGAACATGAACTTTTACCGACCAATTTGGGAAGTGGAGGATAGGTGCTTTGACCATTTTTCTCTTCAAAGTGTTGAATGAAATGTCGCATTCCTCCATCCAGCTGTATTCCTAATCATCTTTGAGAAACTCTTCAAGAGGATATGTCGTGTTGGAGTAATTTCTGATAAACTTTCTATAGTACCCTGTATGACCCAACAGAATTCGCACTTGCTTCGGGTTGACTGGAGGTTTTAGGTTGAGAATAATTTGTATCTTTGCATAATTGACCTTGATTCCTTCTTTGCATCCTACATGGCCCATCAATATACCAATGGGAGTCACAAAAATGCACTTTTTAATGTTCAGTGATAACTAAATCTCCCGAAAACGTTCCAACATCAGTTGAAGCCATTTGCAATGATCTCTTAGCATTGTGTATATTGTCCAGTTGTCAAAGTAGATAGCCATAGTTTTGTAGATATACTCCTGAAGTGCCTTGACGAAAATACGGGAAAAGACCGCTGGTGCATTGTTCAGACCGAAGGGCATGACTTTGTACGCGAACGACCCAAACTCACACACAAATTTAGTCTTTTTCTAATCTTCTTTAGCAATAGGTACTTGATTGTACCTAGAGAATCCATCCACGAAGGAATAACACTCGTGCCCTACAACTTCATTAATAATCTCATCTGTGAAAGGAGTTAGAAAAGGGTATGTAAGTGTTACCTTGTTCAGTTTGTGGAAGTCGACACAAATTCTCATTCGTATTGGATCATGCTTCTTCGACTAAACAACCATCGGGCTCGCCCACTCTGATTGGTTGATAGGATATATGATTCCAGCTTCAAGCATACTATCGATCTCTTTTTTAACAATGTCCTTATACTTGTGAGCAAGCTTATAGGGCCTTTTCTTGATTGGTCTAACGTCTGGTTTTATATCAATTTTCATTTCACCCATTTCCTGCACAAATCCTTTCAGGTCTTTGTACACGGGAAAATACATCCTGAAATTCCTTGAGAAGGTTGGTGATTTCTGTTGTTTGTTCTTCATTCCAGTAATCGCCAATTTTTTTCCATTTTTGGTCGATCGTCATTTGAAATATATACTTCTTTTGTTTTGATTTTTGCATCCATCCATTATGGGCAACGACTGTCATTTATCGGTATTTCACCTTCCTTAATTTGTGTAAATGCTGGTGGAAAGTCTTTTTCCAATAATATTTCTGGTTCATCTTTCTCGACAACCTCCGTGCTAAAGATTGTTTTCACATGCTTCGGCGTGCTGGGGTGATCCTGTCTCCATTGAAAACTTTTCCCGTCTGACTTCTCCGTTTCTAAACTTAGTCTGTCGAATGTTGGCTTTCTTTCGGTGTTATGTTATAGTAGATCGTAGGTCGGAGAGCAATCTACTTCTTTTCTGCTAGATTTTCTGTTGGCTGCAGAAATTCTTTGATATGTTTACTCTCTTTGACCAACTTCTCCTCCTTTGGATAAAATTGGAAATCATTGATGAAATTTTCTTTCAAATCTTTCCATTTGAAAGTTTCTCCTCTCACCTCTTCCATCTTATACCATTTATTGGTAAAATCATCAAGTGTGCTAGGGAAGAGGTGAAGCCATGCCCTTTCATCTTTATAGCCCAATTTTCTCCATTCTTTTTCACAACGATTGATATGGACTTTAGGATTTTGTCCCTGTGTGAACATAAGGATGTCGGCCTGGATCGTCAGCTTCTTTCCTCCAAATATTTCGACAAAGAATGTAGACGTGCTAGTCCAGGTTTGAAGTCTCGACTGATGGGTATCCCACCATCTCACAGCTTTCCCATTGAAAGTCTCTACAAGACTCTGTAGTCGGCCTTGCTCTCCGACATGTTTTGATACTTGTTCGACATGTACTGCTGGGGAGTCATGTTCGTTGTATATCAGCATCGGATTAGATGTTTGTGAATTTTTTCTGGTACAAGAGTCGGATAGGCTCGAATTTTCCGCTCAAATATATTTGGTCAAGATGATATTGAGAGACATTTATTTATTTTCTTTTTCTATATGGCTTCTATCGTCCAGCATTCCTTTGCATGAAGGTCATAATTCTCTATCTTCCAGTCGTAAATTTCTACGTCAAAATTATATCCGATTGAGATAGGATCTCCAAGGTGAAGCTCTCCTTGGGAATTTGGTTCAATATGATATTCGTTATTGTCTATTCGATAGAGCTGTCAAATATCATTATCTTCTTCTATAGGTTCTGACCATGGTTCTCCCTGGGATGGGAATATTGGTACAATAACCTTCTAATCATTTCCTTTTAGCTTGATGCGACCTTTATCTAATGAAATCAAAGCTTTCATCTTTCACCCCCAAGGTTGACCGACCAAGGCTGGTAAATAACTTGCATCATCTTTAGGATTAATGATTTCAAAATCAACTTTTGTTGAGATGCCTTTGATAGATGTTTCAATTCCCTTTCGTACTCCGATCGGCTCAATGAGTCCTTGATCTATTAGCTTTAGATAAATACCCGATTCCTGCAACTATGGTCGATCGAGTTGGTCCCAAGTATCGTGAGCCATGATATTGACTTGGGAACCGAAATCCAATACGACTTGGCGTACATGGTAGCCATTTATGTTGAGGTTGACAAGAGGTCCATCATCATTTCTTTCTTTTTTATTAAGTCGGAAAATGTTTTTGGTTTGTCTTTGCATGACATATTTATGCTTAAATTTATGCAACAAGTCAATCAAATTTCCTACAGCTTCATCATTTGTAATTAAATTGAACAATTCCTTCAGTGCTTCTTGTCGGTTTTCGTCAGTATCTTCATGGGATGCCAATTCATCAAATATATCGGATGCATTTTTGAACATAGATTTTTGCTTAGTTGGGTTTGGATAATCTTCTTTAGTTACTTTTTTACTTATATGTGGTCTATTTGGACCAATATGGGTACCTTGTCGAGTAACAATTTGCAAATTTTTAGTACGAAGCACATCATTTTTAGGTACACTGGACAAGACATGAACATTCTTTTTATTATTGATTTTTTCAATCATGTAAGGGAAATACTCTAAAAAGTGATCGGCTAACCCACATTTTGTACAAAACTTTAGATCGGTTCTTTCTTTGTATGGGCATTCTGCATGCCGATGATCTTCACTAAGACATGTAAAACATAGACCAGGTTGATTAGGTCGGACACTGCGACCGCCGCCACCACGATCACGACCCTGGTATCCTCCACGCCTGTTATAGCCATCATATCGTCGATCATATCTGCGGTCATTATATCTAGGATATCTATCATTCCTAGTATTGTGGTGATAATGATCATTACTACCATCGTTTCTGTCAACTCTATCATTTTTTGTATTTCTGTCATTATGTTGTTCGACAAAATTTGTTTGACACACTGCATGGTAGTTTTGTCGATTCTTCAAATTCAGATGGCATTCATCAATCGAATGGGTATTGACTTCGCATATCTGGCACCATTTTGCTTTCTTATTCTTTAGATTGTATGGGAAATCATTAGTGGAATGCAATTCATATTCTTTACAAAGATCACAAAAGCATCTGGTTTGAATAAGTTTGACTTCTTATCATCGATCCTCTATTTGACAAGAGTCTTTAGTGTGTCCTATAGTTTGACATATAGTACACCATAGCTCTGGCCCTTTCAATTTCATGCTTCAAATTGCTTGCTCCATACTCTCAATGCGTTCATCGACATGTCTTCCAATGGTGACTAAAGGATATTCATCGTCCATTTCAATCTCCAGTGATCTCTTCAATGTTTCTACATAAGTATTGACATTATGTCGATGCAGATGTATTTTAATTTTACTTATGAGACCAGCAATGAACCATTTAATTAGTAGCTTTTTGTCGATATCATGGTCGTTTTATCTCAAGAGGTCTTTGAACCTATTATCATATTCCTTGACAGTTTCTGTCGGCTTTCGGACTTTTGTCTTCAGTCGTTCGACTGCCAGATACGTTGCATCTTCTGTCATGAAAAAGGATAGGAAAATTTGCTTAATTTGCACTTTAGTCACATTTGGTATTTTTGCAATATATCCCATATACCATGTCAATGCTCGTTTTCTCAATGAGCTAGCAAAATGGGCCAACCGTCGTTCTTCACATGTGAGTTGGTTGGTCGTACATATCGATTCACACATGAACCAATGTCTTGTCGGATATTCATCACCTTCATAAAATGGAAGGTGTGTCGTCGAGTGTGACATGTCTGTTGTTGTATTGACTTGATAATTGTTAAGATTTAATATGCTAAGACAAAGAATATCAGCATTACATTCCATTTCACAACAATAGAATATACAGGATCACTGAAAGAACAACAAGAACATCATAAACAGAAGAGACACGGATTTATCCTGGGAAGCCTTCATGGGGTAGAAAACCCAGCAAAGCTTCCTCAATATAGATAACCAACAAATACAAAGATGTAAACCCTAAACATGAGCTCCTTCTCCTCCATAGCATATCTCTCCCTCACCTATGTGTTGTTCACAAGTGAGTGCAATGTGTGTTAAATGAGAAACACACCTCCTCTATTTACACACAACTCCAACTTGTCTTTTACACAAGCTAGGTCATCCCCAACTTAACCACTTTACATAATGTGACAGGGCCGACGCCACTAGGGTGGTCTAATAACCCTTTAACCCACATAACACATATAGGGCCGACCCCCACTAGGGAAGTCTAATAACCCAAGTTACCACGGAGGAATAAACATCTCCGGATACATGACAAAGTCCCATCGGAGAAATGAAACATCTCCGGAACAATAAAATACAAATATAATATTCTTAGAAGTTACAATATTTCAACACTCCCCCTTAATGAGAAGGATATTATAACAACATCTGTAGGAGCAAGGAGTCATCAAAATCATACATGAGACATCTATAAATCATTGGAATCTTTCTCAACATCATCAATAACTCAAGCAGTTACTAGAACATCAACATCTTCAGTACTAAGTCTTCATCTTCTGCAGCAATCGAACAAATACAACAACATCAACATCAGCATCATCATCACACGATCATCAACATCGTCATCTAGATCATCACGATCAGCAGCATCGTCATCTAGATTATCATGATCAACAGCATCGTCATCTAGACCATCACGATCAACAGCATCGTCATCTAGACCATCACGATCAACAACATCATCATCTAAATCATCACAATCAGCAGCATCGTCATCACAATAGCATCAATTGCATCCTCTCGATCAATAGAACAATGGAAGCATACCCTGCAACACACATGATCTATTTAAGACACCATATCATGTCTAGGGACGATGCAGTCCACTCGTCAACTTAGACAAAGTATAAGGACCACCTCTCGAAGACATTTGTCTGCGAATCTATTTTAGGACTGAAGTCTGGGGATGATACAATCCTCTCACTCTCGAAGACATCTGTCTGTGGATTAGTTTAGGACTGAATTCCAGGGATGATACAATCCTCTCACTCTCAGAGACATCTGTCTGTGGATCAGTTTAGGACTAAAGTCCAAGGATGATACAATCCTCTCACTCTCAGAGACATCTATCTGCGGCTCAGTTTAGGACTGAAGTGCAGGGATGATACAACCCTCTCACTCTCGGAGACATCTGTCTGTGGATCTATTTTAGGACTGAAGTCCAGGGATGATAGTGGTTCTGGGATGATGCAATCCCCATCATGTACATTTTGAACTAGTCGTTCCGGGATGATGCAATCCCCATCACGTACATTTTGAACTAGTGGTTCCGGGATGATGCAATCCCCATCACGTACATTTTGAACCAAGCGTTCAGGGACGATGCAGTCCTATCACGTCCACTAGGGACCATACAATGACCTCATCGTTAGAACAGGTAGCCTCATCATCGATACAAGTATCCACATCAATACAATATCCATATCATCGACACAAGTATCCTCATCATCGATACAAGTATCCATATCATTGACACAAGTATCCTCATCATCGATACAAGTATCCTCATCATTGCAGTATCCATATCATCGACACAGGTATCCTCATCATCGATACAAGTATCCATATCATCGACACAAGTATCCTCATCATTGATACAAGTATCCTCATCATTGACCTTACCGTCAATATAGGAAATCTCATCATCAATATAGGTATCCACATCGATACCAATATCCAAATATCATCATCGACCACATAACTCCCCCTTTCGAGGAGGGTCCTTCTGAACTACACCAAGCTTGTCTCGGAAATACTGAAACTCTTATCGAGATAGAGGTTTGATCAATACATCAGCAACTTGTTCGTTAGTGCTCACATACTTGAGCTTGATAGCTCCTTTATGCACCATATCCCATATATAGAAATATCAGATCTCTATGTGCTTTAACTTATCATGGAACACTGGATTATCTGTCATCTTGATACAACTCTGGTTGTCACACAGGATCACAGTGGGTTCCATCTCTAAGTCAAACAATTTTGATAATAGTTTCCGAAGCCATACCGCTTCACAATTAGCAAAGCAAGTAGCTATATATTCCGCTTCAGCTATGCTGAGAACCACACTATACTGCTTCCTGCTAAACCATGAGATCATGGTAGATCCCATACAATAACATCCGCTTGATGTTCTCTTCCTGTCTAATACACTTCCTGCCCAATCAGCATCTGTGTAGCCATACAATATGAAGTCATGATCTCTAAGATAACATATACCAAAGTCTATCATACCCTCCAGGTACCTCACCACATCCTTTGCAACTATTAAGTGAACACGTCTAGGTTCCACCGGATACTTCCTAAAAGTGTTCACAGCAAAGCATATATCTGACCTAGTATTCGTCAAATACATTAATGACCCAATAATCTATCTGTACAGAGTTACATCCACTAACTCTGATGAGTCATCTGCTAATAGCTTCAAGTTGGAATCCATGAGAGTGGCCATTCCAACACATCAAATAGTTTCAATATTTCTCGGCATTCTTTCCCTGGTTGAGAAAGATTCCTTCTGAGCCTCGCCATACTTCCAGTCCTAGGAAGTAATTCATCAATCCGATATCTTTCATCTCGAACTCTGTAGCTAGCTTTTTCTTGCTTTCCATGATCTGTTTCTCATTCCCTATCAGAAAGAGATCATCCACATACAATAATAGTATCATCCATAACCTTAAGGTAAAGGTTAGGATCAACTTTACTTTTGGTAAAGCCCAAGCTTGTCAAGAAGCTATCAATTTTCTCTCTGTGACTAAACATCATTCACACTCTGCATTGAGTGATCTTCTGTATATCTATCTGTGCCATATCCCATCAGATGGGTCTACTGATATGAGCCTCAAGATCATTCAAACTCTGTGGTGAGTTCCTTCTTGCATCCATCTAAGAGAAGAATGTCATATGTATATAGAAACCATCTTCAACCTTGTAGCAAAGGTTGAAATCTGTATCACCCATGGTGATCATTAAGCTCATCAAATGACTATCGATCCTCGGTACCTGTACAGATCTTTCTTCAATTGAATTCTGGGAGTTTTCTCGATTAACATTTCTTCTTCAATTACACCATTAAGAGAATGGTCTTATCTAGCCACTTGGAGCAAACAGCTTGTCATGATCCTCTTCCTCTTTCTAAGATAATCCTCTAGCCATGAGCCTTCTATTGCATGTTTGATTTGTAAGTCTTCTTATTGAACATCCATCACTTGTTCGGTGTTCATCTTTCTTCATGATCTTTACTACAAATCAAAGTTAATTACATGATTAGTAATACTTCATAATCATCAAATCATGTTGACATGATAACCTTTTCTGCATACAAATATGATTCACATGGTTATGCAACTATTTTGACCAATACTTTGGCACAACACTTTTCCATATCATGTATGCATACAGTGGTTATCTAGATGCCTTCCATCTCTACCAGAACATACTATCGAGAGCATGCACAGCTCTCGGCATGTCAGCAAAAAGCTTTCATTCTAGACAAGCAACAATGGAATGTTTGTCCAACTTACCAATCATATGCATATTAGTAGTATACTATTCAATGCTATATGAATACTTAGCACGATATATTATAGGAATACAAATATGAATACAACTATTACGAGCAATATCATAGACTATTCAGTAATTCAAATAACAATTCAAATACTTATCTTTTTATGTCTTTTGAGGTTGCTTCCTTCTTGGTCTCTACTTCCCTTCCATGTCATGAGTTTCTATCCATCCTTGACCACTATGCATGCTTAAGTGTGCAATAGTGTCATCATCATGATCTCATACATAATCATACATTCATTAGTATAAGCTCAATATTATCACAACATTATGATTCTAAGTAATCTTGAATATGTATGGTCATGATCATTCAATACATGGGTATACTAAGATCCTAGCACAAAGTAGGATTCTAACTTGACATAGGAAAACATATCTAGATTAGTATACATGCTTAGTTATGTCTAACATACCTAAACAATATCTTATTTGTTCTCTTCAATGCTTTAGAGACATGCTAGAACCTGCATATCTCATAAGTTAATCATAGTAGAACAAAGTCATACATACCTCGTAAGTATAGATTCTACATGGTCAAAAATTATGGATGAGTCATTGTCTTCATGTCATCATGGTCATAGAACTTGATTTGTATTTCTTGATGTACCTGTATCTTGTTAGAAGACAACATCATTCCTCATACAACACCACAGGTACATTAGTACAATCATAAGTGTCATAACCCTAATCAATAAATGTATTCTATCATTCCAATGCATTCTTACTTTTACTAGGGTAATAAGACAAGTTTAACATTAATCAAGATTGTACTAACCTAAATAATATGAAGACAAACATAAACTTAATCATGAACATATTTCAACACATACCTGTATCTCCTCAAGTCATACCTGTCAGGATTGCTTTTAACCCAATCCACTTTGATTTACTGAAACTGGATCTGGAGCTAGATTAGGGTTTGTCAGAGACCAATAGAGAGAACCACAAGCCTTTATTAACCAGTAAGATAAGAATACAACATAGAATAGATCTAAACAATACATTGGCTCAACAACCTATATATATATATATATCTTTCAATACAGTTACATAACCGTCTGTCAGTCTAACCAACCGACCCGACATATGCTAGTCGACCCGACTTGTTGACATATACTTCAATTGGTCGAGCGGAGGGCCTAGTCGACAGGTCAACCTAGGCCCCTCCAACACACCTTATATCGTCATCTTGTTGGTAGCCTCTTATACTTGACTCATACCCATTTTAATATTTCCTTTTCTGCTGGTCTTTTTTACCACTATATGAAAACAACCCATGAAAGCCATTGGAAAGCAATAAAAATGATAATTCAAACATTCAGGGTACAATTCAATTTGGGATTCATTACAGTCTAGGGGTGACTCCTTTGTTGGTTGGCTTCACTGATTTAGATTGGGTCAATGATCCTGATTATTGGAAATCTACTACAATTTATGTTTTCATTCTTGGTGTTAGCACTTAGATTTTATCCCGGTTGTAAAAGAATAACACCTAAGGTAACCTATTTCAAACCAAACTTTAGGTAGAAAACTTAGCCATTTTTTCCACCAGAGAGGGCTCTCTCACAAGATATATGTAAAGGCTAAAAATATATAGAAATACGTTCAAAATTTCTCAAAAGGATTTTCTTAGTTGAAAAGGAAAACAAGAAACATTGGGCATGGAGTCAACTTTTCAAATATTTAACGTGCCAGCAAGAGATTTATACCAAACATATTTCCACAGAGGCAAGATAGCAACCATATCACAGTCAATTTGATTTTTTAGGTGGTATAGAAAGAAACAATGACAGTCCGTCAACAACAGGCATCTAACTAGGATGAATCCATTGTCAACTTTGGAGAAATAGTGGATATTTAAATGCGATAAAATGAGGCATAACCAGTATGAATCCCGATTTATTTCAAACGTTCATTTAAATATAGAAGAAAAACATAATGGAAGATATAACAAAGAAAGTGGACATGCACATATAAAGATAAGGGAAAAACAGACTGTGAAAACTGATCAACACATGAATCTCTAGTCTTAAAAGATAGGTATTTTCACTGTACTACCTTTTATTTATCCAAAAATGGACTTCAAAACATAATCGTCTCTCAAAGAATTTTCAACCCTTTCAAAAATGACTCTCATTGTCTTTTATACAAAATTCGGAAGAAGCTTGACATAACTGCTTCTTCTAACTAATAACTGAAAATGTCTTAACTCGAAAGATAACTATCTTTAAACAATAGATAACTGTCTTCAAATAATATTACAAATTTAAAATAAAAGCATCATTTTGCCACTTGGAAAAATACTGAATGTATCTATGAATGGACAGAATATCTTGTCCTTCCATATTTGTCCACATAGTTCCATTGGTCGGCCATGGGTAAATCATAACTGGTCATTTCTTTCACCAAGAATCGCATTTCAACGTGACCTGTTTAGACACTTCTTTATCCTTCTGTCGCAATTGCTGATCTCCACCAGTCTTCAGAGCTCCCAGGGATAGCGACACATATAAAAAATGTTGTTATTTGAAACCCTTTTGTTTTATATAAGCCTTTTTTATTAACTTTCTGGCAGCTTTCCGAATGTACTTTATATCCAACCGTTGATCATGAGCCTTTTGATTTGAGCCGTTAGATCTTGCGTCCCTTTATTTCTCATGGTGGTATCCGCAATCCCAACAACGGTTTTCTTCTTCGATTTTTACCATGTGTGGATCAACCATTTTCTGACACCTGTTAGAGTGGTTTAATTTCTACAACCGCTCTTTCTTCTATCGGGTGCGCACTTTCCCTGATGCGGATGAATCTTGGCCGTGTATTTGTCCCCAATGTATATTGTCCCTCCGATTTATATCAACATGTGGCATATTCCCTTACGCCTTCTACATATGCCACATGCTATGGCCCACCGTTTATTATCCTGCCATGTGCTATGGCCCACCGTGCATTATCCTTTGGTGGTTCCGCACGGCGTTGTAGTGGTTTGTGATACCACTATCACGTTGATGCGGATTAATGAAACTGTGACACGTATCCGGCGGTATTAAGTCCGCAACCACTCACTAACGTTTGCAAACGATGCTTTTGGCGGTGCGGGAAACTATAACAACCGTTGATCTCTATTATTGTCATCTCCGCCGTTAAAACTTGACCAAGACTTAACCTCTTCAAAAATTACTTTCGAACTTTGAATATGTGGGTTTTTCCTTGTTGTTTTTGCATTATGAACCTTTACTTCAACCCATTTGTAGTAACTTCACTTCTTTTGGATATTTTTTGACAAATTTTTAGGGTTTGAGTATTTTCAATTATAGTGTCAACAACTGGCTCCAACTGGTGATGCTATCCTCCTTGTGAGGTAGCAAAGAACATCGTAGACCAAGTGCTTGATCCATTGGTCTGCATTCAAACTTTTATGCAAATCAAAATTTATACCATTTTTGTTTTTTGTTTTTTTTGAAAAATATTTACACTGTACAAAAATCTCTTTCACCTTTGTCCTTTTAAGAGAGATAATGTTTGAGGTGTCTACCATTTACTGGTCCTCTAGGAAAGAATTCTCCATTACAATTTTTTAGGGTAAATGCATTTTCCCCTTGATATCCTGCAACAATATATGGACCTTTCCATAAATGCTCAAAATTCCCATTGTGATCTTCGTTTCTAGAGTCCCACTTCAAAACTAAATCATTTATCTGAAAATTCTTTTCTTTAACCTTTCTGTCAAAAGTTTTCTTCATTTTCTCCTGATGCATTTGGGTTTTGTTATATGCCTTTTCTCAAACTTCATGTAATTATATCATTTGATTTATCCTCCTCTACATATGATTTGGTTCTTCTTCAACTTCTTGTAACAATTTCATAATTGGAAAACCCAAAGAAACAGGAAAAATTACCTCTGTGCCATACACCAACTGGAAAGGGGAAGTGCCAATTGCTCTTTTTGTACTGATTCTATATGCCCACAAAGCATATTTTAGTTTATAGTGTCGAGCCCTCTTGTTATCTTCTAGCAACCTTTTTATGATCCTCACTAAACTTTTATTTGAAGATTCGGCCAACCCATTCCCTTGTGGATAATAAGCAGTGGAATGATTCAAATGTATGTGATATTTGTGACAAAAATTTATCATCTTTTTTTATTTGAACGCTGGAGCATTATCTGTCACTATCCTTTTAGGACAACCAAACCTAGATAAAATGTTTTCTTCTAAGAAGTTCATTATCACTGTTTCTGTGGCATTTCTTGTCGGAATGGCCTCAATCCATTTTGTGAAGTAATCTGTAGCAGTCAGAATCCACTTATGCTGCCCTGAAGAATTTGGGTTAATTTCGCCAATAAAATCTAACCCCCACTGTTGAAAAGGTGCTTCAACTGAAATAGGTTTCAAAGGAAATAGTAACAATTCTCTTTTCCCATAAAAAATTTGACATTCATGACATTTGGTCACTTCTTTATATACATCTGAATACATGCTGGGCCAATAAAAACCAGCTCTAAGAATTTTGTTCATTGTAGCCTTCCATGAATGATGTCCTCCACACATGCCTTTATGAAATTCCCCCATAATATGCTGCGCTTCATTCTCTAATAGACAATTCAACAGAATTCCTCCTGGATCTTTCCAAAATAAATTTCCATCTAATATGCAGAACTTGGTTGCTTTCAACTTTACTGATCTTGCTCTGGTTTTTTCCATATTTGCGGGCGCTTGGAGATTTTGTAGAACATACACAATGTTCGCGTACCAGGGAGATAAAGAGAAATCTTCAATTACTTGTGAATTTGAAACGTCTTCTTTTGAAATTTCAGAAAGAAAATTCATACCTAGAGAATCCCAATTTGTTTCTGTCATCATTTTAGCTAGACCTTGGCCTTTTATCAGCTTTGTAGGTTTAATGTCAAGATCATATTCCAATAATACTACTATCCACTTTGCTCTTTTCCCTTCAGGATCTGGCTAGGTAAGAATATCTTTCACTGCTGCTGATGGAACATGTGCTATTATATGAGAATGCAACATGTATATCCTAAAATCCTTCAATGCATTCACTAAAGCATAAGCTTGTTTCTCCATAATGTTATATTTTAATTCTGCATCCCTCAGAATCTTACTAAAAAATGCAATTGGTTGTTCCACACCTTCTTGATTCTTTTGTAACAATACTCCAGCTACTGTGTGTTCTGATGCATAAGTAAACATAATGAAATCCCTTGTATAATCTGGACTAATTAACACTGGTGCTTCATTCAATGCTCTTTTAATATTATCAAAAGATTGTCTTGCTTCTTCGGTCCATTTAATTTCCTTGTCCTTCCTTAGCATTTCAGTTATGTTTCTCAAAATCTCAGCAAAACTAGGAATGAACCTTCTTAACCAATTTATCCTTCCAATAAATGACTGAATTTCCTTCTTGCTCCTAGGGATTCTGACCTTCTGTATAACAGATACTCTCTCCATGTCAATCTTGATGCCTTCTTTTGATATGATGTGTCCCAACAATTTTCCTTCTTCCATGCAAAAATGAGATTTCTTTGGATTTAAGGAGATCCCAAATTTTCTACATTTTAGAAAAACTCTTTCCAAATATTTCTAGTGATTAGAAGCATTCTTTGAATAAACAGTGATATCATCCATGTATACTACCACAAATTTCTCTCTTTCATCTGCAAATGCAATGTCCATGGCTCTCTGAAAAGTTGCCCCTACGTTCATCAAACCAAATGGCATTTTGGCATACATAAATGTTCCCCATGGAGTAGTAAAAGCAGTTTTTTCCTGATCTTCTGGGTGAACTTTAATTTGATTGTAACATGAGAAACCATCTAACATAGAAATTCTTTTGGCTCCCACAACTTTCTGCAAAATATGATCCATTTTCGGGAGTGGATAATTATCTTTCAAAGAGAATCTGTTCAAATTTGTAAAGTCTACACACAACCTTATTTCACCATTCTTTTTCCTTACTGGTACCAGGTTAGCCAACCACTTAGAAAATCTCAAGGACACAATTATCTTAGCATCAAACAGCTTTCTCACTTCTTTTTCTATCACTAGAAGCAACTTGGGATATATTCTTCTCAACTTCTGTTTAAAAGGATTTTCATCAGGTTTGATAGGAATCGTATGTTGTATAATAGAAACATCATATTCTTTCAGGTCTTCATAACTCCAGGCGAAAACATCTAAAAATATTTTCATCACTTCCACGCTTTTATTCTCTTCCTTTCTTGGTAATTTCTTTGAAAGCTTTACCAATTTGGGATCTTCTTTAGAACCTAAATTGTAATCTTTTACATCCTCGGGTTTAGGTTCTACTTTTGGATTTTTCACCACATCATTTTTATCAAACAATTTTTCTAAAGGAATCAAGCCTCTTGGGATAACATTATTCTTCAGCTGAATTATATCCTTACCTCAAATCATTTGCTTGAACTTTTCTGTTTCTTCAGGGGAATCTACTTCATCTGGACCAGCTCCGGCATCTTCTGCATCAATAGACCTATAATTGAATTCATCTGTCATTTCTAAAAAGTGTTTAATCTGATGATCATCTTCAAAAACCTGCAAATGTTTGATATTGTCTGGGATAGATGGTCTGTGTATGACCTCAATATCATATTTCTTTTTAGAAAAGATAGGAGTTTTGAATGCAGCTAACTCTGGGAATTGAAACAACATCATGTTCATCGAAAAAGTTTTCCAATAAATCCCACACTTTATTCCTATATGACCTCATTTTAGGATGTTTGGTCTGATAAATAGCTTTTACCTTATTTATTACCAATTCGGAATCTCCAAACACTTCAATTCTTTTTATTTTTAAATCTCTCAATACATTCAACCCCAGAATCAAAGCTTCATATTCTGCAACATTGTTTGTACACTCAAAATTCAATTGATAAGAAAACATTAAGAATTCTCGATCAGGTTTGATTATCCATACTCCTGCACCAGCTCCTTCTCTGCTTCTAGCTCGATCAAAGTGCATTGTCCAGGTTCCTTCTTTTCTAATTTTTTCTCTTAACAGTATTTCTTTTTCATTTTCTTTAGGTTCGATTAGATCTATCTTTTATTTGGATTAAACATCATTGTACAGAATACAAGACCCCAAATCTGTGTCTACTGCATATATAGCATGCTTTTCGGGTTCTTTTAAATCACTTACCAAATAAGCAACCATCTTTTCAGCATATAATCTTCTGTGTACCCCCAACACTGGAATAGTAGCAAAAGACATATCCATCTGCAAAGTTCCTTTTAACTTCGAGGCCCATGATCTAGACAATAACATATCAAATTTTGCTGGAATATCAGCAACCACCACATCCATGAGAATACCTTTGGCTGGTATTTTATTGAGATTGACTGTCAAATCTTTGATCATCCCTAAACATTTGACTTTCCTTGAATCAAAAGAAAATAGGTCATCATATGGTCTTGTGATTTCCAATCCCAAAGATTCAACTACAAGTTTCGGCATCAGATTATGTGAAGCTCCTGAGTCTAACATACAATTATGCACAACTTTATCATGGACATTCAAATCTACATAGAAAGGAGAAATTTCCCCAAAACTATTATCTTCCATTCTTGAACCCAAGCAGATACTAGGAGTATCATCATCTAATTCCAAAGTATCTATTTCCACTCGATTTTCTACTTGCATCATCTTAAAAAAAAATTCCTTGTATTCGTATTCTTTAATATCTCATTGAAAGGTACAGAAATCTTGACTTTCGACATTTCACTCTGTATATTGAAAGGAACCAAATTTTTATCACCTTCCTTCACTGAATCTTTCTTGTTATCTGAAATTACTTTTGGCACATCCTCATTTTCTTTTCTTCTCATTTGTTGTTCATTCTGACTGGTAGAGGGTTTATCTGTAGATCCTTTTGATTTGCCCATTAGCTCTTTTCCTTTGTCTATTATAACGTCTCTGTTTCTCAGATTTATCTTTCTTTGAAGATCATTTATAGCACTTTGGTAACCAATCTGGTATTGATCAATTTCTGTCTCCAAATTACAACATTCCCCTACTGCTAGGAACATATCATGCTCCTATTTAGTCAGATACACTTCTGAATCAAAACTACCACAATGGTGAATATCACTCTCAGGCATCTCAGCTTCAACTTCCCCAACAATATAATTTTCAGGAAAAGGAGGTCTAATTGGATCTTCTTCTGCATTCCTTCGGTTCCTCTGATCTCTTGGCCTTATGGGTGGGACAAAAGGTCTCCTAAAATTAGGATTTCTGATTTGAGGTTCTGTTTGTTCTTTATTCGGAGCTTTGTTATCCACCACTAACCTGTCTAACAACTTTTCCATAGTTTTCATCATTGCTTCCAATTTTACATCTGTGGAAGAAGAAGAAGAAGCTGCATTTTGATTATCTTCTCTAATGTTCTTTCGATCTATATCTCTATCCCTCATTTTTCCAGAAGCCATCATATTAGCTTCAACTTCTACCGCATCTTTCATCATTATTGCCAAAGTGGTAGATCTTCTTTCTCTTAATGTGCATGAAAAATCACCTTCAAAAGAATTTGCATAATGTAACTTGGCTATTCCTACTGGAGGTTTTATATATGTAGGGATAGAGTTATAAACTTTCATAAATCTAGCAGAAAATTCTTGAACTGACTCAAAACCTTCTTTTTTTAGATTGTTATACTGTGTCAACACCTGTGAAGGATTTTTCTGGTCTTCCCATCTTTCGATAAAAAGAGTTGTGAAAGCATCATAATTAGAAATTGATCTTGCAGCCAAAGCTCTGAACCATTTTTTTGACTTCACCTCGCAAGCTTTGGGAAAACAACCTCATTTTTGCATCATCATAATCCACTCCTTCTAAATCAATGAAATCACTAAAGTTATCAACATGCTGCTGTGCTGTATAAGTACCCTCATTATCAAAAGTAAAGATTCTCTGTCCATAATTTTGAGGCAAATCATGTAAAGCAATGGGCAAAACCAATGGGGAAAATATGGTAGCCATGGGTGGTGGATTATAAGGTGGAAAAATCACTACCTGTTGTTTATTACTTTGCACAGGTATTCTTTGGGCCTTGGATATTCTGGACCCAGCCCTTTCATATTTTTGTAAGTTTTCCCAAACAGATTTTAAAGAATAGTACCACAAACTTTTTGGGTCAACTTTTGTTTCTTTCAAATCAGAATCTGATTTAGTTCTAAGCAAAACTTTTTCACTTGAACCAATATTTTCTTCCTCAAACAGGTTTTCTTGAAAAGAAGGGAATATATTCGAAAACTGAGAAATACCTTCTTTTGTCTTGCCTTTTCCTCTATCCGTCTTGAGGAGATTTTCTGGATTATCCACGCCTGAGAAGAACTGCAAACCGGGATTTCTTCTTGTAGCCACAATGTCTATTACTGAATATCTTCAAAAAACTTTAAAAAATTTTCACAAGTGAAGTCGTCAGGGCAATATCTACAACCAACTTACTTCAAACTTCCTTGCCCAAGAAATTTGACCTTTCTTTGTCGTTTCTCCCAAGGAAAATTTCACTTTCGTTCCTCGGCAACGGCGCCAAAATGTTTGCACTTAGATTTTATCCAGGTTGTAAAAGAATAACACCTAAGGTAAACTATTTCAAACCAAAATTTAGGTAGAAAACTTAGCCATTTTTTCCACCAGAGAGGGCTCTCTCACAAGATATATGTAAAGGCTAAAAATATATAGAAGTACGTTCAAAATTTCTTGGTTGAAAAGGAAAACAAGAAACATTGGGCATGGAGTCAACTTTTCAATTATTTAACATGCCAACAAGAGATTTATACCAAACAGATTTCCACAGAGGCAAGATATCAACCATATCACAATCAATTTGATTTTTCAGGTGGTATAGAAAGAAACAATGACAGTCCGTCAACAACAGGCATCTAACTAGGATGAATCCATTGTCAACTTTGGAGAAATAGTGGATATTTAAATGCGATAAAACGAGGCATAACCAGTATGAATCCTGATTTATTTCAAACGTTCATTTAAATATAGAAGAAAAACATAATGGAAGATATAACAAAGAAAGTGGACGTGCACATATAAAGATAAGGGAAAAACAGACTGTAAAACTGATCAACACATGAATCTCTGGTCTCAAAAGATAGGTATTTTCACTGTACTACCTTTTATTTATCAAAAAATGGACTTCAAAACATAATCGTCTCTGAAAGAGTTTTCAACCCTTTCAAAAATGACTCTCATTGTCTTTTATACAAAATTCGGAAGAAGCTTGACATAACTGCTTCTTCTAACTAATAACTGAAAATGTCTTAACTCGAAAGATAACTGTCTTTAAACAATAGATAACTGTCTTCAAATAATATTACAAATTTAAAATAAAAGCATCATTTTGCCACTTGGAAAAATACTGAATGTATCTATGAATGGACAGAATATCTTGTCCTTCCATATTTGTCCACATAGTTCCATTGGTTGGCCGTGGGTAAATCATAACTGGTCATTTCTTTCACCAAGACTCACATTTCAACGTGACCTGTTTAGACATGTCTTTATCCTTCTGTCGCAATTGCTGATCTCCACCAGTCTTCAGAGCTCCCAGGGATAGCGACACATATACAAAATGCCATTATTTGAAACCCTTTTATTTTATATAAGCCTTTTTTATTAACTTTCTGGCAGCTTTCCGAATGTACTTTATATCCAACCGTTGATCATGAGCCTTTTGATTTGAGCCGTTAGATCTTGCGTCCCTTTATTTCTCATGGTGGTATCCGTGATCCCAACAATGGTTTTCTTCTTCGTTTTTTACCATTTGCGGATCAACCATTTTCTGACACCTATTAGAGTGGTTTAATTTCTGCAACCGCTCTTTCTTCTATCGGGTGCGTACTGTCCCTGATGCGGATGAATCTTGGCCGTCTATTTGTCCCCAATGTATATTGTCCCTCCGATTTATATCAACATGTGGCATATTCCCTTACGCATTCTACATCTGCCACGTGCTATGGCCTACCGTTTATTATCCTTCCACGTGCTATGGCCCGCCGTGCATTATCCTTTGGTGGTTCCACACGGCGTTGTAGTGGTTTGTGATACCACTATCACATTGATGCGGATTAATGAAACTGTGACACGTATCCGGCGGTATTAAGTCCACAACCACTCACTAACATTTGCAAACAATCATTTTGGTGGTGCGGGAAACTATATTAGCCGTTGATCTCTACTATTATCATCTCCGCCGTTAAAACTTGACCTCTTCAAAAATTACTTTCAGACTTTGCATATGTGGGTTTTTCCTTGTTGTTTTTGCATTATGAACCTTTACTTCAACCCATTTGTAGTAACTTCACTTCTTTTGGATATTTTTTGACAAATTTTTAGGGTTTGAGTATTTTCAATTATAGTGTCAACACTTGGTTACAGACCTATCACTTGGGATTATAAGAAATAATAAACTCTTTTTATTTCTTCTATATAAGTAGCATATCGAGTTGCAGTTAATGTCATTCAAGAATCTTTGTGGCTTCGAAAAATCCTTTCATATTTTGGATTCGAGCAGCAACATCCAACTACCCTTTGGTGTGACAACCAAATTTCCATCAAGCCCTCCAAATATCAAGTTCAATATAAAAACAACAAAAACATTGAGCTACATATGCACTTCGACATTGGAAAGACTGCTCATGATCACGTTCTTGAAGTGCTATTTTTCCCTGCAGATGATCAAGTTGTAGACATCTTCACAAAGTCTCTTATAGAAGTGAATTTTTCTAAATTTTGATCTATGTAACTAGGAGTTCAGGAATTTGTCATTCAGGGGGGATAGGCTCTAATGCATCCTTCTTTCTCCTATAGTGTCACTTTTGTAAATCCTTCAATCCTATCCCAAGTTGTTCTTAAAGGGTGTGAACACCTGAATTTTGTACATGTGCAGCATTTTTTGATAATCTTGCAGTAAGGAATCATCAACATATAGCATGCAACCAACCGAAGATATCCTCATTAGATCCAAAAAGAAGCATGAGTCCAAAAATGCCTGATGATAGTAAAAAACATAAGAAATGCACTTACACCTGTGATAGATTGTGCTACAGTGTGTATTATTAGTTTTTTGTATGCGCTACACCAGCATGTATTTTCCTTCAAAGTCCACGTGACTGTCAAAAACCGCAGGACCAAAACAAACCATGGTGCATTGAGGATTCATCAAGGCTCCATCACCTCCAAGAATTCGAATTCGGTCTTTGTGTATTTTGGAGCCAAATCATGGAGTTAATGAGTCCACATTTGGATCTATTTGTTTCTTGGATACTTCTTGGCCTATAAAAGGAGGCCATGGGAATGCATCAAGTAAGGAGAAATTAGAGCAAGGTTATGCTGGTGGAATTGTGTTGGAACTTCTTCCACCTCATCCCATACCTCAAAGCATTCTTCAAGCTCCCTTGCCACGTTTCTCCAAGGGGCAAGTGTTTCTCCCATTGCTCCCTCTCAAGTTATTTAGCATTTAGTGTGGACAAAAAGGGCCTCCATAAGGGAGATTGTTGGCTTCTCTTTGAATCGCACACCTCCTAGGTGACACTTCTTGTAACAAGCTTGACCAAGCATTCTTTTGAGCTATATATCGAACTTTTTGGTTGGGTAGAACTCCGGGAAAGTCAAACCCTAATTCTACCAAAAGTGCGATAAAATTCTGTTCCAGATTCCGAAAAAGTGAACAGTAACTTCCCAGGTAAGTCTACTCTGTCTCTTGGACTCCCCCAAGAGAAGATGGCTCCAAATACTAAGCTTGAAGACAAGCTAGAAGGCATAGAGAATTTCCGGGCATGGAAATACAGAATTGGTCTCATTCTTGAGGAGAATGATCTTGCTCATTATATCAAGGAGGAAGTTGCAGAACCAGAAGAAGATGAAGCCAAAGAAAAACACAGGAAGGATCTGATTAGGGCAAAGAGAATCATAGCTGATTCCATTAAAGACCACTTGATTCCCCAAGTGGCTTCCAAGAAGACTCCAAAGGAAATGTATGATGCCCTAGGAAGAATGTATGAAGGAAAGAACATCAATAGGAAGATGAATCTAAGGACTCAGTTGAAGAGTACCAAGATGCACAAAGGAGAATCCATTCAAGACTACTTCTCAAGAGTCTCTCTAATCAAAGAGCAACTAGATGCCATTGGTGATACTCTTGATGAAGATGAACTTGTGATGACAGCTCTAAATGGTCTCACTAGACCTTGGGAGTCATTCATTCAAACTATGTGTGCCAGAAAAGAAAGTATGAAGTTTGATGTAGTATGGGAAGATTGTGTTCAAGAGGAGGCTAGGGTTGCCAACAGAGAAGCTCTTCTCAAAGAGGATGACCAAGCTTTGGCCACCCACACTAAAAGAGGAAAGAGAGGCTACTTCAAGAAAGTAAACCACAAAAGGCCTCAACCCTCTCATAGAATCAAAAGGAAAGGGGGAGACATCTCCACAGTCCAATGCTTCAATTGTCTCAAGCTAGGACACTATGCCAGAGACTGTACCCTAGCAGAGAAGAAGAAGAAAAGGTTTGTTCACAAAAGACATCATGCTCATATGGTAGAAGATGACAGTGAAGAAGAAGAAGAAGAAGAAGAAGTGGAGGAAAGGCCTCAAAAGAAAAGATCTAAAATAAAGAAAGAAGATCCAGAAGAATATGTACTATTTTCTGCTCTCTCTGGATCTGTGTCTCCTGGTGAAGGCACTTGGCTCATTGACAGTGGTGCTTCAAAGCACATGACAGGTCATAAGGAAACTCTCTCTAAGATTGAAGAGAAGTCTTCACCCCAAAAGGTATCTCTAGGAGATGATTATCAATATCCCATCAAGGGAATTGGTGAAGCAAGCTACAAGCTTGATTCGGGAACACCTTTAAAGATGAAAGAAATTTTATATGTCCCAGGTTTAAAGAAGAATCTACTCTCTATCTCAGCACTAGACAAGAAAGGCTTTAGAGTAGCCTTCATCGATGGACAAGTACTCATGTGGTCCAAAGGAAAATCAATCAAAGATGCAATTGTCATTGGTGAAGAAGAAGGAGGACTTTATAAACTCAAGGGTCATCCAGAATCTGCCCTTGCTCATGAAGTTTCCAGTCCCAGTGAGCTATGGCATAGAAGACTAGCTCACATCAACTATAAAGCCTTACCCTATGTGAGTAAGATGGTTATAGGTTTGCCAGACTTGAAGGCTGATCATGATGGCTCATGCAAAGGATGTAAGAAAGGGAAGAATATCAAGAATCCCTTTCCGAAAAGTGAAACAAAGACTAAGAGCTCTCTAGAACTAATACACTCAGATGTATGTGGACCTATGCCTACCACATCTCTAAGTGGGTTTGAATACTATCTCTCATTCATTGATGACTATTCAAGAAAAACTTGGATATACTTCCTAAAGGGTAAGAATGAAGTCTTTGGAAAATTCAAAGAGTTCAAGGCTCTAATAGAAAACCTCTCAGACAAGAAAATCAAGATTCTCAGAACAGATAATGGTGGAGAATATACTTCAAAGGAATTTGAAGATTTTTGTAAAGAGGCTGGAATCAAGAGGGAACTAACCACTCCATACAATCCCCAACAAAATGGGGTAGCTGAAAGGAAAAATAGAACCATCATGGAAGCTGTGAAGACTATGATACATGATCAAGACCTTCCCATGTATCTATGGGCTGAAGCAGCCAAGACAACAGTATATGTACAAAATAGACTATCTCATAGTGCTCTTGACTTCAAAACTCCAGAAGAAGTCTTTACAGGAAAGAAGCCTGAGGTAAGTCATCTCAAAATATTTGGGTGTCCTATGTACATCCACATTCCAAAAGAAAAGAGATCCAAATTGGATCCCTCAGGTAAGAAGGGAATGTTTGTTGGTTATTGTGAAACTTCCAAAGCTTTCAGAATTTACATACCAGGTTTCCATCATATAGAAATAAGTAGAGATGTAACCTTCGATGAGGAAGAAGCTCTCAAGAAATCTAGAAAGTGTCAACTTGAAGAAGTTTATGAAGAAGATACATCTCCCAGAATCTCAGAGACTGTTCACATCCCTGAAGAGGAAACACCAGAGGATCATGACATGCTGGAACCACAAGAACCTCCTGTTGCAGAATTATCTAGGAAAAGAAGACCAGCATGGGCTAGAGATATTATTCAAGGAGCTGAAAGATATGGTGCTCCTGAAGGCTCCACTAGAGAAAGGAAGAAACCAAAGCTAGTGTCCAACTATATGGCCTTGATGTGTGATCTTGTGGATCAACTACCTACTAGCTATGAAGAGGCATCTCAGAAGAAAGAATGGGTAGAAGCAATGACAGAAGAATATCAGTCAATAATGAAAAATGATGTTTGGGATATAGTTCCCAAACCAAAAGATAAAAGTGTGGTTTCTTCCAAATGGATCTTCAAAATAAAACATGCTGCGGATGGAAGCATTGAAAAATACAAAGCAAGATTTGTAGCCAGAGGATTCTCTCAGAAGGAGGGAATTGACTATGAAGAAACATTTGCACCAGTTGCTAGGTACACTTCAATTAGAACTATCATGGCTCTTGCATCCATGATGAAGTGGAAATTACACCAAATGGATGTTAAGACAGCCTTTCTGAATGGTGTAATTGAAGAAGAAGTATACATAGAGAAACCACAAGGGTTTGAGGTTAATGACGGAAGGACTCATGTATGCAAACTTAAAAAGGCATTATATGGGTTAAAACAAGCTCCCAGGGCTTGGTACGGAAGGATTGACAATTTCCTAACTAGCATGGGCTTTACCAAAAGTAAGGCTGACCCAAACCTTTATCTCAAGGTGATGGATGATGAACCAGTTATACTTTTGTTATATGTAGATGATCTATTTCTAACTGGAAATGAGAAACAAATTATTGAAAGCAAGAAGAAGCTTTCTTCAGAATTCGAGATGAAAGATCTCGGTTTAATGCACTACTTCTTAGGCTTAGAGGTTTGGCAGGAACCAAGAGGAATCTTTCTAAATCAAGGTAAATATGCTGTGGAGATCCTGAAGAGATTTGATATGTTAGAGTGCAAACCCATGGCCACTCCCATGGACACTAACTTAAATATTCTAGTCAATGACTCTTCAGATTTAGTGGACCTAACTCTATATAGAAAAATTATTGGGTCACTAATGTATCTGACAAATACTAGGCCAGATATATGCTTTGCTGTAAATACCCTAAGTCAGTATCTAGTAGAACCTAGAAAGGTTCATCTAATAGCTGCAAAGCATGTAATGAGATACTTAAAAGGTACATTAGATTTTGGTCTGCTCTATCACGGAAGTCATGAACTCAAGTTGCATGGTTACTCAGACTCTGATTGGGCAGGCAGTGTCTAAAAGTACTTCAGGTGGATGTTATAGCCTTGGATCTGCTATGATCTCTTGGTTCACCAAGAAACAATCTAGTGTGGCCCTCAGCTCTGCTGAGGCAGAATATATAGCTGCTCGCTCTGCCAGCTGTGAAGCAGTATGGCTTCGGAAATTGTTGTCTGGAGTGTTTGACTTAGAAATGGATCCCACTATGATTATGTGTGATAATCAAAGCTGCATCAAGATGACAGAAAATCCTGTGTTCCATGATAAGTCAAAACACATAGAGATCCGATACTTCTATATTCGAGATATGGTGCAGAGAGGAGCTATCAAGCTTGAGTATGTGAGCACTGAAGATCAAATTGCTGATATCCTGACCAAACCACTGTCTCGTGTGAAATTTGAATACTTTCGAGACAAGCTTGGTGTAGTTCAAAAGGACCCTCCTAGAAAGGGGGAGTAGCATGATCCCTGATGACAAGCAAGTCTCATCAATAATGAGACTTCACCTAGCCACTTAGAAATAGTTAGATTTAGGACTACTATATTTAAAATACTTAGTTTTACTTATACATGCTTTTGATGATAGATGTATTAGTGAGAATACATGCTGATAGATGTATACATGCTTTTTGATGATAGATGTATTAGTGAGAATACATGCTTTTGATGATAGATGTATACATGCTTTTGATGATAGATGTATTAGTGAGAATACATGTTGATAGATGTATACATGCTTTTTGATGATAGATGTATACATGCTTTTGATGATAGATGTATTAGTGAGAATACATGTTGATAGATGTATACATGCTTTTTGATGTTAGATGTATTAGTGAGAATACATGCTTTTGATGATGATGTATACATGCTTTTGATGTTGGATACATGCTTTTGATGTATGATGTATACATGCTGTTGATGCTAGATGATGATACATGTATTGATTAATGTACTTGTATGGATGAGGATACTTGTACTTGTATTGATGAGAATACATGTGGGGATTGTATCATCCTTGAACACTAGTTCTAAAATGAGCCGTAGACGTGAGGTCTCCGAGAATGAAAGTACTTAGTGGACAGTTGAGGGGATTGGATCATCCCTGGACTTTCAGTCCTAAAGAGAGCCGTAGACGTGAGGTCTCCGAGAATGAAGTCCTTAGTGGACAGTTGAGGGGATTGGATCATCCCTGGACTTTCAGTCCTAAAGAGAGCCGTAGACGTGAGGTCTCCGAGAATGAAGTCCTTAGTGGACAGTTGAGGGGATTGGATCATCCCTGGACTTTCAGTCCTAAAGAGAGCCGTAGACGTGAGGTCTTCGAGAATGAAAGTCCTTAGTGGACATTTGAGGGGATTGGATCATCCTTGGACTTTCAGTCCTAAAGAGAGCCGTAGACGTGAGGTCTCCGAGAATGAAGTCCTTAGTGGACAGTTGAGGGGATTGGATCATCCCTGGACTTTCAGTCCTAAAGAGAGCCGTAGACGTGAGGTCTCCGAGAATGAAGTCCTTAGTGGACAGTTGAGGGGATTGGATCATCCCTGGATTTTCAGTCCTAAAGAGAGCCGTAGACGTGAGGTCTCCGAGAATGAAGTCCTGAATGAACAGGCAGGGGATTGCATCGTCCCCAGAATGAGGTCCCAGAATAGAGCCGTAGACTGGGTCTCCGATAATGAAGTCCTGAATGAACAGGCAGGGGATTGCATCGTCCCCGGACTGAGGTCCCAGAATAGAGCCGTAGACTGGGTCTCCGATAATGAAGTCCTGAATGAACAGGCAGGGGATTGCATCGTCCCCGGACTGAGGTCCCAGAATAGAGCCGTAGACTGGGTCTCTGATAATGAAGTCCTGAATGAACAGGCAGGGGATTGCATCGTCCCCGGACTGAGGTCCCAGAATAGAGTCGTAGACTGGGTCTCTGATAATGAAGTCCTGAATGAACAGGCAAGGGATTGCATTGTCCCCGGACTGAGGTCCCAGAATAGAACCGTAGACTGGGTCTCCGATAATGAAG
This sequence comes from Larix kaempferi, assembly GCA_027924585.1. Classification (NCBI taxonomy): domain Eukaryota; kingdom Viridiplantae; phylum Streptophyta; class Pinopsida; order Pinales; family Pinaceae; genus Larix; species Larix kaempferi. The sequence continues at coordinate 3,827,571 of BSBM01000011.1, forward strand.
TCCTGAATGAACAGGCAGGGGATTGCATCGTCCCTGGACTGAGGTCCCAGAATAGAACCGTAGACTGGGTCTCTGAAAATGAAGTCCTGGATGAACAGGCAGGGGATTGCATCATCCCCGGACTGAGGTCCCAGAATAGAGCCGTAGACTGATGTCTCCGAGAACTGAAGAATTGGATTGTATCATCCATGGACCTATGTCCTAAAGGGCGCAGGATTGATCATCCTAGGAACATGATCGTATGATGACGATGCTGATGATCACGATGCTGATGATCGTATGATGACGATGCGATGACGATGCCGATGATCGTGTGATGACGATGTTGATGATCGTATGATGACGATGCGATGATGATGCTGATGATCGTATGATGACGATGCGATGACGATGCTGATGATCGTGTGATGACGATGCTGATGATCGTGTGATGACGATGATGACGATGCGATGACGATGCTGATGATCGTGTGATGACGATGCTGATGATCGTATGATGACGATGCGATGACGATGCTAATGATCGTGTGATGACGATGCTGATGATCGTGTGATGACGATGCTGATGATCGTGTGACGACGATGCTGATGATCGTGTGATGATGATGCTGATGACAATGCTGATGATCGTGTGATAATGATGTTGCTAATAATATGATGACGATGTTGCCAATCGTGTGATGACCGTGATGTCGATGTTGATGTTGATATTGATATACCAGTAATTGTTTGAGTTACTGATGAAGACAAATTGAAGAAAGCTTCCGATGATTTATAGATGTATCATGTATAGTGACTCCTTGCTCCTGCAGATGTTGTTATAATATCCTTCTCGTTAAGGGGGAGTGTTGAATATTGTAACTTCAAAGAATATTATATTTGTACTTTATTATTCCGGAGATGTTTCATCCCTCCGAGGTAACCCTATTATGTATCCGGAGATGTTTATTCCTCCGAGGGTTTGTATTAACTAGGGTTATTAGACCCACCATGTGGGGGTCGGCCCTGTAGTTATATTTTTGGGGTTATTAGACTTCTCCAGGAGAGGTCGGCCCCATTAGGTCTTTTAGTCAGTTGGGGGTCAGTATAAATAAGTGAGGTGAACTCCTCATTAGATCATTCACTCACTTGTGGAAGAGTGCGCACTTGTCTGGGAGATCTGCTAAGGAGACAAAGAAGGAAGGAGCACATCTTGTATTTTGGTTGATCATCTTATTGAGGAAAGCTTTGCTGGGTTTTCTACCCCATGAGGGTTTCCCAGGGTATATTGTGTGTCTATCTTGTGATTATGTTTCTTTCAGTGATCTTGCTTGTCTATTTGGTTTAAACTTAACATTGTTGTTACCTTCACTACTTGATTGGTGTGTGGACCCCATTGTCACCATGAATTGTGCTTTTGGAAGGCCCGATAACATTTGAGAGGAAGGACATTAGATATTTAAGGAATTTACACTTATTTTTCTTTTTAAATACAAGTTCACTAACTCGTAATTAAAAAGAACCTACATGTGGGGACTCTTTGTTGGGCATGGCCCAAGTTGGCACATTTTTGAAGAAGCACAGTTTTGGCGGTTGCGCAGTTCAGACTGCAAAGTTCAAGTGGCACAGTTTTGTCAATGGCGCAGTTCATATTGCGAAGTCAGATATGTGCAGTGAGTAGTGCGAAGTTGAGGTACATCGTAGTTTTGTTGATGCGTAGTGCAAGCACAGTAGCTATTTTTGGCAAAGAGTATAAGGAAAGGTCGAGCAATTGAAAGCGACTTGTTTTGGGTAAGAGACTCAATGATTCCAGTAAGTTGGGTAAGGAGCAACGTGGAGGAAAATGGTAGCAACCTATTAGTTAGAGTGGTGGAAAACCGCTAGAAGCTAAGCCACGGGTCGATAGCAACATGAAGGCCAAAGGGGCAGAAAGCGACACGTCATGATGCAGTTATAATCGTTTCATGAGGACTACGGCTGTCAGAAGGGCATGTGAGCCATGAGTGGCCCAACAAAGAATCCAGAAGCGAGTGGAGTAGTTTTCAACTACGACAAGTAGGGTCGGTGAAGTAACCACACCAGTTCTGTTTACTCTAGGGTTTTTGGCCCACATGCATTGTAAAGACGTGACCTAAGGGCACGATCTATAAAAGGGGCATTTTCATAAGGGAAAGGATTAATCTGTTGTTGATTCTTTTTGTAGATCTCTCATAGCATTTTTGTAAAAGGATAGGTATTGTAAAGAGGCTCTGCTGCTATGTGCGCATAGACCTATTGTAGAGAGAAGAGCCTGCAGTTGAGTGCGCAGGATGCAACTATTGAACCCTTCCCAATAATATAATCAACAGTTCCTGTGGATGTAGCTCCCATCCTGGGGGTGAACCACGTTAAATCTTATGTTGTGTGATGATATTTATGTGAATGTGTGTTTTCTTTTTGTTAATGGTTAAGTTCATGCTTACGGTATATGTATCTTCACTTTTATATGTATTCTCTATATGAATGAGTGATGAGAATAATATGTTAAGTGTCTAGCATACATGCGTGAATGTTGAATGTGCAAGTAATGTCGAATATGATGAATGCATGAGTTATTTGGGTAACACTAAGTCAACGAAGCCTGTGTAAGTGTGATTCCCTCAAAGCACAGCACCGGAAGCAAGCAATTGCATTGTAGTTCATCGTATTGCATAAGTTCGTAAAGTACACAGTCCAATGAGCTTGTTGAATGCATAATATACACTAAGTAAATTCTGTCGAATATGTATGATTGTTAAAGATGTAGCACAGTCTCCAGTTGCGTTGTCTTGATGTTAAGTAGCCATTTCCAAGCGCGCAGTCCCTGCTTGCGCCATAGCATAAGCGATAGCCATGAAGTGGGTGAAACTTCGCGCAAGCCCCCATTATGTTGAATCGTGCATCGTGTGATTGCATAAAAACTGATTCTGTAATCCCCCATAAACTTCACCTCGGGTGATACCTTAGCTTGTTCTCAGGTTATTGCGTAAACGGCCAGTGAAGAAGGGTTTTGTTAGACCACAACTGCACAAAACCTAGGTCGGCACAAGAAAGATAAAGAACAAAGGGTTAGTAAGCCAACAAATGGTTCCGTTTCTGTGCTTGAACTAGTGATGTGTTCAGAATATTGGCATCCCGAGAGGACAAAAATATAGAACTGGGTAGACAATACCGACAAGGAGTTTTCAAGAAAGGAAAACAAACATTCACGTTTCTCTGACGAAGAATGGTGGCAGAGATACCTAGATTCTAATATTTATGAAATTTTCTTCGCAACATTCAGCAACGATCTATACGAGTGGTTGTTGAGACTAGCAGAACATAAAAATTGCTATCAGGGAGGAGAACCCATAGCTTGGACTCTAGATCTCATTTAAAGACTTAAAGCAGTAGATAGCCTGATCTCAAGAGCATTAGACTTCTAGATCGACATCATACTAGAAGGCTACGTTACAGAATTTGTTGTGGATACATGGAAGTGTTATAGCGCAGTAGAGGCATATTTCTTCAAAGGATTCAGAGGTAAGTACCTGAACAATCTTATCCTATACATTAAAATGTTATTAGTAGAGAAAGGTGTTTTAAGAATGCAGTAAGATACCTAGAATTTTTTGAGTCTGTAATGTTCAAAGCTAACAATAGTGATATAGAAGAACACATTCATACATTAAGAAGTATTAAAAGATACAAGTCTAGTGCAGAAAAGAACCCTAATGAAAATGAACTTCGCATTTCTATAGAAATTGAGTCACAAGTTGAGCCTGATAGTGAAACACAACCTCCAGTAGCTACCTATCAGCCAATCACTCCACAGAATCCTCTAGTTGACAATACTACTAACCCATAGAACATCAGTAGTAGTAACATCGCTAGAGCGAGTACTTAGAACATTCTGAGCAGTATTAAACCTAACACATCACAGAACACTATGCCTCCTAGAAGGAGAATGACAGATGATATCAAACTTCTGATTTTCAAAGGAACGGGTCTAGAAGACCCATAGCAACATCGGTTCCTGTCTGAAGCCCTGTGGAATGTCAAGCAAGTCCAGGATGATGTTATAAGACAAGCACAGTTAGTTACCACATTCAAGGAGAGAGCCTTGAATTAGTTTATGAAATATTTTGTCAGACAGAATAGGACCCTACTGGATATCAAGGCTTCCCTCCTAAGAGAATTTAAGAAACCTAAGTCTGAGTCACAATGTATCACAAAGCTAAAAGAAATAAAGTAGAAAATGACTGAGTCGGTATGGGAATTGACCAGAAGTTCAAAGCATTGTTAGACCAAGTACTCTTTGAAATGGCACTGCAACAGGACCAAGAGTGGTTCATAGCTGCACTGTTGCCACACATAAGATTACTGTTGATGCAACAAAAGGTTTCTTTGCAGACACAGGCCCTAGAAATTGCGATGAAACTAGTGGCTTCACCAATAGTAGAGACTAGCGCGGGAATGGTTCAAATACAGATCCATCTAGCAAACCTAACACTACAACTACAAGACATTAAGAAAGGAAAAGAAATCAAAGAACAAGTTTGGTGTACAAAGTGTAAAGGAGAAGGACACCTGAAAGAACACTGTCTAGTATTCAAAGATTACCTAAATAGTGGAGCACCAAATCCACTGAATCAACAACAAGGACCATGGTGTGAAATTCATCGATGTAGAGGACATCACCCAGAAGATTGATACTTAATTCAAAAGTATGTGCGAACACCAAATAACTTATACTACACATTCTGTAAATCAGTTGGCCATGATGATTCCAACTGTAGAGCCTATGAACTATCGATGGAAATAAATCATGATGTTTACTGAGTTCAAGAAGAAACACCACATAACAATTATAATGTGCAGTATGATCAAGGCGCATACAGAGGTCATGGTGGATTCAGAGGAAAAGGAAGAAACACTGGCCAAGGAAGAGGAAGAGGTCAGATAGTATGTTATAACTACGCTAATCCTGGACATCTATCCAGAGACTGCACGAATGCTTGTACTACCTGTAGATATTGTAAGTATTTTGATCATATCATTGAGTGTTCGGATATCCACATCATCTTTTTCAGGATCTTGCATGCAATTAGGGTTTGCATGCAAATTCTAGGGTTTGCATGCATTTTGCATGCATCCCAGTCACCAGGTTGATGCCTCCAGCACCTTAGCCACCTTATTCTAGCACCCGGGAGCCACTTACTTCAGTTCTTTATCCCTCCTAGTCTGAAAGGCACCCACTTCTCACCTACTGCCAGAGAAGGGTGCACTTTCTCACCTACCACTGCAGTTCCACTTCAGTTACATTCAGTTAGCTCTGATTCTCCCTGATTTGAGGCTAGTTTCACTCCCGACCGACTGTGTCACTTCCGTTGGACCTCCAGATTGACTAGATGACTTGTTCTTACTTCGGTTAGCCTCCCATGCGCCCCCCACTGAGCCTTCTTCCCTTAATCAGTGCTACACACTTCAGTTACACTTGTTACACTCAGTTAGACTCAGATTGACACCTGGATGACTGGTTCTTGTGCATTGATGAGCACCACCGATTGATGATGAGGAATCTTAGTTGGAGTCAAGCTACTCAATTCAGTGATTCGAATGGCCTACTTAGTCAATTCGAATTGCTCACTCACAGAGTCAGATTGTATTGTAATCATTCACCCTTTCTGGGATATTGAGCACTGCTGCATGTTTTGCACAGTTTTACACCATATTTTCTATATTCATTTGTTGTGATTGATTTACTTGTTCATTAGATATGCTGTGACTAATTTTACATGGTATCAGAGCCATGGCAGGGACAAGATTTCTTTTCTACAGGTGTTCTACATGAAGAGAGAGAAATCTTTGCTCACCAATATATTTAAGCAGCGACATGCAAAATCTCATGTGCATTCGCTCATGTGCATGCAAGGCTGAAAACATAGTGTTTGTTTGTGTGTGATTTGCAGGTTTCTTACTTCTCCATGTGCATTTGCTAATGGAAAGATGGAGACTTCTTCTTCACAAAATATTCTTACTCCATTCAACTATGATGAATGGAAACCAAAGATGATTGCATTCTTTAATAGACAATGTCTTTTTGATATGTGCATTGGTAATACAAGAGATTTTGATTCCGATGAAGAGGAGAATGATTGGCTCAATGATTGTGACAGAGCTTTTGGAGCAATGTGTCTTGCTATGTCTCCTTGTATGCGCTACCTCAGTAATACTGCTGAAAATCCAAGTGATCTATGGGTCCAACTTGACAGAGAATTTGGAAAGCAGGAAGAAGAGGATCATGCTAGCCTTTTGGAGAACAAGCCCAGTGAGATCTCCTTATGTGTTCTTTCCGATCATGTGTTGGCCTCAACAATTGTTCAAGATGAAGAAGAAACTGTAGATTCAACACTCATTCTCTCAAAGTCTTCTATTTCGAATTCTGAGCAAGATAAACAAGCTCATACTCTAGACTCCGAAGAGGTTCTTGAATCCTCTCTTTCACATGAGTTTTCCAGCATGCAGAATAATGATCTACTTGATGTTTTGGAGGTAAAATATGATTTTGGAGGTGAAGCATTCGTCCTCCTTGATTGCATGCCTCCTATAGACTTATGTCTATCATTTGCAAAGTTTCTCAGATTTTTAATGAAGATGAAGAGCACTACCATTCGCTTGAGTTCAATTCTCATGCACTTTTTGCTGATTTTGGTTTTGATCTCATCCTTGTTGGTTCAAAGGAGATCTCAAGAAACCATTCATCTATTTTTGGAGCTGATTTAACTTCTATTGATAAGAAGTTCAAGTTTCAAGATCTATTTTATCCGATTGGAGCTATTCCTACCTCACTTGGTTCGAATCACAGGTTCCAGGATCATCCTTATATTTTCAGATTTGTTCTCACCATTTTCGGTATGAAGAGCAAGTTCTTAAAGTCTCCACATTTGCTTGCATCCACTGATGGTGAATTCAAGCACATGTTTTTGGAGCATAATCCATTTACTCCCAAGAGTAAGATACCTCCAGAATATCTATTTTAGTTTGGAGTAGTTAAATCTTTTGGTGTGTTACAGTTCATTTTGAGGGGGGGTATTTTTCCCATGAGGTTTTCCCCATTTCCTCGGTTTATTTACTGTTATTAGTTTGGATTATTATTGTATTGGGGTGACCTTTGGTCTTAGTTACCAGGGCCCCACATTATTTTTTGCACATCATAGTCTATCTTGAGGGGGGGTGTTCGGATATCCACATCATATTTTTCAGGATCTTGCATGCAATTAGGGTTTGCATGCAAATTCTAGGGTTTGCATGCATTTTGCATGCATCCCAGTCACCAGGTTGATGCCTCCAGCACCTTAGCCACCTTATTCTAGCACCCGAGAGCCACTTACTTCAGTTCTTTAGCCCTCCTAGTCTGAAAGGCGCCCACTTCTCACCTACTTCCAGAGAAGGGCGCACTTTCTCACCTACCACTGCAGTTCCACTTCAGTTACATTCAGTTAGCTTCGATTCTCCCTGATTTGAGGCTAGTTTCACTCCCGACTGACTATGTCACTTCTGTTGGACCTCCAGATTGACTAGATGACTTGTTCTGACTTCAGTTAGCCTCCCATGCTCCCCCCACTGAACCTTCTTCCCTTAATCAGTGCTACACACTTCAGTTACACTTGTTACACTCAGTTAGACTCAGATTGACACCTGGATGACTAGTTCTTGTGCATTGATGAGCACCACCGATTGATGATGAGGAATCCTAGTTGGAGTCAAGCTACTCCATTCAGTGATTCGAATGGCTTACTTAGTCAATTCGAATTGCTCACTCACAGAGTCATATTGTATTGTAATCATTCACCCTTTCTGGGATATTGAGCACTGCTGCATGTTTTGCACAGTTTTACACCATATTTTCTATATTCATTTGTTGTGATTGATTTACTTGTTCATTAGATCTACTGTGACTAATTTTACATTGAGGCATGCCCAGTTTTGCAAGAAAAAATGCAGGAGAGGAGACAGGAAGCACAGAACCCAAATATACAGATGATCGTAGTTGAAAGAAGGAATACGGGTTGTAACATTAATTTTGTGACACGAAGTGGAGCTACCACAGGTGAAGATCAAAGAGAAGAAGCTTCGACTTCTGAGAATTACCATGCTAAGAAAAATCCTACTAAAGGGGCTTGGATAAGAAAAGTGACAGGAAAAACACTTGTTTTCTAGCTGAACAAACAAAAAGAAGCTTTCATGGAAGCAAGATAAACATTCAAAGAACCAACATCTGTAACTCCAAGAATCAAGTTGTGAAGTGAGACTTCGCCGGTAAAAGATGTGCCAGCTTTGTATGATCATACACATACTACAACAGACGCAATGAGTCATGTTGCCCAGTTGTTACAGAGCTGCATGAAGTTGTTGAAACATGAGAATTCCTTAGCAGAATTACAAATCCTGCTAAGTAATTATGAGTAGCACAATACAGTGAATGAAGCACACAGAGTGGTGATTCAAATCAAGCACCGTAAAATAACTGGAAGAGAGATGCGACTGAACACGCAGATTGGATATTTTGAAATGGATGAGATCGTCCTTGACTTAGGTTCAGAACTAAATGTCTTGACTAACAAGACATGGGAACAAATGGGGAAACCAAAGGTGTCATGGTCACCCATACAGTTAAGACTAGCGAATCAGCAGAAGGTTATACACTTTGGGAGATTATCCAATGTTCTTGTTGACATTGATGGAGTGCAAAGTCATGTAGACTTCAAGGTTATTGAAATTGTTGATGATAACCAACCTTATCCTACACTATTGGGGATAGATTGGGCCATGGATAACCTCGCAATAATCAATTTGAAGAAGAAATAGATGATATTTGAAGGGGCGGATATCAGGGTCTTTGTACGCTTGGACCCTTCATAAGGGCATAGATACACTAAGCCAATCAGAGAAAAATGCAGAGCTCATGTGTTGATGTATATGTAACTTCGGAATGTATTTCATATATGTATATTGTACTCCTATAGAGATGGTATTATTCCTCTATACGGAAGTTTCGTCATTTATATTGTAAGTGTCGTAACTTATACTTGATGGGCTATTAGACCACCTTGTTGGGGTCAGCCCTGTATAAGTCATTTGGGTCGAAGGGTTATTAGACCACCCTATTGGGGGTTGGCCATGTGGGTCAAAGGGTTATTAGACCACCCTATTGGGTTTCGGCCCAGTCATCATTATGTTATGTGGTTAAGTTAAGGCCGACCTAGTAAAGGTTATTAGACAAGTCAAGTCAAGTATAAATAGAGTGCGGGAGGCACTCTATTTCATCATTCTTTTCTCTCTCACAATATTGGGAGAGTGGCGCACTTGTGGAGAAGGAGAAGCTGCTTCTTGGATATGTCTATCTCTTATGATTGGGTTGTATCATTGCGCTATCTATCTCTGAGGAAGTTATTCGGGTTTTTCACCTTTATGGTTTTCCCCAAGTAAACTCTATGTCTCTTGTGTGCTTGCATTATTGTGTCCATGATTGATATGTTGTAGATATGATGTACATGTTGTTCTCTTAGTTAAGATCCTAGATTATATTGAAGTAAATTCTGAAAAAATTAACATGGAATCAGAGCTATCCTGACAGAAGGCATGGTATGGCATGTATGACACTTGTTGCACTTGCGATGCTAGGGATTGATATAGAAAACACCAGTCATCGTAGCACTTTCGCTATAAGTAAATTTTGACGAGGTTGCAGGGTTTGAAAACAGTACAGTGCGAAGCTAATATCGCCATGTACCTTGTGTCCAAAGGACAACCTCTAATTCATTGTACTTTGTGATTTATGATCTATACAATATAGGGTTTCTGCCTCTTCCAGATCTCAGTCATAAACAGGTGACCTTGGAAAAAAGGTCATAACTTGGGATAGGAAGCTCCAAATGAAATTTAGTAAAAATTGACAGGTAGTGCACGGACTTTAATTTCTCAGGTAACATTTTCAAAGGCCGAAACTGAACCGTTGACATGTGGAACGCCATACAAGTTCGCTCTTCTGTTTTATCCCATAAACAGGTCAGGTTGCGACACTTGGCATAACTCTCTCTCTCAGAGAATCATTTGCGGTCAGACCTATGGGGTTGTAAAGATGATAGGTCAGGCTTTCACAGGAAAACATTTCAGACCTTATGGATCAAAACGTTCGGAGTTACACCAGAAACAATCAGGTACATATTTCTGTCAAAACAGAATTATTTTTGAGCACCTTCATTCATGGCTTCCAGAATTTAGGGTTTCAGAGAAAGTTGGAATTTTTGTAATCAGAGACCACGGCTGAATGCTACTCATCAAAATAGAAATTTAGAGACCAAGATCAGAATTTTTGGTTGGGCAGAAGGTTGGGCTTGATCAGACCCTAGTTCGGGACTTTGATCAGAAAAGTGGAAAATTAGGGCCTGCAAAAATGGGAATTTTTGAAATCTGTGACCACAGCTAGAATCTCCTCAGAAAAAAAGAAGCTTAGAGCTTTGGATCGAACCTTTTGATTGGGACAAAGGGTGGGATTTATCAAACCCTAGTTCAGGGTCATGTCCAGTGAATTCAGAAGTTTCAAAGGCAAATTTGAGGGGTGAAACTTTGCAGTTTTCAAATTATGAGTATACCCGCTTGATAAGCTCATCAAGGCGCATAATTCTATCCTTTCAGAAGTTTGAAATTCAAAGTTTGAATTTTTAGGGTTTCTCTAACAAACCCTAATCCAGCTCCAGATCTGGTTCCTGCAAATCAAGTGGATTGGGTTAATCCTAGAAGAGAATGGATTGGTCACCTGCATAAGTGAAGAAGTTCTTGTTTTAGAGGGAGATGAGGCTAAGGCCTTACATAAGAATATTACAAGCAATCTCGACAGGTATGACTCATCCAGGTATGTTTTGAGATTTGTTCATGATTAAGTTTATGGTATGTTTGTCTTCATGTTATTATAGTTAGTACAATCTTGATTAAATTTGGAATTGTCGTATGACCTTAATAAAATTATGAATGCATGATAGAAGATATTCATTGATTAGGGTGTTGACACTTATGATTGTACTAATGCATTATGGTGTTGTATGAGGTTTATGTTGTCCGCTAACATGAAAGGTACACCAAGAAAGACAAATCATGTTCTAGTTCAAGAACATATGATCATGATGACATGAGGACAAAGATTCATCCATTGTCATGGATCACTTAGAAGATCTACTTACGAGGTATGTATAACTAGGTTCTATAATAGTTAACCTATGAGATATGCAGGTTACTAGTACAAGTCATTGAAGAGAACAAGAAGACATCATGTGGGTATGTTAGACATAACTAGCTAACATATCAATCCAGGTATGTTTTTCCTATATCAAGTTAGAATCCTACCTTGTGTTAGGATCCCTTATATAAGTATACTTGGTATGATTGGTTATGTTTATTCATAAAGTTAGAAATGTAAGTAATCAAGGGTCTATGCATTTTATGTCTCTTATCTTGTTTGATGATTTAACTAACCTATGATCAAATAAGAATATGCATGATTAAAATAAGACTTCCCTGAAACCTTGAATACTAATGTTTATTATCTGTGTTTGAAATGATCATGACTATACATGTTTAAGATTATTGTGTTTTGATAGTATTAAGATTATACTAATGAATGTGTGATTGTGTATGAGACCTCGAGGATAACACAATGATGATACTAATAAGCATGCATAGTGATGGATATAAGTTCAAGGACAGGTAATCGAGGAAGCAAAGATCAAGAGGGAGCACACTCCAATTGTTCTTTCAAGGAAGAAAAGATCAAGAGGGAGCACACTCCAGTTGTTCCTGCAAGGAAGCAAAGGTCAAGAAAGAGCACACTTCAGTAGTTTCTGCAAGGATGCAGATATTCAGAGGGAGTTGACCACTTCTCACAATCCACATCAGAATGGAGTTGCAGAAAAGAAGCAAAGACTGAGAGGGAGTCAAACCAACAAAGAAACAAAGATAAGTATTTGAATTATCATTCCTTGCATATTCTATTGTTTAAATAATACTATTCAATAATGTATATACTCATGTTCCTAGAATTAGGTTGTGTATTATGCATATTAGAATAGTTGCATTGATGAACAGTATACTACTAATATAGATGGGTAAGTGGCCTATGGCACTGTACAACATTCCATTGCTATTTATCTAGAATGAAACCTCTTTGCTGACATGTTGGGAGTTGTGCACACTCTTAACAATGTTCTGGTAGAGATTGGAAGGCATCTAGAAAGTTACGGGATATGGATAAATGTTGTATTGAAGCATTGGCTAAGATAATTGCATGACTGTATGACATATTTATTTATGTGTAAGAATTTGTTCTGAAAACTATGAGATGTTTTCTAATCATGCAATTTAACTTGTTGTGTAGGAAAGATCATATACCATTACCTACAAAAGAAGGACTACAACATTTGTTTAGCAACAAAGTTATCTATTGAAAACATTGAAGATATTGAAGTTCCCAGGATCTGGGAAGAATGCCATGATCAAGGAGTACTAGTCGATCATGAAGATGTTTGGGATGCAGTCCCAAGACCTGAAGGGGAGTCTGTAGTGACTTCCAAGAGGATCTACAAGATCAAGCATGCTGTAGGTGGTATCATAGAGACTTTTGCTCCTATAGCCAGATACACTTCCATTAGATCAGTACTTTCTCTGGCTGCAGTGATGAAAGGGAAGATACACCAGATGGATTTCAAGACAACTTTATTGAATGGTGTAGTTGAAGAAGAAGTGTATGTGGAGCAGCCACTTGGTTTTGAGATACATGATGGGAAGTTATATATGTGCAGAACTTGGTATGGTAGGATAGACGGCTTTCTATCCAGTTTGGGCTTTACCAAGAGTAAAGCGGATTCCAACCCTTACTACAAGGTTGAGGAAGGCAATCTAGTGATACTACTTTTGTATGCGGATAACCTGTTTGTTACAGGTGAGGATAGATTGATTGCCGACATGCAGCGGAAGCTTGCTGCCGAGTTCGAGATGAAGAACTTGGATATGATGCACTACTTTCTTGGTATGGAGGTGTGGCAGAGTGCAGATGGAATCTTCCTTGGACAAGGGAAGTATGCAGTAGAGATCCTAAAGAGGTTCAGGATGATGGACTGCAAGGCCATGGCCACACCTATGGCATCGAACCTGAAGCTTTTGTGTGATGCTTCATCTGATATGGTTAATGTCACAATGTGTCGTCAGATGATTGGGTCCTTGATGTACCTGACGAACACGAGACTAGATATTTGCTTTGTGGTGAACACGTTGAGTCAGTTCCTGATGGATCCGAGGAGTGTTCACCTGGTAGCTGCAAAGCATGTTCTGAGTTACCTGAAGGGTACAGTGGATTATGGACTCAAGTATGACGTAAATCAAAAGTTTAACCTGCAGGGTTATGTTTATTCAGACTGGGCAAGCAGTGCTACAGATAGGAAGATCACATCTGGGTGTTGCTTCAGTATGGGATCAGGTGTGATCTCTTGGTTTAGAAGGAAGCAGTCCTGCGTAGCACTGAGTATAGCCAAGGCAGAGTATGTTGCAGCCTGTTCGGCTAGTTGTGAGGCAGTATGGCTACAGAAGCTACTGTCTGAGTTATTTGATCTACCACTGGAGGATACTGGTATCTTTTGTGACAAACAGAGTTGTGTGAAGCTGTCTGAGAACCCCGTGTTCCACGACAGGTCGAAACACATAGAGATCAAATATCACTATATCATGGATATGGTGCAGAGAGGAGCAGTGAATCTCCTGTATGTTGCGACGAACGAGCAGATTGCAGATGTGCTGACGAAGCCACTAGCTAGGGTGAAGTTTGAGTACTTCAGAGAGAGGCTTGGAGCCATTCCAAGCATGTTGGAAGGAGGAGCCATTCCAAGCATGTTGGAAGGAGGATCCTTCACATGGCTATGGATGTAAGCGCTGAATGATGAGCATCAGGATGATGTTCGAGTTTCTGCTCTGTATGATCAATTGGATCATTTATGTATGTACGCATCATGTTGTATGCTAGATATGATCAGTTGGATCATTTATGTATGTACGCATCATGTTGGATGCTGGATATGATCAGTTGGATCATTTATGTATGTATGCATCATGTTGGATGCTTGGACCTTGTATCTGTATATGTATCAGGTGGATACGTTGTATGATCAGGTAGATCATGTATATTGATATGTATCAGGTAGATACAGTGTGTATCTAGATATCAGGTGGATACAATCTATGATCAGGTGGATCATGATGATATGTATCAGGTAGATACTTGGTATGCATCAGATGGATGCAATGTATGATCAGGATGATCATGGATGATGAGCTTCAGGATGTTGCTCTAGATGATATGCATCAGGACAATGCAGTGATGATGATCAGGATGATCATGTGTACATCAGGATGATGTATGGTGAGTATCAGGATGATACTTTGTGGTCGTGGATCAGGTTGTGCAGATGAGCATGTCTGGGAGATCCTATAGGTCAGATTTGTGTACCCGTAACATCCTGGGATGCTATTTCGAGACATTGCTCTAGGAGGACATGTAATTTGTGCCCTGGGAGATCCTTCAGATCGGAGTTGTGTACCTGTAACATTCTGGGATGCTCTTGCGAGGTTTTGTCCTATGGCATGTAATTTGGGCCCTGGGAGATCCTGCAGGTCAGAGTTGTGTACCCGTAACATCCTGGGATGCTCTTGCAAGGTTTTTCCATGAACACATGTAATTTGTGCACTAGGAGATCCTTCAAGTCGGAGTTGTGTACCTGTAACATCCCGGGATGCTCTTGCGAGGTTTTGTGGTGACCACATGTAATTTGTGCCCTGGGAGATCCTTCAGATCGGAGTTGTGTACCCGTAACATCCTGGGATGCTCTTTCAAGGTTTTGTGGTGGGGTCACATGTAATAATGCCTTGGGAGATCCTACAAGTCGGAGTTGTGTACCCGTAACATCCTGGGATGCTCTTTCGAGGTTTTGTGATGCACGTAATAAGTCCTAAGGATTACACAGTATGGCCACTGATGATGAAGACCTGTAGGTGGTGGGCCTACATCCAGTATGAAAAAGGACTGGCTCTGTAGAACTCCCTATGACGAGTAGATTCAGAGCTTGATTGAGATAGCAACAGCAGTGAAGATGACTTGTGCTAGAAGACATGTGTCGAGAAATTCCTTCCTAGTTAAGAGGGAGTGTTGATGTATATGTAACTTCAGAATGTATTTCATATATGTATATTGTACTCCTATAGAGATGGTATTATTCCTCTATACGGAAGTGTCATCATTTATATTGTAAGTGTCGTAACTTATACTTGATGGGTTATTAGACCACCTTGTTGGGGTCGGCCCTGTATAAGTCATGTGGGTCGAAGGGTTTTAGACCACCCTATTGGGGGTCGGCCATGTGGGTCAAAAGGTTATTAGACCACCCTATTGGGTGTCGGCCCAGTCAGCATTATGTTATGTGGTTAAGTTAAGGCCGACCTAGTAAAGGTTATTACGCAAGTCAAGTCAAGTATAAATAGAGTGCGGGAGGCACTCTATTTCATCATTATTTTCTTTCTCACACTCTTGGGAGAGTGGCGCACTTGTGGAGAAGGAGAAGCTGCTGCTAGGATATGTCTATCTCTTATGCTTGGGTTGTATCATTGCTCTATCTATCTCTGAGGAAGTTATTCGGGTTTTTCACCTTTATGGTTTTCCCCAAGTAAACTATGTGTCTCTTGTGTGCTTGCATTATTGTGTCCATGATTGATATGCTATAGATATGTTGTACATGTTGTTCTCTCAGTTAAGATCCTAGATTAGATTGAAGTAAATTCTGAAAAATTAACATCATGATCTATATCACATTTAAAAGATGACAACAAATCAGGAAGACTATATCAACCCAACAGCTGATGGAATATTGAGTTGACGATTTGACAATTCTTGCATATCAAACTCAGATGGAGGACTGGAGAACTGGAAAAGTAGAATGCATGAAGTATCCGCAAGAAGATGCATGCAGTTCACAGGATCACTGCACTGGATTGGAACAGAGGTAAGTCTAATCCCCACTTATGATGGCTTAACTAACATCCATACATTTTTTCAAGAGTATATTGTATCAGTTTCAAATGAACATAAGCTATCTGCATTAGATATAGCCGTCAGCGCTACACCTGCTAGATGGTGGGCTGTGCATAAGCAGAATCTGACCACATGGGAATAATGCAAGCATATGATGGAAATCAGATTTCTGGAACAAACTGAGCTTATACAAGTCAAACATGATGGAAAAAATGATCCAAGGGATCACATATACAATTGCAAGAAAGCATGGGCACACAAACCGCAGACAGAATGGGTTCATCTGTTTGTACATACACTGGAGAAGATTCCAAAGAATTGGTACATAGAAATGGAACTATGCAAAGGAACAACAAAATGGTCTATTATGATTGAGAACTTCCAAGCAACTTTTAGCTTCGAAGATGAATGTCCAAGTATAAACGAGGCATTACAAGTCATCAAAAAGAAAGTATTCAAGGACATATCAGAACCTGTATATCAGCAACCAGAGTAGGCAAGAAAGATAGAGCACACCCTTGAATTCTATAACTTCGTCGTAGACGAAGAAGAAGATGAAAGTGATGATGACGACCCATGAAACATCAATATACCTGAGTTAGAAGGAAAGCACGAAGTCAAAGGACCACCATTGGAAATTCTGGATCTAAGTGATCCTGTGAAAACTCAGAATGTGAACATTGGAACCACTGAAGAACCAATGTTCGCTTCCACAGGAGATTATTGAGACGAAGAGACCATTGCGCAGATAGCGGATCTACTTCACGAGTATGAAGACTTGTTCCCCACCAAATTTTGTGAGATGAAAGTCATATTGGGAAACTTGGGGGTCATGAAAATACCTCTCAATCCATATGCGAAGTCCATCAAGCAAAGACCGTATCGACTGAATCTGAGGTACAAAGAAAGAGTAAAAGTCGAGCTCGATAAGATGCATGATGCAGGAATTATTGAAATGGTAGAAGAATCAAAATGGATAAGTCCCATGGTTATCCAAGACAAAAAGACTAAAGGAGAGATCAAGATCGGCGTAGATCTCAGAAAGTTGAATGATGCATCGTTACATGACCCATTTCCTACATTTACAGATGAAGTATTAGACAATGTTGGGGAAAATGAGGCATACTCTTTCACTGATAGGTTTTCTGGATACCAACAGATCATAATCGACACAGCAGACAGGAATAAGACCAATTTTGCCACGGAATGGGTCTTATATCAATATACATTTATGCCCTTTGGTTTGAATAACGTGCCTGCCATATTTTCCAAAGTAGTTGTTGCTTCCTTCAAATATTTTATCCATAAATTTATAGAAGTCTATTTTGAGGATTGGACTGTATTTGGGTTGTTGAAAAACCATTATGCAAGCTTAAGGCTAATGTTATTGAAGTGCAGACAACATCAGATCTCCCTGAACCTAAAGAAAAGCATCTTTTGTGTTCCCTATAGAATTCTACTGGGACACATTGTCTGTAAACAGGGGTTGATGGTTGATCCAACAAAAATCACAGTTATTGTGAATCTGCCAGCACCAAATTCAGTAAAAAAACTACGCACCACTTTGGAACATACAGGATAATACATAAAGTTTATCAAAGTTTACATGCACATAACTGCGCCCATGAAGAAACTATTGAAAAAAAAATCAAAGTTTATATGGAATGAAGACTGCTAGAAAGGGCTAGACACGCTAAAATAAAGAATGGTAACTGCACCTATCCTAGTCTTTCCAAATTGGAGCAAACAATTCCATGTACATGTTGATGCCTCATCCATTGCACTTGGTGTTGTGCTAGCATATCCAGATGAGGGATGCATTGACCATCCAATTTCATTTTCAAGCAAGAAGTTGTCTTCAGCCGAAAATAATTATACAACCACAAAGAGAGAAGGTCTAGCTATGGTGTACGCACTACAGAAACTCATGCACTATTTGTTGGGTGAACACTTCTCTATGTTTACTGACCATTCAGCTTTAAAGTACCTGGTCAATAAAGCAGTGTTAAGGGGGAGAATCTGTAAGTGGTTGTGACTCTTTCAAAAGTATAATTTTGAAATTGTTGTTAAGCCAAGTGTTGGTCACCCTATATGCTAACCAATTACAATTAACACACAGGATGCTCAATATAAATTGTCAACCCAGGGAAGTCTTTTTATTTCAAAGGTAATTAGCAAAATCTATGCATAAACACTCAAGTAGTTGATTCAATGAATGGAGATAAATTATCCTACCTATTTGCTCAGTCAAACTCATCTCATGGCTAAGGATAATATAATTTACCCATCTAAGAATTCGAAGTACATTTACCTTCCTACAATCATCACTCCAGCAATCACTGGTCTAAGAAGAATTAAGCTAGACTTACTTTTGCAAGAAGTTAAATCGTAAAGATATCATACTACAATGAATTAACCAGTACCTATCTAAATTATCTAATCTACAAATTATAAATCACAATAAGAAATCAAAACCAATTGCAATCATAATCTGACTAATTCAATAAATTCCAAGAAAGATGAATAACAGAAATAAACTAGAGTTGAGCTTGACTGTAATAGCTAACTAGAACACTTGCATAAAATGAAACTATCCTACACAGTTGAATGTCACACCACACAGTTACAACAATTCAGAATGCAATCATTAACTACCAAAGGAAAATGCAATTATCAATTACCATTGTTGCAGCTTCTCTGTAAAATGTATCTACTGTAAATCCACACCACACAACAGAAATAAACTAAGGTACCTACTTAACTCGGCGATATCTGTGAGAAGGAAGGCCCTGACCTTCTAACAAAGATGCCGTGAACTAACACAAAGATATGAAGAACTCTACTCCTTGTATTTAAAATGGTAATTCACATTTATAGCACTTTGTTACAGTTCGTACAATTGCCAATCAACCAACCCCGGGCTCAAAACACCTTCTTACATTTATACATAGATGACATGAATTCGTTCCACAAATATTAGGTAGCCATGAAGATCTACGATCTTCAAGCTGCCGAATAACAATATAATAGTTGCAACCATAAATGAACTTAAATGAGATCGTTGCGTTCAGGCCTGAGCTGTTACTTCATGTTGTTAGCAGGACGAATAGATTCCAACAGACTGGACGGGATTATGCTTGGATATTCATCATGACCCAGTCACAGCTGACCTCGTGAAGGAACACTTGAACTGTCACAGCAATATATGGAACCGTACTCAAGAAGAGAGAGTTGGCACCACGTATTCCTCTTCTCCAAAGGTTCAGGGAGCTGCTACACCTATGGTATTTGCAAAGCTTCTAAACTATCTTTGTCAAGTCAATTCATATTAGCATAAATTAAAAGATGGAGTTCATAATCATAAACAAATTAGGCAGAAATGAATCAATAATAGATTATACATGTTGCAATCCACGCTCTGCTTAGGAATATATTTGCTTAGTTTATGGAATGGTGAGGAAAAACAGGGAAAAAGGTGTAGATGAGTGTAGGAAAAAAGGGGCTATTTTGGGCCCAACATATCCCCCCAACTATCCATTTCCATGTCCTCATGCAACATCCAACTAATATGAATCTGATTCTAGTCCTCATTCGTGGAGAGAAGAAAAATTAAAGGCAAGGTCATGTTTCTCACCCACATCCAGAAATCCATTATAGGCAGCCCAATGTTCCCAGCACGTTTCTCTTCTGCCTTGGTCAATGTATAATTATCCCTATATTTCCCTGTTGGCCACCATATGAGTGGAAATTTGAATTTGAGTCCCAACTAGTGAGTTCCACACATCTTCATGCAATTGACATATCCTTCTACCCTGGGAAGATCCTGTTTAAAATTCTTGAAGCAGTAAGGGTCCCTTTTCTTCAAAGTTGAAGAAGAGGTTTTCGATCTGTTCTTGCTACCTTCCAGGGCAAGATGATGTTGGTTGGAAATTAGGTTAACACAGGTGGATATAACATTTTCTTGCAACTTCATCAGATGCTGAGTCTTCATAGGATATGAGAGGCTCCTTCCATGTTTTGCAATGAGAACCTAAGGAGATTGAGGTTCACTCCTAATCCATAGATTGGAGCTAGCCTCATTCTTAGAAATTGTATTAAAGGAATCCTCCCACTGCACATGATATGAAAAAAAGAAGAAAAGGCTCTCAATTGGACATCTCCCAAGTAGGGAATAGGGTTAGAGCGAGAGTCCATGAAACAGGCTATCTCATGCAAATATAATTCACATAACAGATTATGCTCAATGAAACTACTCTCCATAAATGTAACATCCTGTAATTTCATAAAAATTTAAAATTTTTTATAACAGCGTTAATTAAGATAATAATAATTGCGGAAATAAATATTGAGATTATGACAGCATTAGTTGTACATTTGTTAGTACTAAGCATGCCTTATTTTCTGTTTTAACAGCAGTAAGATAATGACAGTTATTAACACATAACTAGTAACATGATTATGACGACAATGAAATAAACAGGTTGGGAAAAATGATACGACACTTTCTCTTTTACAATGATATTGACAGTTTGACTTTGCTGCAAAAGGGTGTCCTACGAGGTACCCTGGAGCTTACTTAGCTGTACGCTAAATATTATTGAATGTCCTATGTGCAGACGACAGGTAAGAACGAAGTATGTGTAGTTCAGTTTCAGCGTCATAAATAAATAGAATGTTATAATTCTGTTTGCGATCCAGCAAAAGTGTACAGGTAAGGGTTTCATAGCTATAAATACTATTTTCAATCTGTTTGTCTGACGACTCCAAATGTTTAGAATAGAATCCTCTATTTACGTCATCAAGTTGAAAGTCTTGTTTGTTATAATTCCTATTGTTATTATAGTCGGCAATGTCGTCGTCTTAAGATAATTAATTGTCTTTATAGTACCAATGTGATTGATATATCGCAATTAATAAAGTTTGAAGAGAGAGGATAAGGTAAGTACACATAACATTTGATTATCTTTACGTTAATCTTTTGTCAATGGATTCAAAGAAATGACTATCCTATAGACTATCTATACTTACGATAGTAGAATTTATATGAATGTCGATAATATCAAAGTCTATCATGTAAGGTCTGCACTATATGTAATTCTTTGAACTATATATGATGATTGTAAACTTTTAATGGGCAATTATAAAGTACTTTTGCCTATCGTTGCCCTATGTCATTCCTTATGACCAAAGTTGTATTAACACTATTCTATAAACAAAAGAAATTAAAACCTATAACACTTACCCTTAATAATAATCCAACTTTGTAAAGTGATCCTATCTAACTTCACGATTCTATAATATCATCTAACTTGGAACTATATAAACATTGGTTGATATAACATTATAACGTGGGTCGTGGAATGTAATATGGAACCAAACAAACCTTGGAATTGAAAAATCATAACCTATCTTGTTACATTAACATGTATAAAACTTTTCGAATTCCAAACGTTGGGAAAGAGGACTGACAACCAATTAAATCGAATAACAGGTTGAAGGATACGCCAGTGATATGAATCTAGAGTTGGTGATTGTGATCCTGGTCTGCAATAATGGTCGTCCACTATATCGTAGTGACGAGGCTTAAGCAAACTCCACGTAAGTGCAGGCTTATGCAAGCGATTTCTGTGATGGTTGCCAAGTAGTAGTTTTGTTGAAAACCCTCCGAGCTGGCTGTCGATGCATACAATAAAACGACTCGACGTGGTAAGACCGTGCTATAGTAATGAATGATCATAAATGCAAGATCATGTGAAACCCGATGCAAATCAATGGAAAAAATAGTGATCGTTGATCGGCTTAATTTTTGGTCGTTGATTTCAACCCTAACTCTTTTCGTTGATTTCGTTTAATAGATTGGAAGTGTTGTTTACTGATCCCATTGTTTTCGGTCTGTGGCTGACAGGCTGCCAAATTTTTAGTAGAAGAAAGAATGTTATGAGTTTCGAACTTGAGACCTAGGGTTCATGGTTGGAGTGGCAGGTTTTTACCCTATTTCCATGGCGTTGTAATGAGAGTCTGGTTCTCTGGTTTCACTAGTCGTCGAGTAGATAGTTTAAAGTTTAATCCTTTTGAAGTTTGGATGAAAGCACACCAAAGAGCAGGTGATAATAGTACCATGATTACATTTGCAGCAATACTCTTCGTCGTTCTTCCTGGTGTTTGCAAGCAACTAAGTCTCCACTTAGGAAGGTAAGCTTCCTTGAAGTTATAGTATTTACCTTAATGTATTCTTCGTTTCTTTTCAGTCGAGATATGAATATATCGTTATCACTTTCTAAGTTATGCATTTTCTATCAATTGCAAGTTGTGAAGGTGTGATTCGAGCAAGGGTTTTATAGAGTTGGAAAGCTTTAAACGAGTAAGCTCCAGGTCTTTCCAAAAACCCTCGTAGGTGCTTTCACTGTGGTTGAAGAAGTTTCAATGTTGTGTAACTGGTCCTGCCATGATCCATCGTGGTTAAGATTTGTTGAACTTCAATTGAACGATGTCTATTCCGATCTGTGACTCTCATTTTATTTATATGATTTTTTGTTTTTCTACCATGATAATCAACTTCACCTCATCTGGGGAATGTAAAGTTGTTTAGCTTGGGTATAAACCCTGGATGTGTCGTTTTGGAAGAACATACTGTAACTTTCATTTTCTAGGCATATCGTCTTTGTTTACTTGTAGTGGGAACTTGTAATGGATTTAGCCATTGAGCAACGATTTGTATTGTTTAAGTTATATGAATGATACAAGGAGACGAGGCTCATTTATAGTGAATACATCTCTGTCTTTTGAGAATGATAACATGTTGTCTATGTCTGGCTTTAAGTGGTTGAAAAATTATCATATAAATCGTGTCTGTCAAACTTATTTCAAGAACACGAAATCTGTAATGGAAGTCTAAAATTTATTTTTACAACGTTAGAGTAGTTTTGTTTTGTTATGGAAAGAAAATAACGGGCTATGCCCCTAATGATGATTCTTGTTTATTTCAAGCAATGTATCAAACCGAAAAATAATGGGTGTGAAAGTATAAGCCGGGTCTGTGTTATAAATCGAACTGCTGTAGGTTGGCATTGTAAATGTTTTGGTAAGGGTTTAAGTACTATGTTGAAGATAGTAACTATAGAATGTATGATGTTCAAAAGGTAGGGAATCCAATTGTAATGGAAACAATAGGTCAAATCCTAAGTTGTATTCTAATGTTTGAAAAGAAAATAAATGTTTGTGAATGGACTTTCCAGGGACTTTTGGTTTGATCCGAAACTTGTGTATAACAAATTTGCAATACGATAGAAAAGGAAATTGAAATTAACTAGATGCTATTATGAAAACTCAGTCTGGAAATTGATACTTATAGTTCGAATATCTATCAATAGAATATTGTATTATTTCCATTATCTGTTTGAACTGTAAATTTATAGAAAAGGTATAATAAGAAATGCAAACGGGGTGTGTATGTGCCTTGTGGAAACTGTGTGATTGTTTGCATTTACAACATGTGAATGATGATAACAATACTGTTTATTTTGATGCTATAATATAAATATGCTTTATCGACTTACTTTTAAATACTATATAAAATAATAGAATGAGCAAACTATAATATAAATATGTAGGGAAAAGAATGATACTTATATTTTATGAAACAATGCAGTAATTTATAAAAATTCTAGATACTGTACAGTAAGTTTTATTACTAATAAGTATAGGGCAGAATAATAACAAACATAAATCAATGACTGTTCTATCTATTTGAATCAATGGCATTTGCCTATCTCCTAATCTATTTTTAATTTGCGTATCTATACTAGAGTACGATGCTTCAAAACAACATGTGGAAAAATATAGATATTGGTTTATCAATTCAAAATCATCATTAAACTTAAACATTTAGACTTTAAACGAATCTAGGATTGAATTCTTTTCCGAAACAGAAACACAGAAAATACTGATTAAACATAATAGAATTATTACTGAGAATAAGTAGAAAATCAGTAGAACCTAAGAAAATCTGTAGGGCAACAAATAGCCGAAGAATACTGTTCCACCCAACCAATTCCTAAAAACAGTCAAGTACTATCTTAGGACCCCCGAACCTGTTCACTGAACCACCAGGAGGAAGAAACTCAGGAAATAGGAATTCTTCTTGTTGTAGCAAATAACTTCAAAATCTTCAATAGTTATCAGTCCAATAGATCTGCACCAGCGTCTCTGGTTCTTCTCAGTAATAATGCAGACTTAAGATTACAGTCACCACTAGCCTCCCTATTCGAATCTCTCAGTGATCACTTGATGCACATGAGGAAAATATTCTGCAGAAATATATTGATTAAGAGCTGCCTGGTCAATTCGAATTTTTCTTTATAGGCTTCCTAGGCCTTTTCAGATGTTACTGGGTCATTAAATGAGTTTCCTATTCACTCCCTCCACCTGGGGGATAATGCCCTATTTTTAGGGGTAGTTGTCCTATAACCAATAGCTAGTGGTGTGATGCAACTGCTGCCATCTGTCCCATCCCTTCCAACAGCTTCCATTCCTCCTAGTGGGTCAGTGAACACTCATTTAAAAGTCCTCTTGGGTGTTTGTCTCCTAATTAATTTATTTAAATAATAATATTCAGTAATTACATTCATCCATGATCAAAACTGATCATAGTTACAAAACTTTGTAATTAAATTTAACATAAAGTATTTTGCAAATAAAATAATAATTCTCAGAAATTTGGGTAGGTGACATACACCCCCCCTTAAGTCTCAACATCGTCCTCGATGTTGGCTAATCACTCCTTTAGTGTTCCTGAAATAGAATTGGGTATGTTTCCTGCATACTACTCTCCAACTCCCAGGTTGCCTCTTCTGGGCTAAGGTGCTTCCATTGCACCTTCACTTGCCCAATGCTACGATTCCGGAGAATAGTTTCCCTCCTTCCGAGGATACAATCCGGTTCCACCGGAAAATCTCCGTCTTGTACCACCTGTACATCATTCCATTTTATAACATGATTAGTATCATGCACATATTTCTTTAAAAATGATATATGAAAAACATTATGTATTTTTAAGTTTGGTGGCAAAGCCAGTTGGTATGCCACTGCTCCAACCTTAGACAATATTTCAAAAGGACCGTAATACCTAGGTGCCAACTTGGCACAACTCCCCAATTTCAGTGAACTCTTTTTCGTTCTTACCTTGAGGAAAACATGTTCACCAACCTGGAACTCTTTATGAGTTCTTTTTTAATCTGCTTGACTTTTTTGCCTATCTTGGGCAGCTTTTAAATGTCCTTGCACCTGTTTCACAATTAGTTCTAAATCCTACAATAATTCAGGTCCTAAAACAACTCTATTTACTGGATAATTCCACGAAATAGGTGTATTACATTTCCTACCATAAAGAATTTCAAAAGGACTAAGTCTGGACGATGCATGATAGTGATTATTATAAGAAAATTCTGCTAAGTGCAAGTAGTCTTCCCACTTACCAGGATGATCCTTAACATACATTCTTAATAAATCTTCTAAACTTGGTTTACTCTTTCTATCTGACCATCAGTCTGTGGATGAAATGTTGTACTGAAATTTAAAGTTGTGTTCAACCCCTTAAACAGTGACCTCCAGAAATTACCTGTAAACTTCGAGTCACGATCTCAAATTATTACCTTTGGTATTCCATGTAGTCTGAAAATCTGTTTCATGAAGATCTCTACAATATCTGGAGCTTTATGAGTTGTCTTTACAGGTATGAAATGTGCTTCCTTGCTGAGTTTGTCCACTACCACCATGATTGAATCATGTGGTTTCTGATTTTTAGGTAATCCAGTAATAAAATCTATGCTGATCACTTCCCATTTCCAACTTGGTATCGGTAACGGTTGTAACAATCCAGCAGGATGCTGGTGTTCAACCTTCACTTTTTGACAATCCAAACATTTAGCTATGTACTCTGCTACTTCATCTTTCATTCTGGGCCAATAATATTCTTTTCTCAACATAGTAATAGTCTTTTTATAACCTGGATGACCAGAATAGTGACTTTTATGCATCTCATTTAATATCAGAAATTTTAATTCTGGTATATCTGGTACATACAATATGTTTTTAAACAGTAATAAACTGTTTTCCTTCATGTTGAAATCTACCATACAATTTTCGAAATTGTTGTTTGTTGTCTTTTCCTTCATTTTTCTGTATTCTTCATCTGTTTCACCTTTCTCCAGAATTTGATTTTCCAAATCAGTTGAATAAGTACTGATTGCAGAAATAAAATTTAGTTTTTCCTTGTGACTCAAGGCATCTGCAACCTTGTTTTCCTTCCCTTTAATATGCTGAATTTCGAAATCATACTCACTTAAGAACGTCAACCATCTAGCTTGTCTAGCGTTCAGGTTTGTCTGATCTAATAAATATTTCAGACCCATGTTATCTGTCAATAATGTAAATTTTCTGCCAATAAGGTGGTGACGCCACATTTTTAAGGCATGAATAACTGCCAGTAACTCTAAATCATAGGTAGAGTAGTTATTTTCATGTACTTTCAACTTTCTAGATTCATATGCCACTGCATGCTCTTCCTGTATCAGGACTCCACCGAGTCCGTCATTGCATGCGTCTATACAAACTACAAAATCCTTGTTGGGGGTCAGCTATCCTCAAGATAGGTGTTGTCGTCAATAGTTCCTTCAATTTCTTAAAACTGTCAGCACATTTCTGATCCCAAACAAATTTCTTCCCTTTCTTCTGCAAGGAAGTTATGGGGTTGGCAATTTTTGAAAAATTCTCTATAAACTTTCTGTAATACCCAGTAATGCCCATAAATGATCTTACATCCGACACATCTTTAGGAACCGGCCAGTCATTAATGGCCCTTATCTTGTCGGGGTCAACCAAGATTCCTTCTGCTGAAATTATGTGTCCTAGATACTGAATTTTGTCTTTGTGGAAGTCACACTTACTAAATTTGGCATATAGTTGATGATCTCTTAATACTTGTAAGATAATCCGTAAATGTTCATCATGCTCTTGTTTGATTTTTGAGTACACTAAAATGTCGTCTATAAACACAACATCAAACTTGTCTAAGTATTTATGCAAAATATTATTCATCAGACACATAAATACAGTCGGGGCATTAGTCAATCCAAACGGCATGACTACGAATTCGTAATGTCCATACCGAGTTCGGAAATTTGTCTTGAAAATATCTTCATCCTTAACCCGTACTTGATTATATCTTGATCTTAGATCAATCTTCGAAAATACTATTGCTCCACGCAGCTGATCAAATAGATCATCTATGCAGGGCAATGGATACCTATTCTTGATCATCATCTTATTAAGCTGGCGATAATCTATGCACAGTATTAAGGTTCCATCTTTCTTATTAACAAAGATGACAGGTGCTCCCCAAGGAGACACACTGGGCCTAATATACCTCTTGTCAATAAGCTCCTTCAACTGTGATTTTAATTCGTTTAACTCCAGTATGTTCATTCTGTACGAAGCTTTAGAGTTTGGTACTACTCTTGGTATCAACTCTATGGTAAAATCTAAATCTCTTTTGGGAGGTAATCCTCGAATCTCCTCAGGAAATACATCTTTAAAATCGCTTAGGACAAGTATGTCTTCTAATTTCAGTTTGTCCTCTTTATCCATAAACTCATCATTTACCACGTTTACTGCAAACATTTGGCATCCTTTCCTAACTGCCCTCTTAACTTGCATGGCTGAAATCTGTCTAAGGATTACCTTCCTTGGGATGCCTTTTATTTCTACAGTTTTCCCTTTGTCATTTAAGCATGTAAAACTTTTTCCATATCAGTCCAGGATGACATGATGGGATTCTAACCAGTCCATCCCAACTATAATATCATAAGAACCTAAAGGTAGAATATTCAACTTGATTTGTGTTTTTAAATGATTCATGGACAAAACACAATTTCCTATAAAATCTGATACTTTCCTCTTTGTTCCAGTTGCTAGTCTAACTAGCCATGATTTACTAAATTTTTCAGTTTTTAGCTTAAGACTTTCCACAATGTCTGGGGATATATAACTTAAACTAGCACTTGGGTCAATTAAAACAGTAACAGGATGATCATGTATCATACCTTCAATCTCTACCATGGAGATTTGATGATCTGCTTGCCTGTTGTCGAGTGCTGCATTAATTCTTGGCATCTCCCTTGCTACGTCTCCAACAGTAGGTTCAGTCTGTATAGAGTTGATGTTGTTTTCCTTCCACTTCCTTAAGGGACATTCTGATGCGTAATGGGGGCCTTGACATTCAAAACATTTAATATGTGTCTTTGGCTCACTGGTCTTGGCAGTATTAGGTGCATTTCTGGGTGTTGTAGAATTCTGCTGTGAATTATTTCTAGAATTGTTCCCTTGATAATTCCGGTTCTGAGAATTTTTCCTTTGAAATCCGGAATTTCCACTGAATCTGAAATTTTTCTTTTTCTGCTCAAAATTGTTGGGCTTGTGATTTTTCCAGTTTGACATTCTCTCTCTTTTCCGATTTGTGTCATAACAGAAAATTGTCTTTCTCATTGCCTCTTCCAAGGTCTTAGGACGGTTGTACTCGATTCTGTCCTTAATACTGAAAGGTAAACAGCTTAAGTACCTTTGAATTTTTGGTTTCTCTTTTATGAGGTATGGTACATATCTCAGTAAGTTCAGAAACTTACTGTTCATTTCCTTCATATTCATACCTCCCAACTTCAAATCGTAGAACTCTTTAGATTTTTCTTCATAGTACTGTTCCGATAGATACTTCTTCTTAAAATATCATTTAAAAGCACTCCATCTTACATCTTTATCTTTGATACCTATTACTCGTTTGATGTCCTACCACCAGATATCTGCTTTTCCGGTCAAGTTATATATAGCCATTTTTGCCTTTAAGAACTCTGAATAGTTATAGATCTGAAAGTATTTCTTCATACCAGACAGTCAAGCTTCAGGTGTCTTTCCTTTCTCAGTTTCTCCATTGAAATTTGGAGGTCTTATCTTCTTAAACTCTCCCGAAATCTACTCATATTCCTTATGATTTTTCCTTCTTGGTTTGGAATCTCCTTCACTGCTGTCACTGGTATAGTTACACTTCCTTTTGCGTACTTCAATAGCATCTCCTAATGAGGTTGAGCTATCTTTTACTTCACTGGTTTTTATGTTCTGATTTTTGTCAGTGTGAGGCATATCCTCCAATTTGGAAATATCTTCATTGTTTCTTTCTTGTTCCTCTGTTTGGTTGTGTTCAAACAACACCTGATTTAGTTGTTCTTGTGCTTGCAGAATCCTCTCATTATCTTGTTTCACAGATCTGATTTCTGATTTTAATTCATGGAAAGCACGTAACAGTTCTGACAAACCGTTATTTAATTCCCTGTGACCTTCCTCGACATAGTGTTGTCTCAAACTGTGATTGTTTGGTTGAAATCTATTGCTTAAAGGTTCAGCTGAGTTCTCCATACCTGTAACTGAAAATAATTTTTGGAATAACATAATAATTAAATTTTCAAGATAGTACAATTTTCAGCTGTATAAAATTTTCTGCTGCGTGTTTTGGACCTCATTCAGGCCTAGAGTTCGAATCTGTGCTCTGATACCACATGGAACATCCCGTAATTTCATAAAAATTTAAAAAAATTTATAACAACATTAATTGAGATAATAATAATTGTGGAAATAAATATTGAGATTATGACAGCATTAGTTGTACATTTGTCAGTACTAAGCATGCTTTATTTTCTGTTTTAATAGTAGTAAGATAATGACAGTTGTTAACACATAACTAGTAGCATGATTATGACGACAATGAAATAAACATGTTGGGAAAAATGATACGATACTTTCTCTTTTGCAATGATAATGACATATTGACTTTGCTGCATAGGGGGGTCCTACGAGGTACCCTGGAGCTTACTTAGCTACACGCTAAAGCTTATTGAATGTCCTATGTGTAGACGACAGGTAAGAACGAAGTACGTGTAGTTCAGTTTCAGTGTCATAAATAAATAGAATGTTATAATTTTGTTTGCAATCCAACAAAAGTGTACAGGTAAGGATTTCATAGCTATAAATATTATTTTCAAGATGTTTGTCTGACGACTCCAAATGTTTAGAACAGAATCCTCTATTTACGTCATCAAGCTAAAAGTCTTGTTTGTTATAATTCCTATTGTTATTATAGTCGGCAACATCGTCGTCTTAAGATAATTAATTATCTTTATAGTACCAATGTGATTGATATATCGCAATTAATAAAGTTTGAAGAGAGAGGATAAGGTAAGTACACCTAACATTTGATTATCTTTATGTTAATCTTTTGTCAATGGATTCAAAGAAATGACTATCCTATAGACTATCTATACTTACGATAGTAGAATTTATATGAATGTCGATAATAGCAAAGTCTATCATGTAAGGTCTGCACTATACGTAATTCTTTGAACTACATATGATGATTCTAAACTTTTAATCGGCAATTATAAAGTACTTTTGCCTATCGATGCCCTATGTCATTCCTTATGACCAAAGTTGTATTAACACTATTCTATAAACAAAAGAAATTAAAAACTATAACACTTACCCTTAATAATAAGCCAACTTTGTAAAGTGATCCTATCTAACTTCACGATTCTATAATATCATCTAACTTGGAACTATATAAACGTTGGCTGATATAACATTATAACGTGGGTTGTGGAATGTAATATGGAACCAAACAAACCTTGGAATTGAAAAATCATAACCTATCTTGTTACATTAACATGTATAAAACTTTTCGAATTCCAAACGTTGGGAAAGAGGACTGACAAGCAATTAAATCGAATGAGAGGTTGAAGGATATGCCAGTGATACGAATCTGGAGTTGGTGATTGTAATCCCGGTCTGCAATAATGGTCGTCCACTATATCGTAGTGACGAGGCTTAAGCAAACTCCACGTAAGTGCAGGATTATGCAAGCAATTGTTGTGATGGTTTCCAAGTAGTAGTTTTGTTGAAAACCCTCCGAGCTGGTTGTCGATGCATACAATAAAATGAATCGATGTGGTAAGACCGTGCTATAGTAATGTATGATCATAAATGCAAGATCATGCGAAACCCGATGCAACTCGATGGCAAAAATAGTGATCGTTGATCGGCTTAATTTTTGGCCATTGATTTCAACCCTAACTCTTTTCGTTGATTTGGTTTAATAGATTGGAAATGTTGTTATTGCTCCCATTGTTTTCGGTCTGTGGCCGACAGGCTGCCGAATTTTTAGTAGGATAAAGAATGTTATGAGTTTTGAACTCAATACCTAGGGTTCAGGGTTGGACTTGCAGGTTTTTACCGTATTTCCATGGCGTTGTAATGAGAATCTGTTTCTCTGGTTTCAGTAGTCATCGAGCAGATAGTTTAAATTTTAATCCTTTTGAAGTTTGGATGAAAGCACACCAAAGAGCAGGTGATAATAGTGCCCTGATTACGTTTGCCGCAATACTCTTCGTCGTTCTTCCTGGTGTTTGCAAGGAATTGAGTCTCCTCTTAGGAAGGTAATCTTCCTTGAAGTTATAGTATTTACCTTAATGTATTCTTCATTTATTTTCAGTCGATATATGAATATATCGTTATCACTTTCTAAGTTATGCATTTTCTATCAGTTGCAAGTTGTGAAGGTGTGATTCGAGTGAGGGTTTTATAGAGTTGGAAATCTTTCAACGCGTAAGCTCCGGGTCTTTCCAAAAACCCTTGTAGGTGCTTTGACTATGGTTGAAGAAGTTTCAATGTTGTGTACCTGGTCCTGCCGTAATTCATCGTGGTTAAGATTTGTTGAAATTCAATCGAACGATGTCTATTCTGAGCTATGACTCTCATTTTATTTATATGATTTTTGGTTTTGCTACCATGACAATCAACTTCGCCTCATCTGGGGAATGTAAAGATGTTTAGCTTGGGTATAAACCCTGGATGTGTTGTTTTGGAAGAACATACTGTAACTTTCGTTTTCTGGGCATATCGTCTTTGTTTACTTGTAGTGGGAACTTTTAATGGCTTTAGCCATTGAGCCACGATTTGTCTTGTTTAAGTTATACGAATGATACAAGGAGTCGAGGCTCGTTTATAGTGAATACATCTCTATCTTTTGAGAATGATAACATGATGTCTCTGTCTGGGTTTAAGTGGTTGAAAAATTATTATATAAGTCGTGTCTGTCAAACTTATTTCAAGAACACGAAATCTGTAATGGAAGTCTAAAATTTCTTTGTACAATGTTAGAGTAGGTTTTCTTTTTTTATGGAAAGAAAATAACGGGCTATGCCCCTAATGATGATTCTTGCTGATTTCAAGCAATGCATCAAATCAGAAAATAATGGGTGTGAAAGTATAAGTCGGGTCTGTGTTATAAATCGAACTGCTGTAGGTTGGCATTGTAAATGTTTTGGATAGGGTTTAAGTACTATGTAGAAGATAGTAACGATATAATATATGATGTTCAAAAGGTAGGGAATCTGATTGTAATGGAAACAATAGGTCAAACCCTAAGTTTTATTCTAATGTTTCAAAAGAAAATAAATGTTTGTGAATGGACTTTCCAAGGACTTTTGGTTTGATCTGAAACTTGTGTATAACAAGTTTGCAATACGATAGAAAAGGAAATTGAAATTAACTAGATATTATTATGAAAAATCAGTTTGGAAATTGATACTTATAGTTCGAATATCTATCAATAGAATATTGTATTATTTCCATTATCTGTTTGAACTGTAAATTTATAGAAAAGGATATAATAAGAAATGCAAACAGGGTGTGTATGTTTCTTGTGGAAACTGTGTGATTGTTTGCATTTACAACATGTGAATGATGATAACAATACTGTTTATTTTGAAGCTATAATATAAATATGTTTTATCAACTTACTTTTAAATACTATATAAAATAATAGAATGAGCAAACTATAATATAAATATGTAGGGAAAAGAACGATACTTATATTTTATGAAACAATGCAGTAATTTATAAAAATTCTAGATACTTGACAGTAAGTTTTATTACTAATAAGTATAGGGAAGAATAATAACAAACATAAATCAATGACTGTTCTATCTATTTGAATCAATGGCATTTGCCTATCTCCTAATCTATTTTTAATTTGTGCATCGATACTAGAGTACGATGCTTCAAAACAACATGTGAAAAAATATAGATATTGGTTTATCAATTCAAAATCATCATTACACTTAAACATTTAGACTTTAAACGAATCTAGGATTGAATTCTTTTTCGAAATATAAACATAGAAAATACTGATTAAACAGAACAGAATTATTACTGAGAATAAGTAGAAAATTAGTAGAACCTAAGAAAATATGTAGGGCAACAAGCAGCCCAAGAAGACTGTTCCACCCAACCAATTCCTGAAAACAGTCAAGTACTGTCTTAGGACCCCCGAGCCTGTTTAGTGAACCACCAGGAGGAAGAAACTCAGGAAATAGGACTTCTTCTTGTTGTAGCAAATAACTTCAAAATCTTCAATAGTTAGCAGTCCAATAGATCTGCAGCAACATCTCTGGTTCTTCTCAGTAATAATGCAGAATTAAGATTACAGTCGCCACTAGCCTCCCTATTCGAATCTCTCAGTGATCACCTGATGCACATGAGGAAAATATTTTGCAGAAATATATTGATTAAGAGCTACTTACTCAATTCGAATTTTCCTTTATAGGCTACCTAGGCCTTTTCAGATGTTACTGGGTCATTAAATGAGCTACCTGCTCACTCCCTCCACCTAGGGGATAATGCCCTATTTTTAGGGGTAGTTGTCCCATAACCAACAGCTAGTGGTATGATGCAACTATTTCCATCTGTCCCATCCCTTCCAACAGCTTCCATTCCTCCTAGTGGGTCAGTGAACACTCATTTAAAAGTCCTCTTGGGTGTTTGTCTCCTAGTGAATTTATTTAAATAATAATATTCAGTAATTACATTCATCCATGATCAAAACTGATCATAATTACAAAACTTTGTAATTAAATTTAACATAAAGTATTTTGCAAATAAAATAATAATTCTCAGAAATTTGGGTAGGTGACATACACCCCCCCTTAAGTCTCAGCATCATCCTCGATGTTGGCTAATCACTCCTTGAGTATTCCTGAAATAGAGTTGGGTATGTTGCCTGCATAATACTCTCCAACTCCCAGGTTGCCTATTCTGGGCTAAGGTGCTTCCATTGCACCTTCACTTGCCCAATGCTGCGATTCCGGAGAATAGTTTCCCTTGTTCCGAGGATACAATCCAGTTCCACCGGAAAATCTCCATCTTGTCCCACCTGTACATCATTCCAGTTTATAACATGAAGTAGTATCGTGCACATATTTCTTTAAAAATGATATATGAAAAACATTATGTATTTTAAAGTTTGGTGGCAAAGCCAGTTGGTATGCCACTGCTCCAACCTTAGACAATATTTCAAAAGGACCGCAATACCTGGGTGCCAACTTGGCACAGCTCCCCAATTTCAGTGAACTATTTTTCGGTCTTACCTTGAGGAAAACATGTTCACCAACCTGGAACTCTTCATGAGTTCTTTTTTAATCTGCTTGACTTTTTTGCCTATCTTGGGAAGCTTTTAAATGTCTTTGCACCTGTTTCACAATTAGTTCTAACTCCTACAATAATTCAGGTCCTAAAACAAATCTATTTACTGAATCATTCCACGAAACAGGTGTATTACATTTCCTACCATAAAGAATTTCAAAAGGACTAAGTCTGGCTGATGCATGATAGTGATTATTATAAGCAAATTCTGCTAAGTGCAAGTAGTCTTCCCACTTACTAGGTTGATCCTTAACATAAATTCTTAATAAATCTTCTAAAACTTGGTTTACTCTTTCTGTCTGACCATCCATCTGTGGATGAAATGCTGTACTGAAATTTAAAGTTGTGTTCAACCCCTTAAACAGTGACCTCCAGAAGTTACCTGTAAACTTCGAGTCACGATCTGAAATTATTACCTTTGGTATTCCATGTAGTCTGAGAATCTATTTCATAAATATCTCTGCAATATCTGATGCTCAACAATTCCTAAGAGAGGGCGTACATTTGGTCTTTTTCTTTTTGCATGGATTTGAATTTCTTCAACTCCTCCAATTCGTTTTGCACACTTTCTCACCGAAACCTATGAAAAATCAATTCTTCTGCCCACTTCTCCCTTAATTCTTTGATAGTCCTTCTGTATTCAAAAAGGGGAACCATCCCTTCCTGACACCGATCAGCATGATTTTTCACTTCTTCACTTCAAGTTTCAATAGTGAAAGCTCTTTTACCAAGCCTTGAATCCTTCTATCATATGCATCTTTCTACCCATCTACATCTTTCTCATCGTCTGCATCTTTTTCATCATCAAAGTCTAAATTAATAATTTCTTGAGATATTTGCATCCCTATCTTGTCACCAGATGTCTCAGCCTTCTCATTTTTTATTGGAAGTGTAAAAATTCCTCTTCCATCAGTGTTGCAGTGGCCTCTATCTATGTGTCTGCCTCAGAAAATAATTTTGGGAATGCTGGTTCTTGTGTGACAACATCCCTCTTCTGAATCCCATCCTCAGCAACTTCAATCTGTGTTGTAGTCTCAATAAATAATTTTGGGGATGTTGGTTCTTATGTGACAGCATCCCTTCTCTGTAATTAAATCCTGGCAACTTCAACAAACATTTTTAAGGATGTTGGTTCTTGTGTAACAACATCCTTCTCTTGTATCTCAATCTCAACATCTTCTGTTTGAGTTGCAACCTCGACAAAAAAAATTAAGGATGTTGGTTCTTATGTAACAACGTCCAATTTTTGTGATTCACTTAGAGTGCATACTGTTTGAGATGCTACTTCAATGACGGATTCTTGGAGTGTTATTTCTTGTGTAATAGCCTCCTATTTTTCAATTTCTTTAGACTACTGAGGTTTCTCTTGAGTTACTTCAATGTCTTCTAAAAAATGAGACTGATCCAGGAATAATTCAGTATCCCCCGATGGCTGGGATTGCATTTATTCATCCTCTCCTAGTTCCATATCAGGAATTATGTCTATTTTTGGTTCATTTCCTTCCATTGGCTCCACTGTAGGTACTTCTTCTCCTTCTTGCCTTGCTTGTGCAGATTTTTGTGTTGCTAATTTCATCACTGTGACTTTACACTCTGCCAGTTTGAATATATCTCCACATTTTGGACATACCACTTCTTCATGTCCTTCACCACCTAAAACAGGAGGTGAATTCTCCAACTGATCTACAGCCTCCACCAACGTGTTCAAGCTCCTCTCTGCATCCTTCCTACATTCTTCTTTCCATTTCTGCAATTCACCCCGAAGCATCTGTACCTCCTCTTTTAGGAGTTTATTCTCAAAAAGAAGATCTTCAATTTTGGTTTCTTCTGCAACAGGTTCTTGTGTAACAGCGGGTGATCAGGGTTTTAGAATGGAAATTTTAATATCTGCCCTGATTGCATGCACCGCTTCTGCTATAGTAACAGCTCTGGTTCTTCACTTTTTCTCTGGACTGGATGTCTAACCCTTATTCCTTGGTCTTTTCCTTCTCTTTTGTGACACAGAAGTCTATATTTTCATAAATAAGGATGAATTCCTCCTCTTGAACTATAGTTTCCCTTATTTCAGGGGAGATTTCAACATTAAGAACCTCCATGTCTCCTCCTTCCACTACCTCTGTTTGATGTTCTTCTTCTACCATTTCAGCTTCCACAGCTACAACTTCCACTATTGTAGCTTCTACAGTAGCTCCAGTTTCAGCTTCCTCTGCTACAGCTGCTAATGATGCCATCTCTACTGCTTCAACTTCCACCCTAACTGCTATTTCTATAGGGTATGTTGCTTCTTCTATAGGGTCTGCTACTGTTGCAACTTCTAATACTACAGCCTCATTTGCCATAGCTTCCATCGTAACTTCTTCTGCAATAGGGTTTGCTACTGTCGCAGCTTCCCCCATATCTACCTCCTCTTCAACCTCCAATTGGTCCTCTGATACTCTATCCCTCACCCCAGCTGAATCTGAGGAGCTCTGGTCCTCATCTGCTATTTCAATACCCCCTACTTCCAGGGAAGGTTCTTGGGGTACCCTTGGCCGAGAAACAAATTGTTCCCATGTCGAATTCTGGTGCATAAGGGCCCTTAAGACTAGCATTTTGATTAACCCATGATTTGTGAGGGAAGATAAGGGATGTCGAGCACCTTTGACATAATGAGCCATGCTTTGCAGGGATTTTAAAAGATAGAATGGCATATTAAGCAATCGACCATGGCATAAATGAGAAAGTAGGAAAAATTCATATATGTAAATGACTCAGTACCTACCCTAACAAGTAATGTACTTCTCTAGAAAGATTGAAACCTGATCCCAAGGACTTGGTAGGGTCTCTAATGTTGTTCCTCTACCCCTCGGCCGAACACTTTCTCCTGCTCCCAGAAAATCTTCAGTTGCAGTCAAGTTGTGCTCCTTCCAACCAAACCATTACCTCCCAATCCTGGGAAATCCTGTTACTTCTACCATGCTTGTCTCTGTAACATCTATCCTTATACCTCAAACCTCTGAGTGGGTGTTGGTCAGGTTTTGAGCAAATTCAAGTGTTGTTTCCACATGGAAATCGTTCAATCAGGTTTTGAGCAAATTCAAGTGTTGTTTCCACATGGAAACCGTTCAATCGTTGGAAATAATCCGTCCACCCAGCTTCCTAAAAGATGGAAAAAATTTCTCTATTCCCGCGCAAAGATTCTATAGTTACAGGTTCGTATCTCACAGGGATGCCCATATTTCTTATCTTTTGCGCGGCAAGTGCAACAGTTATAGTTTCAGACATTGGAGTTATTGCATGCAAACACAGTCGATGGATAATCGAAGTTGATTTGGGCATCTTTGGAAAGTTGGCACAGTTATTTTGGGGAATTGGCACGGTTATTTTTGGAATAAAATCGGTGGCAGGCTGTCGCATGAATCAGATAAAATGGCGGTCATAAAATAAGTACAAGTGACAACTTAAACGTGGTTTTTGTTTTAGTTGATTGGCTATGGATTGATGATAGGGACTAATGACAAATATAATCATTATTTCTTACTGCATCAACTGATGCCTAATCATGTTTATGGTTAAAACCCGTACCTTTCAAATGAATGCTCGAGCCGTCACTTTTCCATGGTGGCCCCATCTCACAGTCGCATCACTAGGCATCACTAGTGGGAAGATAAATGTGCACCTGCTTCTAGGAGTTGCTCATCATTGACTGGGCAGATAAAGTACATCCATGTTGGCGTCAATCATAAGAGTGCATGGTGAAAGTGGAGCAAACTAACAAAGTCCGGAGGAGATAGAATGATATTTTAACTGTAGAATTAGCAGAGTCGCAGTGAAAATCGCAAAGATCTGGTGAAGTCACAACTGGTGTATAGGACAAATCTGGCAGAGTTACAACTGCGGAAAATAGGAAAAATAGGCCAATTCTAGCGGAGTTGCAGTTGTGGAAAAAGGGAAAGATAGGACGGATTTAGCAGTGTTACAACTACAAAAAATAGAGAAATGAGCGGGATTTGGCAGTGTTGCAGCTGCGGAAAATAGAAAAATGGGTGGGATTTGGACGTGTTACAGCTGCAAAAAGAAGGAAATGGGCAGGATTTAGTAGAGTTGCAGCTGTAGAAAAAGGTTGGCAAAACTTTAGCTGAGTAATTGGCACTGCAACATTGTTAATTTTTCTTTCAAGGATTTGTCCCAATATAGGAAGATCGACCAGAATTCGGTAATCGCTTGGCCCAAACTCTGACTGCCT
This sequence comes from Larix kaempferi, assembly GCA_027924585.1. NCBI lineage: Eukaryota > Viridiplantae > Streptophyta > Pinopsida > Pinales > Pinaceae > Larix > Larix kaempferi. Next base: position 3,866,477 of record BSBM01000011.1, read on the forward strand.
TCATTCGAGTGATCTTTCACACATATACCTGTATAGAATTCTAAAAAAAATAAAAACCATCAAAGCTGAAAAAATAAAAGAAAACAATGATTGATTTATGTACAGAAAAATTTGTGTAGAATTGTACCAGTTTTTTTAAGAATTATCAGGGACACGGAAAAATCCTTGCTCCTGAATCAGTTGATAATCAGAATCAGCTCCAACATGCGAAATGAATGCATTCTTTGAAATCATTTTATGATACAGTCGCATTCGATGACCATTGGAAAATAATGGTGTTTGATTTTCATCAATTGTGGTCAAGCGAACTGTTTTGTTGTAAAAAAATTTGTCGATTTGGTAGGGTCCTAGCCATCCTGTACGCAATTTTCCTTTGAAATCCCTCTTAAACCATGAATCATACAGTAAGGCCCAATCTCCTTCGTAGAATACTTTCTTCTTTATGAACCTGTCATGCCATTTGGAGCGTTGTTGTTGAATTAACGTTCTCTAATGCACAGCAGTTGTGCACTTCTCATCAAGTTCATTTAGTTGATTCAATCAGTTCCTCTGAGCCTCTTTCAAGTCCAGGTTTTCTTCTATGGCTGGCTTTAGAGTTTTAATTTCAAATTCAATGGGAAAGAAATCCTTCTTACCATACACCAATTCATATGGGGAGAAACCTGTAGTGTTGCGCCATGTAGTACAGTATGACCATAATGCTTCGGGAAGACTTTCAGCCCAATCTCTGTGGTGGCTCTTCACCGTTTTTGTCAAAATAGCATCAATTACCTTATTCGTGCTTTCCACTTGGTCGTTGGCCTATGGATGATATGGCTAGGTTATCTTATGCTAAATGTGATATTTCTCCAATAGGGCTTCCAATTTATGAAACACAAACTGTGATCCTCCATCTATAACTATTTCTTTGGGTACTCCAAAGCGAGTGAAGATCTCTTCATATAAGAAACCCATTACAACTTGATCATTGGCCTTAACCAGAGCTATAGCCTCCACCCACTTGGTCATATAATCTGTGCAAACGAGGATGTAATTTTTCTTCTTCGAAGGAGGGTTGATAGGCCCCACAAAATCCATAGCCCATCTATCAAAAGGTTCAACCGCCAACTGTAGCTGAAGAGGCATTTCATCTAATATGTTTGGATGAACCATTCTTTGGCAGTTGTCACAAGCCTGAACATATTTCTTTGCATCCTTGAACATAGTTGGAAAAAAATATCCCATCCTTAAGTCCTTATGACTAGTTCTTTTGTCAGCAAAATGTCCCCCACAGGGCTCATCGTGGAAAGCTTTCAAGATACTGTAGATTTCATCCTCCCTTACACATCTTTTGATTTCCAAATCAGGACCTGTGTAGAAAAGATGTCCATCTATCCAGCAGTATCTAGCACTATGTTGTATGATCATTTTTTTTTCTCTCTTTGATAGGTGTGCTAGAAGCTTGCCTGCAGCCAAATAGATAGCAACATTTGCGTACCAGGGGGAGTGAGCCGAGACCGCAAACAAATTTTCATCAGGGAAGTAATCTTCGACTGGTAAACTGTCATCATTGTTAGTAAGTCGAGATAAAAATTCAGCAACAACGTTTTCCTTCCCTGGTCTGTCAATAATTGTAATGACAAATTCTTGTAACAGTAATAGCCATCTAGTTACTCTAGCATTAGTGATAGGTTTATTCATTAAGTACTTAATGGATGAGTGATTAGTGTGCATAAAAGTGGAATATCCAGTGATGTAGTGTCTAAATTTATTGATGTCATAAACAATGGAAAGGAACTCTTTCTCTGTAACAATGTAGTTCAATTCAGCAGGGACCAGGTTCTTACTGATGTAATAAATTGCATATGGAGCATGAACTTCCTGCTATCCCGATACTGCTCCAATGGAAGTATCTGAAGCATCAGAGGAGATATGAAAAGGCAGAGCCCAATTGGGTCCCCGTAAGATAAGTGTTGTGGATAGCCTTTTCTTGAGTTCACTAAACATTGTTTGGCATGCATCATTCCAATCAAAATGTACATCCTTCTTCAATAGGGTGAATAAAGCAGAAGCTATCCTAGAAAATTTTTATATAAATATTCTATAGTAACCAGCATGCCCTAGGAAGCTACGTACCTCTTTTTGTGTTCCAGGAGTGGGTATCTTTTCAATTACCTTAATTTTGGATGGATCTACTTGGATGCCATCAGCAGAGATGAAGCGTCGTAGAACTATACCCTCTCTCATCATCATATGGCACTTTTCAATGCTTAAAGATAACTAGGTTTGTTCACAGCGTTCTACAACTCTTTCTAAATTTTTCAATGCTTCATCAAAACTACTACCGTATGGAGTGAAGTCATCCATAAACATTTCCATGCAATCGTTTACCATCTCGGAAAAGATCCCAATCAGATCTCTCTAAAATGTGGTCAGTGCATTACACAACCCAAAAGGAAGTACCCTGTATGCAAAGGTTCCCCAGGGACAGGTGAAGATAGTTTTGTCTTGGTCATCGGGAACAATCTAGATCTGATTATAACCACTGAATCCATCCAGAAAGGAAAAAAACTTCTTTCCAGACAAGGTGTCAAGAACCTGATCAATAAAAGGTAGGGGAAAGTGGTATTTCTACGTTGCTTTATTCAATTCTTTATAATCTACGCAGACTCTCCATTCCCATTCTTTTTCAGTACAATCACGAGTGGAGAAAACCACTCGCTGTTTGAAATTGGGTATATAAATCTTGCTTCCAAATTTTTTTGGATTTCTTCCTTCACGATATCCCTTAAATTTGGGTTCATTCGACGTTGAGGTTGGCACACTAGCTGAGAGTCACTTTTGATATAAATATGGTGGGTACACAGATTAGAGAGGATACTCCTCATATATGTGTATTCCCATGCGAAATATCCCTTGTTATTTTTCAGCAAAGTGATCAGGTGTTCCAGCTCATCAGGCGCAAGATTCGGATTAATGTTCAATTTTTTTTTTGGCTTGATTTCCACTTGAATGAGTTTTGAGTTTTTAGGTACTAGAATTATATTGGCATCACTGACTAGAGTCTCTTCCATTAGATTTTCTTGTTCTTTTTCATCTAAGGTACTGTTCAGAATTTGGTAGGCATGTTTAGTGACAGATGTGGGCTCACTGATGCAACTGTTAATGGTGTCATCCTCAGTTTCATCCTTAAAGGTTAAGGCTCTCCCTACCATTAATAATGGTTGAACTCCCTCTTCTTCCTCCAAATCCTTCCAAAGTGGATTTTCAAATTCTAATATTGGTCAGGCTGGAGGGTATAAATTCATGATTTTAATGTCAGTCCCGTCTGAGACAGTCATGGACCCCAACCGGCAGCTAATGCAAGCATCTGCTGTGACTAACCAAGGTCTTCCTAGGATCAGCGGGTGTCTCCCCAGCTGTGACTTCGGTTGCAGAACCAAGAAGTCTGCAAGGTTTTCCCACGATCGACAGAGACTATGAGGTCGTCCAGGATTCCTTCAGGTTTGATTGTAGTTTTGTCAGCAAGTTCTAATATGGTAGGGGTTGGCCAACGATTATTGAGTCCAAGTTTCTGCACGGTTTTGATGGTCATAACATTGGTAGCCATGCCTAAATATACCAAAACGTTAGGTATCCAAGTGTCCAATGTGCACTGTAACAGTAGGATTTCCAATGTCATCATACTTGGCCAAAGGAGTCTTTCCCATTATTAATTCGGAGAGTTTTCCCATTACATGGATAGTGGGAGGATCCCTAGGTTTTATTCCTGGTTTTTTAACACACAGATCTCTAATGGTATTGGCATAGATGGGCACGTCATGAAGGGCTTGCAACAGTGTAATTTTGACATATAAATTGTTCAATTCCCCTAAGAGATTGAACCGAGTTTGTTCCACTGTCTTTTGTAAGGCCAATTGCTTAGGATATGGTGGTTCCCTTGTCAATTGTGTAGGCTATGTTTCAATGTATGTTTCTTCCTGTGTTTCGGTAGGAATTTAATCATCCTCAATGATGGGGATTGTTGTGTTAACTGAATTCTCAAATTTTTTATTCGTTCGCGCTTCAGTCACAGAATATGGAACATCCTCTATGAAAATGGGTTCCACTAACCTCCCTGATCGTAGGTGTATATCATTGCATAGAATTGGGGAAATGGAATAAGCAGGCATGTTGGCAGTCTTAAATTGATGGACTACTTTATTATTTGGGTGGGTTAGGCTAAGCAGGAAGCTGTGTTCGTAGGGGTACATTCGTTGGTGTGACATTGTTTTGGAGTTGCAGCTGTGGATGATGATACTGTTGGTGAGGATACTATTGAGGAGGATACTATTGATGAGGAGTTTGGTTGTGAGGAAATTGATTTCCAGGGTAGGAATTTCTCCAACCAAGAGACAAGGGAGCTTGTTGGTTTGATTGTTGTGCCCATGGCATCCAAGAATTAGGATTTTGCATTGAAGTTTGAGGTGGATGCCATTGGTTATTCGAATAGGAATAATGTGAATGGAATTGTGTATTCATATTATTCATACTATTCAAATTATTCCAAAAATGTAATGGATTTGGGTTCATACCTTGATTCTGAGGCTGCCAAGTTTTCTTATGAGCGATAAAATAAGCTTGTTCCACATCTGAAGTAGATGCCTGCGGGAATGATTTGAATTTGGGTAATGAAGGACACTCTATAGTATCATGATCCAATTCACATATCCCACATACCTCCACCTTGTCAATAGGACATTCCTTCAGTGGGTGCTTCTTCCTGCATTTGGCACAGAATACACCAAGTGCCAGGTCTTCTACTGCTTGCCTCTGTTTTTCTCTCGAGACATCCAACTCTAAGGAGATGGAGCTCATCATATTTTTTTTAAAATTCTCCAGAAGGTTTCCTATTTCTTCCTGAGTGGCCCCTCCACTAGCTAACTTATGTGTCCTAGGGAAGACATCTTGATCTCGTTCTTTGTCCTGATTGTTGGTTCTAGAGGATCCCTTTGAATATATTTGACATAAGTTGACAATCTTCTCAAAGGGTTCTTTTGAGATATCCCTCTTTCCCAACAAATTCAACATTTCTAGGCAATCTTCTTTGATCCCACGCAGTAAGATAATCTTGAGTACATATTTCCCAATATCGGCATGACCAGACCTCTGTAAATTATATAACAATCTCTCAACAAAATATTCCAAGATCTCCTCTTCCTTCTGGACCATTTTAAACAACTCTTCCTTCCTATCTCTAGTTATACAATACTCTTGATATTTGGAAAGGAAGGTTTGTTTCATTTGATCCCAAGTAGTAATGGTCTCATGACCCAAAATCATGAACCAATGTAGGGCATTTCCCTTGAGAGTGGAATGCAATAGCTTCAATTTCTGCACACTGTAGGTATAGTCATATCTGCGATAGACGATATCGAATTTGAAGAGAAATTCCTCTGGATCTTCAGAGGACTTACCATGGAATTTCGGGAGAACTGAGGGTGAAATATTATTCATGGGGGCCGCCCCTAGTGTTTGGAGGATAAGGAATTCAAGTGTGACAATAGTGTCACCATGCTGATTATCTTCCACCTCTTCTTCATGGTTATTGTGGCATTCATTGCGGTCTCCATGTTCTTCATTCTCCATGTCTCTATGGTCCTCTTGTTCGTTCCTCCTTCTTTCCTCCCCTTCTCTTTATTATTATTCTATTCTCCTTTATTCCTCTCGCCTTCTTTCTTCCTCCAGTTCCTAGCGATATGCTATCCACTCTTCCTTGCTCACTAAGCACCCGTTCATACAATAGATCTCCTCTCGTCCTACTGCACCTTCAACACTTCCTTTGTCTTCGGGAGGTTTCTTCTCAGGAATGGGAGTTGAAGGTCCTGTTGCATTATCCACAGTTGATGAAGATGTTTCAAGATAAGGGAGAATAGATTTTCCTCTTCCTGAATATGCTTGCGGTAGTCTGGTGGAGGAATCAGCTCTAGCAATTATTTCCTCAATGTATGTCTGTCTTCCCAAACCTTGGTTACGGCCACGACCTCTTCCACCTGCAATGTTAGTATTTTGGGGGGGTTCCCGAGTTTTTATTCTTGTATTCATGCATGCTTCAAATACTCATAGCTTAAATTAAATCAATAAATCTACTACCATCTATGTCTATCAATTACCATCCCCGGCAACAGTGCCAAAATGTTGGTCACCCTATATACTAATCAATTACAAGTAACACACAGGATGTTCAATATAAATTGTCAACCCAGGGAAGTCTTTTTATTTCAAAGGTAATTAGCAAAATCTATGCATAAACACTCAAGTAGTTGATTGAATGAATGGAGATAAATTATTCCACCTATCTACTCAGTCAAACTCATCTCATGGCTAAGGCTAATCTAATTTACCCATCTAAGAATTCAAAGTACATTTACCTTCCTACAATCATCACTCCACCAATCATTGATCTAAGAAGAATTAAGCTAGACTTACTTTTGCAAGAATTTAAATCCTAAAGATATCATACTACAATGAATTAACCAGGACCTGTCTAAATTATCTTATCAACAAATTATAAATGATAGTAAGAAATCAAGACCAATTGCAATCATAATATGACTAATTCAATAAATTCAAAGAAACATGAATAACATAAATAAACTAGAGTTCCACTTGATTGTAACAGCTAACTAGCACACTTGCATAAAAGGAAACTATCCTACACAGTCGACTGTCACACCACACAGTTACAGCAATTCAGAATGCAATCATTAACTACCAAAGGAAAATGCAATTATCAATTACCATTGTTGCATCTTCTTTGTCAAACGTATCTACTGTAAATCCACACCACGCAACAGAAATAAACTAAGGTACCTGCTTAACTCGGCGATCTCTGTGAAAAGGCGGCCCCTGGCCTTCTAACAGAGATGCCGTGAACTAACACAGATTAAAACACAAAGATATGAAGAACTCTGCTCCTTGTATTAAAAATGGTAATTCAGAGTTACAACACTCTGTTACAGTTCGTACAATTTCCAATCAACCAACCCCGGGCTCAGAACACCTTCTTACATTTATACATAGATGACATGAATTTGTTCCACAAATATCGGGAAACCATGAAGATCTACGATCTTCAAGCTACCGAATTACAATAGAACAGTTGCATCCATAAACGAATTTGAATGAGATCATTGCATTCAGACCTGCGTTGTTACTTCATGTTGTTAGCAGGCCGAATATATTCCAAATGACTGGATGGTATGATGCTTGGATATTCGTTGTGACCCAGTCACAACTGACCTCGTGGAGGAACACTTGAACTGTCAAAGTAATATGTGGAAACGTACTCGGGAAAGGACAGCTGGTGCCATGTATGCCTCTTCCCCAAAGGTTCAGCGAGCTGCTACACCTGTGGTCTTTCCAAGACTTCTAAACTATCTTTGTCAAGTCAATTCATATTAGCATAAATTAAAAGATAGAGTTCATAACCATAAACAAATTAGGCATTAATGAAATGAAGCAATAATAGATTATACCTATTGCAATCCATGCTCTGCTTAGGAAGATATCTGCTTAGGTCATGGAATGGTGAGGCAAAACAGGGAAAAAGGTGTAGATGAGTGTAGGAAAAAAGGAGATATTTTGGGCCTAACACTAGGAAGGCTAAACTCAGGACTTGACCATGTTTCTAGAATTGAGTCCGGAGAAGAACCTACAAACCTGGAAGACATTCTACCAGATGCGCAGTTATTTGCTATTCAGATAGCAGATGACTACTATAAGGACATTCTAGAATTTTTTACTATAGGATTGGCACCTAAAGAATTTACCACGCAGCAGAAGAAGCAACTCGTAGTAAAAGCAGCAGACATCACTATCATCGTAGGACAACTATACAAGCTAGGACCAGATGAAGTACTGCGTAGATGTGTGCTCGAACATGAGAAAGCATTGATACTAGCTGAAGCACACTCAGGAGTATCAAGTGGCCACTACGCAGGAAGATATAATGCATAAAAGATCTTAAGAGCAGGACTATGGTGGCCTACACTCCATAAAGATTCAAAGGAACATTGTCGAAGTTACGATGTTTTTTCAGAGGACAGGAAAGCCATCTCGCAGAGATGAGATGCCATTAAGACCACAGCTCACACTGCAAGCATTTGATAAGTGGGATTTTGATTTCGGGGGACCTATTAACCCACCAGGAAAGAGAACTAGTTCGAGATATATCATCATAGCTACAGATTATCTCACCAGATGGGCAGAAGCAAAACTAGTAAAGGACTGTAGCGCAGTTCATTTTTGAGAATATCATTAGAAGGTTTGGTTTTCAGAATATCTTAATGAGTGATCAGGGACTCACTTTTTGAATAAGACCATTGCATCCCTGACTAAAGAATTTCAGATCTATCATCAGAAGAGAATGCCATATCATCCATAGCCCAATGGCACTGTTGAAGCATCTAACAAGGTGTTGGAAAATGCGCTCACTAAGGTATGCAACATAGACAGGGATGATTGGGACCTGAGAATACCAGCCGTCCTATGGGCCTACAGAACAACTTGCAAGAGGTTGATTGGGAAAACACCTTTCAGGTTGATATATGGACAGGAAGCTGTGATGCCGATGGACTACATAGTACCAAGCTTAAGGATTGCAACATTCACAGGTATGGAAGATGAATATACAATGGAAGAAAGGCTTCTACAATTGGTTGGATTGGAGGAAGATCGCTTCATTGTAGGATTTCACCAGCAAGTGTAGAAGGACAGAGAAAAAGAATGGCATGATCACCATATCAAGCACAAATTCTTTCAGGTAGTAGACCTTGTCCTCCTGTATGATAGTAAATTCATGAAATTCCCTGGAAAATTTAAAATAAATTCGCTGGGGCCATATATTGTTATGCATGTTACTAACGGTGGCGCAGTTCAGCTAGCCACATTAGCCAGAGAAAATTTACCAGGTCTGATTAATGGAAGTAGACTAAAACCCTACATAGATAGTCCTACTTCGCCGCGCCCTCAGTAATCGGAAGAGAAGGAATTCTAAGTGTCAAGTGAAGCTGAAATTGGACACTAAGAGTGAGAATAAAAAGTATGCACACATTTTTGGTGAAATACGAAGTTCCATGAAGTATGAATTTTGTAGTGCACAAAGGAAGTCGAATGTGAAGTGCACGTTAGAAGCGTAGATGCGAAGTCTACACCAGAAGTTGCGATGCGAAGTACCAAGAAAAAGCATAGCTGCAAAGTTAAAAATGAAAAAGCACAAGTGCGAAGAGGAACCGCGCAAAAATATTTTGGTCGAGCTATCAGCACAGTTCGAATAAACTAGCTGTTAAAATGTCAGTTGGAAAACTAGTCGTTATACAATGATTTTTCCAACGCTCGCTTGTGCATTTAATGCAAATTTAGTTGTTCTGATGAATTTAATGAAGGAAAGGACCAATATCCTCGGTGTATTTGGCCAATGGTCATGATATTTAATGTTAATCTAACTGTTTATGGGCGCAACTTAAGCCTAACTGTGCCTATAAGTACCGCTAAGACCAAATTCGCGGGCTTTACCGCAACTTTCAAATTTTCTCACAAAAGAACAGTTTAAGTGTTTTAACGATGATTTCCAAGCAATCTTGAGGGCTTATAGAGCAGTTTCTAGGTGAATGTATGAAAAATCCTCATTCGAGCAGGCTGTGAAGGAATTCAAACGCTCTGGGTTGGAGGGGTTGATGAAAATGCCCCCTAAAAAGACTATTACAGAGAAAGGTGACGCGTCAAGAAGATCACCCTGGAACACAGCAAGTATGCAACAAAAGGATAAGGGACCCCTTAAGGAACCTGAGATGCCGAAGGCACAAGGAAAGTCGAATCCTAGACCTCCATTTACTCCAGGGAACAACCTGATTTACCTTACACATGTTTGTGTCCCACCAAGAAAGCTCGATGCGCCAAAACTTATACTATTCAAGAATGCGCAATATGATATTCCAGTTCCGCCTATTTCCAGCGATGTGGAGATTCAAGGGAACCTACTAGGAAAAGTAGAAGGATGCAATTTCGCAGAGCATAATCTGCTAGAAGAAAAACACCCGCAATAACCAAAGTATCCTCAATTTCAAGATGATCAGTACATGTTCCGATAGGAGGATGCAAAGTCAGGAAAGCCTCTCATTGTTCTGCAGGACTGGGCTAAGCAGTTGTCGCCCTCAGGATTGCATCTCCTTCGTATACCTCACTTTGTGTGAAGTCCAGAATGTACAGTGGTGGTGCGCAATCTGATATCATGCACACACCAGGGATTCCGTTGTCTTGACCGAAAAGTTGATATTAATTTTGACCTCATCTACAACATTACTCACCTCACCAATTGAGGCGACGACCCCAAAGATGAGTTTGTGGGAAAAACAAAATATAAGGAGCTCACAAAGCAAATGAAAGATGAGTACAACCTAATAAAGGGGAAATGAGTCTTTGTCACAAAGGGGATATGAGACAAAGCTACAAAGTTCAGCAGCCAGCTACTCGCAGGAAGAATTTTGTGAAAGTGTAGACTAGCGGAAGTGTCGGCCGCAGCAATTCTTCTCGCTACGAAGGCAAAAGATGGGAACCCATACAATTGGGTCAGTTACTTGTTGAATGAATTTATGGAATATGTGTGTGAAACCCAAGAGATGGGCAACGCATTCCACTACACATGGCTAATTATACTAATTGTTTCATAGGCTGGAAGGAGCCACATTATCAGCACAATATTCCAATGATAATGGGAGATTATCGAGCCGCGAAATATGCTAATATGTGGGAAAACGCGCAGCCGAAAATACAACGAGTAAATAATGAGCAGTTCAACACTTACTATGGAAAACTGTGCGAAGTAATACTGCGCACTCCACGCATTTCAAAAGAGACGACCAAAACGTTCCTTCAGAAGATGTTGTTTAAGGATGATTTGCACTCTATTTACATTCAGCCAAGGGCCGAAAAGCAGAACCCAGTCTAGTTCCCTATGGATTACCAGTTGGATGCGAAAAGGATTGAGCAAGCCATTGAGGACTAGCCAACAGAGTGTAAGGTAGATGTGCACTAGAATTCCATTGTACATCAGAGCAAAGTAACCTTAAGGTTGCAATCATTGAAGAGGTCACGGGCTAAGACACTACTGAAGTGAAAGCAGGAGAAAAATGAAAGGATCCTGAAATTTCAGTACCAGAGAAAGTACCAAGAAAGAAAAGTAAGGAAACCAAAGAAAAACTAGAAGCGAAGTTGCACGAAGAAGACTATGACTACATTGCTCTGAAATTACACGACTACCTAGAGGAGACGCTCATCGTAAAAAATAGTAAGAATGAAGAGGTGCAAGTGTAGTTGAACCAAAACCTATCAGAGATAAAGCAAATGGTTGCGAAGATAGATCAAGCCCCACAAGACCTCATCCAAGAATCTGATTCAGAAGGTAATATTGGTGAATCCAATTCACGAAGGAGAAGGCCACCAGCCTTGATGATGAAGCCCTGCCTAGTGAGAATGCAGCTACTGAACATAATATTCCCAACCGAGGAAATGGCTCAAGGTGCGAATTAGGTAGAGAACCTTGACCTCAACATCGGCATGATACCTCTTAAGGGGTTACACAATCTACATCTGCAGGCTGTTGAGGAGATAAGAGATAGATACATCATCTCTTACAACCAGAATGTACACCTTGAGGATAAATACAAACAACTAGCAGAGGAATGTGCGCAGAAGACCATAGAACTCACTAAGGCACAGGAAAATAGAAGAAGTGTTGGAGGGGCCTAGGTCGACCTATCGACTAGGCCCTCCACACGACCACTCTGAAGCATATGTCAACAGGTTGCGTCGAATAGTATAGGTTGGGTCGGTTGGATAGACCGACAAACGGTTATGTAACTGTATTTGCATAGATATATATATAGGTTGTTGAGCCAATGTACTGGTTAATATTGGTTCTATGATTATATTCTGCTCTTGCTAGTTTATATAAAGGCTTGTGTTCTCTCTATTTGTCTCGTCTCTTGTATCTGTATCATTATGTATGATTTCTTATATTATGTAATATATCTATGGTAACCACATGAACCTTGGGACTACAACATCTGGTTCCATTGCCGATTGATACAGGAAAAACAAATAGTAGCATGACCTATGATTTCAGAATAGGAGATTAGAGATTGGTGGGAGAAGAAAATTGTGAATTATCCGCAGAACAATGCGCAACGTAACAAGCTAACGATTAGCCAAGCAAGAGATCGATTCTTCTCCGAGACCCATGAGAGATTTCTAGATTCTGTGCCGACCACCTCGAAGAACCTTCTCGATGAAAATACTAGTTGATGAAGCAGAGAGGAATTTGTTGTCAAAGTTGATCAACGGAGGATGCACAAATCTGTTGAAGTGGTGCGAAAATATTGCAAACGATTTCTGTGAAGAATAGGCGATTGAAGACCGCGTCTCGATTGACGAAATAAGAAGAAAGTTCTTCACCAAATTAGCTGATCAATTTATGTGTTCTTTGCCGACTCTATTGTTCAAATTTCTGATTGACAAAGGCGTTGCGCATATTGTCGAAACACGACCGTTGCTGCTCCCATGCCTTCCGAACTCTAATTGGAAGGAGAAAGAATGTAAGTGGGAAATATTTGTAAAGGAGCGCAAATGGGAATTTTTCTTGAACAAATGATGGTCTGTACTTCCCCAGTGATATAGAAACCTTCGGGTCGACATTGGGGGGGTGATGAAGCATGCTCTAATGTACTTAGTTTGATGAAAATTGACATATGACAAGACGACATGGCCAGTAGTGGAAGAAAATCCGACAAAGACAGACTTTTGAGTCATAAAAGCACCCCAGATATCCAGAAAATTGAAAGAGAAAAGAGGAGGCAGCGGCGTGAAGAGCTGAGGAAGCAAGCAATTGCGCTCCGGAGGACGCGAGGATTAAATGTCATGACAGACGCAGAAGGAAATTTTCTAGAGTCAAGTCCATCCTGTGATGATCGAGGTGTCGAAGAAGACATGTCGTTGATAGATGAATACTTGTGGATAGAGCGTGGTAGAGATCTCCAAGTTCAGATATCTGAAACAGTAACACCTCCTTCTCCATTTCATTTAACACAAAGCGTTCGGGTGCAAGAAATTGTCGAGGAAAATCTCAGTCTCCATGCTGGTCAGTAGGGAATTTGGAGTCGTCAAAGTATAGAAGGCGATGATATTAATAGACTATTGATTCATCGGTTAGAGGAAGGAAATCAATGTCTTTTCAACCCGAATTCTCGAATAGAAGCTTTCATCTAGTGTACTCAGAGCATGAGGAAGCGCCCCCCTGCCAATACCAAATTTGAGCAACTCGTCAAGTACGTCAGAAAGCCCGAGATTCAACGAAATCCCATTCGAGCTTAACTTTAATTGGATTTCGACAGAAGTGGTAGAAGAAGGCAGACCTGGCGATACAAAAGAAGTTATAATCATTGATTCTGAAGACAGAGAACCAAGTCCAGAGAGATAGCTAATTCAAATTGACAAAGCACTGTAAAATTAGTCACAGTAGATATAATGAACAAGTAAATCAATCACAACATATGAACATAGAAAATATGGTGTAAAACTATGCAAAAACATGCATCAGTGCTCAATATCCCAATAAGGGTGAATAACTACAATACAATCATCTGACAATGAGTGAGCAATTGAATTGACTAAGAAGTTCATTCGAATTACTTAATGGTGTAGCTTGGCTCCAACTAGGAGTCCTCATCATCAATCAGTGGTAGTCATCAATGCACAAGAACTAGTCATCCAGGTGTCAATCTGAGTCTAACTGAGTGTAACAAGTGTAACTGAAGTGTGTAGCACTGATATAGGGAAAGAGGCTCAGTGGAGGGCGCATGGGAGGCTTAACTGAAGTCAGAACAAATCATCTAGTCAATTTGGAGATCCAACAAAGTGAAACAGTCAGTTGGGAGTGAAACTAGCCTCAAATCAAGGAGAATCGGAGCTAACTGAGTGTAACTGAAGTGGAACTGCAGTGGTAGGTGAAGAAGTGCACCCTTCTCTGGCAGTAGGTGAGAAGTGGGCGCCTTCCTAAATAGGAGAGCTAAAAATATTATGGAAGGAGCTCCCAGGTGCTAGAATGAAGCGGATAAGGTGCTGGAGGCATCAACCTGGTGACTAGGATGCATGAAAAATGCATGCAAACCCTAATTGCATGCAAGGTCCTGAAAATGATGATGTGGATATCCGAACAAGAACCAAGTTCATATTGTGGAAATAACCCACCCACGCCACCATCAAATTCTCAAAATAATACACCAGCAGACATGTCACACTCAACAGCACACCTTCCATTCTATGAAGGTGATGAAGACCCGATAAGACATTGGTTTGTGTGCGAAGCAATATGGACAGCCAATCAAATCACCAGTGAAGAAAGACAGGTTACGCAATTTGTTGGTTCGTTAAGAAAAAGAGCATTGACATGGTACATGGGGTACATATCAAAGTCACCAAATGCAACCAAGGCACAAATCAAACAAAGCTTTTTGGCCTTTTTCATGATCAAAGATGTGACATACCTGGCGGAAGAACAACTGAATACGACTGTACAAAAGCCGACAGAAACTGTCAAGGAGTATGAAAAGAGGTTCAAAGACCTCCTGAGAAAATTAGACTATGAAATCGAAGAAAAACTATTAATCAAATGGTTTATTATCGATCTAATAAATAAAATCAGAATACATGTCTGTCGACAAAGTGTTAATACTTATGCAGAGGCACTAAAAGTAGCACTAGAAATCAAAATGGATGATGAATACCCTCTAGTATCCATGGATAGACACGTCGACGAACGCCTTGAAAGTATGGAGCAGGCTACCCAAAATATGACTCTAAAAGGGATAGAATTATGGTGTACAACATGTCAAACTTCAGGACATACCAAAGACTCTTGTTGAATTGAGGATCAGCGACAAGAAGTTAAACTCATTCAATCCAGATGTTTCTGCGATCTGTGCAAAGAGTATGATTCACATACCGCAAATGATTGTCCATACAATCTGAAAAACAAGAAGGAAAAATGGTGTCAAGTTTGTGAAGTCAATACACATGCAATTGAAGAATGTCATTTGAACCTGAAAAATCAGCAAAAGTACCATGCAGTGTACCAGACAAACTCTGTCGAGCAGCATCATGACAGAAATACAGCAAATGACATATTCGAGAGAAATGATGGAAGAAATAACCGGTACAATCAAAACAGGAACAACAGATACCCAAGGTATAATGACTGTCGGTATGATCGTCGATATGACGGCTACAATAGACGTGGAGGATACCAGATTCATGGTCGTGGCGGTGGAGGTCGCGGTATTCGACCTAATCGACCTAGTGTGTGTTTCACATGTCTCAGTGAGGATCATTGGCATGCAAAATTCCCTTATAAGGAAAGAACTGATCTTAAATTTTGTACAAAGTGTGGGGTAGGCGATCACTATTTAAAGGATTGCCCTACCATGATTGAGAAAATAAATAATAAAAAGATTGTTCATGTTTTATCTTGTATTTCAAAAAATGATGTGCTTCCTACAAAAAAATTGCAAATTGTAACTAGGCAAGGCACTCACATCGGTCAAGATAAGCCATAGATAAGTAGAATTGTTGATAAAGAAGATTACCCAAATCCTATAACACAAAAATCTGTGTACAAATATGCATCTGACATATTTCATGACTTAGCAGCACACGAAGACATTGAAGAAAAACGATAGGAAGTTCTCAATGAATTGCTCAGATTAATTTCAAATGAGGAATCTGTAGCAAAAATGATTGACCTGTTGCATAAAATTAAAATATAAACATGTCAAGCAAAGACAAACTAAAAACATTTGCCGACTAATGCAAAAAGAGAAAAATGATGCTGACCCATTAGTCGACCTCAATATAATCGGATATCATGTATGACAAGTCATACTAGATTTTGGATCCCAAGTGAATATCATGACTCGTGATACCTGGGACCAACTTGGTCGACCAAAACTGCAGGAATCAGGCATCTATCTAAAGCTCGTAGATCAAGGATTAATTGAGTCGATTGGAGTATGGAAAGGAGTCGAAACTTCCATCAAAGGCATCACAACAACAGTAGATTTAAAGATCATCACTCCCAAGGATGATGCGAGCTCTTTCCCTGCCTTGGTTGGTCGACCTTGGGGATGAAAGATGAAGGCCTCAATTTCCTTAGACAAAAGTCATATCAAATTGAAAGGAAACGGGAAGAAGGTTATCATACCAATTTTCCCATCTTAGGGAGAACCATGGTCGAAACCTACATAAATCGATAATGATATTCGATAGCTTTACCGCATAGACAATAACAAACATTGCATTGAGCCAAATACACAAGGAGAACTTCACCTTGGAGATCCTATCTCGCTCGGATATAATTCCGATGCAGAACTCTATGACCGAAAAATACGGAACTATGATTTACATGCGAAAGAATGCTGGACTGTGGAAGCCATCTCAAAGAAGCAAATAAAGAAGTGTCTTTCAGTCTCATACACACTGAATTTATTCGAACGAAAAATGTGAGCATATCCAACTTGTTCTAGATAGAAATGCACAATCAAGTAATTCAACACTAAGGTATAAAGAACGTGATTCCCCTGTTGTACATGTCGAACAGGTATCAAAACATGTCGAAGAGCAAGGCCAACTACAAAGTTTGGTAGAGACATTTACTGGTCAAGCTGCAAGATGGTGGGACACCCATCAATCGAAAATCCAAAATTGGAATACGGCATCAACATTTTTTATAGAAAGGTTTGGAGGTAGAAAATTGACAACTCAAGCCGATATCCCTCTGTTTACACAAGGACAAAATCCTGAAATCCACATCAACTATTGCAAAAGGGAATCGAGAAAATTGGGCTATAAACATTAAAGAGCATGGCCTCACCTCTTCCCCAGAACACTTGATGATCTACCTAAGAAATGGTACAAGATGGAAGAAGCGAGAGGAGAAACTTTCTTCTGGAAAGACTTAAAAGGAAAATTTCATCAAGGACTTCCAGTTTTCTCCGTAGGATGAGAAGCTGGTCGAAGCAAGTAGAAGCATCAAATAATTTCTACGGCCGACAGAAAATATCAGCATTACATTCCATTTCACAACAATAGCATATACAAGATCACTAAAAGAACAACAAGCACAACATAAACACAAGACACACAAATTTATCCTGGGAAACCCTCATGGGGTAGAAAACCCAGCAAAGCTTCCTCAATATAGATGACCAGCAAATACAAAGATGTAAACCATAGACATGATCTTTTTCTCCTCCATAGCAGATCTCTCCCTCACCTATGCACCAATCACAAGTGAGTGTAATGTGTGTTAAATGAGGAACACACCTCCTCTATTTATACACAACTCCGACTTGTCTTTTACACAAGCTAGGTTGCCCCCAACTTAACCACTTTACATAATGTGACAGGGCCGACCCCACTAGGGTGGTCTAATAACCCTTTAACCCACATAACACATATAGGGCCGACCCCCACTAGGGAATTCTAATAACCCAAGTTACCACATTATCCACGGAGGAATAAAACATCTCCGGATATACAATAAGGTCTTCACGGAGTAATGAAACATCTTCGGAATAATAAAGTACAAATATAATATTCTTAGAAGTTACAATATCTCAACACTCCACCTTAACAAGAAGGATATTATAACAACATCTACAGGAGCAAGGAGTCATCAACATCATACATGATATATCTATAAATCATTGGAATCCTTCTTTATACATCATCATCAGTAACTCATTCAGTTACTGGAACATCAGCATTGTCAATATTTAGTCTTCATCTTCTGCAGCACTCGAATAGCTACAGCATCATCATAACCTGGATCACCCGATCAATAGCCTCATCATCTGGATCAATCGATCAACATCATCGTCATCTAGACCATCACGATCAGCAGCATCGTCATCTAGACCATCACGATCAACATCATCGTCATCTAAACCATCATGATCAGCAGCATCGTCATCTAGATCATCACGATCAACAACATCGTCATCTAGATTATCACGATCAGCAGCATCGTCATCTAGACCATCACAATCAACAGCATCGTCATCTATACCATCACGATCAACAGCATCATCATCTAGATCATCACGATCAACAACATCGTCATCTAGATTATCACGATCAGCAACATTGTCATCTAGATCATCACGATCAACAGCATCACATCATCAACTGGATCCTCTCGATCAACAGCATCATATCATCAACTGGATCCTCTCGATCAACAACATCATATCAACATACCCTGCAATACACATGATCCATTTAAGACACCATAACATGTCTAGGGACGATGCAGTCCACTCATCAACTTAGACAGAGTCTAAGGACCTCTTTTTCGAAGACATATGTCTACGGATCAATTCATGGACCGAAGTCCAGGGATGATGCAATCCCCTCTTGCCCATTAGGGACCACTTCTCAGAGACATATGTCTACGGATCAATTTAGGGACCGAAGTCCGTGGATGATGCAATCCCCTCTCATCCACTAGGGACACTTTCTCGGAGACATTGTCTACGGATCAATTCAGGGATCGAAGTCCGGAGATGATGAAATCCCCTCTCATCCACTAAGGACCACTTCTCGGAGACATATGTCTACGGATCGATTCAGGGACCAAAGTCTGAGGATGATGCAATCCCCTCTCATCCACTAGGGACCACTTTTGGAGACATATGTCTACGGATCGATTCAGGGACCGAAGTCCGGGGATGATGCAATCCCCATCACGTACATTTTGAACTAGTGGTTCCGAGATGATGCAATCCCCATCACGTACATTTTGAACTAGTGGTTCTAGGATGATGCAATCCCCATCATGTACATCTTGAACTAGTGGTTACGGGATGATGCAATCCCCATCACGTACATTTTGAACCAAGCGTTCAGGGACGATGCAATCCCGACCACAGTGCCAGTCCTTTTTCATACTTGATGTGACCTAGATTAAATCTAGGATTTTATCACCTGTGAATGATCACCTGCTACTGCACTGAGCAGTCCAGGAGTGAACATGACATCATTACAGGACCTGCGAATGATCACCTACTGCTACACTGACCAGTCTAGGAGCAAACATTACATCATTCTAGTCAACCATAGAGCCAGTACTATTTCAACTGGGGTGTGACCTAGATCAGATCTAGGATTTACAACCTTTGAATGATCACCTGCTAATCCAGGAGCGAACATTACATCATTACAAGTTTTTTGAATGATCACCTACTGTTATGCTGAGCAGTCCAGGAGCACACATTACATCATTCACCAACATCTTTCTCGAAGACAAGAGTCTATGGATCTGTTCAGGGGCCTAAGTCCAAGGATGAAACAATCCTTCCTCGTCCTCATATACAAAGTCTAAGGACCATGCATCGACCTCATCATCATAACCAGCAACCTCATCATCGACCTCATCATCGGAACAGGTAAACGCATCATCGATACAAGTATCCACATCATCGATACAGTATCCTCATCAATATAGTATCCACATCAACGATACAGTATCCTCATCATTGACCTTACCATCAATAGATGCAATCTCATCATCAATACAGGTATCCACATCGATACCAGTATCCAAATATCATCATTGACCATATCACTCCCCCTTTCAAGGAGGGTCCTTCTGAGCTACACCAATCTTGTCTCAGAAATACTCAAACTTTACACGAGATAGAGGTTTGGTCAATACCTCAGCAACTTGTTCATTAGTGCTCACATGCTCGAGCTTGATAGCTCCTTTTTGCACCATATCCTATATATTGAAATATCATATCTCTATGTGCTTTGACTTATCATGGAACATTGGATTGTCTGTCATCTTGATACAACTCTGGTTGTCACACTGGATCACAGTGGGTTCCATCTCTAAGTCAAACAATCCTGATAACAACTTCCGAGCCATACCACTTCACAACTAGTAGAGCAAGCAGCTATATATTCTGCTTCAGCTGTGCTGAGAACCACACTATACTGCTTCTTGCTAAACCACGAGATCATGGTAGATCCCATACAATAACATCCACCCGATGTGTTATTATTGTCTAATACACTTTCTTCCTGATCAACATCTGTGTAGCCATACAATCTGAAGTCATGATCTCCAAGATAATGTAGACCAAAGTCTATCGTACCCTTGAGGTACCTCATCACATGCTTTACAACTATTAGGTGAACACATCTAGTTTCCACTAGATACTGACTCAAGGTGTTCACAGCAAAACATATATCTGGCCAGGTGTTCGTCAGATACATTAATGACCCAATAATCTGTCTGTACAAAGTTACATCCACTAACTCTGATGAGTCACCCGCTAACAGCTTCAAGTTGGAATCCATGAGAGTGGCCATTCCAACACATCAAATCTTTTTAAGATTTCTTAGCATACTTTTCCTGGTTGAGAAATATTCCTTCTGAGCCTTACCATACTTCAAGTCCTAGGAAGTAATTCATCAATCCGAGATCTTTCATCTCGAACTTTGTAGCTAGATTCTTCTTGCTTTCCATGATCTATTTCTCATTCCCTATCAGAAAGAGATCATCCACATATAATAATAGTATCATCCATAACCTTAAGGTAAAGGCTAGGATCATCTTTAATTTTGGTGAATCCCAAGCTTGTCAAGAAGCTATGAATTCTCCCTCTGTGACTGAACATCATTCCTACTCTGAGTGATCTTCTGCATATCTATCTGTGCCATCTCTTGTCAGATGGGTCTATTGATATGAGCCTCAAGATCATTCGAACTCTTGTGGTGATTTACTTCTTGCATCCATCTAAGAGAAGAATGTCATATGTATATAGAAACCATCTTCAACCTTGTTGCAAAGGTTGAAATCCGCATCACCCATGGTGATCATTAAGCTCATCAAATGACTATTGATCCTGGGTACTCGTACAGAGCTTTCTTCAATTGAATCCTAGGATTTTTCTCGATTCGCACTTCTTCTTCAATCACACCATTGAGAGAATAGTATTATCTAGCTACTTGGAGCAAACATCTTGTGATGATCCTCTTCCTCTTTCTAAGATAATCTTCTAGCCATGATCCTTCTATATTATGTTTGATTTGTAAGTCTTCTTGTTTGAACATCCATCACTTGTTCTTTGGAACAGGTGTTCATCATCCTTCATGGTCTTTCCTACAAATATAAGTTAATTACATGATTAGTAATACTTCATAATCATCAAATCATGTTGACATGATAACCTATTATGCATACAGATATGATTCACATAGTTATGCAACTATCTTGACCAATACTTTGGCACAACACTTTTCCATATCCCATATGCATACAGTGGATATGTAGATGCCTTCCATCTCTACCAGAACATACTATCAAGAGCATGCACGGCTCTCAGCATGTCAGCAAATAGGTTTCATTCTAGACAAGCAACAATGGAATGTTTGTCCAACTTACTGTCATGTCCCAAATTTGGCATTGGGTCACAATGGCCTAATCACATTAGCCCTATTCATTAGAGTTTGTCAAATTGATGCTAAAGGTCAAATAATTGCCAAGGAGGAAAATTACTAGTTTCCTAGGTTTGGGGTGGAAGCTTTGGGATTTGTAATAATGGGGATAATAAATGATGTTTGAACATTAGAATGGAATAAATATTTAATAAAGGAGCTAAATAAATATATACAAGTGAAAATCAAAGTGGCATTTCATGATGAAGACACATGGAGGAAGTGGGACCCACATATGGCTAGATTTCCCCACTACATTTGGCATCATTCTCTCACCAATTCGAATTCAAGGTGAATGGTAACATACTTGGGGGAGTCCAAAAGGTATTTTTCATTGCATGACTCATCCAAGGTCGAAATATAGAGGAAGAGTAACTCCCATGGGAGAGGAAGAGGCAATTTGGAGCTAGTGAGACACTTGGGCTAGATTCCCTAGCTCTATGACAACAATGATGAAGATGCTATGACACAAATCAGACCTGAAGGCTGACATATGACATATATGACATGTCAGGGCTAAAAATAGACTCCAAGAGGGCGCTCAAGGGTGTTAGGGCAGCTAAGATGCTTCCACATGTGATTTGGTGGAAGTGGGAGACTAGGAATTGTTGTACAAGTGGCGTTCTTTGGAATCTCTTCCCAACTTGAGTTGGCATGAGTCTCTTGGAAGGAATTCGACCCATGGAGGACATTAGAAGTTTATAAATGTCAATAACAAAGAAGGAAACCAGCTTTTGATCATTTGTAGAATTTGCAATTGCATTTGTGAAGAGGGAGAGCTAGTGGATGACTAGTTTCTTGCCTTAGCCAATTTCGAGGGTGAAAGATTCCCATCCAAGTTGGTAATTGGAAAGGCCATTCAGACCTTTCATTTGGAGCTTTAATGGAGTCTTTATTTGCAGGTGTAAGCTACAGGGCAGCTCATGGTTTCTTCTATTGCAGCTCACTCCTTCAACCATTTCCATTTTTGATAGCATATTCTTGATCCTTGAGGGAGGGCGTTTTTGGTGAGCTATTGTACTCTTTGGGGAAGATTTTAATGCCCCATTTCTTTTGTAATATGAATTAAATACTCTGTTCTTCATCTCCAAAAAGTTTCAGGTCAAAATTCCAAGTAGAAATGTATAAATCTCATTTTTAATGGAAGAACAATGCCGTTTCCCCACTACCTTGTTGTGAGCCAATGTGTTGATGATGATTTCGAATGAATGGATGATTCTCTGATATATTTGTGATCAATATACTACCATGGATGTCTTCTACAAGTTTCATGTACTGTACTTGAGTATTTGAAGCATTTTTACTCAATTTAGTTGCATTGGGAGGTGAAATAGTGCCATTTCCCCAAGGGTCGAATTGGGGATTTTTGCAGTTGAATGGGAGAGGGTGAGAACAGTTGTAATGATCCATTAATGGTGCATATGAGACTTTAATAACATACTTAACATATTACATACCTCTGTTCATAAATTTGAGTGGGTTTGGAGGCATTTGGGAAGCCATTTTCATTGTTTACCCCAGGGGCATTTGAACCCCAAATTACTAGTAAAATTGCATAATTGGTCCAGAATATTAAGAGAGTTTGCAGAGGTCTTTTGGTGGCCATATGTCATACATAAACATCATATTCAAGTTCTAATATCATTCATACACCTTCCTTGAAGATTTGAAGGCATTTGGAGTCAATTTGAAACCTAGAGACCAATACTAGTCAAAGGAAAATCACTAGTAAAGTTACCTACATTGATCAGAATTGAAAGAGGATTTGCAGAAGTATTTTAAAGGTCCAAAGGCATCCCTGAAACATATATTTATGTTCTAACATCATTCATACACCTTCTCAGAATATTTGGGATCATTTGGGGCAAATTTGGGACCTAAAGATCAAAACTAATCAAAGGTCGAACAAGGGAAAAAAAGTGGAAAATTGCCATTTTAATAAAATCCCTAATAAGGGTCATTACAGTGGTATCAGAGCATGATCTTGGCACCTGATGTGGTATAATATTCATGAGGACAATAATTCAGGTACCACCATTAGATATTGAAACCAAAAGTGCTTTTGTTGAAGAAAAAAAAAAAAGGTAGGAGAAGAAGAGCAAATTTTTTGAGGAAACTATGACTAGGGATGAAAAGGGAGCCTCATATGATGGTGAGGAGCATATAAAAATTATGAAAACAATATTTGAAGATATGACCAAGCAACTTAAGGAAGGATTCGAATTGTTTTCTATCGAACTTGTGGAAAAAATTATTGATTTTAAGGAAACCAAGGGGAAAAATGCATCAGCTTGCTTGAAGGAGCAAAAGGAAGAGACATCACAAGATCATGAAGAAGATTCTATTGAAAATATGGAAGATCATTTTGAGACACCTTCTAGCTTAGACATGAACCAAAGAGCATCTACTGATGGATGCTTAAACTATGAAGGAGTACCTACTGATGGGTGCTCACACCTCTATGTTGGTGACATAGAGATCACTTTTGAAAGTGTTGCTGCAAGCCCAAGTTCCATTAAGCATGATAATGAATACCTTGTAGCAGTTGAAGAAGAACCAAGATCAACTTCCCCATCACCACTTGAGCTTCATGAAGTTGGTCCAAGCAAAATTGAAGAAGATGAGAAGGTTCATTTGCAAGAGCCTCATTTTCTTGAAGGGTCCTTAAAGATGAATGAAAATAAGATCCAAGAGTCCCTCATAATTCTCCATGACACTCAAGCATTGGTGTCAAATTCTTGTTGGAGAGCTACATCATTGGAGGAAACATCTTTCCTTGAAGACATGGAGAAGATTCAAAGAGCAATGTGCCATATCAAAGGTAATTTCATGTCTTTGCTTTTTGATAGAAACTATTTGTTTGAGCTTAATGAATTGTTACATGATGCATATTTGAAGAATAATGAGGATATTCATAAGCTCACAATTCAAAATGAGCAACTTCTTGAAAAGTTGCAAGATACTTGTTTTTCCTCCTATGTTTCAGATTGTCAAATGGTAGATTGTTTGGAGGATTCTCATGACATGGTGGATCATGAGAAATGTGGGAATTTGAATGTGCTTAATGTGTTTGAAGATGAACTTGAAGAGATCCAAACACTTGATGTGGTGGAAGAGGAACTTGAATTGTCTCTTGATGAAGGTTATGCAATTTTTAAAGAAAAGCATGATTCCTCTACATTGGAACCAAACTATGACAAAGAGTTCATACTTTTGAAGGAGCTGCATGATACTACCCATATGGATCCTTCCCATGATGAAACTTCTGTACTTTTTGATCATTTGGGTGATTTGGTTCATTCTCCTACATCCTACAATTCCATGTTTTGCAACATTAGTCTCAATGAAGTATGGGTGAAAGGGTTCTTTTTGATGGTGCCACATGAGGAGTATGGAACTCCTAGATTTACTTTTTATGATGACATGGTTGGAGCACATTCTTCTTCACATTTGAAGCAACATTATTTGTCACTTTATGATGATGCAAATCTACATGGATGCACCTATGATATGCATTTGAGTCACTTGAAGACTCATGGTTTTTCTTACTCAACACTTGATTCATTTGATGTTGGACGAACTTCATCCAACACTTGGAAGAATAGATTTATGATTGGAGAACATTTTTGTTGCAAGACACATACTTTGTTATATCTTTATGACTCTCACATTCAGGGATGTATGGGTGAGACTTCTTTGAGTCATTTGAAGTCTCCTTGTTTTTTCTGCTCACTATTTGGTTCAGATTTTAGTGGAGATTCTTCATTCACTTCTTGGATGAAAGAATACATGGTTGAATATTTTGATGCATATCACATCCTTTTGGAGCAGCATTATAGGACATGGGATCCTCACCTATGTCATTGGAGCAGATTTGATTGGTCACTTGAAGCTTGTATGCACTTGGAAAATGGTGGTCTACTTGCTTGGAGGTATAAGCACTTTCATGACTCTTTGATGAAGCATATCCTTGATGTACATTTTCATTATGTTGTTATGTACTTTGATGATATATATTTGGTACTCATGATGTTTGGAAGGATGCATACAAGAAAATGGGATCCAGGAATCCTCTTAACTAATGGTGTGGGTTGGAGAGCACTCTTAATTATTGGGGTGCAATACAAGCAATGGGACCCTGGAATAATTTTTATCTCATTGCTTTCAAATTTTTTTTGGGAAACAAGCAGTATGGGAGATGGATTTCCCCACTTAATAAAGTTATTTTTATCAGAGTAGTGCAGCAGCAAGCATGGTGGTTCCTCTCTAAAATCTTCATGGAAACTCAAAGACTCAAGGTTGGGCAATTCAATGGCAACTTCAAAGAATTATACAGAAAGCAGGTTCTTCAACACCCATGTTTAAAATTGCTTGAGGACAAGCAATATTGGGAAGGGAGGATTTGTCATGTCCCAAATTTGGCATTGGGTCACAATGGCCTAATCACATTAGCCCTATTCATTAGAGTTTGTCAAATTGATGCTAAAGGTCAAATAATTGCCAAGGAGGAAAATTACTAGTTTCCTAGGTTTGGGGTGGAAGCTTTGGGATTTGTAATAATGGGGATAATAAATGATGTTTGAACATTAGAATGGAATAAATATTTAATAAATGAGCTAAATAAATATATACAAGTGAAAATCAAAGTGGCATTTCATGATGAAGACACATGGAGGAAGTGGGACCCACATATGGCTAGATTTCCCCACTACATTTGGCATCATTCTCTCACCAATTCGAATTCAAGGTGAATGGTAACATACTTGGGGGAGTCCAAAAGGTATTATTCATTGCATGACTCATCCAAGGTCGAAATATAGAGGAAGAGTAACTCCCATGGGAGAGGAAGAGGCAATTTGGAGCTAGTGAGACACTTGGGCTAGATTCCCTAGCTCTATGACAACAATGATGAAGATGCTATGACACAAATCAGACCTGAAGGCTGACATATGACATATATGACATGTCAGGGCTAAAAATAGACTCCAAGAGGGCGCTCAAGGGTGTTAGGGCAGCTAAGATGCTTCCACATGTGATTTGGTGGAAGTGGGAGACTAGGAATTGTTGTACAAGTGGCGTTCTTTGGAATCTCTTCCCAACTTGAGTTGGCATGAGTCTCTTGGAAGGAATTCGACCCATGGAGGACATTAGAAGTTTATAAATGTCAATAACAAAGAAGGAAACCAGCTTTTGATCATTTGTAGAATTTGCAATTGCATTTGTGAAGAGGGAGAGCTAGTGGATGACTAGTTTCTTGCCTTAGCCAATTTCGAGGGTGAAAGATTCCCATCCAAGTTGGTAATTGGAAAGGCCATTCAGACCTTTCATTTGGAGCTTTAATGGAGTCTTTATTTGCAGGTGTAAGCTACAGGGCAGCTCATGGTTTCTTCTATTGCAGCTCACTCCTTCAACCATTTCCATTTTTGATAGCATATTCTTGATCCTTGAGGGAGGGCGTTTTTGGTGAGCTATTGTACTCTTTGGGGAAGCTTTTAATGCCCCATTTCTTTTGTAATATGAATTAAATACTCTGTTCTTCATCTCCAAAAAGTTTCAGGTCAAAATTCCAAGTAGAAATGTATAAATCTCATTTTTAATGGAAGAACAATGCCGTTTCCCCACTACCTTGTTGTGAGCCAATGTGTTGATGATGATTTCGAATGAATGGATGATTCTCTGATATATTTGTGATAAATATACTACCATGGATGTCTTCTACAAGTTTCATGTACTGTACTTGAGTATTTGAAGCATTTTTACTCAATTTAGTTGCATTGGGAGGTGAAATAGTGCCATTTCCCCAAGGGTCGAATTGGGGATTTTTGCAGTTGAATGGGAGAGGGTGAGAACAGTTGTAATGATCCATTAATGGTGCATATGAGACTTTAATAACATACTTAACACATTACATACCTCTGTTCATAAATTTGAGTGGGTTTGGAGGCATTTGGGAAGCCATTTTCATTGTTTACCCCAGGGGCATTTGAACCCCAAATTACTAGTAAAATTGCATAATTGGTCCAGAATATTAAGAGAGTTTGCAGAGGTCTTTTGGTGGCCATATGTCATACATAAACATCATATTCAAGTTCTAATATCATTCATACACCTTCCTTGAAGATTTGAAGGCATTTGGAGTCAATTTGAAACCTAGAGACCAATACTAGTCAAAGGAAAATCACTAGTAAAGTTACCTACATTGATCAGAATTGAAAGAGGATTTGCAGAAGTATTTTAAAGGTCCAAAGGCATCCCTGAAACATATATTTATGTTCTAACATCATTCATACACCTTCTCAGAATATTTGGGATCATTTGGGGCAAATTTGGGACCTAAAGATCAAAACTAATCAAAGGTCGAACAAGGGAAAAAAAGTGGAAAATTGCCATTTTAATAAAATCCCTAATAAGGGTCATTACACTTACCAATCATATGCATATTAGTAGTATATTGTTCATTTTATATGAATGCTTACACTATGCATGATATATTCTAGGAATACAAATATGCATACAACTATTACAAGCAATATCATTACTATTTCAGAGATTAAAATAACAACTCAAATACTTATCTTTTATGTTTTTGTGGTTGTCACCCGCTTTATCTCTAGATGTATTTTGAACTTCTATTCATTCTGTACCACTATGCATGCTTAAGTGTGCACTAGTGTCATCCTCATGATCTCATACACAAACTTACATTCATTAGTATAATCTCAATATTATCAAAACATTATAATTCTAAATAATGTTAAGTATGTATGGTCATGATCATTTCATACACATGTATACTTACCTAAGATCCTAACAAAGTAGGATTATAACTTGATATAGAAAAACATGCCTAGATTATGATGCTTGGTTGTGTCTTAACATACCCAAACAATATCTTCTTTGTTCTCTTCAATGATTTAGAGACCTTGTGCTAGAACCTGCACATCTCATAGGTTAAGCATAGTAGAACAAATCCATACATACCTCGTAAGTAGAGATTCTATGTGATCAAATATTATGGATGAGCCTTTGTCTTCATGTTATCATGGTCATAGAACTTGATTTGTCTTTCTTGATGTACCTGTTTCTTGTTAGCAGACAACATCATCTGCATACAACACCACAAATGCATTAGTACAATCATAAGTGTCATAACCCTAATTAATGAATGTCTTCTACCATTCACATGCATTCATTATCAAAAAATCATAATTGTACTAACCTCAATAACATGAAGACAAACATATCATAAACTTAACCATGAACATAATTAAACACATACTTGTATCTCCTCAAGTCATACCTATCAGGATTGCTTTTAACCCAATCCACTTAGATTTGCTGAAACTGGATCTGGAGCTGGATTAGGGTTTGTCCGAGAAGCCCTAAAAGTTCAAACTTTGAATTTCAAACTTCGGAATGGATTGAAAGACGCGCCTTGCTGAGCTGATCAAGATAGCATACTTCAATTTTGAAATCTCCAAAATTTGGCCCCTCAAAATTGCCTTTGAAACTTTTGGATCTTCTGGACAGGATCCCGAACTAGAGTTTGATGAAGCCCACCCTTCTACCCAATCAAAAGGTTCGATCCAAATCTTTAAAATTCAATTTTTCCGAGGAGCTTACAGTTGTGGTCACAAACTTTAAAAAATTCCAACTTTTGCAGAAGCCTTAATTTTCCACCTTTCCGATCAAAATCCCGAACTAGGGTTTGATCAAGCCCGGCCTTCTTCCCAACCAAAAAATTAGATCTTGGTCTCTAAATTTAGATTTTGATGAGGAGAATTTAGTTGTGGATTCCAATTCCAAAAATTTCAACTTTCTCTGAAGCCCTAAATTCCCGCAGTAGTGATAAGCCAAGAATGAAGGTGCTTAGAAAACAATTCTGTTTTGACATAAATATACATCTGAATGTTTCTGGTGCATCTCTGAAATTATGAATTCACAGGGCCTGAAACCTCGGCCTGTGGTATCCTAACCTGTCATCTTTCCAACCCCATAGGTCTGACCTCAATTGGATTTTCAAAGAGAGAGTTATGCCAAGTGTCGTAACATGACCTATTAATGGGATAAAACAGGAGAGCAAACTTGTACAGCGTGCCACGTTCAACTTCGACTTTTGAAACTCGTACCTGTGAAATTAAATTCCATTCCCTACCTGTCACTTTTTACTAAATTTCATTTGGAGCTTCCTAGACCAAGTTGTGACCTTTTTTCCTAGGTCACCTGTTTATGATTGAGATCTAGAAGAGGCAGAAACCCTAACTTGTACTGATCATAAATCACAAAGTACAACGAATTAGAGACTTTCCTTTGGAAACAAGGTAAAGGGGGATGTTATCTACGACCTGTAAAGGTTTCAGATCCTGAAACATCTCCAAAATGGATTTATAGCAAAAGTTCCACGATGACTGGTTTTTTCTATACAAAACCCTAACCTTCAAATTGTCGCAAGTGAAGCAAGTGTCATAAGTGCCATACATTGCCTTCCTTTAGGATAGCTCTGATACCATGTTAAGATTCAATATGATAAGACATAAAATATCATCATTACATTCCATTTCACAACAATAGGATATATAGGATCAATAAAAGAACAACAAGCACAACATAAACACAAGAGACACAGATTTATCCTGGGAAACCCTCGTGGGGTAGAAAAACCAACAAAGATTCCTCAATATAGATGACCATCAAATACAAAGATGTAAACCATAGACATGATCTCCTTCTCCTCTATAGCAAATATCTCCCTCACCTATGCGCCAATCACAAGTGAGTGTAATGTGTGTTAAATGAGGAACACACCTCCTCTATTTATACACAACTCCAACTTGTCTTTTACACAAGCTAGGTTGGACCCAACTTAACCACTTTACATAATGTGACAGGGCCGACCCCACTAGGGTGGTCTAATAACCCCTTAACCCACATAACACATACAGGCCAACCCCCACTAAGGAAGTCTAATAACCCAAGTTACCACATTATCCACGGAGGAATAAAACATCTCCGGATATACAATAAGGTCTTCACGAAGGAATGAAACATCTCCGGAATAATAAAGTACAAATATAATATTCTTAGAAGTTACAATATCTCAACACTCCCCCTTAATGAGAAGGATATTATAACAACATCTACAGGAGCAAGGAGTCATCAACATCATACATGATACATCTATAAATCATTGGAAGCTTTCTTTATACATCATCATTATTAACTCATTCAATTACTGGAACATAATCAATACTAGAACATCAACATCGTCAGTATTTAGTCTTCATCTTATGCAGCACTCGAACAGCTACAGCATCATCATCATCTAGATCACCCGATCAACAGCCTCATCATCTGGATCAACCGATCAACATCATCATCATCTAGACCATCACAATCAGCAGCATTGTCATCTAGACCATCACGATCATCAAGAAGCAATGTTGCCAGGACCGAAAAAACTCATTTAGAGAAGTCTGTTGGTATCACACATCAAATGAGGTATCGCAGCATCATGATGACAAAGAAATAAAGGCTAAAGATACCCGCGACGCCAGAAGTAATGCACCTAGTGGGGTGTTGATATCCTGTCAATCCAATTTAATAACCCCGTCAAATCAACCATCAATACAGGCCTCTGCATCCCGTTCACCCGTGCCGAGTAACTCCACCATAAATCCGGAGCTCGAGGATTCTTGGGAACTCTTTTGCCGAGAACTTGAACTCCAAGATACAGAGCTCCCTGACCCCACTGAAGCTACTTTCGCATCCTTGAGCCCTGAATCCACCATGGCTCCCAGAAAAAAATTAACATCTACCAAGGCCGCTGCGACGATATTTAGAGAGTTTGAAAAAGCACAAACACCATTCGAAACAAGACTCCAGATGATTCGGAATGCGAAAACAATAGAACCCACTTGGAAGAGAGCATGCACTTTCACGAACAGGCAGAGGATCAGATTTGAAGACCGACATGTTGGAAGTTGTCAAGAATATGGCTATGAATGGCAAAGTATACAAATGGGCAGACTTCTTGGCCAATATTCTCAAATACACATGCCATAAGTGCCAAGAGGAGGGAACTAGCATCCATTACCCATCTGTACTCATATGGATTGCTATGACCCATCTTCGACCGAAAGGAAACAAGGATTTCTCGCAAGAGCGACTTGTCCTTGTGGAGAATTTTCGTTGTTTTGCACCTGAAACAAGTCGACATGGGCCTACAATAGTTAAAATTTGGCTAGAAGCATGGTTTATAGACCTTAAAATAATGGCGACAAGATGGAGATTACCACATAATGTTCGTCGAAGTATACCCCCGACAGCACACATCCAACTATCTTTGGATGATACAACGGTCTGGTACATGGAAGGAGCAGTAGGTCTAGCAAGGCACCTCAACTATTACCCTTCGCTAAGTGAAATTTTCACGAAGCTAAGTCGACAGTCTAACAAAGTATTAGCTATTCCGACCCAAGCAAGTAAAATCAACTTCAATTATGTCGAGCCTCTCAGTGATATGGAACAAGATGAAGCATACGAAAGCTGGTTGTATATGAACACCTTCACTTATCAACCCAAACCGATACCTAACCCTAAGGTGTTAGCACTTACCCATACTTCGCACATAGAATCAGCAGAAGCCGAGGAACAATCGGACAACAACACAGAGTCCGAAAACCCAGAACATCTTTTGACATATGACAACATACAGAAGGTAGCAGTTGAACTCATTATAGCCCGATAGAACAAGGTAATACCAACCCAGGGAAAAGGGAAAAGAAAAGTATCATTTCAATAACCTACGGAAGAAGACTAGATCGAGTTATATGACACTACCACTTAGATTCTTGAAGATGCAGCCAAGAACAAATTACTTGTCGAAGATCAGTTCAGAAGATTTCTAGAAACAAATAAGTATCTGTCCTCTAGAATTCTTATTAAAAAACCCAAAATTCCAGTCAAACCCCATGTCGACCTAACCATTCAAACCCCCCCCTCTTCCCCAACCACAGTAAAAGAAGAAAGCAGCCTTCTAGCATTATGTGCTCCTATTAATACAGTAGACGCCGCTTTGAGTACATTTATTGCAAACCTCCCGAAACTATGTCCCAACTGGCGCGAGATGGTCATTCAACAACCAGTCTTTGCATCTCCGACCACTATCTCGGTTAACCTAGCTCCCCTCAACACCATTCAAACTGCAATTTTTCCTTTACCATCGATAGTCCCAGAAATTTTCGGTCACAAAAAGATCCATCATATCAGAAACCCTGACCCTTTAGTTCTAGTCTATTCACAACAAACAACTATCTATACTCATCTCCTAGTCACTACATTACCGAAAGACGTTCAAAGCGAAAAACCCCCCCAAGTTGAGTCCACTTACGACATCAGTTGACCTGCCATCAATCCCGATAATTCAGTCGATTCTCCCTATCGACGAATCTAAGTCTAGTCCGGTCACACAGCAGCACAACAAAGAATCAACCACGACAGAAGCAGCCAAAGCCGCTTCCATTCAAGCCAAGGAACCAGTCACAATTCAAGATTTTGCAGCTGACACGACATAACCATTAGAGCATATTAATGTTCCAGATATCAGTGCAAGCAATATGGATACATCCATCATACCAGCAAACATTCCTCCAAGTGTCGGAATTGTTGAACACGAAACTCCACTCAACACCGAAGCAGTACCAAGTACACAAACCTAGGTAGAACAAGCTGTTGCCACCATGCAAGCAGTCAGCAACAGCCGAAAAATATAAGGGGCCAGAATAGCAAACCTTAAGCAAAGAAAAAGAAAAAGAAAAGAGTAGCTGGAAGAAACACAAAGAGAAGAAATGCAAAGAAAGAGAATTGCAGAAGCAACTGCAAATGCATCAAACACAGCAAGGCCAATCAGAAAATACTCTCTATCTATACTTAGATCAATTTGGAGCTACTACGAGCTATCAGCCACAGTTGGCCTCCCAAGAAGAGCTTGATTTACTTGAAGATGCAGTTTTCATAGTGCAAAGATGTCACTGACAGGAATCAGAAGATCAGATACTGCAACTATAGGAAGAATGAACTACATTCCTTGCTAAATTTGAAAACTTATTGTGGCTAGGGTTTTACCCCTAGCTTGTGCAAATGAGCACCTACTAAGGAGAAGGGACTCCTTAGTAGCAGTTCAGTAAATGTAAATAATTAAGCTAAAACAAAAATAGAAACTACTCTAAAACATGTGCATTAAAAAATAAACAACAATTTGTAAACAAGGGTTTTGTATTAATATTACCTTCAATGTGAAGGTTGATGAAGCTCCTTGCAATGTCCAAGAGGGTTGCTCCAAGCTCCAATGTGCTCCTTCTCTTTCTCCAATGGTGGAAATGGGCCAAAAGGGGCTCTCAAGGTGAAAGTAGTTCAATGGTGAACTAGGGTTTCGAGAGAGATTTTGGCAGAGTAAGGGTATACTTGATTGTGGATATGGAATAAGGGATCTCCATCACCTATTTATAGTTTTTTGGTGGTGGAGTGCTGACCCATGGTTTTAGGAAACACATGGTTTAGGGCAGCTGTATAGGGTTTTTTTCTCCTTTTCCTCATTATTTTATATTTTTTATTCCCTTTGTAGGGGATTTTTGCTATTTTTGGAGGAAAAAGGGGTTTTTTAGCCTTTTTGAGGCTATTTTGATGGTTTTGTGGCCTTTTGGAGGCATTTTAGGCCCTTTGGAGGCTTTTTAATGGGATTTTTTGGGATTTTAAGGGAAATGTGGTAGGAAAATGGACAAATGAGCCATATAATGTGGTAGATGAGGTAGTGAACACTTTTTGGGTGTTAACAGATTGCCCCCTGATGTGCGAGGGCAGGAGCTCATCGTATGGCCGATGGACATCATAAGTCATGAATGGTTTTCCTGGGATGTGGAGAGAAGAGAAGAAACAAACTGAAGCCCGGAACAACGATCCCGAACAACTACAAGAACTGAAAGTACATAACCTCAATAATGGATGAGGAATCATCTGATCATATGGACGAGGCAGGCATTCCCATGCTCGTATCAGGATATAACATAATAATAACAATGGGGTCCAAAAAATGGGGACCTGAAATATACATGACCTCAAAAACTGAATGAGGAATAATCTCAATATATGGACGAGGCGGGCATACCCATGCTCGTATCAAGATACATAAATAGAACTGTGAGGCCCGAAAAGGGGGACCTGTAAGATACATAGATAATCACTGTGTACATCATAGGTGTCCAGAGGAGACACAAATCTGGGACATACTGCTGGGCTGACCATGTGTAAGCTGAAAAACTGGTGCATTGGAATATCAACAGTGCTGCTGAATGTGGTACCAAGGGAACTGATGATCAGCTGGATCAGAGTGACAAGGGTCACACTCTCAATGGTACACTGAACTGGAACTGAAACGGGTACTCAAGGAAGCATATAAATGGATGGCTTCCGAATACAAACGCCAACGCAGCCCGGACATCCACAGGAACATATGACTGGGTGTTCGGAAGTGACTCACCAATGTGCTAGAGTCAGGGGAAATCCGGGGTCTTCGACTAAAAACTGAAGGAATGTAAACCTACGCGATTCTCGACGATGCGATCAAGGTGCTGAAGTCGAGCATGTGAGAAACAACCACTCGGAGAGGCAATGATGACTCCTCTCAGAATGGTCCGTAGGCACTTACCACAGATGGTGATAAGTCCAAGGCATAGGGACCTCTAGGCCTATCCTCTGGAATAGAGGTGCTGTCGTCGACAGAGGGAGACCTGCAACTATCAAGGCAATGATGTTTCCTTGACAGGAGCGTGAGGTACAGGACCGAAATGTGATAGTACTGATGGCAGGACTGACAAAACTGTGGGGGGACAACTGGGCAAGTAGAGTGGGTGAACTCAAACTTCCTTTGTTGAGAGTATGATAATGGGGATGATCTGGCAGCATATGAAACTGACTGAGGGGAAAGGGATCATAGCTGTATTGGATCTGGGAAGGTTATTGGGATGAGGGAGACTCAAGCTGTGGTACAATGGCAGGAGATTGCAGAATACTCTGAACAAAGGCGACTTGATTGGGGGTGCTGTCGAGATGATCGATTGTAGTGCCAGGAGGCACGGGTGGGGACTTCTTCATGGGTTAAGGAACTAGAAGAAGTTTGTGTAAAATGATACTGTCGTGTGGATTTTACGAATCCAGGACAGTTCATGCTCGTGGTTGCTTTCAATTTTAAGGAGTCTAAAAGCGATAAGAAGACTCTGAAGTAATGGAATGGTACTGTCGTGTGGATTTTACGAGCCCAGGACAATTCATGCTCGTGGTTGCTTTCAATTTTAGAGAGTCTAAAAGCAAGTAAGAAGACTCCAGGGGGTTGCTTTTTCATAGATTTAGTCTCCAAGGCCCAAAGAAGCATAAAAGGATGCAATGAAGAACTCTTCTAGCCAGTGTGACTAGAGTATTCCTTTTTCATAATTAGTCTACCAGGTCCGGAAAAGGGTTAAACTTATACCAGATAGACGCCCTTTCAGGTACTTTAACGAGCATGAAAGGAAGCAAGATTGCTCAGCGATCTTTTCATTGTTTTAGGAGTCAGAAAAGAGCTTAACGGAAACTCCCTAAGTGCCTTTTTCGTAAAGGACTTGTCCGGCCCGAAAAAGGGATAAAATTATACCGAACAAAAGGAATGGCCAGGCAAGGAGGAAGTGTTCAATCAAGGATCAATAATGATGACCAAGAGCGAGGGTAGGGGGGAACACTGGTGGGTCTCCTTGCGGGGTGAATGAAATGGTGGCAAAATAACGAAACATTTGCAGTGTGACAGGAGTGAATGGCTCATATAAAAATGTGGAACAATCCGATAGCGGCTGATGTGGCGCACAAACCGAGGCAGCAAGGTGTCGGGACACAATGTTGAAATTGTACCAAGTGAGAGCGAGAAATGATCTCAAGCATCATCACGAGCTCGGAAAACTGAATCCGGCGATATAAAGGGTGTCAAAAACGGAGAATGGCCGATGTGGCACGCAAACCGAGGCGACAGGGGCGTTTTGAAAAAAAGCCCAAAAAATCTGGGGGTGAGAGCGAGAAATGATCTCAAGCATCATCACCGGCTCGGAAAAATGAATCCGATGATATAAAATATGTGAAAAATGGAGAACAGCCGATGTGGCACGTAAACCGAGGCAACTAGTGGTGTCTAAAAATGGGCAAAAAATGACGGGGAAAAAATAACGCAACGAGGTGACCATCATGACGGTCTCGTCGTGCTGGTTCCAATGGTGGAAACAGTGTAAGATGATGGTAAAAAATGTGGAAAACAAAAACAGAGCAAACTGTACAATGCAGACCAATGAGGCCGCGGTTTCATTTATGGGTAAAAACGCTTAAGATACAACCCATTACGGGGGTTGCGCAAAGGATGGCCTTCGGAGTCGGCGAGGATGTATGCCCCCTTGCCTAGGCAGGTCTGCACGATGTAAGGGCCTTGCCACATGGATTCAAACTTCCCTTTACCGGTTTTGTCGTGGGCTTGGTCATAGGCGAGGACGAGGTCCCCTTCATGAAAAGTTCAAGGGTGAACATGTTTGTCGTAACCGGCTTTGGAGCGGTTTTTGGCAGCTTCAATGTTCTGGAGAGTGGCACGACGGTCTTCATCAACTGGTTCAAGTGTCAGCAGAAGCTGCTCGAGGGGGGAGGTGAAGATATCACGGAACTCGTGGAAGAGTTGTTTGTAGTCCTCAATCTCCTGCCCGCTGCAGGAGGCTCCTAAAGTGATGAGTTCAGGGGCACATCCTGGGAACTTTGAGGGAGGAATAGGACGTTGTTTCTGACGAACGGGGGGTACATCAGGCCATGTGTCAATGTGGTGCTCTATAATGGCGGGGTCAAGACCAGGCATCTCTGTATAGGACCAGGCGAAGACATCACGGAATTCTCGGAAGAGTTTTCTGTACTCCTCAATCTCGTGTTCACTGCAGGAGGCTCCTAAGGCAATGCATTCATTGACGCCAGGGGGGTCAGAGATATCTATGTGGATAACGGGTGAGATATTGGCCATGTTACCCTCCTCGAAGGTGTCAGGAGCAGGAATAGGGTCCTTGAACCAGTCGACCTTGCGGGGGAGGAAGTCTTTGGACTCAACTGTGAATTGGGTAGCTGTGCTAGAGGAGGATTCTTCTGGGATGAAATAGGAATGGTGGTGCATGTCATCCCAGGGATAATCCGGGGTAGTCAGCACCTCAAGAACTTCCTCATCAGTACGGAAATTTTGCGTCGTCAAATCGGTTGACGAGGGGGTAGTGGTTGAAGAGATCATATAGATGATATTAACTTCTCCAGAAGGGGGAGAGACCGGGGGGTAGATCTCCTCAATGGTGGGTGGTGCCGTCTCAAGATCCAGATTGTTCATCTCATAGAGAGCCGCTCTGTAATCCGGGAGATCGGGACAATGATGTGAATAATGCCCGTAAATACCGCATATGGCGCAGGGGTGGTTGGTACGTAGGGACTTATCTTTAGGCTTGGGAGTGGGGTTTAGTTCAACAGTTGGGATGTTGGGGTCATCGTCGAGCATCTGCATGTGCTTCTGCAACGCTGGTAACTATGGGCATTGGTGTGTTGCATGGCCCAACTCATCGCACAACGAGCATTTAGGAGGAGCACGAAATACTGGAGGGTTTTTTACTGTCTTGGGAGGTGGTACAGCAGTGTAAGGTTGTGGACCTCTTCCCCCAGTGGGTTTGGGAGTAGGAGGGGGAGTCGTGGAGGACGAAGGGGTAGAGACACCGGGAGGTGGCTGAGTGGTAGTAGCCATGGGTTGCACCGGTTGGAGGACGACGTCTGGTGTCGACGGGCGAACGGGAGGCGAAAGATACCATACGGGTAATCCCAAAGTTAACCCAGGGAGACTAAGGGTAGCCATGACCAGGGCGCTTACTACTCCCGATGGAGGGACTAGGAAGGGGATCGTATGGATAGGTGTAACACCAATGGGGATAGGTACCAATGGTGGTTTTGGAAACAAGGGTGGTTGATTGTTAGGTGGTTGGTTGTCGTGGGACAAGGTACATAAGTCAGACACTTCGGGCGTAGATGATGGGGGAGGAATGGATTGAAAGGTGGAGGTCATCGGCGCGTCTGAGTAATATCCGGGCCCCGTAGAAGAAATAAACGAGGTGGTGGCACGAGAAACAGGTTGTTCAACCACGGGGAGAACATTTTCAGGTGCCGCGGGAGCACTGGGATCATAGTAGGTGAGCTGGTCAACCTTAACCACGCGTCCCTCATGGGGGAACATCATGGTGCGAAAGACGGAAGAGGCAACCGCCCGCATGGCATACATGTAGTTGCAGCCAAGTAAAAGGTTATAATCCAATTGGGCATTGATTACCTCAATGTCAATGAGTACAGTTTTGCCACCTAACTGGACGGGGACAATTGCTAGGAGACCTTCGGGCTGAGCCGAACGACCGTCGTAGGCGCGTAATGCAGTGGTGGACTGCTGGAGAGTGGGGGATCCCAACTTCTGCCACACGAATGTAGACATGACGCATGTGGAGGCACCTTCATCGATGATGCATCGATGGATGACAAGATTCCGAACGGAAACAGAAACTTGGAATGCTAAGGAGGAAGGCAGGCGTGGTTCGGATTGGTCCAAATCAAATGCCATCAGATTCGAATCATTTGGGTCAATAGCCCCAATGGTTGAGAGTAAAGTCTTGCGCTGGGAAGGGCAGTTCTTCAAGACTTCTAACGCAGACATGGCTGCGGGAGATTGGGCTAGGTCGTCTACAATGTTGTAGTTTGACGCAGCGCTCGCATTGGGGTTATTGTTGATATGGCGAAGTGGGAAACGAGGGGCTTTGGGAGCGCCATCTAGTGGAGGTGGAGGAATACGTAACGCTTGATCTGTGGGATGGGCGTTAGTGGGTTTATCAGTGGGAGGTGCTTCAGTGGTGGAGCCATATTGGTTCCGACGGGTCTGAAGGTTGACGTCAGCGGATGACATCATCAACAAGTGGTGGGTTCCTGAGTCAAACATGGGTTGATCAGGAGCAGCGTAAGTGATTTGTTGTTAGGGTTGCACGTTGGCTTGAGGGGGAGCCAACGGCTGAGTGTTCACGACGCCTTGTGGTGGTAAGGGGTTTTGCAGAACCAAAGGTGGCTGCTGAGATTGAGGGGGGTTAGGAGGCGCATGAGGAGCTGCTTGCCCTTGGCGGTGGGCATCGTCAACCCAGAGCTTCCGAGCTCGCTCTAAGTGTGGGCAAGCATGCGTGTAGTGTCCATAGACCCCGCAAATAGAACAAGGGTGGTTCGTTCGCAAATTGGGGTTTTTAGCCTGCTTGGGCGGGCGATCAGGGTTTTGATTAGCGGGGGCCGCATTGTTGTTGTTGGGGGGATTAGCCGGTTGACCAGCTTGGTCTGCAGGTTGGTTGTTCCCATGATTACGGCCTTTGCCGCGGTTCTGTTGGCCATGGTTGCGTTGGTTGTTCTGGTTTTGCTGCGGGTTTTGTTGGGCGTAAACTTGCCCTTGGGCAGCAGGGGGATTTTGAGGTTGCGCAGGTGCAGGAGCAGGCTGCGGAGGATGATATGTAGGTTGAGGCTGAGCAGGTGCAGCAACTTGAGGGGGTTGCTGATATGGCTGTGGAGCGGGTTGTGGGTTTTCCGCAGGGGCTGCCTGTGGCAGATAATAAGCGGGTTGGGCTTGTGAAGGCGCAGGAGCTGGGGCAGCCTGCTGATGGTAGTAAGGCGGAGGTGCGACTGGGGGGGCATAAGCGAGAGTCGCATGACCGAAACACTGAGGAGGACATGAGCGTCCATGGTGATGGTGATGTGTCATGGGAGCATACGAGTTGGTTGCTCCAGACTGTGAGATAGCCCGCGAAAGGTCGGGGCCAGGGGAAGGACGTGTAATAGAAAATGGTTGGGGATGCGAAGAAACATGGCCAATGATACCGTCTGCGGCGTGGGATGCCCCCGGTGCATCATGCTGGGAGGACTCGCCTCGAGGGGCGTCAAGTATAATGGTATAAAGGTAACCCGACTGGGCATAAATGAGGTCAAACTGTTGGGCCTTAAGGATGGCCTCTTCTTTAGACTGGGGTCTTTGTGATGCCACATCCTTAGCAATAACAGGGAGAAGGGATTTGATGAACCAATCTAGGAAGATATGGTCTTCTAGTTTGATCTTGCATAAGCTACGGCATCGATGCCACTCATGGATGTGGTCCGTGATATGGCTAGCCGTATTTTGTCTGCAGGATAGGAGGATCTCAATGCCCGCGTCATAGCGGACAGGCAACTGGAAGAACTGCAGGAAGGTTGAGGCAAGGGAAGCAAAGGTGGCATGGGTCCCATGGGGTTGCTCGATATACCACTTGGCTGCAGAGCCAGTGAAGGTGCGCTGTAAGAGACGAAGGCGAACAGAGTCATCCACTATGGAGTTAGAGGAACACCATAAGTGGAAAGACATGATATGGTTTTGTGGGTCCTCACCGGCCTTGCCCTCGAACTTAGGGATGTCAGAGGGGAGCTTGGTAGGCATATGAGGCCATGTAGGGTCGTGTCGAATAGGATCGTTGGTCAATCTGGCCAGGTCAGGTAGGTTGAGGCTAGCCATAAATGGCAAACTGGAAGAAGGATGTGACACAGTAGTGGGTTGGACCAAGTTGGGGCCAACGCCCCCAAGTGGAGGGACAGGATTTGGGATGGTGCCCCCAAGTGGGGGAACTAAGGTGGTGGAGGATGGTCCAGCACCACCATGGGTAGTGTGAGCCACTGATGTAGTGGGGATAGGGATTCCTGCTGCGGGAATAGGTACCATGAGGGGAACGGTAGATGGGGGTCCCATGGAGGGCATACCCAAAACAGGTGTAGTAACTGGTGTAGTGGTGGATGTGCCACCAATGGTCCCTATAACAAAAGGAGTGGAAGTGGTGCCAGCCATGGGGCTAGTAGGGGCAGTGTAAATAGGGTTCTCAGACTCTTCGTCAGAATCGGAGGTAAAGTAAGGAGCGTCAATATCTGGTGACGGAGTCCTATGTCGCTGGTGAGTGGAGTCAAGTGACAAGGCTCTAGATCTGTGATGAGTGGTATCAACGGATGATGATCGGAATCTATGACGGGTGGTGTCAAGAGAACCGTGCTGTGGGGGCTCGCCCCTGAGGCACCGAGAATGTCTCGGGGACTCAATGGTGACAGATGGTGTCAAATCTATGTGGGTTGAGATGAGTTATAAAAACAGCTCAAAAAATCCTAATGCAACCGAGTGTGCAGAAGGAGAGCTAAAAAACAAGGCACTCAGGCCAACAACCAACTCAAAACACCCACTACAACAGCTGTGCTACAATAGGTGGAGTATCAACAAAGACAGTCAGAATACCAACAAGCAGCAGGTTTCCTAAAAATAAAAAATGGTGGACTCACTAGACCAAAGGGAGGTAAAGGAGCATGCAAACACCTAACTAAAAGTATTCTGACTCAACTAAACATATCCTCTGCAAGGTGATGAAATCCAAGTCAGACAATATGAGTAGAAAAGCCAAGTGGCTATGATATCCCCCTACCGGGAGGAACACTGGGTAGTCAATCCTAGAAGAATGGCAACTAAGATACCCCGTTCATGACACGTCCAGAAAGGTGAATCTGTCGTTTAGTCTGTTTACCGCAATACCCCTATACAGGGATATCCCGCGAACCGCGAAAGGTAGCCCTTCGGTTACTGAATGGAGTGCGGTATTCCACTCAGGCCTCCGGAACCAGTCTCCCGACTTCAACCCTCCTAAGGGAGAGTCCCTCTGATAAACTAGTCGTGACCGTGCCAAAAAGTACTAGGGGATTTTGGTTCCCTATTTGGACAACAACTATGTCTCAAGTGTAAGTGACCGAGGGGTGTTTTTGGAAGCCTATCCCCCCGACCCTACCTAACTACAAAGATTCTTTTGTGTTCCCCAAGTGGGGTTAGAATATTGGTTGAGTTAGGTACTTTTTAAGGCTCACTTGAATTATGTGACAGAGTGTGTGCTCGTGAGGTGATGAACCCAAAATAGAAGTGCCACAAGGGGGCAACTTCTAACTATCAATAATGCTGGAATTGAAACTTTAACTTGCAAAATTTTCTGAATTAAAAATACTAAAATTTTAAAAGAATTCTGTAAGGGGAACAGAAATTATGTTGCAGAAAGGCTATAAGGAAGTGGGACTGCAGGTATGACAGAGGGCTGTTCAGATGCAGAAAAATTTGCAGCAAAAGGGGCTGAGCTCAAAACAGGGAAAATGCAGAAATCAGACCGCGGGTCTGTAGCGAATTAGAACCGGCAGACCGCGGGTTTGAGGGAAACAGACGCGGTCAGGTCGCGGTTTTCGGTCCAACAGACGCAGTCGGGACGCAGGAAATAGGGAAAAAGACGCAGTCGGGTCGCAGTAAAAAGGTTAACAGACGCAGTCGGGGCGCAGGAAAGGGACTGAAAGCCGCGGTCAGGACACGGGAAAATGGCCGACAGGCGCCGTCAGATCGCAGCAAACAGGCTGATTAGCCGCGGTCGGATCGCAGGTAACAGACTTGAATCCGCCAGCAGGGCGTCGGAAACAGTCTGAGAGCCGCGGTCGGGTCGCAGGTAAAGGCCTGAAAGACGCGGTCGGGACGCGACTGCAGAGGGAAAAAACGTGGTGTGCGGCGGCCGAAAGGGACAACCGAAAGGAAAATTTTTTTTTTTAAAAAACGAAACCAGAAATTCAAAATCTAAGGGAGTCGCCAAAACTGTGGCTAGGGTTTTACCCCTAGCTTGTGCAAATGAGCACCTACTAAGGAGAAGGGACTCCTTAGTAGCAGTTCAGTAAATGTAAATAATTAAGCTAAAACAGAAATAGAAACTACTCTAAAACATGTGCATGAAAAAATAAACAACAATTTGTAAACAAGGGTTTTGTATTAATATTACCTTCAATGTGAAGGTTGATGAAGCTCCTTGCAATGTCCAAGAGGGTTGCTCCAAGCTCCAATGTGCTCCTTCTCTTTCTCCAATGGTGGAAATGGGCCAAAAGGGGCTCTCAAGGTGAAAGTAGTTCAATGGTGAACTAGGGTTTCGAGAGAGATTTTGGCAGAGTAAGGGTATACTTGATTGTGGATATGGAATAAGGGATCTCCATCACCTATTTATAGTTTTTTGGTGGTGGAGTGCTGACCCATGGTTTTAGGAAACACATGGTTTAGGGCTGCTGTATAGGGTTTTTTTCTCCTTTTCCTCATTATTTTATATTTTTTATTCCCTTTTTAGGGGATTTTTGCTATTTTGGGAGGAAAAGGGGGTTTTTTAGCCTTTTTGAGGCTATTTTGATGG
Organism: Larix kaempferi; assembly: GCA_027924585.1. Classification (NCBI taxonomy): domain Eukaryota; kingdom Viridiplantae; phylum Streptophyta; class Pinopsida; order Pinales; family Pinaceae; genus Larix; species Larix kaempferi. Next base: position 3,910,399 of record BSBM01000011.1, read on the forward strand.
TTTTGTGGCCTTTTGGAGGCATTTTAGGCCCTTTGGAGGCTTTTTAATGGGATTTTTTGGGATTTTAAGGGAAATATGGTAGAAAAATGGACAAATGAGCCATATAATGTGGTAGATGAGGTAGTGAACACTTTTTGGGTGTTAACACTTATCTCAGCAAGTTATCCCACTTCCAGCCAGTTCCAACACGACATCAACTCTTGATAGAGCATATCAGTTATTTGAGTCTGTCGTGTCGATGCTACAATCTGAGCTTCTCAAGAAACAACAGGATCAAGCTATCGAGATAGCTTCCCTCATGACAAATCAATTTACAGCCTTTTCATAAGCTCTCAAATTACTCAAGTAGTATGATATTCAAGCAGAAAAACTTACCGAAGTTCTGAACAATTGGTATGTATATTATGGAGACGTTTACAAAGATCTTCAAAAAACAAGAACACTGCTAAGCAAACTTCAGCACCAGTGCTTAATTGCAGAGGAAGCCCTTATTGAAAAACTTGACAGTCAGATTATCATGGAAAATAAGAAATTGGACAAATTAGAAAAACAAGAAGTTTAGTGGATGTCTCGAGGATGAGGCGGCCTCAACAAACTTGGAGAAATTCAGCCCCGAGTCCGCCAGTTACTTGCTGCTGCTGAAAAAACAATTATCATATTCGGTCCCGACATTATCCATTTACAGGCTACATCCACTCACGACAAGATGGAAAACTTGTCGAAACTCACAACTTTGACTATCGACATCCAAAATCTGTTGCGCACCTGGGAAGAGTTCCAGCATATCTCTCTGTTTCTACCGAAGTTATTCTTGAAGCCTGTCTACAGATACCTGATGCTATTGGTTCCAGATTACCTTCATCATAACCGTCTTAATAACTCTTTTTGAAATTTTGATCTCTCCATTTCTTCGGGACGAAGAAATATTTTGAGGTGGGGGAGATGTTGGAGGGGTCTAGGTCGGCCTTTCGACTAGGCCCTTCGCCCGACCACTCTGAAGCATATGTCGACAGGTTGCATCGACTAGTATAGTTCGGGTAGGTTGGATAGACCGACAGACGGTTATGTAACTGTATTTGCATAAATATATATATATATATATATAGGCTATTGAGCTGATGTACTAGTTAAGATTGGTTCTATGATTGTATTCTGCTCTTGTTGGTTAATATAAAGGCTTGTGTTCTCTCTATCTGTCTCATCTCTTGTATCTGTATCATTGTGTATGCTTTCTTATATTATGTAATGTATCTATGGTAACCACATGAACCTTGGGACTACAACAAGAAGGCTGGAAGAGACAGTTGCTACTATCTGCGTACAGATACCTAAATGCAAAGTGCAGCAAGAATTAGAAGATACTATAGTACAGATTGGCAAGGTGGTAAGCTATATGAAAGGAGAGATGGCATAGATGGAGATCACCCATAAGGAAGAGGTTTCTAACCTCGCAACCCAAAAGCCACCTACTACACCACCAGATATGGGAGAAGGACGAATTGTAGCACTAAAAGCTTCAGCAGAGATAATCTCTATCGAGATAACAAACTGTCAATATTTGCTAGAAGAGGCTATGAATGTATGGGCTACACTGTAGGAGGATCCTACCCTACAATAGGTTCAGGATGACTTGAATCAACGCCAAGAAGAGTTGGATGCTGCGAACATGGCCATGAAGACCTTGACGTCAAGAGAGAAAATCCAAAAGTTTGTGCAAGTCAATAACTTAACAAAAGAACTGAAAGTTTTGAGGGATAAGGAGGCTGAGACATCGACAAGACTACAACCAGTGCAAGAAGAGGTGCTCACCCTCACTGATTCAATTGAAGAAAAATTGCAGGAACTCTGCACCACGGAGAAGATAGTCCATGAGTTTGCTCAGGAAGAAGTCTTTATGGAGATGCTGGAGACTATTAAGGACTTAGAGAAATAAACAAAGAAAGTAGTTGCAAAGCTGATCGCAACACTTCAGGGCTTCACTGATAAATTGAGCCCTCCATAGGAAGAGGAGCAGGAGCCAAGTGGATCAGAGATGATCCACGAGTAACTATTAGGGGCCTGTTGGGAATGGCCCAAGTTGGCACATTTTTGAAGAAGCATAGTTTTTGCAGTTGTGTAGTTCGGACTGTGAAGTTCAAGTGCATAGTTTTTTCAATGGCGTTGTTCATATTGAGAAGTCAGATATGCGCAGTGAGCAGTGCAAAGTCGAGGCACATTGCAGCTTTGCTGATGCGCAGTGCCAGCGCAGCAACTATTTTGGGAAAAGAGTATAATGAAAGTTCGAGCAGATGAAAGCGACCTGTTTTGGGTAAGCGACTCCATGATTCCTGGAAGTTGGGTAAGGAGCAACATGAAGGAAAATGATAGCGACATGTCAGTTAGAGTGGCAGAAAACTGCTAGAAGATAAGCCACAGGTCGACAGCGATATGAATTCCAGAGAGGCGGAAAGCGACACGCCATGATGTAGTTATAACCATTTCATGAGGACTGCGTCTTTCAGAAGGGTGTGTGAGCTACGAGTGGCCCAGCAAAGTGGCCAGAAGTGAGTGGAGCAGCTTTTGACTACGATAGGCAGGGTCGGTGGAGTAACCACACCAGTTCTAGTTACTCTAGGGTTTTTGGCCCGCATGCATTGTAAAGACGTGGCCTAAGGGAATGATCTATAAAAGGGGCATTTTTGTAAGGGAAAAGGTTAATATGTTGTTGATTCTTTTTGTATATCTCTCACAGCATTGTTGTAAAAGGCTAAGTATTGTAAAGAGGCTCTACAGCTGTGTGCGCAAAGACCTATTGTAGAAAGAAGAGCCTGCAATTGAGTGCGCGGGATGCAACTGGTGAACCCTTCCCAATAATATAATCAACAGTTCTTGTGGATGTAGCTCCCATCTCGGGTTTGAACCACATTAAATCTTATGCTGTGTGACGATATTTATGTGAATGTGTTTACAACATATGTATCTTCACTTTTATATGTATTCTCTATATGAATGAGTGATGAGAATAATATGTTAAGTGTCGACCATACATGCGTGAATGTTGAATGTGCAAGTAATGTCGAATATGATCAATGCATGAGTTATTTGGGTAACACTAAGTCAGTGAAGCCTGTGTAAGTGTGATTCCCTTGAAGCACAGCACCGGAAGCACACATTTGCGTTGTAGTTCATCGTATTGCATAAGTTCATAAAGTACATAGTCCAATGAGCTTGTTGAATGCATAATATACACTAAGTAAAGTTTGTCGAAGATGTATGATTGTTAAAGAGGTAGCATAGTCTCCAGTTGCATTGTCCTATTGTTAATTATCCATTCTGCAGTCCCTGTATGCACGATAGCATAAGAAATAGCTACTAAGTGGGTGAAACTTCACACAAGCCACCAGTCTGTTGAACCACACATCACTTGATTGCAGAAACCTGATTCTGTAATCCCCCATAAACTTCACCTCGGGTGAGACCTCGGCTTGTTCGCAAGCTGTTGCCGAAAGGGATGGTGAAGAAGGGTTTTGTTGGACCACAACTACGCAGAACCCAGGTCAGCACAAGAAAGATAAAAAACAAGGGTTAGTAAGCCAACACTCTTGTACTAAACCGACATAGCACATATCACTCACTTTTGCACCGTTTTGCATCTGTTATGGTTGGAATATTTTTTCATTTGTTCAATTGTATTTATTTCCATCATCACTATCACTTGTCACTAAGCTTTCACCATTGAGGAACAAAAACCCCTAAGGAAATCCCACAAACTGCAAGGCCTTTACCCTCTCTCGAGGGGTGTTTTTCCATTTTCTCCCTGTTGTTCACATGGCAGATACTCTAGCCACGGTTGCTCCCGGGCCACTTTGATAGGATAATCTGGGTGAGGTATATCCTTGTTTGAATCATGCTCTCCCCTCAAAGAAGGTGTATATCATTTTGATTCATCCTCTATTGGATGAGGAAACCCTTCCTTTTCTCCCCTGGGAGATACTTTGGATCCCTTTGGTTCTCCCTCTCATGGAAGAAGCCACATTTTATTTCCACCTCTCAGTGAAAATCCACCTACTTATTCTTTCCTTTTGCGAGGATGGCATACAACATATTTGTCTTCCCTTCAAAGAAATATATCATCACCACATATACCTCGGTCTCCACCTCGCGGAAACCACATACAACATACAATGGCAGGACCTAATCCCAACCTTCCTTACATGGCCCCTGATTTGGACAAATTGATCAATGACTCTATATAAAATGATCAAGCATGGCAAGCTATGCCGGATAAGCTTCCCTACAATATCCCTAAGTTTTAAGGGAAACAAGGAGATGATCCAACCAACCACATCATGTCATTCCACTTATGATGTTCCTCCAACAACATAGTAGAAGACTCACTAAGGATTCACTTCTTTCAGCAAGCCCTTACTGGAACGGAAGCCAAATGGTATGTGAACTTCACTGGAACAACCTATGCCACCTTTGTGATATTGGTCACTGCATTTCTCACATACTTTCATCTTCCTATTCACCGTGACCTTGGCCTCGAAATTCGCACAGAATTTTGACAGAACACATCTACCCACATAGAATATCATATCCATAAGTGACATAGACACTGCACCTTATGTAAGATATAAATACAACTTATTTTCGATTGGATTGGTTCATAAAATCACTCCAACCAACTATTGCAAAATATTTGGCAGCCTCCATGCCACAAACTGAGGAAGAGTCCATCCTAAAGGGCCAACATTTCAACCTTATCTATGCACAATCTAGATACTTGTACATCGTCCTACCTAATGCCCCTCGGCATTGGTCATTGGATCCTATACCTATGCGCTCATCACATTCATAGGATGGGATTATTAGATCCATTTCCCAACAAGGAAATTTTCCTCCTCCTCCTACTCCTATGCCATTTAACATGGAACCACAATACCCACCCATCCCTTCCATGTTGTCACCCCCGGCTCCTGCACCAAATACTCCATTTGGTTAGTTATAGTATGGACCCTACAATCCTACTTATCCCAATGTTATCTAAGCATCAACAGTACCTGCACCACAAATGGTGCAAGTCGCTCATACGTCCACATCCTATAGAGTGCAAACTGGATTTATCCCACCACTGGGGTATAATACTTACTACCTGTTTTCATGACCTCCTAATTCTACCTCCATGCCACATTCGAGGGTTAATTTAGTCCAACCTTCTTTTTCAAAACAAGCTCAACAGTTTGAGCAGTTGAACACTGCAAAACCCCAGAATCCTCAAAATCAAGGGAAAAAACAAATAGAACCAACAACTAGGGAAAGGGGGAAATCCCCCTCTCCAGCAAAACTAGAACCTGCTTAACTAGAATGTGGGGGCAAATAACCCCCCCAAACAAGGGAAGAATGCTAACCTGAGGACCAATTATTCCTGCTCCATTTGCAGAGAATATGGTCACTACACTCACCATTGTCCACTTCTCCTTGGCTTCCAACAGTTGTTGGAATCCAAGAAGAAGACAACTGCGAACACCCCTCGGGCCCCTAAATTTACACAACCCCAAATTGTTGTCTTGCAACAACCCTTTTCCAATCAAGGGTTCATTACTTAGTAGTTGGAGCCCCACCCCTCTGGCGACGGATCCTTTAAGAATATATACATGAGCATGACAGACATTAACCTTCAGACTCGAGCCAAAGGTTATGACGGACCTAATCCCCCCCAAGTGGAAGATGTACATACCCCTTCTAGGGGCCCCTTGCAAATACCACACCCAATTGGTGAGCAAATCCCATAGATCCCCAAGGTACCACTTCAGTGCACTCCCCATAACCCCTATATGAAATCCTCCCACAATTACAGTATTGTGGATGGATTGGCTTAGTCACCAGCTGCTATGTTCACGTTAGAGGTGATACAATATTTCCCCATCCAACGAAAGGCATTACTCAATGCACTTGGTGAATTCGACCCTTCCAACTCACGCCTTATGACCTTTGATATTGACAAAGGTGAACCACGACTACCCTTGTCAGTCACATTTCAAGCCCCCGTTATGGTGGAAAACATTATGATTCATCGTTGTATCATCGATGAAGGCGCATCCACATGCGTCATGTCCTATAATGTTTGGAAACAATTTGGATCACCTAATTTAGTCTCCTCAACTATCACTCTCCATGCATATGACATGATACCATCACAACCTAGGGGATTGTACAAAAATGTTCCCATCGAGCTATGGAGAAAAATGGTAATGATTGATGTCAAATTAGTCGATTCACAACTCAACTACAATATCATCATGGGTCATAGTTACATGTAAGCCATGAAGGCGGTATCCTCCTCAGTCTTTCGCATTACGATGTTTCCCTTTAATGGGAAAATAGTCACCCTCGACCAACTGAATTACTAGGACCCCCACACCAACACAAATCTGAAATACGTTCTACCCACCATCACCAGGACCAGTCAACCCCCTTATGTTGATATTGACCCGGGATTCTACAAGGACTCTAAATTGCTAGGGGTGTATTCAATTCCACCACCTGAAATCCCTACATCGAATGATGGCCTTATGTGCACCATTTTCACCTTCAAAAATGTGCACACTTCCCCTCAGCATTGCCATTGGCACCTCACGTAAGCCATGACATTGAACAAACATTGATTCCATTAGTGCCATGAATTTTACAAATACTATTCTTATACCCCCCCCATGGTAGTGCAAGGCACATCAATCATGGCTCAGTTGACTCTATCGAGCCTCACTTTGGGTATACCTATGTGGTATCTCACGCCACCCTACCCAAAGATGGATTCTAAACCAGTATCCCATTATGAGTACATCACCATCTTGGCCATTATTCCATCTACGTTGGTTATGCCATTGACATCGGGCGCCAAGCCTAGGAAACCTATGACTCAACCACCATCGGCAATCACTAAAACCACCAATGGGGGCATGTGACAGCCTAAGTTGAAATACCCCCTCATTCCCAATCCTAATCCTGAATCATTATCAAGGGTATCTAAGCCTTAAGTAGGTTGCATAACCCAACAACGGTTAAAATCCCCAATAATGACCAACACTACTCATGCGACAAGGTTCACTCCACCGTGTGCCCTATGCGAGCAACAAGGCCATGTGACTAACATGTGCCCCACCTTACCAGAGGTCAAGAATCTTCTTAACACCCCTATTAGTGTGACGCATTCTCCACCTATGGTATTGGGGGGAAGCTCTTCTTCACCCAACTTGACCCCTAAGTCCAAATCGTTGCATACCAATCACACATGTTTAATTATGTATCGTCAATACCTTTACCATGTTCTTTATTACACTTGGGTATTTGCGCTATGTGCGCATGATAATGACCAAGAGCCGACTACTTCTTGTTTTTACATTATAAGAACAAGACTCCACCCCTCAACAATGGCGCTGAACTTCTATCACGGGTATCATCTTGACACTGGCACAACGAAACACCTTCCCTCTATTTGCATTGCATTTACCAGATATTCATGTTGATAACCTTAGGGTCCTCATCACAATAATGATGTTCCATCAATATCACTATTGAGGGTAGCATCTTTCCCCATGGGTGTGTGCACCATTACATCCCATTCATAACTTGAGACCCATAATGTTGACCCCCCACAAGTCCGAGGAATTTGATACACCTTGAAACGATCAACCCATAGTTCATCATTTTATAGCTGCACATTTACTCCCCCACCTTCAGCGGTCGAAGCCATCAAACTCCTCAACATATGTTACGATCAAGAACCACACTTAACCACTCATACCTCCATGAGAAATCTACCATCTTCAATATTCTTCATATCATTACCCCCATGAAGACCACAATGGGGCCCCCACCCTCTGTAAAAACCAATTCTATTCAGTTATTCCTGCAAGAACAATCTACATGGAATTGATTCATGGGGCACCCGTCTACGTGTTTGCAAAACAACCCTGACCTCATCATGGAAAAGGTTCCCTGACTCACTCAAAATTGTGGGAACTTCGTCAATCATCAAATTGATTATCCGATTCACACAAGACCATGGGAATCCCACCCATCATCAAATTAGTCCCCCGACACCCCAAAAAACTGTGGGGACCCCACCAATTATTCTTTATGTACAAATGGTTCCCCAATCCACTCACAATCGTGGGAATGCCACTATTCTTTTGGGAAACAACCCCTAGTCTCCTTTGATCGATGTTGTTGAGTCTCACTATCCTCGACATTATGTGTTTTTTTAGTCACCATCACCATGAGTGTCGTGTCCCCAACAAAATCCTTCATCTGTAATTTTTCTCCCTCTGTTACACCCCGTACATTTATTTGAAGAATGCTTCTGTCAGTTACTTGCCAAGTTGACATTGATCAAAGGAATTTATGAGCCTCACGCTTACCAGCCCGTCTTGTGTTAGGTCTGTCGGTCTTATAGTTGGTTACAACATGATCTTGGGACTTAGGATATGGCCCTCATCTTATCATGGGATTCATCTCTCAACGACACCAAATCCTCATATTTTGGCAGTTTCAGTTGTACATTGGGATCCCTTTCAATCAACAAAAGGGATCACCTCAAACTAAGTAGGGAAAGTCATTAGTGCTCCCTAACTTAGTAGTCTCTCCTATGCTTAATTTCAACACTCATCTATCGCATCAGGGAGAGTCGTATTGTTTGAAGGTAGCAATATTCACATTTACAAATCATGGTAGCAATCATTCAGTGAGGTCCTACATTCAGAAACCTCATTAGCATTTCGGTCCCCCACCCCCGTGGGATTATCATGTTCATTAGTAGTTCCAGTTACTCCGCACCTGTAACAACATTTCCAGGTTCAGTTACTCTTGCATGGATTGATTCCGCCTTCATCCATGTGCTAGTAGTACATTGAGTTGACCCCTTGATCTCCTCTTATTGTAGTCATCTCGACATATTTTCATGAGCACATTAGAGGAAATTTGAAGTCTAAAATGGGCCTCCTGAGGAAAATAATAAAATAATAGTTAAAATAATATTTATTCATTTTGGAGGAAGAAAGAAAAAAACTACTTTTTTGTTCGTATTTTCAACATATCTCCCTCTGTTTTTACTCAAATTTCGAGCGGGAGCACTCATTGGATGTAGAATTTAATTCTGCATCCAACGAGTACTGACACTGCATAATTTTGACGGACCCCGCTACCCCAAAAACAAGAAAAACCTGAAAAAACATGATGATGAGGGCGAGGAGGGAAGGGAGCAGGCGGGAGGAGGGTGAAGGGTTAGGGGGGTAGTTTTAATTTTTTGTAAATGTAGGTAAATTTTTTAATTTTTTTTTTAATCAAAACTAATATTCGTGGGATAGGGGGCAAGCCTTTCCTCGATTAATACTACATGAATTAAAAAGAAAAATACATTTAAAAAAAAAAAAAAAAATATATATATATATATATATATATATATATATATATATAACCCGGAAAGTGGTAGAGCCTCCTCTCTTGAAAGTGTTAGAAGCTCCTCTTTGCAATCTTCTCGTTCTTCTTGAAAGCCTTCCTGAATTGCTCCAAAGTCTAAAGAATAGTGTATTAATAAGATAGATTAGGTTTAAGTTTACCACTCTTAAGAATGTGAGATAAACAAAATTGTAAAATAATAAATCAATAAAGCCATAAAATAAGCATTGCCAAATTAATAAAACCATAAAATCATCATTGCAAAATTAACAATAAAACTGACTAATTTATTAAAAATGGAAAAAACACTAACCTTAAAAGTGTTACTAAATTGCTCCAAATTAAATGATGAATAGTAGGAAATCTAAATGGTTTATATAGCCTAAATTAGGTTTAACATTACTTGTTTTACAAATGTGGGATTAAAAAAATGAAATTAGTTAATGCATTATTATTAAATTTATATAAGATGGGTTTAAATGAAATATTACTAATGTTATGAATGTGGGAGTAAACAAAATGTAAATAGCCTTACTTTATTACAAAATGTATATAAAAAATGTTACAATAAATTTTACTAGTCTTATATGTCTGGGATAGAAATATGTAATTAGTTAATACATTATTTCAAATTTTTTTATATCATAAATTCATTTTTTTTTACTAGTTTTATGAATGTGCACTTTACTTTTGTAGAGAAATTTTGGAGGGAAAATTTTGAACGAAAATTTTGGAGGGAAGTTTTGGAGGGAAACATTTGGAGGGATATTTTCATTCTCATAGCTATAAGATTGTTGGTTGACAATTGCACCATTCTATTTTTTGGCGAGGACTATGGTAAAATTTGATTGTCTTATCTATTAAGATTTTTCTATAATTCTATCTCTTAGTGAAAAGTCATGGACTCATTTGACTTAAATTCCAATGTCAATGAAGAGTTGTATTGTTCATCTAGCCAAGATACTGACAGTGCAAGCAATGTAATCAAGCATGTTCTTCCAAAACTTAAAAATTATGAAGATTTTGAAGACGCTAGTAATGAAGGGCAAGAATGTGATGATGATGAAGAGCTTCCTCCAAGTGGGGATCCTAAAGATAGTAAGCAAGATGATGACAATTTTCCTCCCAGCGAGTATTTTCACAGCACCAATGATGAATTTCCTGAAAGCAAGGATTTTGATGGAACTAATGATGCTTTTGCAGCATGCATGTACAAATAATGTTGATGGTTTTCTTCATAGCAAGGATTCTAATGGGACGAATGATGATTTTCCTTCAAGAAATTATTTTAATGGGACCAGTGATGATATTCCTCCTAGCGGGGATTTTTATGGGACTGATGATGATTTTCCTCCAAGTGAGGATTTTAATGGGACAGATGATGATTTTGGTGAGGAAGAAGACATCAATAATGGTGAAGATGATTTTCCTCCAAGCGAGGATTTCAATGGAACTAATGACGACTTTCCTCCAAGCGAGGATTTCTATGGCACCGATTGTGAGTTACCTCCAAGCAAGGATTTCACTGGCATCGATGGTGACTTTCCTCCAAGCGAGGATTTCAATGGCACAGATGATGACTTTCCTCCAAGCGAGGATTTCAATGGCACCAATGATGATTTTCCTCCGAGTGAAGATTTAAATGGCACCGATGATGATTTTCCTCCGAGTGAAGATTTCAATGGCACCGATGATGATTTTCCTCCAAGCGAGGATTTCAATGGCACCAATGATGATTATCCTCCGAGCGAAGATTTCAATAGCACCGATGATCATTATGTTGATGATGAAGCCACCAATGATGAAGACAATGATTCTCCTCCAAGTAAGGATGTTACAGGCACCAATCATGAAGACAATGATTCTCCTCCAAGTAAGGATTTTACAACCACCAATGATGTCAATTTTGAATCTCAAGAGTTCCCTTTCAGTGAAGAATTTAGTGGCACAAATAGTGTTGATGGTCACATTGATTTGTAAGCAATTGATCAAGTTATTAGTGATCATGACAATAATTTTCATACTAAATTTGGTGATGAGATTTTCAATGAGGGGGGTCATATGCATCACAATGAAAACATTCATTCTCATGAGGATGTTGTTGCGGACTTAATGGTCAACCACCTATACTATGAAATGAGAACTCAATACAATTCTTGTTTTTCTCTCTCCTAATTTTAGTAGTTATTTTTAACTCTGTTTCAAAAAGGGTTGATACTAGTACATCACACATTTTCATTTTGAGACATTTTTTCGAGCCTTTGAATTATCTTTGTCGTAAAATATTTTAATTTTTAATTTTTAATTTTTTCGGGGAGTTGAATTGCTTTTTTATATAGTATGTTTTAATTTTTAATTTTTTTTTAAATTGTTTTTTTATATAGTTTTTTTTTTGTTTAGGTTTGAATTTTATTTTTTTTAATTTATAGTTTTTTGGGGGGGGTTAGGTTTTAATTTTTTTTTTAAATAGTTTTTGTTTTGGGTTTAGTTTTTTTTTTTTTAATATTTTTTTATATAGTTTAGGGGTTCAGTTTAGGTTTTTATTTTTTTTTATTTTTTTTATATAGTTTAAGGGGGTGGGTTTAGGTTTTAAATTTTTAATAAAAATATATATATATATATATATATATATATAGTTTAAGGGGGCGGGTGGAGGGGGAAGGGGACGGGAGGGGGCGGGAGGAGGTTTAATTTTTTTGTAAATCTAAGTAAATTTTATTTTTATTTTTTAAAACCAAAATTAAAATTTGTTTGTAGATTCCATAATCAATGCACTGCAAGAACATTGCAATCAACAATCAAATGAACGACAATAGTTGTACAAACATCGCAAGAAGTGTTATGATGCTCCACATAAGTATATGGGTTGGATAATTGATGGCATAGATCAGAAAAAAAACACTCTTGCCACATTTTGTCCGTGTGCCAAAGAATTCAAAGGAGAAAAATTTCAAAGATTATGCAAGTTTCAAAAAAGTTGTAATGTATATCTTGAAGAAATTTTTTTTTTCCAATTTAGGGGTTGATTTTAAAATTTTTGTAAACAATAGTATGGGATGTTTAGGCCATGGCTCTATTTTTTACCCTGAAAAAAAATACGTGTATATTGGTATCAACACTTTTCTATATGGGAGGTGTTTTTGGTGTTTATATAGTTTTTTTTTTTGGTTTAGGTTTTAAATTTTGTTTTATATAGTTTTTTTGGGGGGTTTAGGTTTTAATTTTTTTTTTTAATTTTAAATAGTTTTCTTTTGGGTTTAGTTTTTATTTTTATTTTTTTTAATTAAATATTTTTTTATATAGTTTAGGGGGGGTCGGTTTAGGTTTTAATTGTTTTTAATTTTTTTTATATATAGTTTAGGGGGCTGGGTTTAGGTTTTAATTTTTTTTTTTAAGATTTATATAGTTTAGGGGGGTGGGTGGAGGGGGAAGGGGCCGGGAGGGAAGGGAGGGGGCAGGAGGAGGTTTATTTTTTTTGTAGATCTAAGTAAAAAAAAAAAAAAAAAATTTAAAACCAAAATTAAAATTTGTTTGTAGATTCGATAATCAATGCACTGCAAGAACGTCGCAATCAACAATCAAATGAATGACAATAGTTGTACAAACATCACAATAAGTGTTATGATGCTCCACATAATTATATGGGTTGGATAATTGATGGCATGGATCAAAAAAAAAAAAACTCTTGCCACATTTTGTTTGTGTACCAAAGAATTTAAAGGAGGAAAATTTCAAAGAATATGCAAGTTTCAAAAAAGTTGTAATGTATATCTTGAAGAATTTTTTTTTTCCAATTTAGAGGTTGATTTTAAAGTTTTTGTAAACAACAGTATGGGATGTTTAGGCCATGGCTCTATTTGTTACCCTGAAAAAAAATACATGTATACTAGTATCAACACTTTTCTATATGGGGAGTGTTTTTGGTGTTTTTTTTGCAAAAATCATCGTTTTTATGGCTAGAGTTCTCGTTTCATAGTATAAGTGGTTGGTCCAGGAAATGCAGCGACATAATCCAATAATGAGCATAATTAAGTGTAGGACTAGACCTTTTTATCTCAATCCAAAGCATTCCAGTTATACAAGGTCAAGGAAAGAATTGCTCAGAAGTCCAAGTTCCATTACTCATTTGATTTCGAATGAGTGTTGCCACAAAAGTTGTTTGAAAAGTTTAGGCTACAATTATTCCTTGGAGAAAAGGAAGATGTATTTATCAATGAACAAAAGTATGCAAAATTCATATTTAGTGGGGTGCATGATTTATACAAGGACAGATTATGATTATCGCGTTGGAAAATTTATTCTTTGTAGAAAGGAATTCAAACGAATTCACTCAATTGGTAATCTTCGATTATCAAGAATCCAAACAAGACTGGAAAAGGATCCTACATTTTATTCTAACGATTATTAGGGACGAATCATTGGCCCATCAACACACATTGCAATATCATAGATGCATGATTTCTTTTCCAAGCATGGAGAGAGTATGCCAAATAGAGGAACAATACACATTCCAAATAATTTCACAAGGAAGGAAATCTACAACTTATACAAGGATTATGTTCAAGGTGGTCAAGGAAATGCAAACTTCATTAGATATGCATATTTCACAAGAGTATAGAAAAAGAAGTTCAACAACGTCCGCATTCCAAAGAGGTCAAGGATGGGGGTCTGAAGTACATGTGCTTCTCTTAAAGAAAGAAGGGATGGATCATAAGGGATAGAAAGAGGTATGTTTACAAAATTGTTTTTTTTTATAGATAAATGTCAATTATTAAAGCTAGTTAACAATATTTTTTTATGTTGTTTGTAGATTCCATAATCAACGCATTGCAAGAACATTGCAATCAACAATCAAATGAACGACAAAAGTTGTACAAACATCGCAAGAAGTGTTATGATGCTCCACATAAGTACATGGGTTTGATAATTGATGGCATGGATAAAAAATAAAAAAACTAACTATTGCCACATTTTGTCCGTGTGCCAAAGAATTTAAGGGAGGAAAATTTTATTCAGTTTCACTTGGTTGGGTGTATGGTTTTTAATGGTGAAATGATTCCAAGGGTTTACTTTACAGCTCCAAATATTCACAATGATGCAATTTGACCATCACCATAATTCACCATGTCATTACTCATTGTCCTGGTGATCTTCCTGAAGTTTTATATCTACAATTGGACAACACAAGCCGAGAAAACAAAAATCATGTCGTGTTTGGTTATCTAAGCATGTTTGTTGAATTGGAAATTTTAAAAAAGGTAAAAGTTGGTTTCCTTCTTGTTGGGCATACGCATGATCATATTGATCAAATGTTCGTCCATTTTGCAAGGATATTGAGGAGGAAGAAAGTCGGCAGCCTACCATAATTGATTGAAATTATAGGAAAAGCATACCATCCAGAGCCTATTGTACAGAAATTGGAAGAAACCGTTGACATGTGAAGATTTATGTTTGGATCGCATGGCGAAGAAAGGTGCATTGAAAAAATTAATGACATTAGCTTTCAGCATCAATTTCGTATAAAAAATATTGATGGAAAAACACTATTGTGGGGCAAGAAGTACTCAACTAGCACAAAATGGGGGCCTTCATTAGGTTTGGCATTTCTGAAATTCATCCCAAATAGTCAAATGAATGCTTCAAATTTATTGTTATTGCAATCATCTACAGAGATTCATAATGCAAGGTGACATAGTAGAGATGTTGATTCTTTATAACCAAAGGAAAACCCGTGTGAAAAAATGTAGCCCTATAGAGCGGAAATGTAGCCACGATCTCATCATAGGTCATGCTTCCATACAACGATTAGGGTTTCAATAACTATCACGAGTCTAATATTAGGCGTGATACCACTACGAAGTGTGAGGTGTGAGAGCTCACATAGGAGTGGAGAGTTCATGCAAGGAGAGGCATTGGAGAGCAAGCACGAAATTCGATACCATGGAGGGAATACTGCAGAGAATATTGGCAATGCACAAGTTTGAGAAGACAAAAGGAAAAAGAAAAAAATCATTAGACTAGAAAGGCAACAAATATGGTGGAGTAGGTAGACACGAAGGGAATCAAAAGTCATGAGTTATCGCAGAGCCCAGCTTTGATACCACTATAAGAGGATAACTCCCGAATGAATTGAATTTTATTGATCATAATTCCATTTATACAATAGAGAGGGACCTTTGGACTTCATCTTCCAAGAGGTCCATTGGAGTTCTTGAAGACTCTTCGTCTTCTTATTTAAAACTGAAAATTATTTACATCATTTACATGAAACCAAAATCCTTGTGGATTAGGTTTCCAACAATACTTTTCTAAGTGTGGAGATAGATTCGAAGTGAGATTTTCATAAATTGTAAATGGTGCTTTTATTTATATCATAAATGAACCACTATTGTAAATCTTTGAGAAAATGTGAAGCTTTTTTATTGTCAAAAATAACTTGATTGCTTGTAGTAGGATATTAGTTTTATCAAGGGCCATATCTATATTTAAAGTTACCATGATGGAGCGATGATTAAAACATAGCGCTTTGTCTTCATTTATCTCAACATTGTCAATCTCGCTCAACAATGAAATAAAACATATGTCATAATCAATGGCACTTCTATCCTTCCCATAAATGCATGTCATAAGGTGAATTCTTGCTAGTGATCCAATCCAATCTATTACATATGACCTAATCATGGAAAGATGCCATCTTAAAACAGTTAATTACATGTGAATTTACTTCAATATCTTTAAAGTTTCTTTTGTGTTTTGGAGTTATATTAACAAACCCTTCTTATCTATAAAAGATCGAAATTAGAATTTTTAGTTAAAATATTAGAATCAACTTTACAAATTCTAGAAAAAAAAACTATAAAACCAAAAATATAAATACTTATGATAATAAATATTGATGAAAACCTAATATTTTGGAAGTGTGAATAATATTTTAGCCATTATTAGAAAATAAATTAATTATGTTGAAAATATAACGTAAGAGTTAGAATACAATGCCAAGGATGTGGAGATGATTAAAATTTAAAAACAATAATGATAAGCACTTTACTTTAAAGTATATATTCTTAAATTAAAATAAAAAGTATTGTTGAAAATAAATTTGAATCTAAATTTAAAAGGGTTAATTATTTTTAGATATGAATTTGGAAATAAAAACCCAATAGAAAAAATAAAAAGATGTAACATAGTGTAAGCCAATTGGAAGGAGTTCAATGAAGTAGGGAAAGGAAAATATAAAAGATGAGAACATAATTTAGGCCATGTGGAAGGAATTTAAAGGGCAAGGAAGTTGGGGATAAGAGTTGAAAACATATATATGTTGGGGTGATTTGTGATTGTTATTTATGTTTAATATTCTAAAACAATTATTGTTTGTGGTTATTATTTATGATATATTTAGACTTTGTTCCATACTGTAAGGTACCACATAAGGAAGGTTATCTCTTCGTATAGATATTAAAGTAGCTAATGGTATCCACATAATTGAAGTAACATCTCAGAGATTGTAATGATTTTTGTTTTGTATTATAATACTTTGGATTATTACAAATTCAACTCTCATGTTTAGGATTGTTTATGACTCTTTTGTGATTCGCTACCAAATTCA
Organism: Larix kaempferi; assembly: GCA_027924585.1. Classification (NCBI taxonomy): domain Eukaryota; kingdom Viridiplantae; phylum Streptophyta; class Pinopsida; order Pinales; family Pinaceae; genus Larix; species Larix kaempferi. The sequence continues at coordinate 3,927,443 of BSBM01000011.1, forward strand.
ACTCTCGTGCTTAGAATTGTTTGTTTGTGGTTACATGATCATGTAAGTATTAAGTAATCTCTACAAAATTGACCAATATGTTAAATTTTCAAAATGTTATCTATATGAAATAATAATTATACGATTATAAAACTTTTTCTCTTCTTATCACTAAACCAAAATATAAAAGACAAACCACATCATTATTGAGTAGAAAATAAGTTAATGTTTATTATGGAGTAGGATAATAAGTTAATGTTTATCTTATTTTAGATATTTTTGCGATTATAGATCAATAAATCGATCAATGTTAATGATCATTTTTACATACAAATTTAACTCTGATTTTCAATTTATTTTTACAACCATATAAAGTGCATATAAAGTGGAATAATAAATTAATATTTTATACCATTTTCACATACTAATGTAACATTTTTTTTAAATTTATTTTATAATTATTTAAGATACATTATCACTTGAAATATTAAATTTATCAAATCTAAATATTAATCAATATTTGAAATTCTAAAAAAAAATCTTGAAGTGTTTGGAATAATGCTTACAATTATAGAAACTTATGGAGTAAGATAATAAATTAATGTTTTAAATTATAATTGACATACAAATTCAATTCTTAATTTTAGATTTTTTAACCATTATTTAAGATATATCAATATAGATTCATCTTAATTTCTAATGAGAGTTATCAAATTCTTTGATATGCAAACCTTTTTTAAAATGTAAAATTTGAGGAAAAGTTTGCACCTCAAAAGATTTGATCAACTTCCCTCATATTGGTTTTGAACTTTAGACTAGGTAAAAAAATTGTTTACTTAATATTTTATTATTTTATTAAAGTGCCAAGTATGAACTCCACATTAAGCACTAAATTACACTTCTCCCCCATGTGGCAATGATCATGTAGAATATTGAATAAATTTTATAAAATTGAAACAAACTAAATGTGAAATTGTCAATTATTATGGAATAATTTATACAACTAACTATAAATACTCATTTTGTTTCTATTGCAAAACTAAAATATATTAGGTAAGTTACATTATTAGAGTGGAATTTCAAAATATTTGTTAAAATACTGACTTTTTAGCTAATCATGATGATTGCTATCTAGCACATAAATAAAATTATAAAGAAAGGTCCCATAGGATAAAAGGTTGTCTAAGTGGATGTTAATAACCACTACAAGGGAATGTTTTAGCTCATTTTTTACACTTTTGTGTTATTTGAATTTGCCTAGCCAAATTTAATCTAAATGCATTGAAATCAATGGAATTAGAAGTTGAAAATGGAATAAATCATTTACAAGCTCCAAAATAAGTGAGTTACAAAGTGGACAAACACAATCTTTGGGTTAGTTTATCTTTTTGTGTGAAACAAAGTTCCATTTTTTATTCATTCATTTTTCCAAAACATTGGCTATTTGGGTCATCCACTTAACTTACAAATTTAATTTCTTGTCACCAAAATAATCGGAAGGAAACCAACATTTTTGTTTGAAATTATAAAAAAATCATTTTGGATTGATGGAATAACGAATATCAATTATTAACATTGCAAAATCAAAATACAACGAAATGCTCAATTTAATTTTATATTATAATAATAATTTCAAAAATCTAAAATTACAATTTCGAAAAAGATTTTATAATTAGATTTCAATGATAAAAAACAAGAAAAAATCACACTCAAAAATCTTTGCCTTTTATATAAAGGACCCACAAAATATACATTCTCAACCAATAATTTCTCATTATAATAATTCAAAAACAAATTCATCAGATTAGCTCACCAAAATTATTAAAAAACTCAAAAAAAATAGAAATGAATGTTTATTTCCCGTGATCAACCAACAAAAAGAATTTAAACACGTGCAGAAATATAATAATTCATTTAAAGCAAATTATTGTTATTATTAGTATTATTATATTTACACTGCGTTTTGTTTTTTTTCAATGTAAAAAATTTTCTTGCCACTGTTACGAAGGTCTTATAATATAAGAATGTACATGATCATTAGTGCAAAATCTCCACAAACGGTATGACACTTGTTTTTATTCCGTGGCTTTTATATATAGTAAAATAAAAACATCAATCGTAATCAAACGGACCCACAAATCAGACAGCCATTTTTGACCGATATTGGTATTCAAATGAGACATGATTTGATGAGATCAGATAAGATCAACGTCGCCTTGACTGATGACACAGTCAGATTAATGTGTGGTAAACATCTGAAACCAGTGTTTTAGTTTTATTATATTAAGAAACCATTTTGATTACAAATTTCTGACTAGATTCCACGACTTCCAAGGTTAGTACGAAAACCACCTCATCATATCTACGAAAAGAGTCTTTGTTTGAATCATAGAGATAAGAATTGTGAATTCAATTATGAAGGAACAGATTCTGTTCCTCTTCTTTTCCAAAATGGCCAACACTTGGATGACACCACCTGCCTTTCAAGCATCGTTTTTTTTCTGCACATTCCAAAGTTCACGTTCTGCCTGCCATGTAAAAGGTGTCCAGTGGTTTCGTTTCACTAAGTAAAAAAGCTAATTGACTTAACAGTGGTATGATTCACACATACCCAGATTAGATCCAACGGTGGAGGCAGTGCCCATGTTGCACTTGTAGTTGAACAGAGTGCCAATCTCATGTTTGGCCTTTTCTATATATAGGTTCATATGTTTCATATACTTGCACTGTCTCAACTTCCCATCCATCCATAATGGCCAAGGTTTTGTCTACAGTCTTCTGGATTTTAGTTTTCATTCAACTCTGTAGATGCCAAGCTACTGATCAAGAAGATCAATGGAAAGGCAAGAGGGGTGGTCATGAGCATCCTCACCAAAAAGTTAATCGGCCAGGCTTTTACTATCTTCATAAAGGTGATCTGTATGTAAATGTCACCAACTGGGGAGCTACACTAGTTTCCCTCATTCTTCCTGATGCTAAAGGTAATATTATCTCTAAACCCTAAGCTACTTTGCAACTTATTTACCATACTTCCATGAATCTCATCACATCAAACATATTAATGTTTGCAGGTCATCTAGCAGATGTTGCTCTTGGATATGACTCTTTTGCCTCATACATGGTATTAAATCAGATGTCTCTATGTGTATTTGCATTTCCCTTTGATATTTCCTTTGCATTTCCCTTTGACACTCCCAATCCAGTGGCAGGATTTTTTTTCTGTTGTTAAATTTCACAATTCTTGCTACCACATGGGCTTGCACAGTTCTTGCTACCACATGGGCTTGGATTTCTAGTTTTAGATGGAGTTTGTTGTATATACATTACAATGTAGCCCTATGGTATACTGTCTTGTGATGATATGACATTGATTATCAATGCAGAATGTGAGCTCCACTAGGCCTTATCTTGGTGCCATACTGGGTCGTGTATCCAACAGAGTCAAGAATGCACAGTTTTTGCTAAATGGGAAAACATACCATTTGCCCAAGAACGATGGCAATAACACTCTCCATGGTGAATGCCTGGCTGCCTTTCTTTTCCAGTTTTACATTTTTGTGGCTAACCAAAGCCCTATAACAAAATCTTTGTGTATGTGAACATATCATGTTGGGATATATATATGTATGCATTGCTGATAGTTTGGTGGTATGTATGAATACAGGAGGGTTGAGAGGCTTTGACAATGTGCTATGGAAAGTGAAGTACTATAGAGGCGGAAAGAAACCTTCTGTTAGATTCACTTACCACAGCTTCGATGGGGAACAAGGTAAATGCCATCATCTCATACAACAATAATGATCCAAGTGTAAAACAAGTGCAGTTTTGGTTAGTTGGCCTGTGATTTAGCTTTAAAAAAGGGGTGGAGTTTATTATAACTTGCATCTCATTCTTATTCTTGTATAGATTTACATCTCAAAAAATTTCATTCTACTTCTGTCAAAAATTGATTGGTTTCTAAACTCTGCAGACATAGAAACCTAGAAATTTTGTGGTTGACTTTCCATATTCAGCATTCATGAAAAAACAAATGGATGGTACAGACACATTTTTCCAATGGGGTTTGATATTTAGATCATGTCTATTTTCAATTCAACAAATAGAAAACAAATCAAACTAATAGGTCTGTGTCCTTCATATTATTTCAAAGGTTATACTAGCTATAATGAAATAATAAACAGTGTTACAAAGGTTATGCCAGATACAATAAAGTAGATTTGATTGAAGTAGTCAAATGATAAACAATATTTGGGGGTTTTTGGACTAGTTGCAGATCTGATCCGATTGAGACGCCAAGCATGCCTGACAAAGCCCCAGATGAGCAAGATGGGCTCTCATAGAAGCCAAGCACGCCCCCCCTCCTGGGCTGATTGGATAGGGAACACCCATGGCACTTGATTAAAGAACCCATCATGAGCCAGATAGAACATGCGATTATATCGTTATAAATAAGATGAAACATGGGTGATCATGTCTAGACTTTAAAATCTTTTCTCTTAGCCTCTGAGAGGTATTTCAATTTAAGAAGGGGCACAATCTTAAATTGATTGGTTGGTAGAAATGGGGTTTGGTTGAAACAGGGGATTGTGAGTTGCCTGTTTGAAATACCTGTCCATGTTATAGTGATCAGAGATGTTGATTAGGTCTAGCTGCACCCCACACTGCAAGCATGGAATAAACTTGCGGGAAGTTGCAGACCTATTAACTTTCCTCATAACTGAAATATGGACTGCAACTATTAATACAGTACACACCTGTTAATTGTAACTACTAATAAAGGAGCAGTCCATTTGTGCAGGTTATTTAACGGAATTATATGATAAAAAATCACAATTTTGTCCATTAAATTCTGCAATTTAGCAAATTATATGGACTGAATGAAAACTACTTCATACCACTGTCAATTTTTATAGGGATCTGTACTGGTTAATATCACTGCAAAGATATATTTCCTGTAGCTAATAATAAATCTTTGTTGCCTGTTGAAACAAGCAGGTTTTCCTGGTGACCTTGATGTATCAGTGACGTATACAATAAGTGAAGACATGGAACTGAGACTTGATTATGAGGCAATACCAAGGAACAAGGCCACACCTGTGAGCTTAACTACTCATGCTTACTGGAACCTTGCAGGGCATAACAGCGGGAGGGATATACTGGGAAACTCTGTGAAAATATGGGCTTCACATTATACTCCCACAGATGACCATTTGATTCCAACAGGCCAGATCTTGCCTGTAAAGGGAACGCCATTGGACTTCAGGAAAGAGACGATTGTGGGCACCAGAATTAATAAGGTGAAGAGTACCGAGAAACCCCCTGGATTTGATAACAATTACGTTCTGGACGGACCCAAGTTGAAGAATGGGCTGAAGCCTGCTGCGAGAATGAAGGATCACTGGAGTTCGAGGGTGATGGAGGTGTGGTCCACTGCTCCAGGCATGCAGTTCTATACGAGTAATAATCTGAAAAACACAGTGGGCAAAGGAGGCTTCCTATACAAGCCACACACAGCACTGTGCTTCGAGACTCAGGGTTTTCCCGATGCAGTGAATCAGCCTAATTTTCCCTCTGTCATTGTCAAACCCGGCCAGATCTACAGGCAAACTATGCTCTACAAGTTCTCAGTGGATAAATAGATAGTCACACATATAACGTTTTTGTATTTGATGGGCTGTCTGTTCCCATTATAAGTGCAGTAATAAGAGAATTCTCAGAGCCATGGATATCCATATATCTGCATGTGTGCTCTCTGGTTAAATGTTTTTATTAGGGACTGTGAATTACATAGAATAGAAGCAGCTCAACAGAGCAATTTGACTTCCGTTTGCCGACTTGCATTTAGTGATTTGTCTTTACCTGGTTTGTTTTTATCATAAATTTTAGTTCCTACTCTTCTTTCGCTGAAGACATTGATCATCAGCCTTGTATTCATTTTCTTTTAAAGCTTATAATGATTGCAAATTAGTTTTAATAGACTAGGATAGTATTAATTATATCTTTGTAGTATTTCCACTTCTGAGTATTAATTAGTTCATGTCTATAAGGTTGTTAAACCTCACAATCATGTAAACTTTTAATATCAGCAATACTAATAATAATAGTTCATCTAAGCTTTATAAATTTTAGCTCAACTTCTTTTGACAAAACAAATATGGACCTTATCCTTGCTCAACTTCATAAATTTATCCTTGCTCAAATTCATGGCCTTAGTTTTCAGGGAAGAACAACATGTTTCAATCAAGAAAATGAGGTAATGAGCCTACAAGCCCAGCGTTCACAAGGATATGGAATAGCTTAGATAAGTAAGTGTTGAAAATGATTTTTTTTCTTATCCTTGTCCCAAGGCTCAACATTTACATGTGTTTTCAATACCATAGTAATCTTTCAAATGGCAAGCATTTTCCTCTTGATACTATGGTTTTAATTTAAATAGAAATTGAAATCTATTCCTAAGTCTTTGTAAGATTGCACTTATTCAAAAGTGCAATCACCCAATCACCTTATAAGTTATTTTTTTAAATTTATTATCTAAATCTTTGTTTTATCAAGAATAATGGAAAGCTTATAATTTTTGGGCTTGCTCATTTCTAAGCGTAGGTGGGAGGAAAGTATATGTCTATCCAAAACGTTAAATTAAAAAATAAAATAATATTTTTTCTTATGTAGACTATAAAAAAATTAATTAAATAAAATAAAAATAAGAATGCAAGCCTCACATTAGTTAAATCAATCTTATATAAATATGGATAGAACAAATTGTAATTGTGAAATTGCAATTATAATTGTAAATTGTAAATTGCAATTATAATTGTAAATTGTAAATTGCAAACCTCTCAAGGGATTTTATCCTTAAAAAAGGGGTTTGCACCTCAAGAGATTTGATCCCTCTCCGTGCTTAGTAGAACCGGAGTTAGATGGGTCTATATTGATTCTAGAAATGTTGTAAAGTCCACCAATAGTTTTTGCAAGAAGAACAATATCATCAACATATAAGGGAAGGATGAAAATGATTCCAACCGTGTTAATATAATGCAGCCCTTATCTTCTAAATATTGCTCAATATTATTGGTAAAGATTCCAAAAAGGGCGGGAGAAATGGAGCACCCTTGTTTAACACCAATATTTTTCTACTTACAACGCAAGTCCTTAGCTTCTCTTACTAGTAGTGCATATAGGTTCAAATCCATGACTAACATCTTATCATATGGAACCTCAAGATTCTTGTCCTCAATGCTTTATTCCCATTGCTCATCAATTGGTTGGAAAACCATACTCCATGCAATCACATTCCAAATATCCTTGCTTAGGGTAAGATGTCTCAAACAAGCTCATCTTAGACATGACAACTCAAAATGGTCTTGAGAAGATTAGTTTGTTCCCCATGAACTATGCTTAAATGTTGTCCAAGTTATTTGTTACCGCCAATATGAGGTGCTTCTTCTCCTTCGTGAGGGATCAAAGTGTCTAGAGTAAACCTAGGTTTCCAACATGTGCTTCCACCATTGCAACTCCACCTTAATTTATCTTCATCCTCTGAATCTAGTGCTCCAATCAACTTTGGGTTTTAATTATTATGTTATGTAGTGCTTAACACCGATATTACAATTAATGCCCATTAACATTCATTATTAAATTTCATCTTAGCAATAATATTTTTGTAGAGCCTCTCACAACCTTGCAAATTCAAGAGGGATACTTATTTTCTCTTGTTTTTCCATAGCTTGGTTTTATGCGCAATGTCTAACATTTTTCTAATATCAACAAAATAGTAAATAATACATGCCTTTGGTCCATATAATAAGGAGAGGAAGAGGACAAGGAGAAGGAATATCAAATACAAAAATGTTGTATAGCTTACAATTTTAAAATTAAATGCAACTTTGCTTACCACATTTTCTTTATTCATTACAAAGAAAACAACTTTTGTGGAGGTTTAAAATTAAATGCAATTCTACTTCATTCTCTTGATTCATTTGAAGGAAATGAGGCTTTTGAGGAGGTTTTTCCATAAGAACTTTACGGTTTTGTGGAGGTTTTTGTAGAGGCACTTCTCTCTATTCTTCTTTTAGTGGAGGTTGCAAATAAATCAATACCAGGAGACATACTATTTATTGCATGTACAATAACAAATCTCGATGTCTACCTTTCCATAAAGAATGCTTTAGCATTGGAGTGCTCCTCGAATGAACACTTTCCATTGAACAATGAGCACCTATAGTGACTTATGAACCCTGGAATATTGCCATGAATCATGAGTGCATGGACTTCATTTAATAAGTATCGAGTTTTTCTTTTCAAAGTTTCTAGAATTGTAACCATTGAGACACATATGTGGAAATGTTATGCTTGTATTGCTCGATACATAGGGTAAATCCACACTAGTTGAACACCTTAAGGCAACTGCTCACACAAATAGATCAAAGATTAGTACACTAGTGTATTACGGGGTTAAAACCCTAAGAGAGGGAAACCATCCATGGCCCCAACTAACGCAACCACTTGAGGAAATATATTAATGCAAAAGGAACATATTTTACATATGAGTTTCTCACACATTATTGTTAGTAAATGCCCCTCCATGCTCTTTAATAGAGATCATGGACCAATCCAGTGTTAAGTTAGAAATCCATATAGTCATTGGTATCAAGGAGAAGATGAATCATCATATCACTTTATGTCTAGATCATAATCATGATCATTGGATTAGATGATTACAATGCACACTAAATGAACACACTTTACCTAAAGACACATAAGACTAATTTTTTTTTAACTAACTCCTTGAGTGTCTAAATATCCTAACACCCCCATATTGGACATGTGTTGTACTCTTTATAGGTTCCTAGAGAAAAGGGGATTCGAGCGGCTAGCGGACCCCCTGTTAGGGGTTCAAGGGTAGATCCCTCAGGAAAAAAAAATTTGTTGGGTTTGTTTTATGTTGGATATGTGTTATGTTATTTGCATGTGGGTTGCATCACCTTATGATCCCTCTCCATCTAGTGTTCTATCATATGCGTCGGGTATGCACATGGTGTAGGCTCGAGGGGGGGGCAAGGGGTCACAGGAGGGGCACCGATGCCCCTCCCCCCCTCAAATCCCCTACTCTGTGAAGTGGACTTCTATGAGGGGTGATAGCCCCCAAACAAAATTGAGCTCTTTTTTTTGGAAAATATGTAATTTATCTCGTTTAAGGGATTGGGATCTCAATCTAATATGGGTTAATAGATTAGGGTTTGGGATGTTGTCGAATACCTAAATATTGTATTGTGAATACTTAAGAAAAACACAATGAAAAAGATAGAGGTGAAACTCTAAATTTTGTTGGTCTTCTCGATTAAGGATTCCAGCATAAATGTCTATGTGTTGTGTTTGTACCATTGTTTAATATATATTTTTCTTAAGAATCTGTATGCATTGTTTCACTTCAAAAGTGTATAACTTACATGTGGTATCAAAGCTCAATTATTGGATTTAGGGGGAGGCCTTTGTTGCTGAGGGTTTGACTTGTTTGATAGAGTATGTTTATCTTAGATTTGTGATAAACTTGTGTTTAGTGGGAGCTTTGCAGTTGTGATTTGTTTGTTGAAAGAGAATGACAAGTAGTTCTAGAATAGAGATTGAGAAATTTAACAGTCATAAATTTGAGCTATGGAAGCTCAAGATGGAATATCTTCTTCTAGATAAAGAACAACAAATTGCTATGGATCTAGGTACACAACCTACTAAATCGATGAAAGAAGATTGGGAGAAAATGGAAATAAGGGCAAGGAATACAATTCAACTTTGAATATTATAAGCATTGTTGTTGAATGTATATAGAGAAGACAATGCATTTAATTTGTGGAATAAGTTAGGGAGTTTGTATCAATAGTCCCTAGTAAACAAGTTGTTTCTTCAAAATAAGTTGTATCACCTTAGGATGGATGATAACGACTTAGTGATGGATCATCTAAATGTCTATAATTTTAAGTCAATTTAGCTTTGTTGGTATTAAAATATAGGAAGAAGATAAATGCATTACATTGTTATGTTATTTGTCAAATTCATGGGATCATTTAATTGTAGCAAAAGGTAGTGTCAATCAAGCCACTTTAAAATTTAAGGAAACAGTGGCATCCTTACTAATAGACAAAAAGAGGCAGTGGATAGTCAAAGTATGGGTGGCTTGTTCATGAGAGGATGTCCCCAAGATAGAAATAAAAATAAGGCTTTAGGGGGGAGATCTAAATCTAAGGGTAGATATAAATCTCCAATGAAACCCTTAAGGAAATGCTGGAAATGTGGTAAAGATGGGCATTATAAGAAGGATTTCAGATCTAAAAATGTTGATAAAGCAAATATATATAATGATGCCCCTCCCACAGAAGTGAAGAACTCCTTAGAAGGAGGAGGGGATGTGTACTTGGATTCTACAAATACCCATTCGGATCATGTTGTATGGTTGTTTGACTCAGGTGTGTCTTTTCATATGACTCATTATATGGAGTGGTTCTATGAATATGAGAATCATAATGTAGGTGATGTTTTATTAGGAGTTGGATCAACGGTCAAAATAATAAGACGTGGAAGGGTTAATTTGATTCTAAAGGATGGAAGTATTAGAACTCTCCTAGGGGTTTACGCATTCTAGAACAAGCTAGAAACTTGATATCCATTGGCAAGATGAGTGTTGTAGGTGTAAAAGCCATGTTTGCAAAAGAAACATGCAAACTGGTTTGAGGATCAATGGTCTTGATGAGGGGAGTTTGGAATGGAACTCTGTACAAACTGTTGGGAAGCACAATAATCGATAGGTGTAACATTTTTGTTGTGCTCAAGGGTGGAGATAAAGCAGAAAAAACCTATTGTATATGGATGAAATACAATGCCATGGCATTAAAGATTGGGACATATTAGAAAGAAGGGACTTTGATTATTACATGGTAACGGTATGGTTGATGATATGTTTGATTGCACACTATATTTTGATTTATGTGAACATTGCATATATGGAAAAGATAATTGATTTTTCCCTTTGATACAAAAGCAAAGGGAAAAATTATAGTTAATACACAACGAAATGTTTGGGCCTATGCTTGTTCCATCATTAGGAAAATATGTGTAATGTGATTCCTTTATAGACGATTTTTCAAGGAATACATGGATTTATTTGCTTCAAAATAATTATGAAGTAAATTTAAATAGCTTAAGGATTTTGTAGATAATCAGATAAAAAAGAAAATAAAGGTGTTGAGGATAGATAATGGTGGGGGGTTCTATGAGAATGAATTTGAGGAATTTTGTAAGAAGTGTGGAATAGCAATGCATGAGACTAGTCCATACACACGTCAACACAATGGAGTTGAAAATGAATAAATAGGATGTTGATGGAAAATACAAGGAGCATGCTCAATGGTGTCAGGCCAGGACAAGGATTCTGAGCAGAGGTAGTGGATATTGCATGCTTCTTGGTAAATTGATCACCCACATCAATGTTGGTTGACAAAACTCCACACGAGGTTTGGACTAGTAAGAAACCCTCTCCTAAACATATGAAAGTATTTGGTGTGATGCTATGTACATATTCCAAAGGAAAAAAGGAGTAAGATGGATAATGAAGCTTAAACATGTATCTTTATTGGTTAAAAATATGGCATGAAAGGTTTTAAACTTTGGAACCTAGTAACTAAGATGATTATTTACAGACGAGATGATTTTTTTAGAGAGGTTAAATATTTTTCCAAATAGTAGGTCGCTCCAATGGAAAAGGAACCAAAGAAAATGGAGTTTGAGTTGGAGGATGAAGAATCTGAATCAACAGAATAAGCTTAATAATAAAAAGAAGAACCTCATACCCTAGTTTTGAGAAGATCATCTCAGGAAAGAAGACAACCATAAAGGTATCCTCCTCCTAATTTTAGGTATTGTTTTGCTTTATATATTATTGACAGTGATCCTAGAAATGTGAAGGAAGCAATTGATTTAGAGGATAGTGAACTCTGGAAGAAGACCATGGTTGAAGAAATGGATTCCTTCGATAAAAATGAAGCTTGGGATCTAGTTTATTTACTAGCTGGAAGAAAAACCATTGGTAGCAAATGGTTGTTTAAGAATAAGTTGAATGCAAAAGGTAAAGTGGAGAAGCATAAAGCTTGCTTAGTTGCAAAGAGATATTCACAGGTAAAGGTAACTGACTTTGGTGAAAATTTTTCTCTAGTTTCTAAATTATCTTCTGTCAAATTCCTTCTCTCTATTGTTATTACTTTTGATCTTGAAGTAGAGAATATGGATGTGAAGACAACATTCCTACATGGGGTTCTTGAAGAAGAAATCTACATGAAAGAGCCAAAATGTTTTACATTAAAGGGAAGGAAATAGTTGTTCTACAAGCTAAAGAAGTATTTTTATGGTCTAAAGCAATCTCCAAGGATGTGGTACCAAATGTTTGACACATACATCCTTGGATTAGGGTTTGTGAGAAGCAAGGTTGATCAATGTGTATATTCCAAGTAGGTTATTGATCATTTCATTAATATAGTATTGTATGTTTATGAAATTGATTGGAAACAACATGAATGTCACAAAAGAGATGAAATCAAGGCTATCCTCTAAGTATCCCGGTGATGTGAACTTCATATAGGGAATGAAAATTCAAATAGATTGTTCACACATGAAACTCTAGTTGAATCAAAGAAAATATGTTGAGACAATATTGTAAATATTTAACATACATAAAAGTAAAACAGTCAAGATCCCTATTCCTATAGGTGTAAATTTATCTATAGATCATTTTCCCAAGGCACGGGAAGAGGAAAACGACATGTCGTGAGTTCCCTATGCTAGTATTGTTGGTAGTTTGATGTATGCAATGGTATGTACCAGAACGAACATTTCCCATGTAGTGGGAGTTTTGAGAAGATATATGTCAAAACTAGGGAAGGAGCACTAGACATTTGTAAATAGGGTCTTTAGGTATTTGCGTGGTGTTGTGGATGCAATAACCCTCCCTAGTTTTACTAGAAACTAGCTAGGACCCCTACTGCTAGGGACTAGAGTAAAATTGCTTGGAGTTTGGTTGTTTGTAGGAAAGGCCAACACCTAGAATTTTTTTAGTTTTGATCGTTTCAGTGACTTACAAGAACTTCAACGAAACATCGAATCAATTTACGGTTCTATGTCGAAACATCGGGTCATTAAATGTTAAAGCAACGAAATGGTCGGGGGTGATTCCGATTCCACGCCGAAATGACGAAGCCCTTTCCGGTTTCTCACCGATATTGCAGTCGCGTTTGTTCTTTTACTACGAAACACCAATAGTTGTTGACTAGTCTTCCGAAGTGAATCAAGGAAGTTTCGAGTTTCACTATGAAACACATCGTGAGCTTCATTTGTTGTAACTTAGAGTTTTTTTGTCCATTGGTTGTAACTTGGGTGGTTGGGAGGAAAGTTTGTTGCCCTCCCCACCCAGGTTCAATTCTTGTAAGTGACATGATGCTCTTGTTGAGCCCATATTGTAATGATTGTATTTCAATCTTTCCTTGATTCCTTCGGAATAGCAAGAAGTAAGTTATATCTTGAAACATATCAAAGATGTTTTCTATTCTACTCTGAAACGGTTTACACAAAAAAAAATTTCGCCCCGACCCGTTCGCACAATGTTTGATTTCCTAAGCGATTCCTTTTGTTTTACCACCGAACCTATCCGTGTAAGTGTTGTTTTCGCTTGAAACGCCTTGGAATAGATATTGTTTTTATCATCGATTAACTTGCATTTAACCTATAAACTCGATTTTATTAAGTATAAAGGCACTAGCAACACCCGATTGTTTTATAAATATACCATAGCCACGGAAGCCATTGATCGAATTTGAAAAGATTTAGTTTTCGTGAATTTTATATTTGAAGGGAGAACCCCATTACGAGCTCATTATTTGCTTCCTAAACACCGTTACGTTCCTCGAGCCACCTAGACAAGGAATATTTCCAGGTCGACCATCAACTCAACTGCGCATCTGTTGTTCATCCAGGTAAGTATTATTTGTCTTTATCTGAAGGAGTATTACACTTGTCTTTTCGGGATTGTGTTTTACAGGAGAATGTGTCATTGGTCAGGTTGAGCCGTTGTGCTTTCAATATTAGATAAAACTCATTAAAACCCTAGATGTATGCTCATTATCAGTCAAATGATATGAAGGAAGGAAATCCTCAAACCCTAGCTATTTGTCAATATAGTGGATTGCGTGCTTAACTACTAGTAGAGGCCATAAGATCAGCGTGTCTCATTGAATACATGACTCTTTGATTTCCATTTTTAGACCCGTCCAAATGCATTCTTTTGTGAAGGGAGTGGTGTTTAAGACTAAGTTCCTTTACCTGTTCTCACATACAAGGTGTTCGCTTAAAGAATATAAACCTTAGGCGGCGGATTTTTCCCTAACACAATTTCGACCAGATATTTTCAATTGAACCCTATTTGTCTATCTTCTACATTTGCGAGTGTTTGAAGTATAGTTGAAGCCCTAAGTTTGATGAGTCCATTTAGCACGACTGGTCGAATATGGGCTTCCAGCCCGTCATTTATAACCAGTCTCATTACACTCCTCATTTGAAGGAGTCATCGCTCGACCCTAACCTTTCCAACATGGTCATCTTTCCAAAGGGATGCTGAACCTAACTCATATATTTTCTTCCAAATGCATGCATCATTTCATTTCAATGGGCCTTTAAATTTTGATTTTTTCGTTTTGCTTCATAGGCAGTTTTACTGAGAATAATGTTAATGGACTTGTTGGTAGTATGAGTCTTTTGTTTACATTGTATTTACCAATGGTGATTAGGTTGAGGAAGGGTAAAAAATGTTCCGTTGATAGAAGATAATGTGCTCATATCCTTTAGTTTTTCATTCATTGAATTCTTCCCACAATTATTCTTTTATGTGCGGATTTGCTTAGCCTGTATTTTCAATGGAGTATGTGCAACTGAATGATATTGTCTTTGTATCTCAGGATCCAGAAATGGCCAAAAGGAGTTCTAAGCATAATATCAAGTTGGTGGTATCTGATTCTGATGAAGAAATGGTTCTAGAGACAACCTTGGAAGTTCAGTTCAAGGATACCAAATCCACCACTAGGATATCCCCTGAATTCAAATGGAGTGAGCTATATTACCTAATTAGAGATCAAAACATACCCGATGCAATGATAGAAGAAAGCTTGATATATCAAAATATCAACAAACCAACTCTTCATAAAGCCGCTACATGCCTAGAGCTATTTCCATGTGCAGAAGTGATTGGTTGGATTTTTCCCTATGTGGATGTGAAATCCATAATCATTGCAAGTGCTAAGGGGAACAATTTTGCTTCTTTCCATCCTTCTCATATAAGTAAATCCTACAAGATCCCAACACCTAAAGTGCTTTTAACAGATGATTGGGTCAAAAGTGTGAAGATTGAACACTCAAAATGTGCGAGAAAGATGTTGATCCTAGGAAAATAGTTACGACAAAGAACTAGTGGGGAATATGAGACCAAGAACCTTAAAAATCCATTTAAGGTAGATGCCATGATTTTATGCAGACTATATGGAAGAGCCAATGCAAGAAGTTACAAGCTCAACTAGATTCCACTATTGTATCATGTCACAATGCATGGCACAATATTTAATTGAGCTAACATTATTTCAGAAAATATGATGCAAGCCATAAAATATGCTCAGGAGGGAATCGAGCAAAAGAAAGATGAGTTTTATATGTCATCATATCTTATTGACTGTATTCTTATTATGAATATGTTTCCAAAGCTCGGGTGCAACTGGAATCCAAATGAAATTCCAATATATGTGGCCTATCAAATTCTGTGGGCCCACAAGCATGCAAGCTTCTATAAGCATATTTGTAAAGAATTGTTGATGCCATTATACAAACTAATTTTTTACGAAGAACCCAACTGTATGTCTGATGAAGCTCTTGCGGTGGTCACTGAATTCAGAGACTACTACTTCACTCCTGATGGCATACATCTATGCATGTACGGAGGTTCAAAGATCCCCTTGCTGATGCCTAAATATATGACATATTACATCATATTGAAGGAGATACTAAAACAAGTATTCATCAATGGTGTTGGACACTTCTTGCATGAAAACAAGAAAGCCTCATGGCCACCACTCCCAGTTGTAGTTGGGGCATCTAAATTTAACAAAGTTAAAGGAGTAGAGGAATTTTTTAAAGAAATGGATGCTTATCACTTTGGAGAAATGATTTTTGTCATAAATGATAGCATGTAAAAGGTGGCTCAACATTGCTTATCATGTAATATTAATGATGAATATGTAGATCATTTCTTGCAGGATGAAGATGTGTATAGAAGAGTGAAGAATCTTATAGATTTAAAAAAAAAATCAGTAAGAAAGCAGGATCAAGTCCCAACCAAATAGATACATCGACAAAAGAATATTTAGAGGAAGCAACAAGGAATAAATCTGATGAAGAAACTATTGCAGCTGAAAATTAAAAAAGGATGCAAGAAGAAGAGCTATCCAAGAAGAAAGAAGAAGAGAGACAGAAGGAAGAAAGCGCAGAAGAATCACATAAGAAGTAAGAGCAGTAAAGGTAGACAAAATGGCTGTGAAACAAGAGGAAAAGAGGTTACAAGAAGAAGCATTGAAGAAAAGTGAGGAGGAAGAACAAATCAAGAAAGTTGTGGAAGCCCAAAACTTACAAAAAATTAATGATCAGCAGGACATGGAGATCGATAATCGTACATATATCGATATTGAAGTACCTCTCATAGGAGGTTATCTTCCTTTGGTTGAGCTAGGACTCACGCCATTCACACCATCCAAGCAACATTTGGTTGCTAAACCAGAGACGATATTATTTGATCACAAAAGAAAAACTATCATGAAAAGGATGGAAAAGATATTAAAGGTTGTTGTGCAGCCAAATATCATTAGCATACAAGAAGTTGCAATATTGGAAGGCACAAATAATGATCCTAAATTCACGGCATCAGTAAATGTCATTGCTGCACAAGCTAATGAAGATAATATTCATAAGTAGGTGGAAGATGTAGAGAAGAACAAATCTAAAATGATTAAGCTGAAAGATAATTTGGTGTAGGCCCGAAATCAAGAAATTGAAATGAGGAGATAGTGTGATGCTTTAGAGTTGGAGAAAGAGAAAAGCATGCAGACTGTTTACAGTCTTGAGGATGAAAAGGACTCATTAAATGTATAGATAGTGATCTTGGAAGGAGAGAAGACTGAATTTCAAGCTCAAATAAGTGGATTGCAAGAAAAATAGACCCAGTTAGACCAACAGGTTGAGTCTCTTATGATAGAAAAGGGAGATTTACAAGCTCAAGTAGCAGAGCTAACAAGAGAAAAGGAGTCCCTAGTGGAACAACTGAACTCTCTTCAAGAACAAAAACAAGATCTTTCATGTAAAGGGAATGCCATTGGACTTCAGGAAAGAGACAATTGTGGGAACCAAAATTAATAAGGTGAAGAGTACTGAGAAACCCCCTAGATTTGATAACAATTACGTTATGGACGAACCCAAGTTGGAGAATGGGCTGAAGCCTGTAGCAAGGATGAAGGATCACTGGAGTTCGAGGGTGATGGAGGTTTGGTCCACTTCTCCAGGAATGCAGTTCTATATGAGTAATAATCTAAAAAACACAGTGGGAATAGGATGCTTCATATACAAGCCACACACAACACTGTGCTTCAAGACTCGGGGTTTTCCTAATGCAGTGAATCAACCTAATTTTCCCTCCGTCATTATAAAACCTGACCATATCTATAGGAAAATTATGCTTTACAAGTTCTTAGTGGATAAATAGATAATCACACATAACAGTTTTGTATTTGATGGGTTGTTTGTTCCCATTATAAGTGCAGTAATAAGAGAATTCTCATATCCATGGATATCCATATATCTGCATGTGATCTCTCTCGTTAAATTTTTTATTGGGTACTATGAATTGCAGAGAATAGAAGCAGCTTACACAGGAAAATTTGACTTTCGTTTTCCCACTGGCATTTAGTGATTTGTATTTACCTGGTTTGTTTTTTATCATATATTTTAGTTTCTTCTTACTCTGCTTTCCCTGAAGTTGATATCAACAATATTATTAATTTTATGGTCTTTTTATATTTTCTAATAGTTCATCTAAGCCCTACGATTTTTAGCTCAACCTCTTTTGACCAAAAAAACACACAGACCCTATCCTTTATCAACTTCATATATTTATGTTTTCTTAACTTCATGGCCTTAGATTTCATGGAAGAACAACATGCTTTGATCAAGAAAATGAGGTAATGAGCTTACAAGTTCAAACTTCACAACACTATAGAATAGTTCAGATAACTAAGTGTTGAAGTCCAGTTGGGTTATGAGCTGAGAGTGATCAGTTATGTGCTGTTGATCATGTAACTTTGATACAAATTATGAATAATAAGTTATTTATTTTTTCCATGTGAAAAGAAACTAAGTGTTGAAAATTATTTATTTTCTTATCCTAGTCCCAAAGCTCAACATTCCTACATTTGTTTACAATACCATAGTAATCTTTCCAATGTCAAGTGATTTTCTTCTTGATACTATGGTTTTAATTTAAATAGAAATTGATATCGATGCTTAAGCATTTGTAAGATTGCACCTATTCAATGGTGCAATCACCATAAAAAATTGGAGTATAAACTATTTTTTAAAAATTATTATCCGAATCTTTCTTTTATCAAGAAATATGGAAAGCCCATAATTTTTGTAGAAATGGTGAAGAATATTAAGTTGCTTGTAAAGTCCACTGATAATATTTGCAAGAAGAAAAATATAATCAACGGGAAATATTAAAATGATTCTGACCATGTTATTATAATGCACCCCTCATCTTATAAACATTGCTCAATATTATTGGTAATGATGCTAAAAAGGGTGCGAGAAATGGGGCGACCTTGTTTCACACCAATATTTTTTTTTATTTACAATGCAAGTCCTTAGCTTCTCTTGCTAGCAATGCATATAGATTCAAATTCATGCCTAACATCTTATCATATGGAACCTCAAGATGCTTCTCCTCAATTCTCTATTCCCATTGCTCATCAATTGGTTGGAAAGCGATACTCTATGCAATCATATTCCAAATATCCTTGCTTAGGGTAATATGTCTCAAACAAGCTCATGTTAGACATGCAACTCAAAATGGTCATGAGAAGATTAGTTTGTTCCTCATGGACTCTTCCTAATGTGGCCCATGTTTTTTGTCAACACCAATATGAGGTGCTTCTTCTCTTTTGTGAGGGATCAAAGTGTCTAGAGTAAAATTTCAAACATGAGCTTCCACCATTGCAACTCCACCTTAATTTCTCTTCGTTCTTTGAATCTAGTGCTCCAATAAAATTTGGGTTTCAATTATTATGTTATGTAGTGTTTAGCACCGATATTACAATTAATGTCCATTAACATTCATTATTAAATTTCATCTTAGAAGTAATATTTTTGTAGAGCCTAATCACAACCTTGCAAATTCAAGAGGGATAGTTATTTTCTCTTGTTTTTCCATATATTAGTTTTATGCGCAATGTCTAACACTTTTCTAAAATCAACAAAATAGTAAATAATATCATATTTTTTGTCTATACAATAAGAAGAGGAAGAGGAGGAAGAAGAGGACAAGGAGAAGGAATATTAAATAAAAAATGTTTTATAGCTTATAATTTTAAAATTAAATGCAACTTTGGTTACTACATTTTCTTGATTCATTACAAAGAAAACAACTTTTGTGGAGGTTTAAAATTAAATGCAACTCTACTTCATTCTCTTGATTCATTAGAAGGAAATAAGGCTTATGGGGAGCTTTTTGCATAAACTTTAGAATTTTGTGGAGGTTTTTATAGAGGCACTTCTCTTTATTTTTATTTTAGTGGAGACTGCAAGTAACTCAACAATAAGAGACATACTATCTACTACATGCACAATAACAAATATTGATGTCTATTGTTCCATAAAGAACTCTTTAGCATTGGAGTGCTCCTCGAATGAACAATGAGTACCTATAGTGACTTATGAACCCTGAAACATTGCCTTGACTCATGAGTGCATGGACTAACTTTAATATGTATTAGCTTTTTCTTGTCAAAGTTTCTAGAATCATAACAATTGAGACACATATTATATGTGGAAATGTTATGCTTGTATTGCACGATAAATAGGGTAAATCCATACCAGTTGAACACCTTAAGGAAACTGCTCACACAAATGGATCAAAGATCAAAGATTAGTATGTTGGAATATTCTCACCATCATTTTTTATATTTGCATGCATGCATATTGTATGCATCCAGTCATCAGTATGGTAGTCTCCCAGCACCTAGTCCCCAACTTTTCAGCCACAAGAGCATGTTTTTGCTGAGTTCTAGCCCTCCTAGCCACATATGCGCCCTTGTTTCCATCACTGGAGTACAATTGCGCCCTCTTCCACCTATTTAGGAGTTACATGAGTCAGTTCCATAATTAGTGGATCAGTTCCTTGATTTGAGGGTTGATTGCTTAGTTAACTGAATTAAGCACTTAGATAGACACCTACAGACACTATTTCAGCTCTATTGACTACTGATAGCTCCTCACGCGCCCACATTGGAGTCTCCTTCCCTAGATTTGTGCCACATGCACCTGTTAGACTCAGTTAGATTCATTTGACTGATATTTGACTACTTGTGATTACTACCACTGATTGGATGATGTCTCCAATGTCATCCAAGCCACACATTGAGGAGAATTCGAATGACCTTAGTAGTATTCGAACTCATTTGATTGTATTAGTTATTATTCTACTTTCACAGTGCCAGCTTACAATTGATGTATGATTACAACGTTTTTGTCATTTCTTGTGTTAATGAGTGATTACTGATTCCATTCTTCTTATTTCTTCTTCTCTATAATTCTTGAGTGATATTAGTGAGATTTACTCTAACTGTGTGATCTATCCTGTAAAATATCGCATGGTATCATAGCCGGAGTCAGCTATTCGAATTGTAGCAGCAACAGTTGCAGCAATTAATTGAGCATCTATCTTTCATTGAGCACCTATCTTTCATTGAGCACCAAAAGCCTCTGGATTTCCACAACAATTCTTGGTGAAATTTTCTTGAATTCACTGGAGCAATCCAGTGGGGTCTAGCCAAGTGTGAAGGATCCAGTCACATGTGCTCATTTTCCTAAGGCAGTGTTCATTCGAATTTGCAGCAAATCTCCATCAACAATTTCATTTGTTTTGCAGGTTATCTCCATCATTCAAATTCATCTTCAATTCGACTTCAACAACTACCTATGGATCTAAAACTGAATTCATTCAATTATTTCGAATGGAAATCCAAGATGGACATCTTCATGAAGTCCAAAATCCTTTCTAGAGTATTGAATGGAATTGCAGTCGAACCCACTTGTGCAGTTGATAAATCTAAGTACTTGGATAAACTTGATGAAGCAGTAGGACCGTTGCTCCTCAGCACTTCCGAAGACCTCCATTTTCATGTCGTAGATCTAACAACTCCAAAAGAAGTTTGGGACAAGCTCGAATCTCTTCTTGGACAGAAAGATGACTTGAAGGGTCACAAATTGGAAAATGAGCTCATCTCCTTGAGCCCTTGCAGTTTCGATTCCATCACTGAGTTTCTAAACAAGTTCAAAAATATGATTTCACAATTGAAGAGATATGGGATTGAGAAATAAGGGAAGCAACTCATCCTTGCCATACTATCAAAACTAGGCCCCGACTACTTAGTTTTTGTTTCCACCTTCCAGTCAGTGAAGCTGTCCATCCCAAAATGGAATTTTCCCACACTTGAATACTTCATCTAGTCTCTCACACTTGAGGAGGAGAAGTTAGTTCATATGGTAATGATTAAACCCAAGTTGGATTCAACACTTGTTGCCACTGAAATGAAGAGAGCGAATGGCAAGGGCAAGCAAAAAAATTTTGACAGAAATTCGAATGAGCTGAAGCAGAAGAAGGCTCCAAACCAATCAGAAGGAGTTTTGAATTCC
Organism: Larix kaempferi; assembly: GCA_027924585.1. Classification (NCBI taxonomy): domain Eukaryota; kingdom Viridiplantae; phylum Streptophyta; class Pinopsida; order Pinales; family Pinaceae; genus Larix; species Larix kaempferi. The sequence continues at coordinate 3,949,454 of BSBM01000011.1, forward strand.
AAGAAAGAAAAGCAAACTTATAAGGGGAAATCCAAATGTATCTATTGCAATAGAGGATTTCATCATTAGAGTCCATGTATGAAGAAGACCATTGATCTCATGGCTTCACTTCTTGAAAAGAATAATCTTCCAGTACCTGCATGTGCCAGGAAGAAAGAAGATGAACCATCAAGATCAGAGGAGAAAGAGAGATGGCATGTTCTTATGGTTGGTGCATCAACACAATCCTCCTTCATCATAGATTCAGGAGAATCAAGACACATGTCTTCCTCTAAATATCTCTTTATTGGTTTCGAATCTACTGTTGGACCTTTCATCATGTTGGGGAATGATTCTGAGGTCTCCTCTGAGGGGATTGGAAGGATCAAAATTGATCATGGATACTTCTCAGATGAGCTCTATGTCCCTACAATCACTACTAATCTACTTTCAGTCTACCAGATGACCCACACTGGAGAGCCCAAGGGGGTGATCTTCTCTCCAAATGAGGTTGAAATCCAAGACATGGTATCAAGATCTACCATTACAAAAGGTGTTGCAAACCACAAGTCGAAACTCTACGAGTTCTCCCACTTTCTACCTCTCTCAAAACATTCTTCTCTTCACACTCATGCAAACGAAGAGAGTAGGCTATGGCATGAAATATTTGGGCATATCAACTACAAGTACCTACAAGATATGCATATTCAAGTGATGGTTGAAGGACGACCCAAAGTCAAGTTTTCCAAGGACAACTTTAATGGTTGTTTGATGGGAAATCATCCAGAAAAGAAGTTTGAGAAAGGGAAGGCAAGGAGAGCCTCTCAACCTCTAGATCTGATTCATAGTGATGTTGCAGGGCCATTTCCATATCTATCTTTGAACAAGGCAAGGTATATTCTTACTTTTATTGATGATTATTCAAGATTTACATGGGTATACTTTCTCAGATTAAAATCAGAAGTGTTTGGATACTTTAAGTTTTTCAAGTCTTCTGCGGAAACGTTTTCAGATAGAAAGATCAAGGCCATCCGCACTGATAATGGAGGAGAGTACATAAAAGGTGACTTTCAAACCTTTTATGTTGAAGAATGCATTGAGATGCAGCATACTGTTCCCTACACACCACAGTAGAATGGTGTTGCAGAGAGAAAGAACAGAACGTTAAAAGAGATGGAAACCTGCATGATAAAGTTGAAAGGGTTGCACCCTAGTCTTTGGGAAGAAGCTATCAACTGTGTTGCCTACCTTCAAAACAGAGTTCCTCACAAAGGAATCAAATATATGACTCATTTTGAAGAATGGATGGGATACAAAACTAATGTGTCTCTTCTCAGAGTGTTTGGATCCAGAGCATGGGAAAGGATTTCAACAGAGAAAAGGAGAGCCCTAAATCCAAAAATCAAAGAGTGTATTATGGTGGGTTATGCATTGAGTGAAAAATCCTACAAGCTTCTTGATCCTTCTATTATGACAACATTCCTTGATAGGCGTGTACAGTTTGAGGAATGGCCACTTCATGATGCTCACCTTGTTGAGAAAGAGAGCTTTGTGAAATTTTGGAATGCACAACATCACAACAATATGTTCTGAATCATGTGACATTCCATCCTAGATCTAGATAGAAAAAACAATCTCACTTAGAATTATTTGCACAAAGAGATAGCAAGAATATAGAAGAAATATTGAACAGAACACTAGAGGAAAATCACTCCATTGGGAAGAATTCCACTCTGTATTATTCATTAACATGAGTACAATATATAGGCATGATTACATGCAATACCTTGGGTAAATACCATGGGCTAACAAATACCATGGGTAGCTCACATTAAAGTTGGCTTATCTTGACTAATTCCCCCAATCTATGACATTGTGCCAAGTATAACTCCAAGTAGTGGCCATAATGAGGTGAAATAACACAAGGGACTGAAAGTAGGTTTGGATAGTCAAATAGTGTGAAATGAATCATTAGGAGAGCGCATGAGGTGGTGTAGTTGGCTAAGTAGTGGCCATTAATTACCCATTTGACCAATTTACCCAAGAGGGTGCATCCTTATCCCATAAATTGTGGAGGATGGCGCCTTATCTCCTTAAAACATGGAATGCATCCATAAAACAAGGAAGGAGCACTCTAGGTTCCTAAAAAATAGGGAAAATGGTGGCATAAGTGGACAAGCAAGGCAAGATAGGCTTATCCATAGTTATTGGGGTCAAATGTGGACAAATTCTTGGTCCAAGAGACCCAACTAGGTACTAGCAAGCTAACACAAGGTGGGACAACATGCACTAAACACTTGGAAATGTTATGCTAAGATTATTAACCAAGGTCTAGATGGGAATTATGTTCCAACACCCCCCCTTAATCCAAAATGTTTGTGAGCAATTATTGAGGGCCCAAGCAACAAGGCTTATGGTCACCCTTTACATTATTAATCCATATGAACTGGGGCAAGAGGAAAAACCACATGGGGAAAAATCCTCCCTAAAAAATGGACATGAAAGAGAAACCAAAATTTGTATACACTCCAAACTAAATGAGTATGTCTGGAGGAATCTTCTTCTTGGGAAGAAGAGGACCATGCTCCCAAAACATGTGCTTGATTTCTTCAAAAATGGAAGCAAGCAAATCTGGAAGCCATATGAACTTGCATATCGAACCAACCAGGGTGAGAACAAATCCAAATGCATGAAGAAACACTTGAAACTTTAGCTTCGAACCACAATAGGTGAAATCAGCTCCAAGCGAATGTAGGTGTCCTCCATCTTCTATGAAACTCTGAAAATCAGTGCTAGCAATCATATAGGAATACATAAGAAGCATGGATCCAAGGAGGTCGAATGGTACAACTCCAAGCTTTGATCCTTCTTCTAAAACATCCAAGGGATCACTCTTTTACATACTAGCAGATGCAATAGAAGAATCATGGAAGAATAATGATGAGATATGGAAGGACTTCTCTTCAACAGTATTGATAGCAACAACTCATATGCTATCTTCATGGAAAACATAGGAAGCCACAGAGGAAGAAAGTTGAGCTAGATCATTTGTTGAATATTCTACCATTTCTTCATGTACCTGCAAACAACACTCTTTGAAATTCCTTACTTCAACAACATGCCTGAGAAAGGCCAAAAGGTGAAACCAAATGACCAAAGGTAATTACTGGAAGCAACAATGGAAATTGTTTTGCATCAGACTAGCTCTGATACCATGTGAAATTTTGGAATACACAACATCACAACAATATGTTCTGAATCATGTGACATTCCATCCTTGATATAGATAGCAAAAACAATCTCACTTAGAATTATTTTCACAAAGAGATAGCAAGAATATAGAAGAAATATTGAACAGAACACTAGAGGAAAATCACTCCACTGGGAAGAATTCCACTCTGTATTATTCATTAACATGAGTACAATATATAGGCATGATTACATGCAATACCTTGGGTAAATACCATGGGTAGCTCAGATTAAAGTTGGCTTATCTTGACTAACTCCCCCAATCTATGACATTGTGCCAAGTATAACTCCAAGTAGTGGCCATAATGAGGTGAAATAACACAAGGGACCGAAAGTAGGTTTGGATAGTCAAATAGTGTGAAAGGAATCATTAGGAGAGCACATGAGGTGGTGTAGTTGGCTAAGTAGTGGCCATTAATTACCCATTTGACCAATTTACCCAAGAGGGTGCATCCTTATCCCATAAATTGTGGAGGATGGCGCCTTAGCTCCTTAAAACATGGAATACATCCATAAAACAAGGAAGGAGCGCTCTAGGTTCCTAAAAAATAGGGAAAATGGTGGCATAAGTGGACAAACAAGGCAAGATAGGCTTATCCATAGTTATTGGGGTCAAATGTGGACAAATTCTTGGTCCAAGACACCCAACTAGGTACTAGCAAGCTAACACAAGGTGGAACAACATGCACCAAACACTTGGAAACCTTATGTTAAGATTATTAACCAAGGTCTAGATGGGAATTATGTTCCAACGCGCTTACCTACCACACCTCCACTGCTTGATGAGAAAGAGAGCGAATCTTCATCACATGACAGTTCAGATTCAGAGTATGAAAGTGAAGATGATGAAAACCGAATGCTAGATCCAGATCCACAAGAACCTAAATATCTAGCACCTATTAGTGAATATGAGCGAATGGAAGACCAAGATCTAGATCTATAGCTTACTGATCATCCTCTTCCTAGATGGGAGGCCATTACTCTTAGATTTGTCAGAGATCTTGTGGGAGATCCACATGATCAAAGGAGAACCAAATATGATTATCAGAATGGAAGGTTTCATCCTTCTCACATTATTGATCCATTTATTGCCTTTTGGGGTGAGTGATGTACATGATTGATTATCCTACCACAGTCTATCTTAAGGGGGGGATTTCTTCCCACTGGGTTTTCCCTCTTTCCTCACTTTATTTATTTAGATTGTTGTACGGGGTGACCTTTGGTCTCAGTTAGCAGGGCCCTACTAGTTTTTAGTTACTTCCTTGTAGTTTGGCTTGTGGGGGGGTGTTGGAATATTCTCACCATCATTTTTTATATTTGCATGCATGCATGCATATTGAATGCATCCAGTCATCATTATGGTAGTCTCCCAGCACCTAGTCCCCAGTTTTTCATCCCCAGGAGCCTGTTTCTGCTCAGTTCTATCCCTCCTAGCCACATATGCACCCTTGTTTCCATCAATGGAGTACACTTGAGCCCTCTTCCACCTATTTAGGAGTTACATCAGTTAGTTCCATGATTAGTGGATTAGTTCCTTGATTTGAGGATTGATTGCTTAGTTAACTGAATGAAGCACTTAGATAGACACCTACAGAGACTAGTTCAACTCTACTGACTATTGACAGGTCCTCATGCACCCACATTGGAGTCTCCTTCCCTAGATTTATGCCACATGCACCAATTAGACCCAGTTAGACTCATTTGACTGATATTTGACTACTTGTGGCTACTACCACTGATTGGATGATGTCTCCAATGTCATCCAAGCCACACATTGAGGATAATTCGAATGACCTTAGTAGTATTCGAATTCATTTGATTGTATTCAGTTATTTTTCTACTTTCACGGTGCCAACTTACAGTTGATATATGATTACAACAATTTTTTTCATTTCTTGTGTTATTGAGTGATTACCGATTCCATTCTTCTTCTTTCTTCTTCTCTGCAATTCTTGAGTGAGATTAGTGAGATTTACTCTAGCTGTGTGATCTATCCTGTAAAATATCACATAGTACACTAGTGTATTACAGGGTTAAAACCTGAAGAGATGGAAATCATCCATGGCCCCAACTAATGCAACCACTTGAGGAAATATATTAATGCAAAAGGAACATATTTTACATATGAGTTTCTCACACATGATTATTAGCAAATGACCCTCCATGCTCTTTAATAAAGATCATGGACCAATCTAGTGTTAATTTAGAAACCCATATAGTCATTAGTATCGAGGAGAAGATGAACCATCATATCACTTTATGTCTATATCATAATCATGATCATTTGATTAGATGATTACAATGCAACCTAAATGAACACACTTTACCTAAAGACACATAACACTAAATTGATCTTAACTAAATCCTAAGTGTTTAAAAGATCCGCATGTGGCCAGGAAGCACTATGGGGACAACAGTTCGACTGAATGAGTCGGCTCTGTTATGGAGGAAGCTTAAGAAACAAAATGCGCAAAGCAGGAATACACTCCACAGACATAACACAAATGTACACAGACAATATGCAGGAATGTGAACTGATCTTTTATTACTGAAATATAAGTTCATGACTTGATGTATGTTACAGTATTATACATGCTTATATAGAATGTTCTAAGATGCTTGGGTGCCTTCCCATTACATTCAGTTACAAAATAAGTTAGAATGGTTTGACAATTCAACCGTTACAATCGATTGGAAGACAGAGAGACATTCTGTCGAAGTTCAATAGTCGTAAGTCGCAGATCGACGCTACATGTCGATGTCGCGAAACTGTGAGGTCGCTGAACTTGTCGAAGTAGCAAAGTTGTCGAAGTCACTTCGAAGTCAAAACTTGTTGAAGTTGTGTCAACGTCGATGACTTATCGAAGAGGTGTCGAAGTCAACATCTGACAATAATGCCAACTATGATGTGGATCAAACCTCCTTCCTTAAGAAACAATGGTCCCTGTTGTTTGCTCATGAAGGTGAGGAAACTTTTCGGTCAGTTCAGTAGCAGAGTACCACTTTCCTTGTGCTGGGATCTATCCGGATTTAGCAACCTAAAACAAGGGAATTGTGTTTGTCCTTATATGGTGTACTCGTCGTCCCACAATGGTGTCGCAAGGAAGAGGCTCCTGAACATCTGTATTGATGTCTTCGGGTTTTGTTGTTTGCAAGTCATTCTGTTCCAACAGTGGTGCATGGTATGGTCAAAGTAGATCCACATTGAATATTGGATGCAGACCAAGGCATGCAAGAATGTCAAGCTGGAAAGCGTTTTCTCCAATCTGTTGAAGAATACTGTACGGACCATATCGCAAAGGTTTGAGTTTCTTGAATGGACCAGTGAAGCGCTCCTTCTTGAGATGTAACCAGACCTTATCCCCAATTTGGAATGAATGAGGAATACGATGCTTGTCGTGTCGGGCCTTAGCTTTCTCGTTTTCTCATTGCAACATTTCATGTGCTTGCTTCTGGATGTCGCAGATTTGATCACGAAACTTCAAGGCTTTATCAACTTCTTGTTGGTTGTAGTCGATGTCAGAGTTCGACTGTTTCGAGGAGCTAATCAAGTCGATAGGCGCTGAGGATTGAAATCTGTAACATATCTTAAATGGACTCTTTCCTATAGATATTTGTTGAGCACGATTATAACTATGCTTTATGTATGGAATACTTTCATCCCATGTGTGTCGATGCTTGTGGTTGTACATGCGAAGCAGTTGTACTACCAAGCAATTCACAACTTCCGTCTGTCTGTCGATTTAAGGATGGAAATTTGTCGACAATGAGAGTTGTGTGTCCAGCTATTTCCAGAAGGTCTTCCAAAAGATGCTGAAGAATCTGGAATCTCGATCAGAAGTAATGGTTGTGGGTAAACCAAAGTGTTTCCAAATATGTGTGAAGAAGAGCTGAGCACTCTGCTGCGCTGTCGTGGTCTTCTTGCATGGTATGAGAATGTCCATTTTGGAAAATCCATCGACTACTACTAAGATCACATCATGCTGATGTTTGGTAGTAGGATATCCCGTCAAGTAGTCCATAGAAATAGATTCCAATGGTCGACTAGGAACTGGCAGAGGTGTGTACAATCTCTGTCGTCGATTAGGCGGTTTAGCAATGACACAAACCACACATGATCGAATGTACTTGTTGACGTCGGTTTTAAGTATAGGCCAAAAGAAATACTTATGCAGAATAGCAAGTGTCTTTGCTACTCCAAAGTGTCATGCGGTCTTGTTGTAGTGCGCATCCCAAATGAGCTAATGTCGATGCTCACCGGTTGGTACACAAAGCTGTCTAAGATTGTATAGCAAGGTGTCTTTTAGGAAATAGTCGGCGGTCGATGACTTGTCAGTCTAAAGCTGTCGGTAGACCGGTGAAAATTTGACGTCTTCCTGATACAACTGAGGCCAAGTAGTGGTGTCATATCCTTGCATAATCATCACTGTAAAAAAGAGAGTAATGGGCGGTCTGCTTAGACAATCAACGACGGCATTATCTTTACCTTTCTGATACTTAATCACCAACTGGAATTGTTGTAGGTAATTAATCCACTTAAGTTGTCGAGTTTTTTGTAGTTTTGATTGGGTCAGAGCGAACTGTAGAGGCTTATGGTCAGTGAGGATGACCATTTCCTTTCCAAGGATGTAATTCCTCCATTGCTTGAGAGCTTGCACAATGGCGTACAGTTATTTTTCATACATCAAATATCTTCTAACCGTGTCGTTAAAAGTTTCGGAATGAAAAGCGACTAGGTGACCAGACTGAGTGATCACTGTGCCGAAGACATAGTCCGATGCATCTATCTCAATCTCAAAGGGCTCATGCAAATCAGGTAACACAAGTACTGATGCAGTGCAGAGCTTGTGCTTGAGTTGTTCAAAAGCTTCTCGTTGTGTCGATGTCTATTTGAAGACAATTTTTCCATTTCCCTTCGTCAATTGATTCAATGGAAAGGATATGTGACTTCTTAGTTCTTGAATTCTTTGAGGGATGGCCAATCTTTGAGGATCTGTAATTTGTCTGGATCGACGTGAATGCCTGCATATTCAATTACATACCCCAAATATTTGATGTTGTTCATCGCAAAGGTACACTTGTCCATGTTCAAGTAAAGTCGATGTTGTTGGAGAGTGTCGAGGACTTGTCGAAGCTGTTCGACATGTTCTTCCCATGATCGACTGAAAATCAATATGTCGTCAAGGTAGACAATGACCCATTTGCCGATGAAAGGTCACAGAATGTTATCCATGTATCGCATGAAGGTCGCAGGTGCATTGGTTAAGCTGAAAGGCATGACTAACCATTCAAACAATCCTTCCTTGGTCTTGAAAGCAATTTTCCACACATCTGAGGGATCAATTTGAATTTGATGGTATCCCGACTTGAGGTCGAGCTTATTAAAGAATTTAGCACCTTTCAGACAATCGATCAGCTCGTCTATCCGCGACAGAGGGTGGCGATTCTTTACCAAATTTTTTTTGATTTCCCTGCAGTCGAAGCACATACGCCAAGTCCCGTCTTTCTTTGGAACAAGGATGACTGGACTTCCACAAGGAGACGAGCTAGGTTGGATATGACCTTTTTGGATCAATTCTTGGATTTGTCTGCGAATCTCTTCATTTTCGAGAATGGATCTTCTGTAAATAGATGCGTTAGGCAAAGAAGAACCAGGAGCAAGTTCAATGGAGTGTTTTACCTGGCAATGTCGAGGTACTCTATCCGGCTCTTGGAATAAACTCTGATACTCGTCGAGAACGTTGTCGATCAACTGCTTCTGTTGGGAGCTACTTTGGTTGATGAGTCGACTCGTTGCTGCAGTCTTCCTAGAATGTTTCTGTTTGATCATGATTAACGCGAACTTCTGAGCATGATTGATGAGCTTCTTTGTCTCTTTATTAGATATCATTGAAACCGTTGGTGTATGTCATTGCTCTGGAATGTTGTACCATCGATTTTGGATTTTGAAAATCACCTTCTGTGATCGTGATTGATAACTTCTATGGAGATCCCATAGGTAAGGTTTCCCAAATAGGGCGTCGGCTATGGAGAGTGGTGCTATGTCGCAGAGTACTTCATCTTCAAAAGGATTTATGAAGTAGGAGAGTTTGCATTGTTGGGTGATCCGTAGTTCCTGTCCATCCTTCATCCAACCGATGTTGTAAGGCTGAGGATGCGGAGTGGTGACAAGACCTAGTTTCTTCACAAGATCTTCAGAAATGAAGTTCTTCTGGCTACCGTTGTCCACAATCAGATGTAATGGATTGTGTTGGACCCATATCCATGTATGGAACATGCGCTCTCATTCCTCCTCATCGACGATAGTCGAGGTTGCTGGAGTGGTCGATGCCGATGTCAGAAGGGTCGTTGCGTCTGGATCCGATTCTTCCATCGTCTTGTTGGACGCATCGAATGTTGACACTTTCACCAAAAATGTCTTTCGATATTTGCATTCAGACGTATCATGCCAAGATGAGTGGCGGTAATTGCACCATTTCTCGTTGGGCAGTTGTTTGTTACATTCTCTTTTCTGAAAAGGATTTTTGCCGTGATATGGCTTTGGCGGAGTCGGCTAAGAAGATTTTGACTTGTCGAAGTCGGCTGATGTCTTCTTGTCAGGTTGTCATCCTGATGTCGGCTTTGTCGTGCAGTGTGCTTTCCCTTTCTGCTTGGTTTCAAGTTTACTAGCATAGTGGAATGCATCCGCAAGCGTGATGACAGTCAGAAATTCCATCTCTTGCTGAATATACTGGGACAATCCACTGATGTACTTCAGAACAAGAAATTTCTTTTCTTCTTGGATGCCAAGTCTAGCCATGAGTCGATAGAACTCATCGGTGTAACTTTGTACTGATTGGTATTTCCATTGCCTTAGATGTTGCCACTTCTTATATTGCTGCTCGAGGTACTTGGGCGGGTAAAATTCCTTTCAGATGTGTTCAACGAATTTATCCCATGTGTCTATGGGGTCTCCACTTTTATCCATCTTTGTCGAGAGATTCTCCCACCAGTAGTGCACAGATGTTGAAATATTTAAGGCTGCAATGGTGATCTTTTCATCTTCTGAGAGTTGATTCACAGAGTAATAAAATTCCAGTTGTTGCACCCAATTATTGACGGATTCCGCATCAATCTTTCCTTCAAGATTCGGTATGTCCAAATTCATTTGCAATTTGAAGGGGTTGATTTTATCGGAGTGAGTTTTCGTCGAAAATCCTTCGGATGTCGAAGCAAATCACGTGAGAATTTCATTGAGTTGGGCGAACATTTCAGTTCATTGTCGAGTCAGTGCTTGCTCAATAAGTTGTGTTGTCTCATCGGCTACATGTCTATCGTCCGTTTCTTCTTCCATTTATGGAGGTAGCATCTACTTGGATTGCTGAGATTGCGAGCGTGTTTGAACAGGCATAAGTCGATAACTTCGCTAGAAGTGTCTACGCAAAATTAAGCATGAACAAAGCTGAGTGCTATGATACCAATGATCCGTACGTGTCCAGGAAGCATGAGGGCGACAACAGTTCGACTGAATGAGTCTGCTCTGTTATGGCAGAAGCTCAAGAAACAGAATGCACAAAGCAGGAATACACTACATAGACTTAACACAAATATACACAGACAACATGCAGGAATGTGAACTGATCTTCTACAGTATTATACATGGTTATATAGAATGTGCTAAGGCACTTGGGTGCTTTCCTGTTACATTCATTTACAAAATAAGTTAGAACAGTTCGGCAGTTCAATCGTTACAGTCGACTAGAAGATAGAGAGACAGTCTGTTGAAGTTCGACAGTCACAAGTCCCAGATCGACGCTACATGTCGATGCCGTGAAACTATGAGGTCGCGAAACTTTTCGAAGTCGTGAAGTTGTCGAAGTCAAAACTTGTCGAAGTTGTGTCGACATCGATGACTTATCGAAGAGGTGTCGAAGTTGACATCTGACAATAATGCCAACTGCGATGTGGATCATTTAATATCCTAACACCCCCCTATTGGACATGTGGTGTACTCTATAGGTTCCTAGAGAAAAGGGGATTTAGGGGGCTAGTGGTCCCCCTACTAGGGGTTCAAGGGAAGCTTCCCCCCCAAAAAAAGGGTTTGTTTTGTGTTGGATATGTGTTATAATATTTTCATGTAGGTTGCATCACCTGATGATCCCTCTCCATCTATTTTTCTATCGTATTCCCCGAGTACACACATGGTGTAGGCTTGAGGTGGAACCGAGGGTGTTGTAGGGGGGCCACCAATGCTCCTCCCCCCCTCAACCCCCCCCTACTTCGTGGGCTATATTTCAATGAGGAGTGATAGCTCCCAAAAACAAATTGAGCTATTTTCCGAAAAATATATAGAGGTGCAATAGTTAAGAAAAACAAAATAAGAAAGATAGAGGTGCAACTCTAAGTTTTGTTGGTCTTCTCGGTTAATGATTTCCAACATAAATATTTGTGTACTATGTTTGTACAATTGTTTAATACATATTTTGCTCAAGAATATATATGCATTGTTTCATTTCAAAAGTTTATAATTTACATGTGGTATTAGAATTTGATTATTGGATTTAGGGGGGATGTCTTTTTTGCTAAGGGTTTGATTTGTTTGATAGAGAAATTTTATCATAGGTTTGTGATAAACCTGGGTTTAGTGGGAACTTTGCAGTTGTGATTCGTGTGTTGAAAGAGAATGACAAGTAGTTCTATAATCAAGATTGAGAAATTTAACAATCATAACTTTGAGCTATGGAAGCTCAATATGGAAGATCTTCTTGTAGATCGAGAACAATGGATTGTTGTGGATCTAAGTACACAACCAACTGGATCATCAAAAGAATATTGGGAGAATTTGGAAAGAAGGGCAAGGAGTACAATTCAACTTTGGTTATCAAATTCATTATTGTTGAATGTATCTGGAGAATACAACACATTGAATCCATGGAATAAGCTAGGGTGTTTGTATCAATAGTCCCTAGTAAACAAGTTGTTTCTTCAAAAGAAGTTGTATCACCGTAGGATGGATAATAACGACTTAGTGATGGATCATCTAAATTTCTATAATACCTTGCTAAGTGAATTTAGCTTTGTTGGTATTAAAATAGAGGAAGAAGATAAATGCATTACATTGTTATGTTATTTGTCAGATTCATGGGATCATTTGATTGTAGCAATAGGTAGTGATAATCAAACCACTTTAAAAATTGAGGAAACAATGGCATCCTTACTATCAAAGGAAATGAGGTGGTGGATAGTCAGAGTATGGATTTCTTGATCATGAGAGGATGTCCCCAAGATAGAAAAAAAAATAAGGCTTCAAGTGGGAGATCTAAATCTAATGGTAGATCTAAATATCTAGTAAAATATTTAAGGAAATGTTGGAAATGCAGTAAATATGGGGATTATAAGAAGGATTCCATATCTTAAAATGTTGATAAAGAAAAGAGATATAATGATGCCCCTCCCACGGAGGTGAAGAAACCTTAGAATTTCATTTCCCAAAATTTTGTATTGGGTCACAATGGCCTAAGCCACTTGGCCATACTCATGATAGTTTGTCAAATTGGTGCTAAGTGTCAAATAATTGCCAAGAATGATGTCTAAGTTAATAATAATGTAAAATTAGATCCAAATGGACAAGGTGGGTCACATTAAGATAAAATTCCCAATTCAAAGCTGTAATATTCCCATCCAAATAAACTATCATGGAGGAAAATTACTAGTTCCCTAGGTTGGGGTTGGAGGCATTAAAAGTTGGAGTAAAGGATCTACAAGACCCAAAAGGACCTTAGACTTACAAATTCAATAGGGAAATTTACTAGTAAATTCGAGGTTCAAACCCCCAAGGGTAGAGGTCACTAATGGCTTCCCAAATGTAGTACGACCCTCCAAAATTTCAGAACAGAGACATGTATTAGTCAAAGGAATTCAATGGACACCCAAATGCATCATTAATCAGTTTCTAAAGGCTGCTGCAACTCCCATAAATCAGAGGTTTGTGGACATGTCTTCACATAGGGGGAAATGATAGGAAACTTCATCACTTGCTATGAATTCAATATTTGTGTTCCAAAGGCTTATGTACTTCTTCAGGATATTAATGACTCTCCATACATCATAAAAATCACAGATATGAACTGATACAAATTGAAATATATCAACTTCAAGCTCTCATAACAAGATATAGGGAAAATGGCACCATTTATGCATTGTTTGGTATTTTTACATAGTTTCACTTGGTTTTTCGACCTGAGGATATTCTGAGCATAAAATACAGATCAAATATATCATATTAAAAATAAATGGTGCATCTTGGACTCTCACAAATATTTCATCATCTCACCATGTGCGCCCTTCCTCCAAGAGCCAAAATATGCAGAGAAATGTGAGATAGAGATGGGAACAAGTTGAAGAAGAAAGAATCACGAGCTTCCCTGTAGCTTCAACCTGCAACAAATAACTCCATTTTAGCTCGAAATGAAAGTTTTAAATGGCCTCTCCAATTGCCAATTAGGATGGGAATCTTTCACCCTCGAAATTGGTACTAAGGCAAGTAAAGTAAACACTCCACTAGCATGGACAAGCTAGAAGCTCTCCAAATTGCAAAGATGCAAATAAAAAATGATCAAAAGATGCTTTAATTATTTGTTCTTGTCTTTTATAAAATCCCAAAGGCCTCCTTATCTTGAATTCCATCCAAGAGACTCATGCCAACTCAAGTTGGGAAGAGATTCCAATGTGTGCCACTTGTCCAACAATTCCTAGTCTCCATCTTCCCTCATTTCGAATGAGAAAGATTCTTGGATTCCATAAATCCCTTGTGAGCCCTCTTGGAGGCTAATTTTAGCCCTGAAATGTCATATATGTCATATGTCAGCCTCAGGTCTGAACTTTGTCATAGGTGTCATAGAATCTTCATCATTATTGTCATAGGAGTTAGGGAATCTAGCTCCAAGTGTCACAATTCTTCTAAGATGCCTCTTCCTCTTCTATGGGAGTTATTCTTCCACTCCAATTCGACCTTACATGACTCATGCCATGAATAATACCTCTTAAACTCCCCCAAGTATGTTACCCTTCATCTTGAACTCGAATTGGTGAGAGAATCATGCCAAGTGTATTGGGGAATCTTGCCACACGTGGGTCCCACAACCTATTATGTGCCCTCGTGATCCAATGCCACCTTATTTTCTTTGTATTATTATTTAATTCACTCTCCTGAAGTTAAATGAATGTTGCAGAAGTATTTTGAGAGTTTCCAAGGATCCATCCGCTTCATTTTTATGTCTCAATACCTTTCCAACACTTCTCAGTCCCAATTCTAAATCCTTAGGAGTCTTTTGGAGCCGTCTACCCTTGGGGGTTTCAACGTCGATTTTCTTAGTAATTTTGCCTTTCATTCTCTAATTGTAAATACAAGTTGATGAAGTATTTGGAAAGTGTACAAGAATATAATAGTTGCTTTAATGTTTCCAAATACATCTCAATCCACTCCATACACCATTCGAAAATATTTGGGATCATTTGGGATAGTTTGGGGCTTTACTAGTTCCAGTTTCGAAAATTGACTAAATTGGGAAAAATTTCAAATTGGGGACATTACATAGATGGAGGGGATGTGTACATAGCTTCTACAGGTATCCATTCAAATTATGTTGTATGTTTGTTTGAATCAGGTACATATTTCCATACGACTCATTATATGGAGTGGTTATGTGAATATGAGAAGCATAATGGAAGTGATGTTTTACTAAGAGAATAATCATAGGATGTGGAATATTTAAGTTGATTCTAAAGGATGGAAGGATTATAACTCTCCCTGGGGTTTTACACATTCCAGATCAAGCTAGAAACTTGACATCCATTGGCAGATGAGTAATGTAGGTGTACAAATTGTGTTTGCAAAAGAAACATACAAACTGGTTTCAAGGATCAATGGTCTTGATGAGGGGAGTTTGGAATGGAATTCTATACAAAAAGTTGGGAAGAACAATAACCGATGGGTGTAAAATTTATGCTGTGCTCGAGGGGTGAAATAAAGAAGAAAAAAGATAGGAAAGACAATGCCATGACATTAAAGATTGGGACATCTTTGATCATTACATGGTAAAAGTATGGTTGATGGTATGTCTAATTGCACAATAGATTTTGATTTCTGTGAACATTGCATATATGGAAAAAATAATTGGGTAACATTTTATCTGGTGCTACAAGAGCAAAGGGAAAATTTAAAATTAATACACAACGATGTGTTTGGACCTATGCTTGTTCCATCATTAGGTAAATCTGTGTATTATGTTTCCTTTATAAACTATTTCTTAAGGAACACATGGATTTATTTCCTTCAAAAGAAATATGAAGTAAATTAAAGAGTTCAAGGCTTTTTATAGAGAAATAGATAGAGAACAAAATAAAGGTGTTGAGGACATATAATGGTGGGAAGTTCTGTGATAATGAATTTGAGGAATTTTGTAAAAAGCGTGGAATAGCAAGTTATGAGAATACTCCATACACATGTCAACAAAATGGAGTTTCAAAAAGAATGAATAGGACGTTGATGGAAAAGACAAGGAACATGCTTAATGGTGCCTGGACAAGACAAGAATTATAGATAGAGGTAGTTGATACTGCATGTTACTTGGTAAATTGATCACCCACATCAACATTGGTTCACAAAATCGGCATGAGGTATGGACTAATAAGAAACCCTCTCTTAAACATCTGAAAGTATTTTGGTGTGATGCTTAAGTACATATTCCAAAGGAAAAAAAATGAGTAAGATGGATAATGAAGCTTAAACATGTATCTTTATTGGTTAAAATATTTTTTAAGGATTTGTTGGCACCCCAACAAATCCCCTTGATTTTTGTAAAATCGAAAGGGGCCCCATGTAAATTTTGTAAATATGTTGTTTTTAGTTATTTTAGTTTGTTTGCTTGGTTCGAAAGTGCAAATTTGTGGTTCTTTCACTTCATCTTTTATATTTTTTCACTTTCATCCCTTGTTTTTAGTTATTTTAGTTTGTTTGCTTGGTTCGAAAGTGCAAATTTGTGGTTTCTTTCACTTCATCTTTTATATTTTTTCACTTTCATCCCTTTTTCCTGGCTATCTAGAGATTGAGATTCACTGGTTTGACTTATACATGGCGTTTGGGTCTTCTCACTTCTTGGTGTCCGTTAACACTTCCATGCCTTTATATGAGCTTATGTGAGTTAATTTCATGCGTGGGTTCATTTTAATTTTATCAACATATGCTTTCTATATCCTCGCCAATTTTGGGTTTCAACTTAGGAAAGAATTTATGAATATGTTGGCGGATCTACCTAATTAAACTCAAAGCTTATTTTGGGGATTTTAATTGATTTCTTGAAAGCATGTGTGTTAAGGAAAAGAACCAAAAACCTTCAAATCTTATCTTTTTAGTGATCTATCTAATTTTATATGTCCTCCATCTTTATTAAAAAAAAAAATGTTTTTCTCAAATTATAATAAGTTATTAAATCTTGATCAACATTGCTCCTTGAGAGAATGTATTTGTATTTTTAATTAGAAAAAAAAAAACATTATATTTTATAAAACCTTTGTACTCACTAAAAATCATTTGGAATTGCTCTTCTTTCTAAGGTTATTATGGATATTGAATTCATTACAATACTTGAGTTCTATACATAATGAATATTTACGCTAAAACTCATAATTTGGTTCAAATGGATTTTTGTGTCGTAAAGAGTTTGAAAAGAATTATTAAAAACAATTCTTAAGATATATTGAAATGAAATTTACAAAACAGTTTTTTACTTTTATCCACGTGAAGATATATTTGCACCATTTAAATAATCATTCATTGATTTTGAAATTAGACTCATTTATAAACCATTGTCATTAAAATATTATATATTTACTTTTTAGGAACAATGGAATATTTTATGGGATAAACTTCATTTTAATATGAAATTCTGGATGAGAACTATTAAGTGTGTGATAATCATAAAATATATATATTTAAATTGGTCAATGAATAATGCTTTTAGTTTTTCAACTATAGGGATCTTTTAAAAACTTTGGGAAGAGAGCATATTTGTTTTTACAATTCCTTTTATACACAAAAAGTGATCCTAATTGATTGATTTAGGGAAATGATGTGGAGGTTACGTCAAAGGAAGTTCTGTTTGAAGCAAATAAAATATCATCAAACATAATATTAAATAGCACTCCATATAAAGTTCCATATGGTTACTAAATCATGGGCCTATCTTACTATAGATATTGTCGCCAAATATTGACGAGAATATTATATGAGCTTGATAGCTAATAACGATTAAGCAAAAAATTACCACAGAGATTGAGCAAGAATCCCATGGGATACAGGAGGTAATTACCACACATATGATGAATTTATCAAGTTTAAAAAGGGAAGAACTTTTAAACCTTTCATGAGATTTTCTTAACGAGTTCACTGCTTTTAAATTCAAGCTATATTTAATTTCAATTTTAATTTGGAGGTTTCAAGTTAAGAATCTAGAATTGAAGATCATGGGCACGTTGAAAGGAATCGTAAAACCGAATGATATTTTCTGGTGAGATTTTTCAGTAAATGCCAGCGGGGTCGATGAAGCGTAACACTGCTGATTTGAAGGATGGATTCAACATTTCCAGCGAGTGGTTGTGAGCTTTGATTGTCTATAAAATGAGAAGAGATTCGACTATGTGGGGAGAGGTAGCGCTCATCAGAGCTAGAGAAGTTTCATTCTTCAAAGTTCTGTAATTTTTCTATATTCAATGGTTTTTGTAAACCAGAGAACACAGGAAACGCTGCAGAGATTAGAAGGAATTTACTTTCTTCTATATTCTTTTCTGTTTGTAATCTTTGTATTATGAGAGATGGAGGAGGCACCGAGGGTTGATGGATAGCAAGGGAAATCAAGAAGAATTCGTATACTGTCATTCTGCAGGTTCAAATTCAAGTAAATTTTATTTTCTGGATTCATGGACCTGTGAATAGTTGTATGCTCATGTGTAATCTGTAATTACTATTCAGTTCTACACTGTTTTCTTCTTATTTATCCTTGCCTATTTTAAATAATACTATGGTCTTTTATGCTCATGGTATTTTTATCCTTAATCCATTGACAGGTTGTCGAATCAATTCATTTCAATAGTTGTATTTTCTAACAGTAATATTTTTGTTACTAGTTTTGTAGACACAACATATTTTATAATGCATTTTGATTGGTAATTCAGCTTTGTCTCTGAATCTCATCAATATGTAATTTATCTTTAAATCTAAATTGGTCGAACAGGATTAATTTCAATCATGCTCCTGTGCAGGATAGCAAAGGATAGAAATAGATTCGTTTAATTTTAGTTTTAGCTGCTGGTAAATCTGTGTATTTTTAGCCATTGAAAGTTAGATTACATTTTAATTGTATCATTAGTTCACGAGACTCTCCTTTCGAGAGCAAACCCAAAAGGCAGCAGGGCCTTTGTTCCCGCGAGATTTAGTCATCCCAAACACACCGAGGGCTGTTTTAAGCGCTTTGTGTAGACTATTTCTCCTTGTTGGCCATAGTCACAAAATCTGGCCAACAGAATTGTAATATTATATTGAAGTATAGTATCCTAGGCAATTAGTTTGGATTGATAAAAACATGTATATAGATAGGTAGGCAAATATTAAATATGAAACATAAATTTTGCCTACTGAAATATGTAAATTTTGGTGAATATTGTGATAAAAAAAACATATTTTATGTAAATATAGGCGATATTAGAGACTAAAAATGACCAAATAGCGAATTTATTTCTTGGAAAAAAACCCCAAAATAGCTAATTGGCGAAATTTCGCCCTTAAAAATTACCCTATAACTCAAAAAAACGGTGTTAAATGTTTTAAAATTCGGAACCCAGTAACTAAGAGCACTGTTTACAATCAAGATGTTGTTTTTAGAGAGGTTAAAGATGTTCCCAAATAGGAGGTCACTCCAATGGAAAATGATCCTAAGAAAATAATGTTTGAGTTGAAGGATGAAGAATATGACTCAACAGAAGAAGCTTCATAATAAGAAGAAGAACCTCATACGCCAATTTCGAGAAGATCATCTTGGGAAAGAACACAACCAGAAAGATATTCTCCTCCTAATTTTAGGTTTTGATTTGATTTATATACCAACATAGATCCAAATCCTAGGCTCTATCAAGCTCCAAGAGGGATCAAATCTCCTGAGGTGCAAACCTCTCCTTGAATAGCTCCTTGAGTGCAATACCCGAGCCACATAATCCTAAGCTCTAAAGTCTCTAGTTTAAGTCTCATATTTACTTTTTACGTTGTATTCTTCTTTTTTGTTTATGTCTGACATAATATTTATTACTTTTTACTTTGTATTATTCTTTTTTGTTTACTTTGTATTATTTTGTTACTCAACAAACACTCTATAATCTCATATTTACTTTTTGCTTTGTATTAAAAATAAAAAGTAAAGTCTCTAGTTTAAGTCTCATATTTACTTTTTACTATGTATTATTCTTTTTTGTTTATGGCCGACATAATATTTATTACTTTTTACTTTGTATTATTCTTTTTTGTTTACTTTGTATTATTTTGTTACTCTACAAACACTCGACAAACTCGACAAACACACACATGTTACAAGATCTCCCTCATAGTGGGTTGTAGAGCGCCTCTCGGCGCAATTATTGAGGATGATCCTAGAAATGGGAAGAAAGTAGTTGATTTAGAAGACAATTAACTCTGGAAGAAGACCATGGTTGAAGAAATGAACACCTTCAATAAAAATGAAGCTTGCGATCAAGTTGATTTACAAGATGGAATAAAAACCATTGGTAGCAAATGGTTTTTTAAGAAGAAGTTGAATGCATAAGGTAAAGTGGATAAGTATAAAGCTTGATTAGTAGAAAATGGTTATTCCTAGGTAAATGGAATTGATTAATTGGTGAAATTTTTTCTCCAATTGCTAAATTAACTTCTATCAAATTCCTTCTCTCTATTGCTATTGATTTTGGCCTTGGAGTAGAGAAGATGGATGTGAAAACAACATTACTACACGGAGATCTTAAAGAAGAAATCTACATGAAATAGCCAAAATGTTTTACAATAAAGGGAAGGAAATAGTTGTTCTACAAACTAAAGAAATCCTTTTATGGTCTAAAACAATCTCCATGGATGTGGTACCAAATATTTGACAATACATCCTTGGATTTGAGTTTGTGAGAAGCAAGATTGATCACTGTGTATATTCCAAGCAAGTTAGTGATCATTTCATTAATATAGTAATGTGTGTTGATGACATGTTGTTGATTGGAAACAACATGAATGTCATAAAGGAGACCTGGAATCATAGCTATCCTCTAAGTTTGACATGAAGTATCTTGGTGATGCTAACTTCATACTAGGATGGAGATTAAAATAGATAGTGCACACAAAAAACTCTGGTTGAATTGTAGAAAATATGTTGAGACAATATTGTAGAGATTTAACATGCAAAAAAGTAAATCGGTCAAGATCCCTATTCCTATAGGTATAAAGTTATATGTAGATCAATGTCCCAAGGCATAGGAAGAGGAAGAAAACATGTCATGAGTTCCCTATGATAGTGTTGTTGGTAGTTTGATGTATGCAATGGTATGTACCAAATTGAACATTTTCCATGTAGTGGGAGTTTTGAGAAAATATATGTCCAAACCAGGGATGAAGCACTGAACATCTGTAAATAGGGTCTTCAGGTATTTGTGTGGCACCACAAATTATGCAGTTTGCTACCAAGGACAGTAGAGAACACAGTACATGAATTAAGTCATCAACAGAAGTGTGAGTTGAGAAGTTTGAGAAGTCAAGTGATGTATGCAGCGCAGTGACAGAGTACATTCTACATACGAAGGTGCGCATAGAAAAAATATCATCAAACGATATGAAGAAGTGCACAGAGTTGAAGATCAGTAAGGCAGTAAAATATATTGGACATCTGTTGATGTATATGTAACTTCGGAATGTATTTCATATATGTATATGTATATTGTAGTCCTATAGAGATGGTATTATTCCTCTATACGGGAGTGTTTGTATTCCTATAGATATGTTATTATTCCTCTATACGGAAGTGTCGTCATTTATATTGTAAGTGTCATAACTTATACTTGATGGGTTATTAGACCACCTTGTTGGGGTCGGCCCTGTATAAGTCATGTGGGTCGAAGGGTTATTAGACCACCCTATTGGGGGTCGGCCATGTGGGTCAAAGGTTTATTAGACCACCCTATTGGGTGTCGGCCCAGTCAGCATTATGCTATGTGGTTAAGTTAAGGCCGACCTAGTAAAGGTTATTAGGCAAGTCAAGTCAAGTATAAATAGACTGCGGGAGGCACTCTATTTCATCATTATATTCTCTCTCACACTCTCAGGAGAGTGGCGCACTTGTGGAGGAGGAGAAGCTGCTTCTAGGAGATGTCTATCTCTTATGCTTGGGTTGTATCATTGCTCTATCTATCTCTGAGAAAGTTATTGGGGTTTTTCACCTTTATGGTTTTCCCCAAGTAAACTCTGTGTCTCTTATGTGCTTGCATTATTGTGTCCATGATTGATATGTTGTACATGTTGTTCTCTCAATTAAGATCCTAGATCAGATTGAAGTAAATTATGAAAAATTAGCATGGTATCAAAGCTAGCCTGAAAGAAGGCATGGTATGGCATGTATGACACTTGTTGCAATTGTGAAGCTAGGGCTTGATATAGCAAAAACCAGTCATCGTAGAACTTTCGCTATAAATACATTTTGGCGAGGTTTCAGGGTCTGAAAATCCTACAGGGAGAAGCTATGATCCCCGTGTACCTTGTTTCCAAAGGAAAACTTCTAATTCGTTGTACTTTGTGATTTATGATCTGTACAATATAGGGTTTCTGCCTCTTCCAGATCTCAGTCATAAACAGGTGACCTTGTAAAAAAGGTCATAACTTGGGCTAGGAAGATCCAAATGAAATTTCATGAAAATTGGCAATTAGTAAACGGACTGTAATTTCTCAGGAAACGTTTTCAAATGCCGAAACTGAACCAGTGACACGTGGCACGCTGTACAAGTTCGCTCTCCTGTTTTATCCCATAAACAGGTCACGTTGCGACACTTAGAATAACTCTCTCTCAGAGAATCCATTTGAAGTCATACCTATGGGGTTCGAAAGATGACAGGTCGGGCTATCACAAAAAAAAAATTCAAACCCTGTGGATCGAAACGTTCAGAGTTACACCAGAAACAATCAGGTACATATTTCTGTCAAAACAGAATTATTTTTGAGCACCTTCATTCATGGCTTCCGGAATTTAGGGTTTCAAAGAAACTTGGAATTTTTGTAATCGGATACTACGGCTGAATTCTACTCATCAAAATCAAAATTTAGAGACCAATATCAGAATTTTTGGTTGGGAAGAAGGTCGGGCTTGATCAAACCCTAGTTTGGGACTTTGATCGGAAAAGTGGAAAATTAGGGCTTCTACAAAAATGGAAAATTTTGAAATCTGTGACCACGGCTGGAAGCTCCTCAAAAAAATAGAAGCTTAGAGCTTTGGATCGAACCTTTTGATTGGGAAGAAGGGTAGGCTTTATCAAACCCTAGTTTGGGGTCATGTCCAGTGAATCCGGAAGTTTCAAAAGCAAATTTGAGGGGTGAAACTTTGTAGTTTTCAAATTATGAGTATACCAGCTTGATCAGTTCATCAATGCGCATATTTCTATCCTTTCGGAAGTTTGAAATTCAAAGTTTGAATTTTTAGGGTTTCTCTAACAAACCCTAATCCAGCTCTAGATCTAGATCCTGCAAATCAAGTGGATTGGGTTAATCCTAGAAAAGAATGGATTGGTCACCTGCATAAGTGAAGAAGTTCCCGTTTCAGAGGGAGATGAAGCTAATGCCTTACATAAGAAGATTACAAGCAATCTTGACAAGTATGACTCATCCAGGTATGTTTCAAGATCTGTTCATGATTAAGTTTATGGTATGTTTGTCTTCATGTTATTACGGTTAGTACAATCTTGATTAAATTTAGACTTGTCGTATCACCTTAATAAAATTATGAATGCATGATAGAAGATATTCATTGATTAGGGTGTTGACACTTATGATTGTACTAATGCATTATGGTGTTGTATGAGGTTTATGTTATTCGCTAACAAGAAAGGTACACCAAGAAAGACAAATCATGTTATAGTTCAAGAACATATGATCATGATGACATGAGGACAAAGATTCATCCATTGTCATGAATCACTTAGAAGATCTATTTGCGAGGTATGTATAACTTGGTTCTATAATGGTTAACCCATGAGATATGCAGGTTACTAGCACAAGTCATTGAAGAGAACAAGAAGACATCATGTGGGTATGTTAGACATAACTAGCTAACATACCAATCCAGGTATGTTTTTCCTATATCTAGTCAGAATCCTACCTTGTGTTAGGATCCCTTATATAAGTATACTTGGTATGATTGGTTATGTTTATTCATAAAGTTAGAAATGTAAGTAATCAAGGGTTTATGCATTTTATGTCTCTTATCTTGATTGATGATTTAACTAACCAGAAGATTCCTATGATCAAATAAGAATATGCATGAGTAAAAGGAGACTTCCCTGAAGCCTTGAATACTAATGTTTACTATTTGTGTTTGAAATTATCATGACTATACATGTTTAAGATTATTGTGTTTTGATGGTATTAAGATTATACTAATGAATGTGTGATTATGTATGAGTCCTCTAAGATAACACAATGATGATACTAATAAGCATGCATAGTGATGGATATAAGTTCAAGGACAGGTAATCCAGGAAGCAAAGATCAAGAGGGACCACACTCCAGTTGTTCCTGCAAGGAAGCAAAGATCAAGAGGGAGCACACTCCAATTGTTCCTGCAAGGAAGCACAGATCAAGAGGGAGCACACTCCAGTTGTTTCCTGCAAGGAAGCAAAGATCAAGAAGGAGCACACTTCAGTATTTTTTGCAAGGATGCAGATATTCAGAGGGAATTGACCACTTCTCACAATCCACATCAAAATGGAGTTGCAGAAAAGAAGCAAAGACTGAGAGGGAGTCAACCCAACAAACAAACAACGATAAGTTTTTGAATTATCATTCCTTGCATATTTTATTGTCTAAATAATACTGTTCAATAATGTATATACTCATGTTCCTAGAATTAGGTTGTGTATTATGCATAGTTGCATTGATGAACAATATACTACTAATATACATGGGTAAGTGGCCTATGGCACTGTACAACATTCCATTGCTACTTATCTAGAATGAAAACTCTTTGCTGACATGTTGGGATTTGTGCACACTCTTAACAATGTTCTAGTAGAGATTGGAAAGCATCTAGAAAGTTACGGGATATGGATAAATGTTGTATTGAAGCATTGGCTAAGATAATTGCATGACTGTATGACATATTTCTTTATGTGTAAGAATTTGTTCTGAAAACTATGAGATGTTTTCTAATCATGCAATTTAACTTGTTGTGTAGGAAAGATCATATACCATCACCTACAAAAGAAGGACTACAACATTTGTTCAACAACAAAGTTATCTATTGAAAATTTTGAAGATATTGAAGTTCCCAGGATCTGGGAAGAATGCCATGATCGAGGAGTACCAGTCGATCATGAAGATGTTTGGGATGCAATCCCAAGAACTGAAGGGGAGTCTATAGTGACTTCCAAGAGGATCTACAAGATCAAGCATGCTACAGGTGGTAGCATAGAGACTTTTGCTCCTATAGCCAGATACACTTCCATTAGATCCGTACTTGCTCTGGCTATAGTGATGAAATGGAAGATACACCAGATGAATTTCAAGACAACTTTCTTGAATGGTGTAGTTGAAGAAGAAGTGTATGTGAAGCAGCCACTTGGTTATGAGACACATGACAGGGAGTCATATATGTGCAGAACTTGGTATGGTAGGATAGACAGCTTTCTATCCAGTTTGGGCTTTACCAAGAGGAAAGCGGATTCCAACCTTTACTACAAGGTTGAGGAAGGAAATCCAGTGATACTACTTTTGTATATGAATGATCTGTTTATTATAGGTGAATATAGATTGATTTCCGACACGCAGCGGAAGCTTGTTGCCGAGTTCAAGATGAAGAACTTGTGGATGATGCACTATTTTCTAGGTATGGAGGTGTGGCAGAGTGCAGATGGAATATTCTTTGGATAAAGGAAGTATGCAGTAGAGATCCTGAAGAGGTTCAGGATGATGGACTGCAAGGCCATGGCCACACCTATGGCATCAAACTTGAAGCTTATGTGTGATGCTTCATCTGAGCCGGTTGATATCACTATGTATCGTTAGATGATTGGGTCCTTGATGTACCTGACGAACAAGAGACCAGATATTTGCTTTGCGGTGAACACATTGAGCCAGTTCCTGACAGATCGGAGAAGTGTTCACCTAGTTGCTGTAAAGCATATTCTAAGGTACCTGAAGGGTACAGTTGATTATGGGCTCAAGTATGATGTGAATCAAAAGTTTAACCTGCATAGTTATGTTGATTCAGATTAGGCAGACAGTGCTGCAGATAGGAAGAGCGCTTCTGGGTGTTGCTTCAGTATGGGATCAGGTGTGATCTCTTGGTTTAGCAGGAAGCAATCCTCCGTAGCACTGAGTACAACCGAGGCAAAGTATGTTGCAGCACGTTCAGCTAGTTATGAGGCAGTATGGCTCCGGAAGCTACTGTCTGAGTTATTTGATCTCCCACTGGAGGCTACTGGTATCTTTTATGACAACCAGAGTTGTGTGAAGCTATCTGAGAACCTGGTGTTCCACGACAGGTCGAAGCACATTGAGATAAAATATCACTATATCAGGGATATGGTGCAGAGAGGAGTAGTAAAGCTCCTGTATGTTGCAACGAATGAGCAGGTAGCAGATGTACTGGCAAAACCACTAGCCAGAGTGAAGTTTGAGTACTTCAAAGAGAGGCTTGGTGTTCTTCAGATCGATGACACTTCGAGGAAAAAGTGATGGACACATCTGTTGGAGCCATTCCAAGCATGGTGAGAAGAGGATCCTTCCCATGGCTGTGGATGTAAGCGCTGGATGATGAGCATCAGGACGATGACCCAGTTACTGCTTTGTATATGCATTAGTGGGATGCTCTGATCAAGTAGATCATGTATTTGTATATGTATCAAGTGGATACTTGTATGATCAGGTTGATCATGTATGATGATATGTATCAGGTGGATACTTGTATGATCAAGTTGATCATGTATGTTGATATGTATCAGGTAGATACATTGTATGATCAAGTGGATCATGTATTTGCATATGTATCAGGTAGATACTTGTATAATCAGGTAGATCATGTATGTTGACATGTATCAGGTAGATACTTGGTATGCATCAGGTTGATGCTATGATGTTGATCAGGATGATCACAGATGATGAGCTTCAGGATGTTTCTCCAGATGATATGCATCAGGTTGATGCTATGAGTTTGATCAGCATGATCACAGATGACGAGCTTAAGGATGTTTCTCTAGATGATATGCATCAGGTTGATGCTATGAGTTTGATCAGGATGATCACAGATGACAAACTTAAGGATGTTTGTCCATATGATATGCATCAGGTTGATGCCATGAGTTTGATCAGGATGATCACAGATGACGAGCTTCAGGATGTTGCTCCAGATGATATTCATCAGGTTGATGCTATGATGATGATCAGGATGATCATAGATGACTAGCTTCAGGATGTTGCTCCAGATGATATGCATCAGGTTGATGCTATGACGATGATCAAGTTGATCATGTGATGATGTACATCAGGATGATGTATGGTGAGTATCAGGTTGATACTCTGTGGCCGTGGATAGGTTGTGCAGGTAGCATAGAAAAGGTCCTTTAAAATCTGGACAGGTAGAGCGGTGTGCTTGTAACATCCTGGGATGCTCAATCGAGATCCAGATAGGTAGAGCGGTGTGCTCATAACATCTTGGGATGCTCTGAGTAGGTTTTGCTATGGTTTCACATAGAAAAGATCCTTTAAAATACGAACAGGTAGAGCAGTGTGCTCGTAACATCCTGGGATGCTCTATTGAGATCCAGATAGGTAGAACGGTGTGCTCGTAACATCCTGGGATGCTCTGAGTAGGTTTTGCGAAATTTCACATAGAAAAGATCCTTTAAAATACGGACAGGTAGAGCGGTGTGCTCGTAACAGCCTGGGATGCTCTATCGAGATCTAGACAGGTAGAGCGGTGTGCTCGTAACATCCTCAGATGCTCTGAGTAGGTTTTGTGAAGTTCAACATGTAAAATAACCTATAGTCTGCGCTAGGTTTTGTTGACGCACGTAATCATTCCTAGGTTCCACAATATGGCCACTGGTGATGAAGACCTATAGGTGGTGGGCCTACAACCAGTATGAAAAAGGACTGGCTCTGTAGAACTTCCTATGACGATTAGATTCAGAGATTGATTGAGATAGTAGCAGCAGTGACGATGACGATGACGATTATCCAGTGACAATGATCCAGAGAAGAAGACTTGTGATAGAAGACCCATGTCGAGAAATACCTTCCTAGTTAAGAGGGAGTGTTGATGTATATGTAACTTTGGAATGTATTTCATATATGTATATTGTACTCCTATAGAGATGGTATTATCCTCTATACGGAAGTGTTTGTATTCCTATAGATATATTATTATTCTTCTATACGGAAGTGTCGTCATTTATATTGTAAGTGTTGTAACTTATACTTGATGGGTTATTAGACCACCTTGTAGGGGTCGGCCTTGTATAAGTCATGTGGGTCAAAGGGTTATTAGACCACCCTATTGGGTGTCGGCCCAGTCAGCATTATATTATGTGGTTAAGTTAAGGCCGACCTAGTAAAGGTTATTAGGAAAGTCAAGTCAAGTATAAATAGAGTGTGGGAGGCACTTTATTTCATCATTCTATTCTCTCTCACACTCTTGAGAGAGTGGCGCACTTGTGGAGGAAGAGAATCTGCTGCTAGGAGATGTCTATCTCTTATGCTTGGGTTGTATCATTTCTCTCTCTATCTTTGAGGAAGTTATTGGGGTTTTTCACCTTTATGGTTTTCCCCAAGTAAACTCTGTGTCTCTTGTGTGCTTGCATTATTGTGTCCATGATTGATATGTTGTAGATATGCTGTACATGTTGTTCTCTCAGTTAAGATCCTAGATCAGATTGAAGTAAATTCTAAAAAATTAACAACATCAGGGCAGTCGAACAGGGAAAGGAGATAGGGATTCATAGCTTCCTTCAGGTCGGTTCTTGTAAAACAAAGAAGATAGGGGGTCAGTGCCTCCTTCCAGTTGGTGCTAGAGAAGCACAAGGAGTGGAAGCTTCCTTCAAGTCGGTGCCTGTAAAACTATGGGTTGGTTCCTCCTTCCAATTGGTGTTGGTAAATACAGGACCTCGTTGCTTCCTTGAATGTATTCTTTCTCATTATAAAGAAGCATTTTGTGGTTTTCTCCCACTTGGGTTTCCATGTAAAATCACGTGTTATGTGTTGTTTATGTGGTGCATATATGTGTGGATGTTTATTTATTGATGCATGACAGAACATAAAGATGAAGTAAAGGCCAATCTGTTAAAGAAGGTAAAAATTGTTGATAACTATGCTAATACTGATTCACCCCCCCCCCTCTCAGTATTAAATCGATTCCAACAATTGGTATCATAGCGAGTGTCTTTAGTAACAGATTAACATCTGGAAGATAGATCATTGTGCATAAATGGATAAGCAAGAAGGCCTTTCTACAAAAAAAGCACAAATATTTGAAGTCACCAATTACATTTTTTGGAAGGTACATATGGAAGTTTATTTACAATCATTGGGAGGAGATGTTTGGAAATCTATCATCAATGGTTATGATGTCCCGACAGTTGTACCAATCAAACCGACACAAAGGAGAGTCTATGAAAACAATGTTAGAGCCATAAATGCTCTGATATGTGGTTTGGAAGGTGACGAATTCATCAAGGTTATGCATTGTGCATCAGCCAAGGAGGTTTGGGACAAACTCAAAGGTATATATGAAGGCGATGACAAAGTAAAGGAAGCAAAGCTGCAAAACTACTCTGGGAAGTTTGAATCTCTGAGAATGAAAGATGAAGAGAACATCACATCCTAATTCCTAAGAGTAGATGAGATAGTTAATGTTATCAAGAGTCTTGGGGTCACTCTAAACAAAGAATCAGTTGTACAGAAGATATTGAGAACTTTTCCTCAAAGATTCAATGTGAAGGTATCTGTGTTAGAGGATCGAGATAATCTTGAAGAACTAACAAAGGATGAGCTTAAGGGGATTCTCAATGCATATGAGATGAGAACTAAGAAAGAGACTCCCAATAGAAAGGAAGTTTCCTTTAAAGCCACGGGAAAGGACAAGCATGATCATGACAAAGAATATTGTGATGAATCAGATGATGAAGAATCAAACTTTGTCAAGAAGCTAAAAAGAGGACAAGGCAAGTACATGAACAAGTTTTCCTTTAAATGTTTCATATGTGGAGGAGTAGGTCATTATGCCTCAAAGTGTCCTTACAAGGAAAATGGAGACATCGACAATGATGAGAAATCTAGCTCATACCATCGAAATGTTGCACGCTCGTAACACAGACCTGGGAACAAAAGAAGGATTCCAAAACAGAGGAAGAGTCTCTATACCGAAGATGGAATCAATGCATCTGAAGGAAGTGACTGTGATGAAGAACCTAAGGAAGTACTCTTCATGGCCCATGTAGTGGAAGAAAGCAAAGATGAAAGAAATAAAACCAGTTCAAAGAATACTCCAGTTGCGCAAAGTAAGCCAGGATCGCTAGACAAGTATTTCTTTAGTGGTTCATTCAAAACACCTCCAAAGCTAGTCACACCTCCAAAACATGTTGAAGAGGTCAAGACTCAAGACTGAAAATCAATCCGATGATGAAGACACTACAAAAATTGATTGGGAAGGTGAATTTATAAGTGCCTTGGATGAGTTAAACAAGTCTAAGAAGAAGAATAAGTTATTGCAGGAACAATTTGTTGAGATATTGTAACTTCTAAGAATATTATATTTGTATTTTATTATTCCGGAGATGTTTCATTCCTCCGTGAAGACCTTATTGTATATCCAGAGATGTTTTATTCTTCCATGGAGAATGTGGTAACTTGGGTTATTAAACTTCCCTAGTGGGGGTCGGCCCTGTATGAGTCATGTGGGTTAAAGGGTTATTAGACCACCCTAGTGGGGTCGGCCCTATCACATTATGTTAAGTAGTTAAGTTGGGGCATACCTAGTTAGTGTA
Organism: Larix kaempferi; assembly: GCA_027924585.1. Taxonomy (NCBI): domain Eukaryota; kingdom Viridiplantae; phylum Streptophyta; class Pinopsida; order Pinales; family Pinaceae; genus Larix; species Larix kaempferi. Next base: position 3,979,985 of record BSBM01000011.1, read on the forward strand.
AAAGTCAAGTCGGAGTTGTGTATAAATAGAGGAGGTGTGTTCCACATTTAACACACATTCACTAACTTGTGATTAGCGCATAGGTGAGAGAGAGATCTGCTATGGAGGAGAAGGAGCTCATGTTTGGGGATTACATCTTTGTATTTGTTGGTCATCTATATTTAGGAATCTTTGTTGGGTTTTCTACCCCATGAGGGTTTCCCAGGATAAATCTGTGTCTCTTGTGTTTATGTTGCGCTTGTTGTTCTTTCAATGATCTTGTATATGCTATTGTTGTGAAATGGAATGTAATACTAATATTTTATGTCTTATAATATTGAATATTAACATGGTATCAGAGCTAGCCTAAAGGAAGGCAATGTATGGCACTTACGACACTTGTATCACTTGCGAGAATTTGCAAGTTAGGGTTTTGTATAGCAAAAACCAGTCATCGTGGAACTTTCACTATAAATCCATTTTGGCGAAGTTTCACGATATGAAAATTTTACAGGTCATAGATAACATCCCCCTGTACCTTGTGTCCAAAGGAAAACCTCAGATTCGTTGTACTTTGTGATTTATGATCCGTACAAGTTAGGGTTTCTGCCTCTTCCAGATCTCAGTCATAAACAGGTGACCTAGGAAAAAAGGTCACAACTTCGGCTAGGAAGCTCCAAACGAAATTTAGTAAAATGTGACAGGAAAGGAACGGACTGTACTTTCATAGGTAAGTTTTTCAGAGGCCGAAGTTGAAACAGTGACACGTGGCAGTCCGTACAAGTTCGCTCTCATGTTTTATCCCATAAACAGGTCACGTTGCAACACTTGGCATAACTCTCTCTTAGAGAATCCAATTGAGGTCAGAACTGTGGGGTTGGAAAGAATATAGGTCAGGATACCACATGCCGAAGTTTCAGACCCTGTGGATTTGTAATTTTAGAGATGCACCAGAAACAATAAGGTGCATATTTCTGTCAAAACATAATTGGATTTTGAGCACCTTCATTCTTGGCTTGTCATTGCTGTGGGAATTTAGGGCTTCGGAGAAAGTTGAAATTTTTGGAATCAGAGACCACAGCTGAATGATCCTCATCAAAATCAAAATTTAGAGACCAAGATAGAATTTTTTTGGTTGGGCAGAAGGTCGGGCTTGATCAAACCCTAGTTCGGGATTTTGATCAGAAAGGTGGAAAATTAGGGCTTCTGCAAAAGTTGGAATTTTTTAAATCTATGACCATGGCTGGAAGCTCCTCAGAAAAATCGAAGTTTAGAACACAAGATTGAACCTTTTGGATGGGCAGAAGACCGGGCTTTATCAAACCCTAGTTTGGGATCCTGTCCAAAAGATCTGGAAGTTTCAAAGGCAATTTTGAGGGGTCAAATTTTGGAGATTTCAAAATTGAAGTATACTAGCTTGATCAGCTCAGCAAGACGCATCTTTTCATCCAATCAAAAGTTTGAAATTCAAAATTTGAATTTTTAGGGTTTCTCTGACAAACCCAGATCCAGTTTCAGCAAATCAAAGTGGATTGGGTTAATCCTAGAAGAGAATGAATTGGACACCTGCATAAGTGAAGAAGTTCCAGTTCCAGAGGGAGATGAAGCTAAGGCCTTACATGAGAATGCTACAAGCAATCTCGACAGGTATGACTTGAGAAGACACATGCATGTTTTGAAATCTGATTCTTGATTAAGTTCATAATATGTTTGTCTTCATGCTATTGAGTTTAGTACAATTATGATTGTTTGATAATGAATGTATGTGAGTGATAGAATACATTCATTGATTAGGTTTATGACACTTATGATTGTACTAATGCACCTGTGGTGTTGTATGAGGATGATGTTGTCTGCTAACAAGACACAGGTACATCAAGAAAGACAAATCAAGTTTTATGACCATGATGACATGGAGACAAAGACTCATACATAATCTTTGATCACATAGAATCTCTACTTACGAGGTATGTATGACTTTGTTCTACTATGCTTAACTTATGAGATATGCAGGTTCTAGCACAAATCATTGAAGAGAGCAAAGAAGATATTGTTTGGGTATGTTAAGACATAACCAAGCATGATAATCCAAGTATGTTTTCCCATATCAAGTTAGAATCCTACCTTGTGTTAGGATCTTAGGTAAGTATACCTATGTATGAAATGATCATGACCATACACAATGTTTTGATAGTATTGAGATTATACTAATGAATGTATGATTATGTATGAAATCATGAGGATGACACTAGTGCACACTTAAGCATGCATAGTGGTACAGAATAAGTAGAAGTTCAAAGACCTATAAGAGATCAAGCAGGAGGCAACCACACAACATAAAAGATAAGTATTTGAGCTATTATGTGAATCTCTGAATAGTTAATGATATTGCTCGTAATAGTTGCATGCGTATTTGTATTCCTAGAATATATCATGCATAGTGTGAGCATTCATATAGCATTGAAAAGTATACTAATATGCATATGATGGGTGAGTTGGACAAACATTCCATTGTTGCTTATCTAGAATGAAACCTCTTTTCTGACATGCTGAGAGCTGTGCACGCTCTTGATAGTATGTTCTGGTAGAGATGGAAGGCATCTAGATAGCCACTGTATGCATACAGGATATGGAAAAGTGTTGTGCCAAAGTATTGGTCAAGATAGTTGCATAACTATGTGAATCATATCTTTATGCATAATAGGTTATCATGTTATCATGATTTGATGATTATGAAGTATTACTAATCATGTAATTAACTTTGATTTGTAGGAAAGATCATGAAGAATGATGAACATCGAACAAGTGATGGATGTTCAACAAGAAGACTTACAAATCAAACATACTACAGAATGCTCATGGCTAGAAGATTCTCTTAGAAAGAGGAAGAGGATAATGATGAGATGTTTGCTCCAAGTGGCTAGATAAGACCATTATCTTAATGGTGTAATTGAAGAAGAAGTGTGAATCGAGAAAACTCCTAGGATTCAATTGAAGAAAGCTCTGTACGGGTATCTAGGATCGATAGTCATTTGATGAGCTTAATGATCACCATGGGTGATGCAGATTTCAACCTTTGCTACAAGGTTGAAGATGGTGTCTATATACATATGACATTCTTCTCTTAGATGGATGCAAGAAGGAACTCACCACATAGTTCGAATGATATTGAGGCTCATATCAGTAGACCCATCTAACGGGAGATGGCACGGATAGATATGCAGAAGATCACTTAATGCAGAGTGTGAATGATGTTTAGTCACAGACGGAGAATTGATAGCTTCTTGAAAAGCTTGGGCTTTACCAAAACTAAATTTGATCCTAACCTTTACCTTAAGGTTATGGACGATGAACCTGCCATACTATTATTGTATGTGGATGATCTCTTTCTGACAGGGAATGAGAAACAAATCATGGAAAGTAAGAAGAAGCTCTCTGCAGAATTTGAGATGAAAGATCTCAGATTGATGCATTACTTCCTAGGTCTGGAAGTATGGAAAGACTCAAAAGGAATACTTCTCAACTAGGGAAAGTATGCTGTGGAAATCTTGAAAAGATTTGATATGTTGGAATGTAAATCCATGACCACTCCCATGGATTCCAAATTGAAGTTGTTAACTGATGACTCATCAGAGTTAGTGGATGTAACTCTTTACAGATAGATTATTGGGTCATTGATATATCTGACGAATACCAGGCCAGATATATGCTTTGCTATGAACACCTTGAGTCAGTATCTAGCAGAACATAGGCGTGTTCACCTAATATCTGCAAAGCATGTGATGAGGTACCTAAAGGGTACGATAGACTTTGGTCTATGTTATCTTGGAGATCATGATTTCAGATTGTATGTCTACATAGATGCTAATTGGGCAGGTAGTGTATCAAACAGGAAGAGCACATCGGGTGGATGTTATTGTCTAGGATCTTCCATGATCTCATGGTTTAGCAGGAAGCAGTCTAGTGTGGCTCTCAGCACAGCTGAAGCGGAATATATAGCAGCTTGCTCTGCTAGTTGTGAAGCGATATGGCTTTGAAGTTGTTATCAAAATTATTTGACTTGGAGATGGACCCCACTGTGATCCTGTGTGACAACCAGAGTTGTATCAAGATGACAGAGAATCCAGTGTTCCATGATAAGTCAAAGCACATAGAGATCTGATATTTTTATATACGGGATATGGTGTAGAAAGGAGCCATCAAGCTCGAGTATGTGAGCACTGACAAACAAGTTGCTGATGTATTGACCAAACCTTTGTCTCGAGTAAAGTTTGAGTATTTTCGAGACAAGCTTGGTGTAGTTCAAAAGGACCCTCCTCGAAAGGGGGAGTGATATGGTCATTGATGATGAGATTTCTTTCATCGACGGTAAGGTCGATGATGTGGATTCTTGTATCGATGATGTGGATACTTGTATCGATGATGAGGTTACCTGTTCCAACGATGAGGTCGATGATGAGGTTACCGGTTCCAACGATGAGGTCGATATGGTCCTTAGAATTTGTCTAAGTGGACGAGGAGGGATTGTATCATCCCTGGACTTCGGTCCCTGAATTGATTCGTAGACATATGTCTCTGAGAAATGGTCCCTAGTGGACGAGAGGGATTGTATCATACCTGGACACATGTCCTAAAAGAGATCCATAGACATATGTCTCTAAGAAAGTGTTCCCTAGTGGATGTGATAGGACTGCATCGTCCTTGAACGTTTAGTTCAAAATGTACATGATAGGACTACATCTTCCCTGAATGTTTAGTTCAAAATGTATGTGATAGGATTGCATTGTCCCTGCACGTTTAGTTCAAAATGTACGTGATAGGACTACATCGTCCCTGAACGTTTAGTTCAAAATGTACATGATAGGACTACATCGTCCCTGAACGTTTAGTTCAAAATGTACGTGATAGGACTACATCATCCTTGAACATTTGGTTCAAAATGTACGTGATAGGATTGTATCGTCCCTAGACATGAGACTTGTCTTAAAAGGATCATGGATTATATCGTCCCTAGACATGAGACTTGTCTTAAAAGGATCACGGATTGTATCGTCCCTAGACATGAGACTTGTCTTAAAAGGATCACAAATTGTATCGTCCCTAGACATGAGACTTGTCTTAAAAGGATCATGGATTGTATCGTCCCTAGACATCAGACTTGTCTTAAAAGTATCAAAGATTGCATCATCCCTAGACATGAGACTTGTCTTAAAAGGATCACAGATTGCATCGTCCCTAGACATGAGACTTGTCTTAAACGAATCGAGCACTGCATCTTCCTTAGACATGAGACTTGTCTTAAATTGATAAGGATTGATCATCCTAGAAATAGATCTAGATTGCATCATCCATAGACATGAGACTTGTCTTAAATTGATAAGGATTGATCATCCTGGAAGTAGATCTGGATTGTATCGTGCATAGACATGAGAGATGTCTTAAAGTGAGAGGGATTGATCATCCTATAATTGGATCATGTGTGTTGCAGAATATGCTGCTATGATGTTGTTGATAAAGAGATCCAGATGATGTTGTTGATCTAGAGATCCAGATGATGCTATTGATAGAGAGATCCAGATGATGTTGTTGATCTAGAGATCGAGATGATGCTATTGATAGAGAGATCCAGATGATGTTGTTGATCTAGAGATCCAGATGATGATGTTGATAGAGAGATACATATGTTGATGTTGTTGATCGAGAGGATCCAAATATTGATGTTGTTGATCAAGAGATCCAGATGTTGATGCTGTTGATCGAGAGTATCCAGATGTTGATGATGTTGATCGAGATATCCAAATGATGATGTTACTGTATCTTTTCGAGTGCTGCAGAAGATGAAGACTCAGTACTGAAAATGTTGATGTTCCAGTATTGAAGATCTTGAAGATGTTCCAGTAACTATTTGAGTTACTGATGATGTATGAAGAAAGCTTCCAATGATTTATAGATGTATCATGTATCATGTAGTTGATGACTCCTTGCTCCTACAGATGTTGTTATAATATCCTTCTCGTTAAGGGGGAGTGTTGAGATATTGTAACTTCTAAGAATATTATATTTGTACTTTATTATTCCGGAGATGTTTCATTCCTCCGTGAAGACCTTATTGTATATCCGGAGATGTTTTATTCCTCCGTGGAGAATGTGGTAACTTGGGTTATTATTCCCTAGTGGGGGTCGGCCCTGTATGAGTCATGTAGGTTAAAGGGTTATTAGACCACCCTAGTAGGGTCGGCCCTGTCACATTATGTTAAGTAGATAAGTTGGGGCCGACCTAGTTAGTGTAAAATTCAAGTCAGAGTTGTGTATAAATAGAGGAGGTGTGTTCCTCATTTAACACACATTCACTCACTTGTGATTAACGCATAGGTGAGAGAGAGATCTGCTATGGAGGAGAAGGAGCTCATGTTTTGGGATTACATCTTTGTATTTGTTGGTCATCTATATTGAGGAAGCTTTGTTGGGTTTTCTACCCCATGAGGGTTTCCCAGGATAAATCAGTGTCTCTTGTGTTTATGTTGTGCTTGTTGTTCTTTTGGTGATCTTGTATATGCTATTATTGTGAAATGGAATGTAATACTGATATTTTATGTCTTAGCCAGTCACACCTCCAAAACATGTTGAAGAGGTCAAGACTCAAGACTGAAAATCAATCCGATGATGAAGATACTACAGAAATTGACTGGGAAGGTGAATTTATAAGTGCCTTGGACGAGTTAAACAAGTCTAAGAAGAAGAATAAGTTATTGCAGGAACAATTGTCAAAGTATGAAGAGTAGGACAGGTCATGTCAGGAATATGTTGGCGCAGATAGTCGTAAAAGGTTAACTATCTATGAGACTCATCTAAGTTGCACACAAGAAAAGGTTATAGTACTTGAGAAAGATAAATCTACATTGAGAGCTTCATTGGAGGAATAAGCGCAGAAAATCAGGATGATGACAAGTCAACTTGAGGAAAAGGATAAAGAGATATCCCGTTTAGAAGACAAGTTGATTGAGATCAAGAGAAAGAGACAAGTTCAAATATGCACATAATTAGGAAGTGACAAGATAGGATCTGAAGACGAAGTGCAGAACAAGTTGAAATATAGCATGCCAATATTGAACAGGATTCTGAAATATCAAACACCTCTAGAGGACAAAACTAGTCTAGGTTATATAAATACACCTAAGAAAATCTGCGAAAGAGAACCTTGCTCAAGTCAGGATAAGACTCTCAGGTATGATGGTTCCTTCAGCTATAACTTTGTCTGATATACTAATCAAAGAAGGATGAAAAGGGTGAAATGTGAAAGATGCAATAGTTTTGGCCATATTGCAAAATATTGTCAAACGGTGAGATGTTATGCATGCGACTGTTTTGGACACAAAGCTACGTATTGTCGAAGAGCATTAAATTGTCTGCGTTAATATTTTTTGCACAAAGGCTATTGCATTGAAAGAGACTTCAGTGGAAAATCTCTATAGTAGAATCAAAACAGAAGTGCACACAACAAACTTGGGTCAGAAAATCTCCACAAAAGTGTGCCGAAGATGCAGACAATCCAGGCGCAACAAGAAATTGTTTCCTCTCTGGTTAGTCACATGAGGACTATGGGAAATCCTTGAGTTCAACATGTTTCATCTTAAGGAATTCAAGGGATGTTAGTTAGGAGTGTGGTTAAGAATGCATGATCAGAATGTGTGGTTAGAATGTGTTTGAAGTTAGAGTATGTTCATACATGATTGTATGATAAGTTGATTACTTTACAGAAAGGGAAAATGCATGCATACATTAAGTGGTTATAAATTTACACTGCATAGAGAAACATCACATTTGAATTTTAGTAGCACAAATACAAGCAGAAAATCTTTACATGAAGAATTAAAACTGTTGAAAGATATGAGTCTGCGCAAAACGAATCTTTTCATTATATTCAAAAATTGGGCATGATTATAAAAAATTGCATGAGTCAAGACTCCATAACTAAGCCATGAATGGCATACACAAGAAGGATGATAGAAAAGTAAAAATTGAGAAAAAGTCGAAGAATTCTATAGCCGCAGTTCAAGGTCGAGTTCAGTTTCTGGCCGGTTCACAAGACATAACTCCAAATCCACTGGAACCAGGGATTTGCATTCAGAAGTAGGGTGCAGAGAAAGAAGTTGCGGCATTGCAGACGGCGACAGTTCAACATGATGAGGATGAAAATGAGACAACTCATCCAGAATATGTTGATGTCAACGCTCTGGATTATTAATCCGATGAGTCAGAAGAATCAGCTGCTAAGAATGTCTATGATTTATTCTGAGACTGAGAGTATTGATGAATAATCTGGTTGTATTGCACTTGTTTCTTCCAGGAACCCATGTCAATTCTCAAGTGTGAAAACTCAGTTTGCTGAGTATGAATGACAAGACACACATTCTCAAGGGAACGTTTTACTCTATGATAATATTAATCCATCAGAAGGAATAGAAAGAACTAGAGGTTGGGTCAAACAACAAACGTAAGATGGAAATGCGATACAGAAATGGAGGGATGCAAGAAGTAATGAACCAGACATTGCTCATGGAGATCTTATAAAATCCATTGAAGGATGTTCACGCTCATGCAGTTAGTTGGTGAGAAAGAAATTCAATGTAACACAACGTCGAAGAAGGTGGTGGAGTCGCCAAAATTAAATGTTGGACTTAATGAGTTTTTGGAAACAGTACAAAAAGGTGGAAATTCGATTCATTGCACCATACGATAAAGAATTTTGCCTCAAAATGTTCGAGTACGGATGCAACACGTCATTATTGCCACATAAACTAAACACCATGTTCGATCCTATGACGAGTTGGATGATGAATGAAAAACGTGCGACAGGGTCACGTGACAACATTAAATGCGACAGGGTCATGTGACAACACAGTAAATGTGACAAGTAAAGCAGTCAGGCGTATAAACCATAATGCAAAATCAGTAAAGGACTAACTTAGGAACTACGCAGTTGGCAAGTAAGGAAAACAGCATGATCATTGCGCAAGGAATAGCGAAGTATTGTGATAGGAGCAAGAGATCAAGGTAAAAGGACAATGTAACATCTTTATCAGAAAAAGAAATCAAAGATAATTATGAAAGGATATTCGTACAAAATATCTGCAATGAAACGAAGCATGATGACAGGGGACGTTATCCCTGGATACAATCATGATAAATGCCAATGCAAAACAAACAAGAGGAACTCATATATCACAAAATAATGGCACATCTTTTCCATTCATGTCAAAGGGGGATAAATGCATGAAGCTGAGGCATGAAATGCACATCAGAAGTTGACATCAGTAGGACATAATGAAAGAAGAGATGAATTAATTTGTTAGAAGCAATCCATGAAGTCAACAGGACGAAAAGGGAATAATTGTAGACAACAAAAAGGAATGGCATGAAGACCTAGCAGATGTGAAAGAGCATGAATCCTTAGTAGACGTGAAAGAGTGTGAAGATAATTGAACATATGGTCTACACAGATGTAACAAAAAGCAGAATGGTTCGTGCAGATAATTGGTAGCAGAAGTACTAACAGCAAATGTAGTAGCCATAAGCCCAAAGAAATCAGGGGGAGCATATACATAGTGGTATCACTGCGACAAATTACAGATGAAGCATACAGTTCAAAGAAGATTAGGTACAACTCCATAAGGTGTTGACATCAATGCCAAAGGGGGAGATTGTTGAGCATTGATTGTCATTGATGTAAACTAAAGATGATTTTAGGTGTTTGACTTTCAACTAATGTCAAAAAGGATGCCAGTTGATTCAGAATAATTCATTGATATCAATTGAATTCAAAGTGGATACAGTATTCCTGCGGAAGTATGAAGAAGTCAGAAGCCACTTTGAAGCAGTATATGTGCAAGATGAAAAAGAACATGAATATCAGAAGTATATGCACAAATAGTGAAGGTGAGAGACAAGTATGCAACTTTGGAGTATATATAGAAGTGCATTCAGTCTAAAGATGTGTGTCAAGGATACATCATGTAAATCCAATTCAAGAAAGAACACAAGTAATATATCCTGCAACATTTGGTCCTTGCGCAGAAATCAAGTCCACCAAGTCATACATTCACATGGTAGCAGCCAAGGAGTTGTTGGACAATGATACATGTGCTCAAACAACCAAGGAGTTGGTTGAACAAATGGTACAAGTATGCAAGGAAGCATGAGCATTGCTTGGTTAAAAGTTGGAAGTATGCAAAGAGTTAATGATTAGACAATCCTAAAAGTGTGCAAGAAATAGCCAATTAGAAGATGCTTTCAATAAGTGGAACGCACACAAGTTCCTAGAAAGGTACAGCGGTTGAAGACCATCTATGATAAAATTCCACAGCCGATGGTACAGTAGGTGCGCAAGTCCCACAAGTGTTGACAAGGAAGAAGTCAAAGACCCTCAAAATAGAAGTTAGTGTATGCGCAAAATTCGCTAAGTATCAATATACCAAGTGCACATTACCCACAAGTGATAAAGCAGAAAAAGGTCAAAGACCCACTTAGAAGAAGTTGGAGTATATGCAGATCCCGCAAAGTATTAACATCAAGGGCGCATTACCCATAAGGGTTGGTACAACACAAGTCATGGACACATCAAGATGAAGTAGAAGATTGCGCACATACAATGGTACATCAAGAGCGCAATGGTACACCACCAAGGTGTAAAGTCCCACTAAGTTGTGGACCTTGAGGGCACAAGACACATCAATAATGCAGAAGATTACATGCGGCATATACATAATTCGTGAAGTATGGAAGAAGGGATGCCATGACCAACTTGTGAAGATACAATCAGTGCAGGACATGTATAAATAGAGATGCAAGTTGGAGATTGATTGTAAGCTTGATGGCGAGAGCATAGGAGCTTCGAGTGCAAGTTTTAGTTTATTTTTCAGGGCATCAAGGGGCTCATGGAGATAAGAGAATGATCTAGCGAAGAGTTGGAAGCGCACATGCAGTAGAATGAAGTTTTGATGGTGCATAGGATGATATGATAGATCTCTGATAGATGCACGAATACTGAAATGAAGAAATATTGAAGTATGCGCAAGTGCTTGATGTTTTGAAGAATAGTAATACAATTAGCACGTCGATAGTCACAGATGTTGTAGAGACATAAGCGCAGAGTTAGAACTGAATTTTATCAGATATTGCACAGATGTCTAGCTGATGCATATGATCAGAAGTGAAAGTGTGCGATGTTGATAACTCCATCTGATGCACAACGAAAAAACATCATCAAGATTCGATAGGCGCATCATGATGCAGATGATCTAAGACAAGTGCGTTAAACTAAACAAACCAATTATTTGATGCATAGGACGTCGCAGATTATCCGAGAGACTGTAGCACTTAAATAGAACGGACACATCAGAAAGTGCGTAGTTCCTGCTATTACTAATGTTTCATTTCTGAACAACAATCTATCAATTGAAAGCACAGTATCAGTTGATCATTGTAGTCACGAAGAGCAAATTGTCGAACCAGAAACGTAGACTACAAAATCAACAAACCACACAGTATATGAAGTAATTAATCAACAGAAGTGTGAGTTGAGAACTTTGAGAAGTCAAGTGATGTATGTAGAAGTGACAGAGTACAGTCTACATACGAAGGTGTGCACAGTAGAATTATCATCACTATATTTGAAGAAGTGCACAGAGTTGAAGATCAATAAGGTAGTAAAATATATTGGACATCAGGGCGGTCGGACGGGGCAAGGCGATAGGGGGTCGGAACTTCCTTCAGGTTGGTTCCTATTGTTTGTCCTAAAATTTGTGCTTAACTGCTAGAGTACAAAGCTTAGGAATCTGAAATGAATGATTGAATTTGAGGGTTGTAAGTGGATCAGCAAGACTGAATGAGAAGGGAAAAGGAAACAAACTAACGATAGATCAGTGATACCATCAGGCATGGAGTCAAGTAACACCTTGTAGACTGAAGTGTTGAAATATTGTAACTTCATAGAATATTATATTTGTACTTTATTATTCCGGAGATGATTCATTCCTCCGTAAAGATCTTATTGTATATCCGGAGATGTTTATTCCTCCGTCGGAATGTGGTAACTTGGGTTATTAGACTTCCCTAGTGGGGGTCGGCCTTGTATGTGTTATGTGGGTCAAAGGGTTATTAGACTACCCTAGAGGGGTCGGCCCAGTCAGTTGTAATGGGGTATTTAACCCAATGGTTAAATACGAGCCTACATGTATTGTGTAAAAGACAAGTCGGAGTAGTGTATAAATAGAGGAGGTGTATTCCTCATTTAACACACACACTCACTCACTTGAGAGTAGCGCACTTGTGGAGGAGAGGTCTGCTATGGTGGAGGAGGAGATCATGTCTTTGGTTTGCATCTTTGTATATTGTTGGTCATCTATATTGAGGAAGCTTTGCTAGGTTTTCTACCCCATGAGGGTTTCCCAGGATAAATTTGTGTCTCTTGTGTTTATGCTATGCTTGTTGTTTCTTCAGTGATCTTGTATATGCTATTATTGTGAAATGGAACGTAATGCTGCTATTTTCTGTCTTAACATATTAAATTTTAACATGAAGGCAATTGAACTGTATATCAAACCCAAAGCTTATACGATGGTAGATGGATGAACAAAGAATAGAACATAAGGAAGAATGTCTACCGAACATAGATCCTCTTTGAAAAATAGATTAGGAAGGTACTTGAACAAAAACAATGAATTATAGGAAATCACGACAAACCCTTTACTGCTCGAGAATCTTTAAATCAAAGCCAGCCATTGATCCTCAAAGTTTGCACTATATTCAAGCAAGATGATAAAGAAAAGTAAAACAATGAGATTTACATTCTGATAATACAATTCTCAGGAATATTCAATAACATAGAATGATTAATAACACATGCCCTTAGGCATACAATTGAAACTTACATATTTTTTCTCCTCTTCTCCTCAAAACCTCTCTCTCGGGACACTCTGACCTCTTTTTTTTTACATTTCAAGTCATGATTTTTATAGGATGTCACACTTGCGATCTATTGCCGATTTTATAGCTACATGTAATTCATATTGAATTCATTGCCCAAAAATTGGAGCGGATAAGAGAAAAATTATATGCAAATAGCCAAAAATAAATAGCACTTTGAATTTTGTTGCAAAAGATCTGAAATTGTTGAAGCTTCTTTCCTTCTAATCTTGCCACGTGATTGATAAATGCCATGAAATTTGACATACTTCAAAATTCTATACCTAAATATCCGGGAATAATTTTTAATGATAATCCTCTGCTTCCAGATGTTCTATGCCTTCGGATACACTGCTACCAAGCCTTGCCTGCTGTATTTTTGAATGCTCTGCTTCTGCCACCTGTGAAGTTAGTTATTTTGTTAAAACCTTTGTATTCTTTTCGTGGCTTGGAATTAGAGGTTTGTGCAATGCATGAAGTCGCTTTTACAATCTGTCACCTCCTTTGCAGCTCTCGATTTCTTGAACCAATGTAAACTCAGAATCTCCAAACCTTGAACTTAGCTGGAATATGTCAACAGGTTGCCCTTTGAACTTTCTCATAGGTACTTTACCTCTACCTTTATGTGTTCAAATGTTCTCGATGCTATGGACTTCGTATTTTTTCATTTATCTCATTAGCCCCTTATGTGTGGGCATTATCTTAAATATATTCAAAATGAAACTCAGGCAACTGAATTACAAGAAGCCAGATTTAATTTTAAACATCAATTAAATATGGATATTTTTCAATTATGAATGAAAGGATCTATTGTGCTAGTTTTCATAATTAGAATTAAACTTTTGCCCCACATTGAATTTGACAATGAATGTATCTTCTCTGCCCAAGACTGTCTCCAAACCAAAGAACACGATATAAATAGAAGAAACTTCTGCAACTACTTGTCATGAACCACATTCTTCTTCGGCATGCTTGGATTTTAATTCTTGGTGCAAAGGTAATTATCCCACATTCAAGAGAAAAAGACAAAAGATATTTGTAAACATATGCTTCAACCTGGACGTGTAGTGTTGAAGACTTGATCTGTGAGCTCTAACTGAGCGTTACATTTGTGGGCTTGAGCAAATGCTACAATGGTTGGTTTGAAATTTGACATAAGATATGAAAATGAGACAAACTCTCATTCTTTTATAAAAACCACGTAACATGAAAACTTATGGATGGATAAAAACAATAAAATGAAAACCTCTTTTAATGATTTTTTACCAAAATTTTTTTTTAACACTTATAAGGAATTATTAATTTATAATAATTAATAAGTTTAAAAAAAATTTGGGCTAGTATTTTAGCAAAGGGAAATGTGGAATTTTTCGTCAAATGATAATTTTGGGTAGAACAACAAAGTAGTTTGGAAATATTTGAGAGTCAAATGAAGAGCAGACTTAAAGTTTTAGACAAGAAACTCACCGTATCTCAAAGTTCACAATGACGGGAAATTGGCCAAAATGACATAAAGATGACAAATTGGATTTTGACCAATGAAATTTGAAGTTCGGAAGGCAATACTAATCATAAGGTTTTTCCAAGTCAAAGATTTGAGATGAAGAGAGCTAACTAGGCTAACTAGGACACTTATGTATTTTGCAAAAATGCTAGTGAACATTTCGGGAGCAAAATTCAAGGTCCCTCTTTACATGCATGCTATCGGAAAGTAAAAATTTTGATGGGGGATGATCCTCGTACCAAAACCTGTAAAACAAAGAAGACAGGGAGTCGGTGCCTCCTTCCAGTTGGTGCTAGAGAAACACATGGAGCAAAATCTTCCTTCAGGTCGATGCCTGTAGAACCAGGGGTTGGTGCCTCCTTCCAGTTGGTGCTGGTAAATACAAGAAGTTGGTGCTTCTTTGAATGTATTATTTCTCATTATAAAGAAGCATTCTGTGGTTTTCTCCCGTTTGGGTTTCCGCATAAAATCATGTGTGTTATGTATTGTTTATGTGGTGCATATATGTGTGGATGTTTATTTATTGATGCATAATAGAACATAAAGATTAATTAAAGGCTAATCTGTTAAAGAAGGTAAAAATTATTGATAATTGCGCTAATACTAATTCACCCCCCCTCTCAGTATTAAATCGATTCCAACACTATGAGATACTACAATGTTCCACAATCTTCTACAAATTCCTTATTCCATTCTTCTATTAACATCTCCACCATTCTCCTACTCATTATATGGAACAACTAACGGATAATAAAAAATTAACCTATTTCTTCCTTTAGTTAGGCTTTTGATAACTTGAACTGGGGATAGGTTTAGCATTTCAAAACCCAAATGATGCTTCTAGAAGGATCTAGTGGGCTCTGACATGTTACTAATTCCTCATGGTTGTTCATGGTGCTCTAACATTACTGCCACTTGGACCCATATGAAATAATTCGAATGTAACTTTGTCGAGGTCATAACTTTCACATACAAATTTCATTTGACAAAAAACAAAGCACCCTTGGAAATATTTCAATGCATAGAATGCAGTAACAATGACCAAGACATAAGTATTTAGCATTATCAACCCTAAAATTACACTTCTTTGACCCTCAAATGAAGGATTTACCATTTAGGTCCATTAGTACAGTTTTTAGTATCTAACCCAAACTAGTCTTAATGTGTCCCAAATTCTACATGTATGGAGCATTAATAAAACCATATGATAGCTACGTAGATTCTTGGACCATCCCTCCCATTTCAGGTGGTGTTTCTTCTCCAAAAGATTTCGTTTTTAAGGATATGAGGGTGACTGTTGTCCCCCAAGTTGTTCCCCTCTCTTATTAAGGGTCTCAATGTTGGGGCATAATGTGTAGGAGTACCTTCCCACATCATTGTGGGCCTTCAATATAGTACTTGGTCTAGAGGAGGGGTACCCTCATTTATCCTAAAGTTATTTGTACTAGCCTATCACACTATAACAACTTTCTCGAATGCAACTTCAATTGGATTTATCGCAGAGACAAATGGGGCATGAAAATAATCTCTACAATTGTGATGATTTATGTTTTCTTTATAAATGGTGAAAGGGGAAAATACTCAGAGACAATTGAAAGTAGAGTTCATTAACCCAATCCAGAAGGGTGTCTTAATCATGATTTTGTATTGACAAAAAATAGTGCTAGAAAATGAGCATGCATCATAAGAAGAAGAAACATACCACTTTCTCATTTAACAAGTTCATTTAACAACAAAAATCAAAAGGGCAATGGAAACATAGATATATTGATTCATTCAACATTAGGAAAAAGACAGAAAATGGAAGAAATCTTCCATAACTTGCTTGATTTTATTACTTCACCAATGGCATTGTGCGTCGTCCCTGATCACACAATAAAACCAGTTGTTCTTTGAAATACAGTGGGAGGATCAAATGGGGACTATAAATATCAGTCATAGGCCCTTTATCACTTCCTTCTAAATTTGGTGCTTAAAAAAATGCTTACATAGATTAATAGAAAGATTATAGAAACAATGTGATTGATCCTCCTAGCATGGCGTCAAGGAAATATTTCAAAATGATAGGGTATAATCCTCTCAAAAATTCAACAACCTAGCAGTATCAAAATCTTGATCATTTGTCCTGCTATTGAGGATTGATTATATAGATTCCAATGAGCTTGCTAAATCTATTGCTTGATCCTTCCTTTCTTAGGGATTAATCCCCACTCAGGGGAAACCACTTGTTCCTAATCTCCACAAAATTAAGAGCACATGAGAACACTGACAAAAAATGGTTTCTTACTTTTTCAATTTCTTTCCTCTTCTGGAACAACATATTTTTCTTTGGGAAGCTTGCCTCACCTAAGATGAAGCCATTACCATGCGAAACTGAGAGGATACCTACTATTCAAGTGAAATCTAGGAAAGAGGAGAGAATTCCTAAGGTGGTTCCTACCATTGGTCCTTGCTGGTTGTTAAATATACAACATCAAGAGACATTCTCCAAACCAATATTTTGCAACCAAGATTGATCCTCTCGTATGGAGGTGAGCACTTTGATTGCCTTCCATGTAAAGGTTATTCCTCCCATATAGAGCTAATTGATCAAAGTAATGATGTTGTAAAGCCTTGTTGGAAAAGGCTCCAGACTTTTGTGTCAAGTCATAATTCTCATGTGAACCTTCCATATAAAGGTATCCATGAGATGGACCTCCCGTATAGAGGTGGAACTTCCATATAAAGGTCATGATTTACTTGTTAAAAGCATTTAATGTTGTGTGATGTATTATTAACCATGATCACCAGATTGCTATTAAGTCTCCTTTAGAGATTGATCACCTCTAAAGTGAATTACTTTAGCATATGATCATTTGGTCCATAATAATATACTATGATCACAACATCTGATAATTCTTCTTAGTATAATGTAATGTGATGGATAATTAAAGTTAGCACATATTGACCATGCAATAAAAGATAAAGAGATAAAGATAAATGCATAGAGAAAAAGAGAATTCGAATTGATCATGAGATGACTAAGTGAACTCGAATTGTCAAGCTTCAAAAGCCACAATGTATGCCTCAGTTAACTATAGAACTGTTGGCAGGCGGGTTGATGAGTCAGCATCGCATCATTGCGGATGCTGTGCAAGGATGAAGGTACCGTGAAAGGAGGAAAGCAATGCGCAAGGCGACAAGTACTTTTTGCAGTTTTGGGTAATTTGGACCATGTCATGTGTATTCTGGGTCATTTAGACTGCATTATATGGTTTTTGGGGTCATTTGACTGCATTATGTGGGATTTTGGGTTAGTTTTTGTAGAAGTTTGTTAAGAACTAGTTAGGCGGTTGCCTAAGTGGACCGAAAATGTAAAGGTGCAAGCCTATAAATAGATGTAGGTTTGTAAGTGTTAAGAGAGCAAAGCATAGTGAATAAATATGAAGAGATTGATCATTGTGATATATCCAAAGACAGAGAGTTGGTGATTGAATATCTTGTTGTATCTGGGGTTTTGCAGAGATAAATATGATGTGACAGAGTTTTTAAGCAAAATCCTTGTGTCTTTTTTGTTTCTCTATGGTAAAAGCCTTATGCGATATGAATCTGTGAACGATGCGATGTTTCCTTGCTGCGATTAATCCTTTACTGTTATATCTGTTGCACATCTATGGTTCTGTCAATGTTAAGATCTGTTGAATAATGTTGTGATTATTTTTAATGCATGATTTGAATGCTTAGATCTACTTCTGAATGTTGCAGTAAGTTGATCAATTAGATGCACAACATCCTCCTTCATTCGGCGGAAACATAGTTCTGTCAACTCTCCCTTGAACATCTCGAGTAAGACTTCATCTACTCCGCAAGTGTTGTTGAACAGGGTAAAACCTGTTTGGGCCAGTGCTCAGGGAGATTGCCATGGGTTTGGATGTCGACTGGGTTTGTGTCAACAAATGGTTCTGTTGCCGCGACCATAGCGCGAAGTGAAAGGAGGATATGTTGTGGCATTCGATGAGACCGGAGATCCAAGATTGGTTCGACCTAAAGTTGCAAGAGTTCACTGAAAAAGAAAATAAGAACCCTGGGTTGTCAACAAATTGGTGGTTGGCAAAGTACATTCACGACGGTCCACACGAATATTTTTTCTGTGAGTTCCCAATCATCCTGTATGAGTGGCTAACAAAATTGACCTATCAGAAGAGGAACTTCCAAGGTGGTGATCCAACAACTTGGACCCCAGAACTGATCCAGGAGCTGCAGTAAGTCAACAACAAAGCATCGCGGGCTATTGAGGTTTGGGTCGACAGTATACTGGAAGGCTACATCAATGAGTTTGCAGTTGATACAATAAAGTCCTATAGTGAAGCAGAGAGGGAATTCTTCAACGGACCTAAAGGGAGGTTTCTATTGTTGCTACAGTTGTCCATTAAGATGCTTATTTGCGAAAATGGCATATTGAAGATGCATCTCGATCAGTAAAAACCCTGGTCGACGGAGGCTGTGGACACCGCGACGGCAGGGGGGGCGGTACATGGAATGATACGGGGTAGATGGGTGCAAGTTGCAATGAGACTGTGAAGGAAGATAAGGAAGAGAGTGGTCTTACGAGGGGAGGAGCAAGGTTTCGACAGGAAAAGAGGCAAAGGACAGGAGAAGGTCATGCTGTGATCGAAATGCAAAGCCGCGAAGGAAGACCACATAGGATGAAGCGACCTCACAGTGCCGACGAGGATGACCAGGCTATGCCCAAGATAGAGGCAGTACCAAACCCCAACAACAACATTCCCACACCTCCGCTCACTATCTCTCAACCAGTAAGAAATACAACTTTGACACCACCGTGTTCATCGTGTCAACAAAAATTGATTGCTAGTATCTCAGGGACTGTACGAAGGAAGCCCAGGATGGCGGGCGAGGATGCAAAGTTGTTGTTGTTCCATGGAGATGGAATAGATAACCCTGAGCAATACTAGTTCTTATGTGAAGTAGTATGGACTATTAAGCAAATTACTGATGATAATGCTAAGAAAGGACAATTGGCGACAACTCTTTTGGGTCATGCATTAGACCGGTTCATGAAATTTGTGCAGGTTCATGTAGGTGCTCCAGAAAAGACACTGGATGAAGTCTGAGCAGGATTGATTGCAGAGTTCCGAAAACCCAACTCGGAAGCGCAGTATATTACCGAGCTGAAAGAGATTAAGTAGTATCCCAATGAAACTATGTGGGATTTTGACCAGTGGTTCAAAACACTAATGGCAAGGATTAGCTTCGACATGAGCATTGTCCAGCACAAAGAATGGTTCATCACGGCATTGCTCCCTCACATTCGAGTACCGCTGATGCAAATGAACATTACGACACCGAGTGAAGCCCTGGAAATTGGGATGCGATTAGAGGCTTCACCGGTTGGTGAGAACGCAGCTGGTATGTCGCAGATTCAGACACAGTTGGCCAACTTGACAATACAGCTGCAAGAACTTAAGAAGGGTAAAGAACAAAGTGGTGTACGCGATATCGCGGAGAGGAGCATACTAAGGATAACTGCCCTGATTTTCGCAACTATCTGGTATCCGGAGCACTGAACCCATTGAGTGGTGGGGGTATGCCGTGGTGCCGCATCTGTCAGGTATATGGGCATCGCCATGAGGAGTGTCAATATTTGCAGAAGATGGTCACAAAACCGATGAATCGGTATTGTACATTCTGCAAGTCTACGGGACAAGAAGACAAGGACTGCCGAGCGTATGGGTTACTTCATGAATGAATGTACGATGCATTCTATGTGAAGGACAACCAACGTGCCGTACAACAACCACAACTGCAACCACAGGTATCCTAGGCGCTACCTCAACTGCAGGTGCAGTTTGTACCATAGCAGCAACCACAACAGTTTACGCCACAATATACTCAGATGTCGATGGCTCCGCAGCAGCCACAGTACGTTCATCACGCATCATGCGCTCAGCTGGGACAATGTGTACAGCTGCAACCGAATCCCATGCAGCAGCAGTTTCCTCAAGCACAGTATCAGTGGCAAGGGGGATTCTGCGGAGGATTCTGGGGAGGACGCAGTGGAGGTTTTGGTCGCGGACCTGTCTAGTGTTATAATTGCGGAGTGTTGGGCCATTACCAGAGAGATTGCCCACAACTGCAAACACAGTGTACGTTTTGTTTTGTTACTAATCACACTGTTGAAAATTGTCCGCAGTTGATTGTGCGATGGCAAGCGAAAAATGTTTAGCAATTGCAAAACCAGAATCAAGTGCAGCAACCAGTGCAGAATCAAAACCAGCCACAGAACCAGAATCAATGCTCGAATCAGAATGCCAATCAGGTTGTGAACCAACTCGGGAATCCATCGCTGAACCAGACTCAAGGTGCAACTATCGCGGCAATTTCTGCGGAGCTGAGGAGACAAGATGTTGTTGTTGCAGTTATTACTCGCGGAGGTGTGAAGACAGGCGAAGATGGTTCGCATCCTTTGATTCGGTTAGCTGGGAAGAAGAAAGTACAGTTTGATATCGACGCCGAGCGTGATACATTCTTTCAAGCACGACATGTGATGGGAAGAAATCTTGGTAAGGCAGTTAATTGTGATATGCCTCCTATTTTTTATTCAATGTCGGAAGCAGGACCGTCGCATCAATATGGCACATTGCAACACTTCTTGGAAATTTGTTTATTACTGGAAAGAGACCCTGATGCTCTGGCTAAGATCGAGAGTCTGTTGCGTCGACCAACTCCGGGATGGAAGGAATCCGCGGTGAACTCCCTGCAGAGGAAGAAGACGGGAAAAGAAATTCGAACGAATGTCCAGAACAGGGATTACGAGGTCAATTTAGTTATTCTGGATCTTGGCTCGGATGTCAACATCTTGACCAAGCAGGCTTGGAAGAAAATGGGGAGCCCAACATTGAGTTGGTCCCCTGTACAGTTGCGACTGGCTAATCAGGCCAAGGTGACACCGATTGGGAGAGTTCCGCGCCTTGTCGTGGACATTAAGGGAATGAAGACATATGCGGATTTTGATGTCATTGAGGTTGTTGAAGGTGAAAGCTCCTATGCTGCGCTGTTGGGGATTGGATGGGCGAATGACAGTGGAATAGTAATTAACTTTAAGAAGCGGATGATGAATTTTGAAAACCGCAACCTAAGAGTCATCACTTTGTTGGATTTGGTTGAAGGACGCAGGTACGTTGAACCGGTGAAAGATGAAGTTGGCAGCGGATGGGACCACGCATACAATATTTCAGAAGATTACATTCATTCGACTGCCGACGGTGAGCTTGAGTGGCGGATTTACAATTATGTGTCTTCTGACTTTGATGACGCTTTAGAAAATTGGCAGAATCGTTTGCATGAGGTGTCGCTTCGCAAATGTGGGTTGATGATGCAGTCATTGCAACTGAGACCGTTGAGTTGCCGATATACGAAGGACTGCCGGGATTGTCTGAGTTTCTAGTTGCATTTGAAGCTAAGGTGTCAGAACCATAGCGGTTGCTGGCATTAGAAGAGGCACTGAAGGCTACTCCAGCACGGTGGTGGGAAAACCATAGGAAGTCGGTTACTGGTTGGTCGCAGTGCCGCAGGTTGATGACGGTTCGCTTTGGCGACACAGAAGTCTACCATATTGGAATTTATGATAGCAATAAGGATCCTGGTAATCATCTCATGGAATGTCAGACGTTATGGGCATCACGACCAAGGGATGAGTGGGTCCATGCCTTTGTCCATACTTTGGACGAGATGCCACGATCATGGTATGCCGCAGCTGAATTGCGAGGGGAGATTACTACTTGGTTAGAGTTGACAGTTTGCTTTACTCATACCTTCAGCTTTGCGGATGCCAACCTAGATGTCCATAATGCTTTGTAGCTCATCTACGACGTTGTTCCAGTAGTATATCCTATGGACCTGCATACGCACTGCAAGATGTAGTCGATGATGGAATGTTATAATATCACTGGTGGGCCAAAAGATGTTGATGATCCGTGGAATGTCAACATTCCGGAATCAGAAGGCAGTCGTAACGTCATAGCTCCTGATGCACCACCAGATCCGATTAGTCAGCTGCTAAAGCTCATAAAAGTCAACATTGGGATGGAGGCAAACCCAAATTTTGCATATGTCAGGGACTATTGGGATGAAGAGATGATGGCAAAGGTCACTGACCTGCTGCATGAGTTCCAAGACTTGTTCCCTACAAAGTTTTCCAAGATGAAGGGAATCTTGGGCGATCTGGGGGAGATGAAGATTCCCCTGAAACCTGATGCAAAACCTATAAGGCAGCGATCGTACCGACTGAATCTGCGCCATAAGGAAAAGATTAAAGTAGAACTTGATCGCATGTTGGATGCTGGCATCATTGAACCCGTTGAGGAATTAGAATGGATTAGTCCAATGGTGGTGCAAGACAAGAAAACGAGGGAAGTGCGAATTTCTGTCGACTTGCGGAAGCTAAATGACGCATGTTTGCATGATCTGTTTCCGACACCATTCACTGATGAAGTATTGGAGGGAGTGGGTGGCCAAGAGATGTATTCTTTCACAGATGAGTTCTCTAGCTATCATCAGATCATAATCACGAAAGAGGACCACCACAAGACAACCTTTGTGACAGAATGGGGCTGTTTTCAGTAGACGGTGATGTCGTTTGGGTTGAAGAACGCACCTGCGATATTCTCTCAGGTTGTTGTTGCTACTTTCAGGGACTTCATTCAGAAATTTTTGCAGGTGTACATGGATGACTCGACAGTCTATGGATTGACCAATGATCATCTGGAAAACCTACGACTGATGTTGGAGCGCTGTCGACAGCATCAGATATCGCTGAACTTGAAGAAGTGCATTTTCTATGCAACATTTGGGATATTATTGTGTCACATTGTTTGCAAGCAAGGATTGTTGGTCTACCCAGCAAAGATTGCACTCATTCTGAGCTTAACACCGCCAACTAATGTCAAGCCGTTGAGAGCGACGTTGGGACACACAGGGTATTATCGCAAGATCATCCAGGGTTATGCGGCAATCACGGCCCCTATGGAGAATTTGTCGAAGAAGGATACGACATTTCAATGGAGTCCTGAATGTCAAGTTAGTTTTGAGACGCTGAAGGCTAAGATGGCCTCAACGCCGATACTGGTATTTCTGGACTGGACCAAGGAATTTCATGTCCATGTCGATGCATCATCGATTGCGCTTGGGGTAGTGCTTGTGCAACCAGGGGAAGGGGACCTGGATCACCCAATTGTTGAGTCAGAAGTTGTCATCTGTAGAAAGGAATTCTACCACTACAGAAAGGGAAGGCTTGGTGATGGTATATGGACTACATAAGTTTAGGCATTACCTATTGGGCGGTCACTTTAAGATGTTCACAGACCATTCTGCATTGAAATATCTGGTCAATAAGCCTGTGTTGGGGGGGAATATATGTCACTAGCTACTTCTCTTTCAGGAGTTCGATTTTGAGGTGATTGTGAAGCCAGGATGCTTGAACGCATGGCCAAATCATCTATCCCGGATTGAGACTGGGGAGGAACCAACCAACATTGAAGATGGGTTTCCAAATGCGCAACTCTTCAAGGTTGACGTCGCTGATGACTACTATGAAGAAATCATTCAGTTTTCGACGACAGGAATCGTACCGACGGGGTTCAACACCAGTTAGAAGAAGCAGCTCATGCTCAAGGCTGCAGATTTCCAACTGATTGCAGGACAGTTGTACAAATTGGGATCAGACGAGATCTTGAGGCACTGCATCCTGCCTCATGAGTAAGGGCAGATCTTGTCAGAAACACATACAGGAGTAGCTGGTGGGCACTACGGTGGTCGTGCGACTGCCAGGAAGGTGCTTCGCACATGGCTTTGGTGGCTTACGCTTCAGACTAATGCGACAGATTATGCGTGAACTTGCGATGTGTGTCAACGAACTAGAAAACCCTCCAGGAGGGATGAGATGCCACTAATAACTCAAGTGACATTGCAACCATTTGAAAAATGGGCAGTGGATTTCGTGGGCCCCATTAACCCACCTGGGAAATGCACTGGTGCACGATACATCATCACAGTGACAGATTATTTGACAAGATGGGCGGAGGCTGCACCAATTATAGATTGCACTGCTGTAACAACAGCGCGTTTCTTGTTCGACAACATTGTCACTCAGTTTGGCTACCCGAAGGTATTGATGAGTGATCAAGGTAGTCATTTCATCAATCGCACAATTAGCTCATTGACAGCAGAGCTGCAGATACAGCATAAGAAGAGCACGCCATATCATCCATAGGAAAATGGAACAGTGGAAGCTTTCAACAAGGTATTGGAGAATGCGCTGACAAAGGTTTGTAATGCAAACCGCGATGACTAGGATTTGAAGATTCCAACAATTTTGTGGGCGTATCGCACCACTTGTAAAAGGTTGACGGGACAGACACCATTCAAATTGGTGTATGGACAAGAAGCGATTATGCCTATGGAGTACATTGTTCTGAGTCTGCGCACCGCGGCAGCAACAAACCTGGATGATGAAGCGGCATTAGGAGAACGTCTGGCGTAGCTAGTGCAACTTGAGGAAGATCGCTTTATCGCAAGTTTTCACCAGAGCGTGGAGAAGGATCGACAAAAGGCTTGGCATGATCGCCATATCAAGAACAAACATTTTCAACATGGTGACTTGGTGTTGTTGTATGACAACAAGTTTATGAAGCATCCAGGGAAGTTGCAAATGCATTGTCTTGGTCCATACCGCATCAGTAGCATCACTTCAGGAGGCGAAGTACAGCTGCAGCAGTTAGATGGAGCAATGCTCCCAAAGTTGGTAAATGGTAGCAGGTTGAAGCCCTACAGGACGGGCTTGGAGCAGCGCGATGCCCGAGTCGCATCGAAAAAAAAAATGGAGAGAAGTGCAGGATACTAGGTGGTAGGATGGGGCACCAGCAGGGAGAGAATGCGCAAGCGGGAGTGGTTGTATCGTAGGCTGGGGTCTGTGTCACGATAGTTGCAGGGTCGCAACCTCGTCAAATCAGCAATCATTACGGATCGTTAGCCGATGGGACTTGTTCTCTTGGACATGTATGATTGATAGTTGGCCCGATTTGGCGTCGAAGTAAGGCATATTTGACACATGGCACACACCATGGCAGCATGGCCGGTGGCACTAGGGGTGATGGTTCACACACTTTGGCACGAATGACAGCTGATGGGAGTATGGTTGCCACTCCGCACGTCAGGAGTCTGGTCTACACATGCCGGGACCAGCGGACTGAAATGATTGGCACCTTACGTGAACGGGTTTTGTGAATGATTTTCGAGGCAGACGTCCGAACGTGGGCAATGCATAAATACAGGAACCAGAGGCTAGCTGAGTAAAGTAGTATCTAACAGATGAGAGGAATTCATGTTGTGAGAGGGTTAGGCATCTAGCTAATTTAGGAATTCCAAGGAGGCTGTGGAAATTCTCCATTTCATTTCGTGTGGTAGCACACCAGGTGCGCTGAGGGCCCAAACGACGAGTGTGCATGAGCGCCGGCAGGAAGCGGCGTGGAAACTCGGGTGTCACAGAGGCGAAGTCTCATCCGAGATGTCTAGGCATGTGGTGGTAGTTCGAAGCTTCATGGTCCCTGTGACCACTAGAATGACAGGGGTGGCAGCCCCATGGTCCCGGTAGTATATGATCCTAGGTACGAAACAGATGTGCCAGAGCAGTTGGCCTATTTCACCCCTTGGCGATGTTCGTCAACTTTTCCTCAGTTTGCACCAAGTTCCCAGAGACTAGAGGATGAGTTTGAGAAGCACATGATAGCAAGCTGGAGGATCATCGTTTTAGGGTGAGAAGTACATGACAACGAGTTGACGATCATCGTGGTAGAGGGAACAATACACAATAGCGATATCTAGACAGCAAGAACATAGTCCAGCGATAAGACAAGTCCGAGTACACCTTGTCCAGTTGACGTGGCTCGAGGGTGAGCCATAAGATTGTGTTGGGGGCCTGTTGGAAGGTGGGTTGATGAGTTAGCATCGCATCATTGCAGATGCTGGCCAAGGACGAAGGTACCATGAAAGGAGGAAAGCAACGCGCAAGGCGACAAGTACTTTTTGCAGTTTTGGGTCATTTGGATTGCGTCATGTGTATTTTGGGTCATTTAGACCGCACTATATGGGTTTTTGGGTCATTTGACCGCATTATGTGGGATTTTGGGTTAGTTTTTGTAGAATTTGGTTAAGAAGTAGTTAGGCGGTTGCCTAAGTGGACCAAAAATGTAAAGGCGCAAGCCTATAAATAGATGTAGGTTTGTAAGTGTTAAGAGAGCAGAGCATAGTGAGGAAATATGAAGAGATTGATCATTGTGATATAGTCGAAGACAGAGAGTTGGTGATTGAATATCTTGTTGTATCTGGGTTTTTGCGGAGATAAATATGATGTGATAGAGTTTTTAAGCAGAATCCTTGTGTCTTTTCCATTTCTCTATCGTAAAAGCCTTATGCAATATGAATCCGTGAACGATGCGATGTTTCCTTGCTGGGATTAATGTTTTACTGTTATATCTATTGCACATCTATGGTTATGTAAATGTTAAGATCTATTGAATAATGTTGTGATTATGTTTAATGCCTGATTTGAATGCTTAGATCTACTTCTGAATGTTGCAGTAAGTTGATCAGTTAGATGCACAACATTCTCCTTCATTCGGCGGAAACATGGTTCCGTCAACTCTCCCTTGAACATCTCGGGTGAGACCTCATCTGCTCCGCAGGTGTTGCTGGATAGGGTAAAACCTGTCTGGGCTAGTGCTTAGGGAGATCGCTGTGGGTTTGGATGTCGACAGAGTGAGGAACCCCTGTTGACTGGGTTTGTGTCAACAAGAACTCACATTCGTCACTACTAGTAAATCAATCAGCATGATTTCAGTTAACTAAGTGTTAAATAAGAAGGACTAGTTAACTAAAGTGTTTTCACTTTAGTTAAACTAAAAGATGACACTTCAATAAATAAAGGAGAACTCGAATTGATCACTACAGTGATGTTATCAAGAAAGAATCAATTAAAAAGAGTTAACTAAGTGGCAACAAAGAAGATCTAGTTAACTAAGTGTTATTGCATGATGACACTTATGTTAAACTAAAAGACGACACTTGAGTAATGACACTTGCATGACGACACTTAAGTTAGTCACCTAACTAAGTGGGAAAGCTTTCAGTTAAGAAGCGAGTTCATCCTAAGAGATAGTTCAGTGAGATAGAGCACTGCGTGAGAAGTGGGGCGCACTTCTTCATGCAATATTGATACATCCAGTATGAGGGCGAGTTCATCCTGAAGTTAGAAGAAGCCGATGCATGAGAAGAATGTATAAATATGTTATACGGGATTGATGAATTAAAAAGTGAAGTGAATTCTCTTCTCCATTGAAGGCAAGGCACTTCTCATTGTGTAGGTTATTGTTCTTGCTTGTTTTTTAATGTGTTGGGCACATTAGAAAACACATCTGATTGATCTCTCTTCTCTATTGCTTATGTATCTTCACTAATAGTGTTTTGGTGATCTCTTATCTTCCAAAGGAAATCTTCTATGTTGTAAAAGAAAGCATTCTCTACTCTCCATTATATTATACTGAGAAGAATTGCTGGGGTTTTTGTTCTCATAGTTTTGAGGATTTTCCCCACGGTATATCTTGTGTTATGGTTGTATGAATTTCATGTGATTGAATTGTCTCATTGCTTCAAGTTTCAGCATCTAAAAGAATTAAAGATAAAATCTCATTCAAATATTAACACTAGTAAAATCATAGACAATGTTGAGTTGTTGCCATCCTTTCTTACTCACTGTTCCCCGGGCTATGAAAATCATAAAGGACTTATACAACTCAATTTTCTCTACGTAGTCAACAGGGCCCAAAGATTGAACAATGCATGCAATGAGGATCTAGGTGGTAATAAATGGACTGAATTGAGTGCACACTTCTAGGGGGTGAGGGAATAGTCCCCTTGTTTGCCACATTTGTTAGTCCTCCCATTGTTTCCTTTAGGATCCCCTTGTATTTTTTTGTGAGTGGAGCCTTAGTTGATCATCCCACGAACATGGAGGTTGTGATTAATAATAGTGCCCGTGTTAGTCATGAAATTCCTAATGGGCCATTATACTACAAAGGCCTTTCTATTGGCGATCCTCCATCTTTTAAATTTATTGGTATATGTATTAGCATTCATGAAGACTAACGTTAAATGCATGATCCCAAATAACACTAATGATTGGGTTGGGATTTGATTATATCTTAATCAACCATTTTTTCCACCCTAGCTCTATGCTCCACCTCCTCTCGTATCTCATCTAGATACTTTATCACATTCTTGTAAAGGCCATCAAATTCGAGGCAATACTATACATTATCTCTAATTTGGAGAATGTCATCAACAATGTAACGCCACACCTTGTTCTTGATGGTTTTCATTACAACTAAAAACATAAATTCTACCAAGGTCTCTTTATACCTTGTTCTCCAAGAATCCCTATCTTCTACTAATGGTGTTTCTTGTTTATTATCATCATGCCATTTTCTTTGGGCCTCTTCCAAATTTTTCCTAAACTTCTTAAAATCATATTTTCTTTTCTCGGGTAGGTTTTGGGCATTGGTGGCTTTCAACAGTTTGGCTTGGTGTTTTGTTCTCCACTCCTCAAATTATTTTAGGAGTTTTCCAATCTTTTTTGTAGTTCTACAACATTGTCTTCTCCTATCCCCTAAGTCAAAGAACTAGAATTAGTATCTCCAATCAACTTCTCATGCATGACTTAAAATTTTAAACTGCATATTTTTTCATTTGCCTCATCCAATTGTGAGGGAAGGCTTGTTTCCTTAGTTTTATTGAACTCTAAGTTTACTATCGTTACCTCCACGGTCTATCTCTTTACATTGAGGATAACATTCTCACTTATAAGGATTACATCCGTTAATTGTTGCTTTTCCTCAACCATCTGTTGGGTTAAAGGGAACATTGGGTTTTTTAGTGTCTAGAGCCTTGATCCTCACATCCTTGTCCGTAAGGAGGGATATAGATTTAGTATTTGTCTTTAATCCCTCCCAAGGAGGCCATTTTTTCTATAGGTGCTATTTCTCTATCTATATGGCCTTCACTTTGGTATTCAAGAAGTGATATTGGGTAATTGCAATGCCACACTTCTTGTTGAAAACTTCACTAGAAAGAGCAACCCTCACATATTTGTTATATACCACACTACTAGATCATTTTTCCATTTGAATATTATCCTATGGAGGCAATTCGATTGTTTCAAATGTGACTTGAGTAGCTCTCCACTCTTGGGAGGCCATTTCTAAAATGACTTTTGGTTAAGGGATCTAGTGTGGTTGTGGTGTATTGACCATTCTACATTATAAATCAAAACAAGCTTTGGTTGTGCCATAAAATCAAAGGATCTAAAGGTAAATAAAGCATCCTTGTTGGCCTTCCTTCTTTCATTTTTTCCCTTACTATCTCAAGGGGGTCATTGTGCTACAAAGGCCAAATGATGTTAAACCATGCTAGTTGTTGGCTAGTTGGGGAGGACATGGCTTGCTCAGTGAAGTATGGTCCCCTTTTTTATGCATCAAGGGCTAGTTGCATCATTATTCTAAACTCTACCATTTGCTTCTTTCCCACATGATTTTTTCAACCAACCTTGCTCTTCCTCACTACATCCTTGTGGAAATTGGAATGATGATTCTTAGAGTATGATATGCAAATTTGGCCTCTCATAAATTGCAAGTATGCAACATAGTGTAGGAGAAAGTGTTGCTCAATTTCTACCTCCCCATTTTGACATACATGGAATTTCTCATAAATAAAATTCCATGTCACTTTGAAAAATAGTGGTTGAAACCCTTAAGCGCATTTTCTAGTTTTTCCCTCTATCCAAGTATACCTAGTGATGGGGGGGGATTATGCGTCAACAATAGGTCCATGCCTCCCTCACCTAGAGTGTTTCTTTGTTAGACAATTGACTCCCTTGGGCTATTGAGTTTCACGTTGCATGGATCCTTCTTAACTAGTCAAAGTTTTCTTTTGGACATGGAAGAGACATAATTATGTTTCAATTTTGTTGTATCATCACAAGTTTTTTCATGGTTTAATGACAGTATAATAATAGCTAGCTTGCCCTTGTATATTACTATCCAGGCTCGAAAGGTTTGGGTTGAGATGGAACACCTCCAATAGATTCTAGAGTAGTGGGTGGGTGCCCCCGCAATACTATGATCAATGGGCCACTTGACCCTTCTAAGGTTAACTATGCTAATTCACATAAAGGAGATAGTAGGCCTCACCACTGAGCTTGTAGATAAGTTTGAGACCATCATAAACATAGGAGGAACCGATGTCCAACTCCACCACATAATTACAAACACTTTCTTAGTTTGGATTTAGCCATCCACAAGGGCCCCAATCTCCTAAAGCCTCCCGACAATGGATAAAAACATGTGCAACTTGTCAATGTAGATCCCCTTGCTATTAGATTGTACACTTCCTAAAGTAATCATAACTAACTTTCTTCTTTTTTATTAAAATTTTTCCTTTTATTTTTTATTTTCTAAATAATTTATTACATTCTAATTGAAAGCTATAGGCTTCAGCTAAGTCGCGGTTTTTTTATTTTAACATATCATTTGTAAATACTTTGACAATTCCACATAGTTTTACGAATTATCATCAAATCCATTCTTAATAAACTGACTTTAAGTTACCCTTAAAATTCATTCTCAATTGACATAATGAGTCATGGATATTATGAAGTCAATTAAGTCTGCAATGAGATATCACGCTCATAAAACTATATTATCATGTTACACCTATCTCTCATAAAACTATATTATCATGTTACACCTTTATCGAGGGAATTCTTTCCATCGCTTATCACATGAATATGATTTGTAGTAGTATATAAATTTTAATAAGTTTAATAAAATTGGTTTCAGTTCATATTGATAATTATTTATTATTAATATATTATAATTTTATGTTAGATGTTTTTATTAACATAATAATTGATTGATTATGAAATAAATATGTTTGATGTGGTGGTATAATTGGTTATAGATACAATTAGTAATGTTAATATTTCATATTTGCCTACAGGGGTGTAGCTCAATTGGTGATTTGCATAATGTGAAGGACATGTTGTAAATGGAGGTATCAAGTTCAAATCACCTCGGCTTACCCGTGCCCATGCAAAAAGTCAAATGTACCTAATCACTATACGTCTTAAAACTGTTTTTATGATATTAAAACTCTTTTATCTCACACAAATTGAGATTATTGCTATCACCATGAAAATACACTTGTTTATAAATATTAGATTAAATTGATGTGAGTTATTCTTCCCAAATAACTTATGAAGATGATTATAGCATGAATGCAATGGAGATATACCACAATGATAATATATAATAAAACATCTTGGTTTATAAATAATTTTCATGGTTTACAAATAATGTATAATCAATAATATTTTATAATTTTGTTTGTACTATGAATAAACGAGTTAGAAAAGTTATACATTTTTTAACATTCAAATCTATGAAGATGAATATACAAACGAGTTAGTAAAAGTTATACATTTTTTAACATCTAAATCTATGAAGATGAATATACAAACGAGTTAGTAAAAGTTATACATTTTTTAACATCCAAATCTATGAAGATGAATATACATATAGATTTTAGTAAATTGTTTACAAGATTAAATAAATTATATAAGATACTAAGTTTAAATTAGGTCATCAATTTTTGAGAAAATAAATTAACAAATTACAATAACCAAATGTAATGGTGGAATGGTTGGATCTAAATTATGGACATGGTTTCCTTAATGAACTTTGGTCCCCTTTGCTCTACGTCAAGGGCTAGTTGTCGTTGTTGACTCTACTCTCAACCATTTTCTTCTTTCCCACATCATATTCGTAGCTAACCTCATCGTAACTTTCACTATATCATCTTGAAATAATGGTTCCCAATATTTGATAAACAAATTCGACATCTCCTTGATCTATGAGTATGTTTCATATTGTTGGAGAAAATGTTGCGCAGTGTCTACCTCCCATTTCCAAATACACGTCATAACCTTTCCTCCCACGGTTCCTTTGGTTGTTCATATCTTCTTGTTTTACATCTCAACCTCTGTCCATTGGTTCTTAGTTGTGCAATTCCATGTTATACATGCCATGAAATTTTAAGCTTCAAGTAGTTTTACACTTTGATCTCCTCATTTATTAAAGTTTTATATGAGGTAATGTTGTTTTCTTTTTTAATGTTTTCTTCATTTTCCCTTCCCATGGCATTCTTGTACATGACTTTTCAATGCCTTTTTTTGTAATGGACACTTCTTTTTCTATATCCGTTTATTCAAATTGTTTCTGCATTATCAGTTTTCTTCCTTTGCTTTAACTCATCCAAGTTATTTTTCAGTTGAATTCTATCATTATTCATGGCTTTTATATATATATATATATATATAATCAATTTTCTCAGTATCTCCAATTTTATTGAATATGCTAATCATAAATATCTAAAAAAAAAAAAAAGTGTTATTATTATTATTATTAAAGAACTTCTCATGTAAATGTTTTGTACTTGTTCAATCTCATTAAATTTGTTTATAAATACACTTACTCCAATACTTCATATACTTAAATAAATATTGAGATTATAAACCTTTGAAAAAACCAAACCAACATTTATCAATTCCAAATCTTTGTTTTTATATTATTTTGGAGCAAGAAAAATACCTTTAATTACTATGCAATCTTTTTCTCATACATATATTTCATCTTTCGGCCAGGGTACAAATCCTTAGGATTTGTGAAACCCCTCACATAGATGAGATTCAAACCTGGACTTCGAAGAAGCTGTTAGCCTCATCGCTGGCTATTAACCTCAACGCCAGTTTTTATCAAAAACCTACTCTAAGGTTCCCTCCGTAAACTTTTAAAAAGTACAAAATTCCGAAAGATAACATGAATATGGAATTTCCTTTGTAATGTGGAACTTTTCTTTGAAGGTAGGAGTCTACGCATCATCATGGAATCTATGATAAGAAAAACAATCATGGAGTCCATGTATCATCATGTTAAGGCATGGCAATATTTTAATGAGTCATGTGGACACCGGTACCAACAACTGTTTCAGGGCCAATTACCAATGAAAAAGTCTCTGAATTTTGTCTTTTTCTGTTGTAAGTGGAAACAAATTCAATAAAGAAAAGCGTGTTAATCGATAAATTTGATACCCATCAAAATTCCCGAGCCTAAGATGCCATCAATCACTTTGGAATCCGCATTATACCTCAAGAAGCAAACTTGATAGTAGTTCGCTCGTCGGCAATCGTAAGTCTGTCTGTCAATTGGGCTTTTAGTTCTTAGTTTTTTGTGGTATCATGGTATGAATTCCCTCTTTTTTCGAAATGAGCTGGCGGGTGTGATTTTTTTAGGGTTTTTATCTCGTGAATTTGATTAGGGTTTTTTAAATAAAGTTTTATTGAGGGTAAGGACAATCCAATGGAGGAATCTTCATATGTCCTTTATAATGTGATCTTGGATGTCCCACTGTTTCAATTTCTGTTGCCCGTCCGGTAAACTGTAATTTCTCTGGGCAATTTGGATATTTTTCCTATGATATCGTCCGAGAGTTTCTAAGGCCCTCAGTGACGAGGGTTTGCATGAAGGGTGAGAAACAGAATTTTAAGGGAAACGGTGCATCACGCTGAGATCATGGAGAATTACACCGTGCAAGTGATGAATTTATCTCCAAATGCAACAGAACAGCATGTCAGAGATTTCTTCTCCTACTCCGGAACGGTCGAAAGTGTTGAATTGGAGAGGTAGGCTGAAGTTTTGGGGATTTTTTTTTCAGATCTGTACTGATTAAGAAAGCCAGGAAGTATTGAATAAGAGAACTAGGCTCAAGATTTTGGGGAATTCTGTTGAATTAGAGAGGTAGGCTCAAGGTTTTGGGGAATTGTTTTTTTTCAAATCTTTATTGATCAAGATTTTGGGGAATTCTGTTGAATTAGAGAGGTAGGTTCAAGGTTTTGGGGAATTGTTTTTTTCAAATCTTTATTGATCAATATTTTGGGGAATTCTGTTGAATAGAGAGGTAGGCTCAAGGTTTTGGGGAATTTTTTTTTCAAATTTTTATTGATCAAGGTCGCCAGGACTTCCATCCGGTCCGTTTTGGCTACATTAAAGCATCAACGGACTGTCTTAAGGCGTTTGAACCTGTGTCTGATCTTTAAGAGTGCTTTGATTTAACCAACTGACCACAATCTGCTTAACAAATATTAACTGCATGTTTGTTCTCTTGGCAGAGCTGGAGAGGAGGCTCAAGTTGCTTTTGTGACTTTCAAGGAACCCTACGCTGTGGAAACTGCTGTTCTGTTGAGTGTGAGTTTGGCCTTTAATTGCAAGCTTTAGAAAACACTATCCATGGATAGGGCACATCTATGCTTTTGTGGGTTTCTGTTTCTGTTCTAAAATCTACCAGGGAAATCTATCTAGAACATTTTGCATAGATTTGTTTTTTGAATTTTTCAACTTTGTTCTTTTGCATTCAGAATGTATATAGTTAGACTATATGGTTGTTGTCGTAGTGATGCCAGCCATGTCTGAGGTTTATCCGGATTCTCACTTGGCTATCGGTCTTTCTTGAGCAAAATATTTCTAAATTTTCGACGATTGCACTGAGAGAAAAGAGGCCTCTAGAGCCCAGGTGGGATGGGCGGTCTAGATGGTGCATTGGGTGTATTGAATATACTAGCGCAGACCCATCTAACCCTGGGTTTGAGATGCACCTCGAGGGTGCAAATCTTAAGAATGCATATCTTGAATTCACGCAATTGCCAACATATTAAATATCGGAATTTGAGAGATAAAACTCCGAGCTTTGTGACCTCAAGGTGCATATCATACCCGGGTTTGAATAGGTCTGTGATTGTTTAAACTGTTGTTCAAGAGAAGTGTTTGAAATAGCTTTCGCATGTTTGCTGTCACATTCATCTGGGTATTGTTTTTTATTTAACGCAATGCATTTACTTTGTACAGGGAGCAACCATAGTAGATCAGAGAGTGTGCATAGTCAGTTGGGGAGGGAATGAGCAGTCTTTTGACCTTTGGAATAGTCCATCATGGAGGCTTGCACACGAGTTTGAGGAGGACCCTGAGGTAAGCCTTCTTACGTTTAAGCACTTTTTGGGTTGTCTTTTGGGGGATAGATGGAATAATATCACCGTGATGACTAATTATGCTAGACATATACGGTGGAAATATGCAGAAAATATTGAATTGTTGGATGATCTTGTATTTTTGAGGAAACGATTAACATGGGTTATGAATGATAACACAGGCCAGTTATTTTGTGCGTACTCCCGGTGAGGCAGTAACCACGGCCCAGGAAGTGGTTACTTCAATGCTATCCAAAGGGTATGTTCTGGGAAAAGATGCATTGAGCAAGGCAAAATCCTTTGACGAGACTCATCAAGTCACGGCGAGTGCTGCTGCCAAGGTGGCATCTTTTGGCAAGAGAATCGGTTTCAATGATAGAATCTGTGCTGGTGCAGAAGCTGTTAGAGCTATGGAAAACAGATATCATGTCACGGAGAAGACCAAATCAGTGTTGGCAGTAGCTGAGCAAACCGTGAGTAGTGCAGGAACAGCAGTTGTCAATAGCAGGTACTTTTCTGCAGGAGCCTTGTGGGTTTCTGGATTTCTCAGCAAAGCTGCCCAAGCTGCTGCTGATTTGGGCACTAAAGGCCCAACATAGGCACAAAGTATTTGGCAATAAAGGCTTCTCACCAGCAAGATTGGTATCATGTGATAATGCAGTATATAATATGTACTTATATGCACTACTGTATCTATAGTTTACCTAGCAGGGTTCGCTTAGAGTACCATCTCTTCATAAGGATGAGCAGAGAAACATTCGCACTATTAACCATGTTCTAACTTCTAAGTCGGCCACAAAAAAATTTGTTTTGTTCAACCATTATCAAGAACCAAAAGTACTATGAATACGTATGATTGACTTGACAAGTTGGCAGTTAGTAAAGTACTTTTTGTGTCTTTTTATTCTCTATTGTAAAATGCTTGAGCATCTCACTAAATAGGAAATGAAGGAAGAACCTTTTTCTTTTACAAAGCTTTGCAGTATATGATGTTATTATATGAACCATGTTCTAAGTTAGCCACAAAAGAAGTAGTTGTTTTGTTCAACCATTATCAAACACCAAAAGTACTATGAATGTCTGTGATTGATTTGGCAAGTTGGCAGCTAGTAAAGTACTTTTTGTGTATTTTTATCTTTTATTGTAGATTGTTTGAGCATCTCATTAAGCAGGAGATGAAGAGGGAATCTTCTTCTTTTTTGACAAATCTTCCATTGACTACACATATGAACACCACCCTATCCACCTAAAGGCTGATATTCCAATGACATTAAACCATCCATCTTTATGGCAGCCAAGGTGGCCTCAACAGGGAAACATTTGCCCGATGGTTATTGAAACTTGATAGGGGAATCTCACCACCTCCATATTTCCAGCCAGCCAAGCTCTTCATTTACGATGTAGAGAGAATATTATAGAGAGCAAAGAAAACCTAGTCAATGTGTGTCTTCCATTGTTTATCACATTTTCATCGCACGCATGTTGCTACAAGGCCAGTTGCAAACGGACAGGAAACTAACTCCCCATGATATACGTGCTTACTACTGAGACCCCTGTGAACATTCCTTGAAATGGTTACAATGCAACAAATGCCCACCCATCTGATTGTGACTTAACACAAACATGAATATCAATGAATAGCGCAATTTTAATGAAGTGATGCTGAGAGATAAATTGTGTTGCTTTTATCTACCAATCTAAGTTCTATATTGTTGATATATTAATACTCTGTACTTTCATTTTTCCCTCCTCACCTGTTGGGTCAGCAACTCCTATTCTTTGTGTTAATAATTCTGGAAAGTCACTGTGTAGAAGATTAGAAAGATCGACGCATTTTGGGTGGACACTCCACCCATCTTTAGGATCATAAGAAGTTTCTATTCTTCTGGTTGTTGTCACATGTTTTGCATTATTTCTTGGATAGTTAGCAGTTTGTATATAATTGATTGCCCCCCAAATGCCTTTCAAATAGGCTCTTCCAAAATGGGTCTGAAGATCGTTCGATTGGTAAATGGGAACCTACATTTTTCAATGAGACCATAGAAGGCTCAGTTGGACTTGACTTATCCACCAGTAACAGATCAAAGAATTCCAAATTTGAGCTTGACCGAAGTGGTGAATCCTATCAAGTCAGAATCGATCAGAATGCTATTTATCATTTATATAAGAATTTAACTGCTATATTTCATGGAAGTAGAAGGCTTCAAAGGGAAATACATTCAATTGCTTCAAAGAATACTAGTTTAAATATTTATCTGAAGAAACATATATAAATGAAATTGAAAAGAAGAAAATAATTTTCTCCTTAACTACAAAGTCTATATTTCGATCTCCTTTCTTTGATTTTATTTGATGGCAAGTCAATTTTTTGTTCAAATTCCAACCTTAAAGATTAGCAGTCTTACATAATGAACAGTACAAAACAATTTGCTTAACTCGAACAGGCTACAACAAAGACACAATCTTGTTGACAACATCTGTGGAAAACTTATAGTACAAGTCAAAATGAGAAAGGATAATTTATACCCTTCATTAATGTTTGAAATTACGCAACTCATTTAAGGGAGCTTATTGCCCATTCTCTTGGACGCTGAGTGCTGCTCACGCTTCATTTGCAAGTAAACACTGGTATTTCAGTCGCAAGTTATATTATATGCAATTATATAGTAGCACTGGTTTTTTTAAATGACTATTCATAGACTCACCACAATTATCCCAAAACTACATGTTTAACATTTCATTTTGCTTTCATTGTGCTTGATAGAAAGAAACCAATACAAAATTAGGCATGAATGACGAGGAAATTCATGCCTCATTACTCCCCTTGCTTAAACTACTAGCCCTTTAGCGGTTCAAACAATTATCAAAATGTTGTGTTCTGGTCTCATTAGGGCCTTCTTAAGGCATTATTAATAATGTTTGTTGAAATTCTCCTTTCAATTGTTCTTTTGTTCCTTCCAAGTACATTAAATGGCCAATTTATTGAAAACTATATCCCATTGGTCATTTTCAATTTCTTAACCAAGCATTCATTAGTCTTTTTCTTGATCATACTGGAATGGAATCCTATCCAGTTGATTTCCCTTTATCTTTAGAGTAAGAACTTAAGCTGTCCTCTTAGCCCCTTAACAGTGCCTGGTTGCCTTTTTTCGTACTTAATATTGTCAATAATGTCATTAGGATCAACTATCATGCCCATTCATAGCCTTCCCTTTCACAGGACCCTTTTGCGCCATTAAGACCAAGGATAGAAATTGCATCATCAATAGGTAAGGTAGTTAATCAAACGGCGTTACATTTCTTTCGATTTTTTTAAGCTATCTGGTCTAAAAACTGCACAAGAATGCTCGTAAAGATTACAAGGTTCTTTGCCCCTAAGAATTATAGATAGATTTTTTAATAAAGTATATGCATTCCTCAACTACTCTGTAGACAAACTCGATAAAGAGCTTGCAAATGTATACTACCCGTAACAAATGAGTGCTGTAAATTATCAGCAGGGTAGAAGTCAACAACTAAGTGCATTTCAGAAATCAATTTTTGGTTGTGTTCTCCATAAACGACCCACAATTCCTTTATTAAGCTATTAGAGATCTGAAAATGGTGCTGGTGTCCACAATAATCTCAACTGTAAATTCAAGCTTCACTCTTTAGAATGAGAGCATGTGTTTGGGGACGAGGCCGGCATAAGACCATTGTTTAGGCCAACTCCGTGACCTTCAAGGTGCCTTCCTAACTGTAAAGTTCTGCACCTCGGTTATTCAAATCTAATCAAAATTTATATTCTTCCTCAATTGTAACCACTGGCACTCAAGTATGCTACTCTCTCTGTTAGCTTTTCTTCTTTAGGCCAATCATCTTCCTCCTCCTGTACTACTATCTCCAATTGGGCTTGTACTATCTCCAGTTGAGCTTTATTTCTGGGAAAACCAATATCTACCCTTTTTAGTTTTTAGCTTTCCTCACCGAGGAGAAATGTCTTTTTGTTCTTCCTCTCGACCTTCATGTCTGGAAGGATCAATATCTTGGGTACTTGTACCTACAACGAGGCACTAAATGTATAATCTCAATGATTTTCTTCTATGTATCCACTGCCCATTTAATCAAATTTCTACTTATTGACCCTAGCAAAAATTGAGCAACAACAATAATTTCCCCTCCTCTCCAAGTCACCATGGAAAGTAAATGGAGAGTAAACAATCAAGAAGGATGTTTCTTCATAAGAATATAAAGGGACAAATGGAAGCAAGTTCATTCCAAGGAGATGGAAAGTTCTTCACTCTGACTCCCTTTGTGCTGAGTGCTATCAGTTATGGGCATAACAACTCCATCAAAATATCGTCTGCATAAAACTCTTCTGCTCTTCCCTTCTTAGGCCATATTATTCCCTTGCGGCATACTTGAGTTTATAAATGAACCATCTCCTTGTTGAAGTGTTGGCAATATGGAATGTGGTTGTCATTGATGTCAAAAGGAGTTCAGTGATGACAAAGGATAACCAAGGACATGATGGCAAAGTGAACTCGGTGAAAGTAAGGAGAGACAAAAGCAGTGATGACATGGCATGAATAATGATATGATGACATGGCATGGCATAAATGATGATGTGGCATGAAGATGAAGTCATTGGTGTATTATGACATAACTTTGGAGAAATATGGCAAAATGGTGAAAATTAGGAAATTGACTAAGTATGGAATAATTAGTCAAAATTGGTCCCAGTAGCCTTAAGAGAATGACCGCCATAATTCATGGTTTGAGAAGAATGCCCACACCATGGTACCATCCTATAGCTTGTTGGTTTGGCTACCTAGTCATGAATTTAGTTTGATTCCATCACTTTTGATGGGAAAATTCTAGGTCTACCAAAATAAGGGTTTGTGCCAAAGCAAGCAAAAATGGCTAAGTAGCCTTAGAAAGATGCCCGCCATAGCTCATAGGATGATAAGAAAATTATTTTGAGAGTGTGGACCTTTAGAGGGTTTGTTGGAGCATCCATCCATGGTTCCAGATTGTCCAAAAGGTCTTTGAGGAGAAAGATATGGATCTGCCAAAAGTGCTATCTGGCATGATTTACACTACTTCACTAAAATGCCCGCCGAGGAGAGAGAAAGTAACCTCAGAGGATGAAATTGGTCTTGATGGATTCATCTTGTTGTCCTCTACCCATTGGGTATCTCACTTGCTAAATTTGAAGGAAAAATGAAATCACCTTGTGACCAAGGGTTTGAAGAAAATTGACCAAGTGTTAGAAAAGGAGTTTGAGAGGGCATTTAGAAATGCCCGCAAGGAGGGGTTCTGTTGATGATAAAATTCATCATATTGCATGGTCTTGTTCTTTGATGAACTGGCTATCCAGCCATGGAGTCATTTTCCTTCTGGGTGTTCACACGTGTGAAATAGGAGTTTGCCAAAATGGGAAGAAATATGTTTTGATGTTCAAAATGTTGCATTTTGTACAACTTCGGAAGATATTATTCATTATATTTTATTGTACCTTCATTGTACATGTTTATACCTCCTAAGGGAGAAGAACTTTATGTAATTAATTATGTAAACACATGAAAGAATCAATGTAAGCCTTGGGGTGCAAAAGAAACAAATAAAAATATTAAATTTAAATTATTTATTGCCCCCAGGTGAAGTCGGCCGAGTTAGGGAATTTTCCAGTTTTGCACTTGTATAAATAGGAGGCTAGTGCACCTCATTATCTCATTTCACTCACTTAGCAAGTGCGCATCACTTGAAGGAGGAAGCTTATTTGGGGCATCTACTTGTGAAAGATACTTTCACATTCTTTCTCTTTCTTTATTTGTACTCTGATCTTGGAATTATCATCTCTCTACGAAGGTTGCTGGGTTTTCTCCCATTTGGGTTTCCCAGGTCAAACTCTGTGTTGTTGTTTTGTGCTTTGTCTTGCTTCTAGTGATCTTGGTAATGCATTTATGTTTTATGCCATGAATGTATGAAATTTAACATGGTATCAGAACCATTCTAGAAGAAGCCATTGTCGAAGCATTGTCGGAACCCTGTCGGAACTAGGGTTTCATCTTGTGAAGTCTCCAACCATGATTTTGGAGAAAAGAAGCTATAGAAATTTCATTTTTTTCAAGGCGCATCTATTGGTGAAAACATAATTCAATTCCGAGAACTTTCAATTTTTGACCTAACTCTGTGGCTGCAGCAGAATTAGGGTTTCAGTTTTAACACATCTCTCTCCACAGATTTGGACCAGCCCACCCTCTATTCAACTCTCCTTGGCAAGGCGAATTTATTTGTGGGTTAAGTTTTTCAAATTATTAACTTTCATTTTTGACCTAGCTCCTGCTAGGGTTTCTGAACCAGATCTGCAATCAAGATGATTGGGATGAAGGTTGACGATCGTTTGGAAGGAGCCTCAAACTTCATCTCCTGGAAGTCTAGGGTTCTTCTACTCCTAGAAGAAAATGATCTATTGCTATATGTAAATGAGAAGGTTCTTGAACCAGAAGCCAAAGAAGATAAATCCCGATGGAGGAAGAATGATGCTAAAGCGAGAAGGATTCTTGTGGATTTAGTGAGAGACCATTTGGTTCCTCAAATTTCAGGAAAGAAGAATACTAGGAAAATGTTCAAGACCATTATGAAGTTTTTTTAACACATTAGCCTAAATGTATCCATGAATTTGAGAAACCAACTCTCAAATATGAAAATAGCAAAGTCAGAATCCATTGCCTCATACTTCATGAGGATCACAGAACTTCGAGACAAGCTCAGCACCAGTGGAGATCCTATTAGCGATAAGGAGCTTGTCCTACACACTTTAAATGGTCTTCCACCATCATGAGAGTCATTTATCCAAAGCATAAGTGGTAGATCCAAACTACCAAAGTTTGACAAGCTTTGGGCAGATTGCTCTCAGGAGGAGACCAAGATTGTAGCACTTCAAAGACTCCATGGCTCTCAACTTGAAGAGACTCAAGCATTTGTTTCCCATG
The DNA here is from genome assembly GCA_027924585.1 of Larix kaempferi. NCBI lineage: Eukaryota > Viridiplantae > Streptophyta > Pinopsida > Pinales > Pinaceae > Larix > Larix kaempferi. Next base: position 4,022,592 of record BSBM01000011.1, read on the forward strand.
CCAAGAAAGGTAAGGGAAAATGAAAGAAGTTCCATAAACACCAGCACCAAGAAAGGAGATCAAGTCCCCGCCAAGAACAAAAGAAGAAGAAGGATGTATCTCAAGTTCAATCCTATAGGTGTAGAAAGTATGGACATTATGCCAATAGCTGTTGAAGTCAAATAAAAAGGAAGCATGAAGCATCCACTGCTGATGTAGAAGAAGATCATCATCACAAGAAGAAAAAGAATGAAGATCACATAGAATTTCTATTCATATCAACACTATCAGGTACTATTTCTACCACTAGTGACACTTGGCTCATAGATAGTGGTGCATCTAGACACATGACAGGTTATAGAGAGAATCTTTCAGAATTAATTGAGAAAGATTCACATCTCCGTGTTGTACTTGGAGATGATGCAAATTACTCTGTGAAGGGGTCTGGAGCCACCACCCTTCAATTGGAATCAAATGATACATTACGCCTAAGTGATGTACTCTATGTACCTGGTATGAAAAGAAATCTTGTCTCCATCTCAACATTGGAGGACAAGGGATATAAAGTAGCTTTCTCAAAAGGGAAAGTCCTTGCTTGGCAAAAGAACTCAAGCATGAGCACATCCAAAGTTATTTGCATAAGAGAAGAGAGCTTGTATAGACTAAACACTTCTCCAGTTCAAGCCCTAATACATGATGCTGCAAGTATGGGCGAGTTATGGCATAGAAGGTTAGCTCATCTGAACTATCGAGCTCTCCCAGTTTTGAAGAACATTGTGACAGGTTTTCCAGGGCTCCAAGTAGACCATGATGGAATTTGTAGAGGATGTGCACTTGGAAAAAATGCCAAGAAGTCCTTTCCAGACAGCGAGAATAGATCCAAAGGGATTTTGGATCTAGCACACTCTGACTTGTGCGGGCCCATGACAGTTGTGTCATTAGGTGGTTATCATTACTATATCACCTTTATTAATGATTACTCACGGAAGACTTGGATTTACTTTCTCAAGTCAAAAGAATCTGAGGAAGTGCTCAGCAAGTTCAAAGAGTTTAAAGCACAAGTTGAGAATCTGTCAGGAAAGAGGATCAAGATTTTGAGATCCGATAATGGTGGAGAATATACCTCTACAGAATTCAATGATTTCTGCGAGGAAGCAGAAATTAAGAGGGAGCTCACAGTTCCCTACAACCCTCAACAAAATGGGGTTGCAAAAAGAAAGAATCGTACAATTGTGGAGGCAGCCAAAGCTACGATACATGACCAGAGTCTTTAAATGTTCTTGTGGGAAGAAGCATCCAGAACCGTTGTATATGTACAAAATAGATGTCCACATAAGATATTGAAGAACATGACTCCGGAAGGAGCGTTCACAAGTGTGAAACCATAAGTGGGCCATCTCCAGATTTTTGGTTGTCCAGTCTACATACATGTGCCCAAAGAGAAAAGATCCAAGTTAGAACCTTCAGGCAAGAAGGGTACCTTTGTGGGATACAGTGAGTCTTCAAAGGCTTACAAAATTTACATTCCAGGATCCAGATAGATTGAAGTCAGTAGGGATGTGACCTTTGAAGAAGAAATGGCTGTTAGGAAAGGCAGAGGATCAGATATGGAGATCGATGATGAAGAAATGCTAGAACCTAAGGAGATGAGATCATCTTCCCCTCTAGTTCAGAGGGAGACAATAGAAATGGATGAACCTATCGACCCCATAGATCTAGTTGATATCCCCATAGATGTTGCAGGTCGGAAAAGACCTAGATGGGCACAATAGACACTGCACGATGCAGAGGGACATGAAGCTCCACATGGCGCTTTCAGAGAAAGCAAAATACCTCAGAGGTTCTATAGTTATGTGGCATTGATGAGCAACATTATTGATTCAGAACCCACTACTTACGAAGAAGCATCCAAACATCAAGTTTGGAAGGATGCCATGATGGAAGAATATCAATCCATCATGAAGAATGATGTGTGGGAGGTTGTGCCGAGACCTGAGGAGAAGTCGGTAGTGACTTCTAAATGGCTATACAAGATCAAGCATGGAGCAGATGGCAGTGTTGAGAAATACAAGGCCAGATTTGTAGCCAGAGGATTCTCTCAGAAAGAGGGAGTCGATTATGATGAGACTTTTGCTTCTGTGGCCCGATACACTTCCATCAGATCCATTATCGCAATTGCTTCAGCTATGGGATGGAAGTTGCATCAGATGGATGTGAAGACAACCTTTCTCAATGGTGTTATTGAGGAAGAAGTTTACATTGAACAACCAGATGGGTTTATTGTCCAAGGAAAGGAGTCTCATGTGCAGACTGAAAAAGGCATTGTATGGACTCAAGCAAGCACCCCGTGCTTGGTATGGACGAATAGACAGATTCCTGGTGAGCTTGGGATTTTCCAAGAGTGATGCAGACCCCAACCTTTACTACAAGGTTGTAGATGATGAGCCACTGATTTTGGTATTATATGTTGATGACTTGTTTCTCACAGGAAATGAGAAACTCATTGTATGGTGTAAGAAGAATCCCGCCTCTGAGTTTGAAATGAAAGATCTTAGATTGATGCATTACTTCTTGGGATTAGAAGTATGGCAAAGGCAGAAAGAGATTTTCCTAGGACAAGGAAAATACACCATTGATATATTAAAGAGATTTGGGATGTTGGACTCCAAGTCCATGGCTACTCCGATGGATGCAAATTGGAAGAAGTTGAAAGATTCTACATCAGATTCTGATTTGTTTGATCGCACCATTTATCGCCAGTTGATTGGGTCATTGATGTATCTGACCAACACCAGACCAGATATATGTTTTGCTGTGAATGCCCTCAGTCAGTTCATGTGCAAACCAAGACAGATTCACTGGATTGCTGCAAAACATGTGCTCAGATACTTACGTGGCACTGTGGGATATGGATTGAAGTATGCTTCAGATGGTAACCTGATATTGCAGGGGTTTACAGACTCAGATTGGGTCGGATGTGTTGCATATCGGAAGAGTACTTCTGGATGTTGCTTCAGTTTGGGTTCTGCAATTATCTCCTAGTGCAGCAGGAAGTAGAACTCGGTAGCACTCAGTACTGCAGAGGCCGAGTACATGGTTGCTAGCACAGCAGCTCGAGAAGCAATTTGTCTTCGTAAACTCCTGGCAGGATTGTTCGGCCATATATGGGAGAAATCCCATAGGAAAATGAGTAGGATAGTCAGTAGTTGGTCGATTTCACACTGGTGCCTCTGTAGTCCAGTTACTCAGCTAGATATGGGAGAAATCCCATAGGCAGACGAGTAGGACAGTCAGCAATTTACCGTGTGGTTGCAAAGGTGCCTCTACAGTCCAGGTACTCAGCCAGATATGGGAGAAATCTCATAGGCATAAGAGTCGGATAGTCAGTAGATGGCCGTGCCCTTTTGCTCGTCTGAGATCTCAGCCAAGTATGAGAGGACCCCATTCGCAGATGAGACAGACATGTTGCAAATTGTATAGCAGAGATGGTACAGCTGATAATCTCATAAATCCAGGATTGAGTGATTCTCTTGGATCTAGGATTGAGTGATTCTCCTGGACTCATCGAAGGACTGGTGATGATGATGCACAGAGACTGTGTGGACAACTTTCAGTATGCATAGAGATTATGGAGACAGAATGGATGTACAAGATGAAACCCAGATGATCGTGATGCAGATGAAGATCGAAGAATACCTTCCCCATTGAGAGGGAGTGTTGGATTTTGTACAACTTCGGAAGATATTATTCATTATATTTTATTGTACCTTCATTGTACTTGTTTATACCTCCTAAGGGAGAATAACTTTATGTAATTAATTATGTAAACACATGAAAAAATCAATCTAAGCCTTGGGGTGCAAAAGAAACAAATAAAAATATTAAATTTAAATTATTTATTGCCCCCAGGTGAAGTCGGCCCAGTTAGGGAATTTTCCAGTTTTGCACTTGTATAAATAGGAGGCTAGTGCACCTCATTATCTCATTTCATTCACTTAGCAAGTGCACATCAGTTGAAGGAGGAAGCTTATTTGGGGCATCTACTTGTGAAAGATGCTTTCACATTCTTTCTCTTTCTTTAATTGTACTCTAATCTCGGAATTATCATCTCTCTGTGAAGGTTGCTGGGTTTTCTCCCATTTGCGTTTCCCAGGTTAAACTCTGTGTTGTTGTTTTGTGCTTTGTCTTGCTTCTAGTGATCTTGGTAATGCATTTATGTTTTATGCTATGAATGTATGAAATTTAACACAAAATAGGTTGAGAAGCCATTTTGAAATGCCTGCCAAAGGCTAAGGTTGTCTCAGTAAATTCTAAGGGTGACATGGTCTTGTTGCCTAATGGACTGGCTATCCAGCCATGAAATCAGTTCTCTCTTTGTGGCTCACATGTGTGAGATTTTGGCCTCACAAAGTAGGTGAAAAATATCATTTTTCATGTTGAAATTAAAAAGAAAAGAGGGCTAAGGAAAATTGGATAAGTGTTGGAGAGGGCTTAATATGCCCACAAGGAGCTAGGGTTAAGCCCTCAGGGGTTTGTTATGCCCGCAGTGAAGGCTAAGGGTGCCCACAAGGGCTTAATATGCCCGCAACTGCTTAGGGTTAAACCCACAAAGGCTTAATATGCCCATAGCAGGGGCTTAAGAGAGCCTGCAGGCATGAGAGGAAGGTAAGCCAGCATGATGAGACCCATAGGAAGCCCGCAAAGGAAGAAAGAAGCCCGCAGGATGGAAGGGTAGCCTTGGAGAGGAAGCCCGCAGTCCTGTAGATGTGTGAAACCCGCAGCCAAAGAAGAGAGAGAGCTCGCAGGCATGAAATAAAGATAGCCTATAGCCCGAGTGGATGAAACCAACAATTCTGGAAGAAGATCACACAGTTTAATGAATGAATTGATTAATTAATTAATTAATTAAAAACGAAATAAACAGGGCGTTTATCAGAGTATAAATAGAGTTATAATTAATTAATTAAATATTTATAATAGAGATATGAAAGGGCATGATATTGAAAGAGCATGATTGTTTGAAAAGGCATGTTTTTCTCGAATGAAATGATGTGGCTTTCCAGTTTGAAGAGGTACGAGTTGAAAGGGTATGAAGACTTGAAGAGATGAATGCAGAATGTGTATATAATCAGAAGATCAAAAGCAAATGAAATAGTGTCTCAACAGTTCTGATCCAGCAGCAGAGCAAGTAGTCAGAGACGAGCAAGATGAAGAAGTTGTGACATAAACAAAAGAAAGAGATCTGGAAGAGTGACCAGATCAGTTTTAGGGTGGTAGGATGGTGCTAGGGCAGGCATGAAGCTTGCTGGGGGTCGTAGCCTCCATCCAGTAGAAGCTGGAGAACAAGGTGTCGTTGCATCCTTGCTTGTAGCAGCAGGCAGAAAATCTGGGGTGTTGTAGCATCCTCGTCTGTAGCAGCAGGAAAAATCTAGGGTGTAGTTGCATCCCTTCTGTAGAAGCAGATAAACAATTTTGTAAAATTCATCTTATTAATGAGTATGAGTTTGTGGTTTGATCTTTGAGGTTTCCATGATAAAATCTTATGTCCTAACTTGTTTGATTATTTGTGTGTCTCGTACTAATTGTTTTAATAAAAGGAAAAAGAAGGCAATACTGATTCACCCCCCTCTCTTAGTATTGCTGGATATTCCAATAGAAAGTAATCTATTTATCTTCAACTCTAGTTCAATGATCTTTATAAATTTTAGTGGAATTGCATGGCTTGCACAACATAGCCACACAAATAATATAGCGCTGCATTCAAGGGTCATATGCTTGTTTTTAGTTAGTATGTAAACCATTTTGCAGTGAAACTTCACGTCTTGATCTTGAATTGACAATTGAATCAGTGCTTGATCCACCATCTTTCCCACGGGTGCAGTCTAGTTGTTGCAATCCTCTAACATTATCAATACAACATGTAAATTTTTCATTGAAAATGATCAAGACACAAAGAGGCAAGATAAAATAAAATATTGGGACACATGCCTTGGAGTATACTTGGACATCCAATTGTTCCATAAATATCTGTACATCGAAATGTTCCATAAATATCTGAAACACAAAAACCTTTAATGAACCTTCGACAATAGCTGGCTTGTCCATACAAGTTCTTAATCTTTTACCCTCTTAAGAAATGGTAGTTTCTCAATAACCTTTATCTTTGTAAGATCCACACATATTTTAGCCCAAGCTATGCTCTGGCCTAAAACAATGCCTTCCCTAACCACCATTCCACTCTCTAGCACTAGTTGTGAACTCTCACACTTAAAATAAGTGTAAATCATCCACTAGTTGTGAACTTTCACACTTAAAATAAGTGTAAATAATCCTCTATATACCCCAATAAATTCATTTAGACAATCATAGCAATGCCTTTCCTAACCATCATTCCACTCTCTAGCACTAGTTGTGCCAAAACAGGTAAATCCTGCAAGGTAGTGAGGGTAGACTTTCCTAATAGCTCATAGTGCGGCTTCCACACTTAAAATAAGTGTAAACCATCCACTAGTTGTGAACTCTCACACTTAAAATAAGTGTAAATCATCCTCTAGATACCCCAATAAATTCATTTAGACAATCATAGAAGGTGCTAATTACTCCTCTCCAAAACATAGTGGGTGCATCACATAGGCCAAAACACAGCTTATAATAAAAAGTCCTTCATGGATATGTAGAAGTGGTCAGCTATCTAAATATGGTTATACCTTGAAAATCCATGAAAAATGAGAAACATTTTTCCACTGCCAACACTTGTTCAATAAAAGGAAAGTCTAAAGGCACTCCTTTTGTTGTTTTATTCAAACCTCTATAATTCATATAAACCCGTGATTTCCTCTTTCTTAGATACTATGACCAATGAAAAGACCAAATAAATATAGTTGTCGCCAGCAATTTTTCGTTTAAAAGACTGCATCAAATGTGTATTCATTCTTTTTTGTCATTGGCAAACAAACTTGGTATCCTCCTTAATCTAGATATAATGTTGACACACACACACATTTGCCCTTCAATTCCTCACATTACAATGCTCAAACACATTTTTGCATTTCAATTTTTTTTGGCTTTTATAAATCAGTTCTGAGAACAAAATTTGTGTCATATTTAAAGAAATATATTCCAACCCCTTTAGAGGAGTTATTAGCTTAGTTTGAAATGCAAATTGGTTCAAACTCTCCCTTAGAATTAGGGTGCTACATAGTCCAAATCTACATATCAATATCTGGGCACACTTCGAAGAGCTTGCCCCTCTTCTTCATACTCCCACTGGAAGCTAATATTTTGCAACACATAGATGGGGTGGGTGAGAAGAGAGTCAATCAAGTTTCCCAAAACCATGATCATGGGCAAACAGGTTTTCCCAAAACCATGACCAAAACCATGACCATGGGCACTAGGCAATTGCCATTTTGGTACCTTTTTTTTCAAAAAAAAAAAAAAAACCATTCCTTGCTATTCATAGTATGAATCAAAGAGAACAAAAGTATACATAGAATGCCAACATTTTCCCATACAACTGGATACCAAGTGATTCATGTCATGTCCCCAAAGTAACTTCACTAATACAAACTAGTAACCACCAAAAAGACCCCACATAAGATTGAAGGATTACATCTTAAACATAAATTACTTGGGATCTCCACATCCCAAAGGAGGAACCAAAAGGACCAAAAAGGAAGAGCCCAAGCATTTCGCTCTGAAAAACAAAAAACTGGAAAAAACCAAAAGAGTAGAGATACTATTCAACCTGTCCCAACTCCAACCAGATTAAAAAACCTGAAAAGTACCCCTACAAAAGAGAGATGACCTGCACTGCTCCATATGCATAATTCCATCAACTTCCAATAATGCCTCCTTAGACAAAGAGTCGGCCTCCTCATTAAATTTCCTAGAAATATGCTGGAAAGAGATGAACTCAGATTTCTCCTGCAGAATTTTGATCCTATGCTTCCAATGCTCAAGCACCATCACTTGTAAGAGGTTTTTCATGTTGGCACAATCAACAATGACTCTGGAATCTCTTGCCACTTGAATGCATTTACAACCTTTATGAAGTGAGAAGTACAACAACCCCCAAAGGGAAATCAAGTCAGCTCGAGTGTTTGATCCAAGATCTCAATCCAATATGATGTGAAATTGATGCTCTCGGCTAAGCTTTAGAACCATTCCATCCCCGCAAATGCCATCTTGTGACGCTCCATAAAAAAAACAGTCGGAATGTTATCTTGAAAAAGAAGGCTGAAAGCACTTCCGAATTGGCTTAATAGGAGTATTTTTATGGAAGCCCACAAAGAGAGTGACAACGAAGGAGACCACCTTGGTGATATGGAAAGGAAAACTATAAAAAAGAAGATAGTTCCTGAATCTCCAAATGCCCCAAATAAAGAAGATAGGCAAAAGTGTAAACGATGATCCCTTCAATCCCCAAAGATAAATCCCCAGATCCACAGAGGACTGATTCCAAGAATAAAAAAATATGGAGAGAGCACGAAAGAACCTTCTAGGACTGTTTAGTGAATACACAATGAATGAAGAGATGATCCACACTCTCGTTGTCGATTTTGCACAACAGGCAACAGAAAGGGCTAGGCCAGCCTCGCTTGTATAAATTGTCAGTAGTCAGAATTTTATTCTCCAATACAAGCCATATAAAGCACTTAATCTTGAGGGGATGTTCCAGCCCCAAATTTTCTGATGCCACCATTTCTGAGAGTAAACGATCCTAGAACTTGAAATGGCTTCATAAGCCGTGCTCGTAGTAACCTGCCCAGAAGAAATATTCCACGACCACTGGAGCAAATCAGGTGTGCTAGTGATCCTGATGTCATTAGTACGAAGATTAAAAGTGAAGGAATCCAACGAACAGACCTGAATCAATTGAAGATCAACATTAGATAGCCAATAATGGGAAGCATCATGTGAGGCCACGGGATAGACCGCCTGATATAAGTATTTAAGGCCTTTTGTATTAAGCTCCTCGATCAGACCAGTGGATACAGCCTATAACAATCGTCGGCACCTATAATGGGATATGTTCCAAGTCTCACTTTCCTTCCATATCTGACTTGCCAGGCTAGCCAAAGGCCATCCAGAAAAGCTTCGACCATAACACACCAAAAATTTGATGGAGTAGAGCCTTTCTTGTTTGCTTTTCTAATCCAATCTATCACCTGCTTTTCCATTTTGGTACATTACATACAATTACTGCATTTTTATAACAAGTATGGTCAACATAAAATGATCAAATGATAAGTTCATAAAATGAACACAAATTCAACAAATTCAATAGGATGTTCTCACCCTACCTCAAACAATAGAATATCTTCCAAAATGATTTTTGGGCTTACAAGGTTAATTTGCATTTTGAGATAAAATATGACTAAATTAATTAAAATATCATTGTTTAAATAATAAAAAAGGGATAAATCTTTTCAAAAAATGTATATGAATTAATTATTGGAACTTTCATATAAAATTTATTTAAATAAGACCACATGAACATTGATCATCTCATAAATCATTTTAGAATTTTTTTGAACATGAAAATTTGTTAAATTTTTTTTTATCAATGGAGGAAATGTGTAGGAATTAAAAGAATTATTTTGCCCCAACTTTCATATCATGTTATTTGTTTATTGCATAGGGAGGTGTTTTGAGTGTTTTTAGACTTGAATTATGTGCTAATTTATGTTTCTTATTAAGTGGAGTGTTTTCTTATTATTCATTAACACAAGATAACATTCATCATTACAAATAAACGTAATAGACATTAAATTTAGGTTTCCTTAATATATTCTTTTTAAAGATTGGAAGTGGTTACTATGTAACCATTGCTTGCACCTCTTAAGTGAAACTGATATCTAATGAAAGTTGAGTAAGGATTTCCATTATGATCATTGAAAGGATGGGCGCATTGATAATGGTAGCAATTTGGATGTTGTCGACATTTATTAACAAGGTTATAGTGTTTAGCCTTGGTATGGTATATTTAGTTGAATGTATTGTTGTCATAATCACCTTTATTAGGGACACTGATCACTACAAGGTGGTTACCATACATTGTACTATTTATGTGTATACAATATTACATTTGCTAGGTTCAACTTTCGACTAAGTGTTATTATCGCCATAGCATTCATGCATATTCTATGTGTCTTTCTATTCCATATTCTCCTTGCACACATATTAAAGTATTAATACATCAATGTGTTATTTGTAGAACTTAAGATTAGAGTAGAATATAGAATAAGAGCCAACTTAGAGGTGAAAAACTAAGAGCAAGAAGTTGGTCTCATCCACTGATCCTTAATCAAAACCTCATGGTTTGAACCTCAATACTCCCTAAAACAAATTCTAGAAAATTTCTTGAAACATTGACAGCCCTATAATGTTGGGAAAAACTCACAGTGCAATCTAAGGATCCAATCACTTATAAATGTCCACTCAGAAAGTGGACACCATATGTCAATTGAGAGAAAAAATTATAAAACTTGTAAGTTTGTCCACAAAGGAGAGATGAAGATGAGAGAATATGGTGCAAAACCCTGCCATATCTCTATCTTTTAAATAGAGAGGTGAATACAAAAAAAGAGTCCAACACAACCCTATAACTCTATAGAAAGCATAATAATCACGAGTCAAATCTTTCAAGAAAAGGAAAAAACAACCATATGTTTAATAAATGGTCTCTCCAAAGTCGAATGACTATCTATGTAAAAAGTCTAAAGATTGTCTATCAATAATATACTGGGTGAGGGTAATGTGGGGTGCTTAGGAAGGTCTGGAAGGGAGATAATTAATATAATGTGTCCATAATCATGGAATAATCCCACTAAGTAATTGGTGCATAATAAATAGGCCCACTTGGTAATTGGTGCATAATAAATGGGCCCACTAGGTAGTGTAATACCCCTAGTTTTGACTTGGAATGTATTTATCCAATATTATGTAAATGATGTAAATATTTTAGTTTGAATTCCTAGTGCGGAGCTCAAGGCCAAGGCCCGACTAGTGAATGTCTAGGCATGTATGATGTTTATATTTTATTTGGACTGTTTATTTGGCTTTTATGTTGATTTATAATATATGTAAATATTATGTGCTTAAATAATAAAATGGTCCAAGACTGGTTGTGTAAAGAGAACCAAAGGGGCTATGATTCCACCAGAGGGGAAGAGGAAAGGGGGTCCATGGGTGACTGAATCCTTGCTACCAAGTGTCAACCTTAGAACTAACCCAAAATTCTGTCATGATAGAAGTCAGTCTGTAGCTGCCAGGAGTCCTTTCTCTACTGGCAAAAGTTATGTTAGTTGTCTTTTCACCATTTTCCCATATCCCGTGGATTCAACCCTCATTTTGTCCGATTCTTTCACGCAGGTTTGGAGGATGCAAAGCTCTCGCTTGTTGTCCATGAACTTACCATGTTGTTTTGAACCCAGAAATTCGAATTTGGAGACCATGCTACAGATTGGGAAGTGGGTATTGTTGGATTTAGGTGAGCAAAGAGGTTGGGAAAGCTAGGAACCCTTACCCTTGAGTTTTGATGCTCGTAGGTGCTTGAGAAGCCACAGATTGAGGCTGCAGGAGGTTCTATAGCAGCCAATACCAGGTTGGACTTCTTCTACGCACACACTAGAAGCACCCAACAGGATGGATCGCCCAAGAGAATTGTTGATCAGTAAAGGGGATGCTTGAGCTAGAAGGGTGTTGTGTGGGGAAGGTATTGTGGAAGCCAAGGCTGTGAGGGTTGAGTGAGACCCCTATAGAGATCTGTATGAGCATTTGGATAAGAACAAAGAGCGGCATGGGTTGTGAGCTAAGAGATAGAAGCCTGTAGGTGTTTCCTTCTCCCTAGTGGCCCCATAGCCCAGCTTGGGGGTGGCCTCTCAACAGCAGAAAGAGTATATGTTGGAAAAAGTGCCTATGGTTGGGGAAAAACGCTCTTACACAGCCAGTTGCTTGGATCTGCGTTGGATAAAGATAAGTATTCTTAGGCATTTGATTCTGAAACGTTTTATTTGATGCCTGTAATGTTTATGCTTGTATTTTCATATTAGAAGTGTGTGGATAGGTTTGAATTCTGTTATGCATGTTTATTTATGTTTTGCACACATTGCATATATTGAAAAAAATATTATGGACTTGGGGTGAAATTTTAGAGCCCAGGTTTTCCCAGCTTCCCCTTCCGATGGTCGGATTGGGTGAGGGGGACGTTATAGAGTGGTATCAGAGCTTTTGGTTGCAATGCCAGAGCTATATGGGCCAGAAATCACGATTTACAGGAAAAAATCAAAACTGGTTCTGTAGGAAATCTGTTTCTGTAAAATGGCAGTTAAGGGTCATGGAGTGAGTTTGAAATCAATCTCAAAAATTTCCCCTGATTGCCCAATGAAAACCTTGCATAAACCTAAAATTTTCAAAATTGGGAAATTTTAGTTGGGCCCCACGAGTGCCAGGTGGCAGGGTGATGTGGAGGATCCACGTGGGCAGGAGGTATGATGTGGAGGAGTTGCATGGGAAGAGGGTGATGTTGCTAGGCCTAGCCCAAGGGGGTCAAATTTTGAACACATTAAGTTTTGGGAACTGTGAAGCTAAGCACAACATGGATGGAGACTTTTTGTGAAAATCAGTTTTTGGAAGCTGCGAGGATAAACTCAGCACAGTTTTGGTATGCTGTAAAGTTGAGTGCAACGCAGTGTCGGAAGAACTGCGAAGTCGGTGTTGCAAGGATTATAGCGCTGCGATGTGCCACGTCGACGGAGATCCAGCTAAGTAGAGCGTTGGATGGATGACGACAATTATTTTGGTTAGGTCACAAAAGACCTATTTTTAGCAAAGATTGTCGATAACTACCAAGCGGTAGGTAGGTGCAGATCGAGATAGACAACTGGTCACACAAACGGAGAACTACTAGTTGAACCAATTGTCGAAGGCCGTGAAAGAAGGAACAGCTTGGCGGAAGCAAGCTGTTGGTGTGCATGACAAGGGAGTGGATAGCAATGTGTCTACACAGAGGATAGCCACAACTGAAGATTCACTCTCAGACACCAGCAGTCCAGTTTTGGGAAACTGCGACAGTTTTGTAAACCTAAGGGTTTTGCCTTCGTAATGTAAAGACATGACCTATGGGCATGATATATATATAAGGAATTTTTGTATGGGAAAGGGTTACGCTTTTTTTATTTGGGTATATTGAATACTATTAGAATCTTTGAGCAAGAAGCCATTGTAAAGGCTCTATAGCTGAGTGCGCAGAGATCTAATTTTGAGGAAGAAGCACATATGCAGCTGAGTGCACAGGCAAAGAACTGTTGTACCCTTTCCTAAGATAATAAAACAATAGTTCTTATGGACGTAGCTTCCCATCCGAGGGAGTGAACCACATTAAATCTTGTGTTATGCGATTGTTGTGTATGGTTTCTATTATTCAGTTCTTTGAATTATTTACAGTATGAATGCTTGAAGTTACAATTATCTGATATGTGTTTACTTTTATCTGTATTAGCCGCGAAAGGGATGGAATAAGATGTTAGGTAGCTCATATATGGATGAATGTTAATGATCATTATCTCTAAGTATTTGGATGCATGAACTTGTTAAATAATAACAGAGTTAATAATAAAAGGTTGAGTGCTGCATCAAGGTGCATAGCATTGCACAATTCATTCCATTACATATGTTTGAAATTGGTCTGAGTGTGGATGAATGATTAAGACTCTTAAGCAATATTGATTAGTTTTATTAAGTCTTGCAGTGAACGCGCAGTCTGGTTGACGCGCTGATCCTTGATAAGAGCTGCGAGTTAAGCCGTGGATAGCTTATTGTCATATCATCGAGTCTAAGACTCCATAAGTAGAGATCTGTAGGAAGCATATATCTGCCTTTGTGCTGACTTGTTGCTATAGTTCATTATTACTGCACAGTTGTACTCGACGTGAAGTAGAAGACTTCGCGCAGTCACTTATCCGCAGCGTGGAAGTATTGCTGCACTGCACATCAGTCAGTTTGAGCACTCGCAACACCAGGTTGTGGAAACCTGATTCTGCAACCACCCCCTCAACTTCGCCTCGGGTGAGACTTCAAACTGCTCGCAGTCTGTTGCCGAAAGGGCCGATGAATAGGGGTTTTGTTGGTATTTTGTACCGCGAAGTACATGGGTATACATTGGGAAACCTCTAGAACAGTATTGCGACCAACAAATGGTCCCGTTGTTGCGCTAAGACTTAGTGATGCGATAGTGTGTTTTGGAAAGTAATGTGCGAAGAAGAAAACAAGCTCCCATTAGGATCAGAAAGTTGGCATCCAGAAAAGAAAGCGATCTCAGCTTGGTGTGATAAGATCGAAAGAGATTTTGCAAAGAAGCAAAACAAACACCCATGTCTATCTGACATAGAGTGGTTGAATAGATATTTGTGGAGGGACATCCATGAGATTTCCTGGGCGTCATTTCCAACCGAGTTGCACGACTGGATATCACGCCTAGCAGAAAGAAAGAATTGCTCACAAGGAGGAATACCTACCGAGTGGACTCCCGAACTTACTGAACAACTCAAAGCAATGAAAACCCACTATCACGAGCAGTTGACTTCTGGGTTGATAGCATACTTGAAGATTTGTGACCGAGTTTATTGTAGACACGTTGAAATCCTACAACCAAGCTAAAGCATACTTTTTCGAAGGATTCTGAGGTAAGTGTCTGAACAATATCAGTTTATACATTAAAATGCTTTTAGCTGAGAAAGGTGTTTTAAGAATGCAGTAACATATTTGAATCTGTCATGGTAGAAAACACATACATTGATTCTGACGAAGAAAACCATACTTTGCGAAGTGGAAAGAGATATAAGCTTACTAACTAAAAGAAACCCAAAGGATCTAGAAACCACACAGATATTGCAATTCCATGTGACCTCAATAATCATAACACGTAGTTATCAGCCACAATCCAACATATTACACTGCAGAATCTGCCAGTTGTTAATACCGCGCCTCCCCTATCTCAGATTTTAGCAGTCCAGGACCCACCCGCGATAAGTGTCACGTAGCACATCCCACCGATCGTCAATACTAGTAGCACCGCATGAGCAAGTTCTCAGACCAGTACGACTGTGACCATTCCGCAGAATATTATCCCTAGCACAACCCAACAGCCTGCGTCTACTTTCGTCGCAGGGAACCCATCACAGAACCGTCCATAATCCAGAAGCAGGATGGCTGATAACGATATAAAGCTGCCAATATTCAAAGGAATGGGTCTAGAAGACCCTGATCAGCATTGGTTTCTTTGCGAAGTTGTATGGAGTGTAAATCAAGTTCAGGATGACGCTGTGAAGAGAGCGCAACTCATCACTACTTTTAGAGATAGAGCATTAGACTGGTTTATGAAGTATTCCCAAGCACAACCGAGAACCTTAGCAGACATCAAAGCCGCGATGTTAGCAGAATTCAAGAAGCCGAAATCACAATCACAATGCATAACAGAGTTGAAAGAAATCAAACAGAAACATAGTGAATCGGTATGGGAATTTGACCAAAAATTTAAAACATTGTTGGACCAAGTGAGCTTTGTTATAGCTCTGCAACAACACCAAGAGTGGTTCATTGTTGCGTTGTTGCCCCATATTAGACAACCGCTGATGCAACAAAAGGTTGTATCACAGACTGAGGCCTTGGAAATCATGATGAAGTTAGAAGCTTCACCAATTGGATAAAGTAGTTTTGGGATGTTACAGATCCAGAACCAGTTGGCTACCTTGACACTAGAATTGCAAGGCATGAAGAATGGAAAGGAACAAAGACATGAACAACGACATGGAGTTTGGTGCACAGGATGCAAAGGAGAGGGCCACACCAAAGAACATTGTCCCTTATTTCAAGATTTTCTTAACAGTGGTGCACCAAACCCAATAAATATGAATCAAAACCAGGCACCATGGTGTGAAATTTGTAGAAGCAGAGGACACCGACCTGAGGACTGTTACCTGATATAGAAATATGTAAAAGCACCTAAAAACTTATACTATAATTTCTGTAAGTTAGTTGGACATGATGTGTCCAACTATCGCGCTTATGAATTGATGAATGAAAGAAAGCGAGGTGCTAGAATGTACCGTGTTCAGGAAGAAAACGAGCCAAAACAGGAAAACACCCAGTATGATCAGGGTGGATATAAAGGCCACGGAGGTGGATACCGCAGGAGAGGAAGAAATGCTGGCCCAGCTCAAGGAAGAGGTTGAGGCCAGGTAATCTGTTATAACTGTGGCTAGCCAGGTCATGTATCTAGAGAATGTACTAATCCATGCACTACATGCAACTATTGTAAATCATTTGATCATGTGATTGAAGACTGCCCCGTACTTGAAGTAGAAATGCAAAAGTAGAGAAGGACTGAGCCTTCGAACACTAACAGGTAGTTGATCGCAGTAGAGAACAGACCTACAGATCCAAGTGTAAATGCAGTAATGCGAAGTGGCGCTGATACAGGAAGAGACAAAAGCGCAAAAGCCTCCACTTCTACAACAACTGATGCTAAAAAGACCCCTGGAGAAACAGTAGGAGTTAGGAAAGCTCCTGGAAAAGCACCTCCCTTGAATTTACAGAAAAATAAAGAAGTATTTGAAGAAGCACGAGACATGTTCAAACAACCACCACCTACTTCACCAAGAATTCAGCTGCATAGTGAAGTACCTCAGATAGAATACATGCCACTAGCATATGACCAAACGCACACTGCATCAGATACATCCACTTTTGTTGCACAGTTCCTAAGGAGCTGCATCAAATTATTAAAGAACAAAAACACACTTATGGAATTTGAAAAACTTGTAAATCAGTATGAATCACACAGTGAGAAGAGGACTGCCCATGGCACAGTTCATAACATTAGGAGTCCGAAAAGAACCAGGAGAGAAATGCGGTTCACTGCACAGATTGGAGACTACAAGATGGATGAGATCATCCTTGATCTCGGATCTGAAGTAAATGTATTGACCAAGCAGACATGGAAGGTAATGGGGAAACCAAATTTATAGTGGTCACCTATACAGTTGAGAATGGCTAATCAAGGCATAGTTATACCCTTGGGGAGGTTACCCAATACCATTGTCGACATTGATGGAGTGCAAAGTTATGTAGACTTCGAAGTAATTGAAATTGTGGATGATAGCAATCCTTATCCAACACTGCTATGTATCGATTGGGAAATGACAAACTCCACCATCATAAACCTAAAAACAATGAAAATGATATTTGAAGGCAATGACATAAGGGTCAATGCACCGCTGGACCCTTCTTAAGGGGAGCGATATGTTGAACCAATTCAAGAAGAGTACAGAGCTCAAGATCTCGACCGTATCTATAAGATGACAACAAATGCCGCGGATTATACTCATCCTACTGCCGATGGAACGCTCAGTTGGTGCTGCGATAGTTCTTGCATCTCAAACTCTGAGGCGGGATTAGAAAACTAGCAACATAGAATGCATGAAGTATCTTCCAGGAGATGCGCAACAATTACAAAGTCACTCCGTTGGATTGGAAAACAGGTAAGTCCAATCCCCACTTATGATGGTACAACTAGCATCTATTCATTTATCAAAGAATACACTGCAGTAGTTGCAGATGAACATCGCGTCTCAGCATTAGACATGGCACTGCGAGAAACACCTGCCAGATGGTGGGCTATGCATAAAAAGACATTGACAACTTGGGAACAGTGCAGAATAAAACTACAAATCATATTCGCTGATAAGGTCACACTACCATTTGAGAAATATAATGGTCAGATGGATCCAGAAGATCATATCGCAGCTTGCGTAGAAGCTTGGAAGGAAAGACCACAGACATAATGGGTACATCTCTTTGTACATATGCTGGAGGAGCCTATTCCAAAGAAATGGTATCTAGAAGAGGAGTTGCGCAGAGGAACTGCAGATTGGTATGTCCTCACTACGAGCTTCCAGAAGGATTTTAGTTTTGAAGATGACCATCCGACTATCCATGACGCGCTGCAATTGATCAAGCAAAAGATATTTAGACCACATCGTAGGGAGGAAAACATAACACTAGAGGCATTTTTTAAAACAAACAATGTACTTGCGAGTCTACAACCAGATTGGACAGAACAGATAGAGTAGGCCTCGGACTGCTACAACATAGCTGAAGAAGTTGGAGATAGCGACGAGGAGGACCCGCGCAACATAAAAATACCCGAATCAGAAGGAGTACGCGAAGTAGAAGGACCTCCACTAGAAATCCCAGATATGAGTGGACCAGTTAAAACAAAGAAAGTGAACATCGGCACCTATGAAGAGCTGAAGTTCGCAGCAATCGAAGACTATTGGGACAATGATACAATTGCAAAGATCGCGAGTATATTACAATAATATCAGGAAGTATTCCCGACCAAGTTCACTGAGATGAAAGGCATTTTGGGAGACTTAGGAGTGATGAAAATTCCTCTTAAGCCTGGCGCTAAACCCGTGAAGCAAAGGCCATATAGATTAAATCCGCGCTACAAAGAACGAGTTAAGGCAGGACTCGACAAGATGCTCAATGCAGGGATCATTGAGACGGTTGAAGAAACTAAATGGATAAGCCCGATGGTTGTCCAAGATAAGAAAACAAAAGGTGAGATCAAGATCTGTGTTGATCTCAGAAAACTAAATGATGCTTCAATGCATGACCCATTTCCTACTCCTTTTACCAACGAAGTACTTGATAACGTGGGAGGCAATGAGGCATAATCTTTTACTAATGGATTTTCTGGATACCATCAGATTAGAATTGATCCAGCAGATAGACACAAGGCCACTTTTTCAACAGAATGGGGGTCGTTCCAGTATACAATGATGTCTTTTGGTCTAAAGAACGCACCAGCCATATTTTATAGAGTGGTGATCGCAGCATTTAAAGAATTCATACACAATTTTTTAGAGGTTTACTTTGATGATTGGACCATTTTTGGATTACTGAAGAACCATGCAGTGAACCTTAGGATGATGCTAGAAAAATGCATACAGCATCATATTTCTCTAAATTTGAAGAAATGTATTTTCTGTGTTCCTTATGGGATTCTGCTGGGACACATTGTGTGTAAGCAGGGATTAATGGTTGACCCTGCGAAGATCGTAGTTATTGTAAATTTGTCTACACCAAATTTCGTTAAGAAATTGCGCACTACACCAGGGCATACCGGCTACTACAGGAAATTCATAAAAGGGTATGTGCAAATAACCACAGCAATGGAGAAGCTTTTAAAGAAACATGCACCGTTCATTTGGAATGAGGACTGTGAGAAAGGATTCGACACATTAAAAGAGAAGATGGTCACTACGTCGATCCTAGTTTTTCCAGGCTGGGAAAAGCCATTTCACGTCCATGTTGATGCTTTATGTATATCATTGTGCGTTGTTCTTACCCAGCCAAGGGAAGGAGGCATTGATCATCCCATTTCATTTTCCAGCAGAAAACTGTCATCTGCTGAGAAGAACTATACAACTACTGAAAGAGAAAGACTCGCAATGGTATATGCACTACAGAAGTTCAAACACTATTTGCTTGGTGCGCACTTCTCTATGTTTACTGACCATTATGCATTGAAATACCTAGTAAATAAGCCAGTGTTAGGGGGGCGGATATGCAGATGGCTACTAATCTTCCAAGAGTATGATTTTGAAATAGTGGTTAAGCCAGGTAGGTTAAACTTAGGACCTGACCATCTGTCTAGGATCGAGTCAGGAGAAGAGCCAACGAATCTTGAAGACACCCTATCTGATGCGCAGTTTTTTGCTATACAGATAGCCGATAAGTATTATGAAGACATAATCCACTTCTTAACCATAGGGTTCGCACCTGAAGAATTCACTATGCAGCAAAAGAAATAGCTGGTAGTACGAGCCGCAGACTCCACCATTATCGCAGGTCAACTATACAAATTAGGACCTGATGAAGTATTGCGAAGGTGTGTATTAGAGCATGAAAATCCATATATACTAGCCGATTCACATTCAGGAATAGCAGGAGGCCACTACGCAGGAAGAGCTGCTACGCAGAAGTTATTGCGCGTAGGGCTATGGTGGCCAACAATCCATAAAGATTCAAAGGAACATTGCTAGAGCTACGATGTCTGTTAGAGGACAGGAAAACCGTCATGAAGAGATGAAATGTCGTTGAATCCTCAGCTGACCTTACATGCATTCGAAAAATAGGCAATTGATTTTGTGGGACCCATTAACCCACTGGGAAAAGAACTGGTGCGAGGTACATTATTACTGCAACTGACTACCTCACCAGATGGGAAGAAGCAAAACCAATAAAAAACTGCACTACAGCCATAACTGTCGAGTTTATCTTTGAAAAAATCCTTACACGATTTGGATGCCCAAAAATTTTGATGAGTGATCAGGATACTAATTTTCTGAACATAACTATTGAAGCTTTGACTGAAGAATTCTACATCCATCATCAGTGCAGTACACCTTATCACCCACAAGCGAATGGAACTATTGAAGCATTCAATAAAGTACTTGAGAATGCGCTAACCAAGATATGCAATGTAAACCGTGACGACTGGGATCTGTGCATTCCATCTGTATTATGGGCATACAGAACAACATGCAAGAAATTAACTGGACATACACTGTTCGGATTGGCTTATGGGAAGGAAGCAATAATGCCAATGGAGTATATTATTCCCAGCTTGAGAATAGCTGCATTTACAGGGATGGCAGATCGCGCAACACTGGAAGAAAGGCTGCTGCACTTGGTTGGTCTGGAAGAGGATCACTTCATCACAGGCTTCCACCAACAAGTATAGAAAGAGCGTCAGAAAGCATGGCACGGTCGCCACATCAAGAGTAAGTATTTCCACGTAGGTGATCTAGTCCTCCTATACGATAGTAAATTAATGAAGTTTTCGGGGAATTTTAAAATGCATTGGCTTGGACCATATACTTTCATACATGTTACTAATGGTGGTGTAGTCCAGTTAGCTACTTTAGCTGGTGATACATTTCCCAATCTGATAAATGGAAGCAGACTAAAACTTTACCGTGATAGTCCTACTTTGCAGAATCCTGTATAATCAAGAATAAGGGAAAATTTCTAAGTGTCAAGAACAGTTGAAATTGGACACTAGAAATTACTGAGAGTCTGTACATGTAATTTATTAAGAAAGGTCTCTGTATCGTGCAGCACTGCTGAAGCTGTGGGTGGAAAAAAAAAGGAACCGCGTTGTTGCGACGCTCAAAAGGCAACTGCGCAGACAAAAGAAATAAAATACTATGAAGCAACTGCACAGGACCTATGATCACCTGTTGTGCCGTTTGACGTAACGCTCTAGAAAAATAGCCGTTACATTGTTGGTCGAAAATATAACCGTTATACAGTACTTTCCTATCGACCGCTTGGGTATTTAAAGCACATATAACCGTTCTGAATAGGTTAATGACGGAAAGGACTGATATCTTTCATAGATTTGGCTAACGGTTACACCATTTAATGCTTATCTAACCGTTAGGAGGAGCGGAGGAAGGCTAGATGCGCCTATAAATACCATTGTATTCTGTCTCACGGGCGTTACCAAACACTGAGAATTTCTTGCGGACATTATTTTCTAAGTTATTCTGCAAACTAGAAGGTACCCTGCTGAGAAGCCCCAAGTGAATGTCTGAAAGATCTTCGGTAGAGCAAGAACTCACACTCCCGGAAGCTCTGAAGGTATTTCAATATGGAGGTATTGAAGGGTTAATGAGAACCCCTGTAAAGAATATTTTCAAACATAAGCCCGAAGCATCCTGAAGATCACCGAGGCATGTTGTATCCATGGAGCCCAAAGGAAAAGAACAGGAGCAGAAAGTGAAGTTACCACCGATAAGATCGGTACTGCAGAAGGGTCCGTAGACCACTAAGGAAATTCTGCTCAAGTTCACGCCTGACTATATCTCACTGAGGGCACAGGGTGTGCCAACACTGAAGCTACCAAAGAACACAAAATACGATATTCCATTGTCACCAATCTCAAAACATGTGAAGTTGGCAGATTATCTCCTCGAAAAAATACACGAATGTAAATGGGAAGACTATGACCTGCTACAAATACAAAAGGAGGATAATGAACCAAGGTTTCCACAGTTCCATCCAGACAAGTATATGTGCTGGAAGAAAGATGTAAAAGGAAACCAGAACTTTGTCATGGAAAGCTGGTTATCTGGAGTTGGAGAGTCGGGACTGTTAAATTTATTACGACTCCCGCATTTTGACAGGTCGCTGGAATTCAATGCAGTAGTGCGAACCTTAATGGCGCGCATGCACCAAGGATACCTGTGGCTCGACCATAACATCGACCTGAACATTGATTTAATCCATCGCATAGCAGGTTTGAGCAAGAGAGGCGCAGATCCAAAGAAATTATTCCAAGGAAAAAGTAAGGTTAAAGAAGTAGCTGCATTAATGAAACATACTACACCTGCTGCGAAGGGAAAGAGAGGTTATTAGTCTGACAATATAAAGGACAACGCAACAAAGTTTGTCACACAACTATTAGCTGGTACAATTCTAAGGAAATGTAGACCGTTGGAAGTAACTGTGAGCGCTGTATTGCTAGGTGCAAGTGCTGTAGAAGGAGATAAATATGACTGGTGTCAATACCTACTGAATGAATTCCTGGATGAGTTGCTTGAAGTATAGGTAAGTGGAACTTATTTCCACTTCACATGGCTGATAGTCCTAATGGCGTTCGTTGGTTGGAATGAACCATAGGATTACGTCGGCATGATCATTGATAAAAATGACTGCAGAGGACCACGCTATCAAAACCTATGGGCGAACCTAGATCCGCAGAAGCAACATGCAACGAATTGTTGAATATTGTAACTTCAAAGAATATTATAATTATACTTTATTATTCCGGAGATGTTTCATCCCTCTGAGGTAACCCTATTATGTATCCGGAGATGTTTATTCCTCCGAGGGTTTGTATTAACTAGGGTTATTAGACCCACCATGTGGGGGTCGGCCCTGTGGTTATATTTTTGGGGTTATTAGTCTTCTCCAGGAGAGGTCGGCCCCATAAGGTCTTTTAGTCAGTTGGGAGTCGGTATAAATAAGAGAGGTGAACTCCTCATTAGATCATTCACTCACTTGTGGAAGAGTGCGCACTTGTCTGGGAGATCTGCTAAGGAGACAAAGAAGGAGGGAGCACATCTTGTATTTTGGTTGATCATCTTATTGAGGAAAGCTTTGTTGGGTTTTCTACCCCATGAGGGTTTCCCAAGGTATATTCTGTGTCTATCTTGTGATTGTGTTTCTTTCAGTGATCTTGCTAGTCTATTTGGTTAAAACTTAACATGGTATCAAAGCTAGACTGAATAGGACATCTTTCACAAGGTAAGAATACCTCTCTCTCTCTCTCCGGTGAAGTTAGGGTTTCAGCCCAAAGTTGGTATTATTGAATTTTGGTTGCATGGCTGGATAGCCCTTTTCAATACCTTTCTTTTTAGCCCTAGATCGAACTTTTTGGTTGAGTAGAACTCCGGGAAATCCAAACCCTAATTCTACCAAAAGTGCGATAAGTCAAATTTTGGTTTCAGAAAAAAGTTTGCATTTTTTATTTCTGATTACATGGCTAGATATCCCTTCTCAAGACCATTCTTTTGAGCCCTAGATCGAACTTTTTGGTTGAGTAGAACTTTGGGAAATCCAAACCCTAATTCTACCAAAAGTGCGATAACTCAGATTTTGGTTTCAGAAAAAAGTTTGCATTTTTTATTTCTGATTACATGGATGGATAGCCCTTCTCAAGACCATTCTTTTGAGCCCTAGATCGAACTTTTTGGTTGAGTAGAACTCCGGGAAAGTCAAACCCTAATTCTACCAAAAGTGCGATAAAATTCTGTTCCAGATTCCGAAAAAGTGAAAAATAACCTTTCAGGTAAGTCTGATCTATCTCTTGGACTCCCCCAAGAGAAGATGGCTCCAAACACTAAGCTTGAAGACAAGCTAGAAGGTATAGAAAATTTCCGGGCTTGGAAATACAGAATTGGTCTCATCCTTGAAGAGAATGATCTTGCCCATTATATCAAGGAAGAAGTTGCAGAACCAGAAGGAGATGAAGCCAAAGAAAAACACAGGAAGGATCTAATTAGGGCAAAGAGAATCATAGCTGATTCTATTAAAGACCACTTGATTCCCCAAGTGGCCTCCAAGAAGACTCCAAAGGAAATGTATGATGCCCTAGGAAGAATGTATGAAGGAAAGAACATCAATAGGAAGATGAACCTAAGGTCTCAGCTGAAGAGTACCAAGATGCACAAAGGAGAATCTATTCAAGACTATTTCTCAAGGGTCTCTCTAATCAAGGAGCAATTAGATGCTATTGGTGACACTCTTGATGAAGATGAACTTGTGATGACTGCCCTAAATGGTCTCACTAGATCTTGGGAATCTTTCATACAAACCATGTGTGCCAGAAAAGAAAGCATGAAGTTTGATGTAGTATGGGAAGATTGTGTTCAAGAAGAGGCTAGGGTTGCCAACAGAGAAGCTCTTCTAAAAGAGGATGACCAAGCTTTGGCCACCCACACCAAAAGAGGAAAGAGAGGCCACTTCAAGAAAGTAAACTACAAAAGGTCTCAACCCTCTCATAGACTCAAAAGGAAAGGAGGAGACATCTCAACAGTCCAATGTTTCAATTGTCTTAAGCTAGGACACTATGCTAGAGACTGTACCCTACCAGAGAAGAAGAAGAAAAGGTTTGTTCACAAAAGACATCATGCTCATATGGCAGAAGATGACAGTGAAGAAGAAGAAGAAGAAGAAGAAGAAGAAGAAGAAGAAGCGGAGGAAAGGCCTCAAAAGAAAAGATCTAAAGTAAAGAAAGAAGATCCAGAAGAATATATACTATTTTCTGCTCTCTCTAGATCTGTGTCTCCTGGTGAAGGCACTTGGCTCATTGACAGTGGTGCTTCAAAGCACATGACAGGTCATAAGGAAACTCTCTCTAGGATTGAAGAAAAGTCTTCACCCAAAAAGGTATCTTTAGGAGATGATTATCAATATCCCATCAAGGGAATTGGTGAAGCAAGCTACAAGCTTGATTCGGGAACACCATTAAAGATGAAAGAAATTTTATATGTCCCAGGTTTAAAGAAGAATCTACTCCCTATCTCAGCACTAGACAAGAAAGGTTTTAGAGTAGCCTTCATAGATGGACAAGTACTCATGTGGTCCAAAGGAAAATCAATCAAAGATGCAATTGTCATTGGTGAAGAAGACGAAGGACTTTATAAACTCAAGGGTCATCCAGAATCTGCCCTTGCTCATGAAGTTTCTAGTCCCAGTGAGCTATGGCATAGAAGACTAGCTCACATCAACTATAAAGACTTACCCTATGTAAGTAAGATGGTTATAGGTTTGCCAGATTTGAAGGCTGATCATGATGGCTCATGTAAAGGATGTAAGAAAGGGAAGAATATCAAGAATCCCTTTTCGAAAAGTGAAACAAAGACTAAGAACTCTCTAGAACTAATACACTCAGATGTATGTGGACCTATGCCTACCACATCTCTAAGTGGGTTTGAATACTATCTCTCATTCATTGATGACTATTCAAGGAAAACTTGGATATACTTCCTAAAGGGTAAGAATGAAGTCTTTGGAAAATTCAAAGAGTTCAAGGCTCTAATAGAAAACCTCTCAGACAAGAAAATCAAGATTCTCAGAACAGATAATAGCGGAGAATATACTTCAAAGGAATTTGAATATTTTTGTAAAGAAGCTGGAATTAAGAGGGAACTAACCACTCCCTACAATCCCCAACAAAATGGGGTAGCTGAGAGGAAAAATAGAACTATCATGGAGGCTGTAAAGACTATGATACATGATCAAGACCTTCCCATGTATCTATGGGCTGAAGCAGCCAAGACAACATTATATGTACAAAATAGACTATCTCATAGTGCTCTTGATTTCAAAACTCCAGAAGAAGTCTTTACAGGAAAGAAGCCTGAGGTAAGTCATCTTAAAATATTTGGGTGTCCTGTGTACATCCACATTCCAAAAGAAAAGAGATCCAAGTTGGATCCCTCAGGTAAGAAGGGAATGTTTGTTGGTTATTGTGAAACTTCCAAAGCCTTCATAATCTACATACCAGGTTTCCATCATATAGAAATAAGTAGAGATGTAACCTTTGATGAGGAAGCAGCTCTCAAGAAATCCAGAAAGTGTCAACTTGAGGAAGTTTATGAAGAAGATTCATCTCCCAGAATCTCAGAGACTGTTCACATCCCTGAAGAGGATACACCAGAGGATCATGACATGCTGGAACCACAAGAACCCCCTGTTGTAGAATTATCTAGGAAAAGAAGACCAGCATGGGCTAGAGATATTATTCAAGGAGATGAAAGATATGGTGCTCCTGAAGGCTCCACTAGAGAAAGGAAGAAACCAAAACTAGTGTCCAACTATATGGCCTTGATGTGTGATCTTGTGGATCAACTACCTACTAGCTATGAAGAGGCAGCTCAGAAGAAAGAATGGGTAGAAGCAATGATAGAAGAATGTTAGTCAATAATGAAAAATGATGTTTGGGATATAGTTCCCAAACCTAAAGATAAAAGTGTGGTTTCTTCCAAATGGATCTTCAAAATAAAACATGCTGCGGATGGAAGCATTGAAAAATACAAAGCAAGATTTGTAGCCAGGGGATTCTCTCAGAAAGAGGGAATTGACTATGAAGAAACATTTGCACCAGTTGCTAGGTACACTTCAATTAGAACTATCATGGCTCTTGCATCCATGATGAAGTGGAAATTACACCAAATGGATGTTAAGACAACTTTTCTAAATGGTGTAATTGAAGAAGTATACATAGAGCAACCACAAGGGTTTGAGGTTAATGACAGAAGGACTCATGTATGAAAACTGAAAAAGGCATTATATGGGTTAAAACAAGCTCCCAGGGCTTGGTACGGAAGGATTGACAATTTCCTAACTAGCATGGGCTTTACCAAAAGTAAGGATGACCCAAACCTTTATCTCAAAGTGATGGATGATGAACCAGTTATACTATTGTTATATGTAGATGATCTATTTTTAACTGGAAATGAGAAACAAATTATTGAAAGCAAGAAGAAGCTTTCTTCAGAATTCGAGATGAAAGATCTCGGTTTAATGCACTACTTCTTAGGGTTAGAGGTTTGGCAAGAACCAAGAGGAATCTTTCTAAATCAAGGTAAATATGCTGTGGAGATCCTGAAAAGATTTGACATGTTGGAGTGCAAACCCATGGCCACTCCCATGGACTCCAACTTAAAGATTTTAGTCAATGACTCATCAGATTTAGTGGACCTAACTCTATATAGACAAATTATTGGGTCACTAATGTATTTGACAAATACTAGGCCAGATATATGCTTTGCTGTAAATACCCTAAGTCAGTATCTAGTAGAACCTAGAAAGGTTCATCTAATAGCTGCAAAGCATGTAATGAGGTACCTAAAAGGTACATTAGATTTTGGTCTACTCTATCACGGAAGTCATGGACTCAAGTTGCATGGTTACTCAGACTCTGATTGGGCAGGCAGTGTCTCAGATAGAAAAAGTACTTCAGGTGGATGTTATAGCCTTGGATCTGCCATGATCTCTTGGTTCAGCAAGAAACAATCTAGTGTGGCCCTCAGCTCTGCTAAGGTAGAATATATAGTTGCTTGCTCTGCCAGCTGTGAAGCAGTATGGCTTCGGAAATTGCTATCTGGATTGTTTGACTTAGAAATGGATGCCACTATAATTATGTGTGATAATCAAAGCTGCATCAAGATGACAGAAAATCCTGTGTTCCATGATAAGTCAAAACACATAGAGATCCGATACTTCTATATTCGGGATATGGTGTAGAGAGGAGCTATCAAGCTTGAGTATGTGAGCACTGAAGATCAAATTGCTGATATCCTGACCAAACCACTGTCTCGTGTGAAATTTGAATACTTTCGAGACAAGCTTGGTGTAGTTCAAAAGGACCCTCCTAGAAAGGGGGAGTAGCATGATCCCTGATGACAAGCTTGTCTCATCAATAATGAGACTTCACCTAGTCACTTAGAAATAGTTAGATTTAGGACTACTATATTTAGAATACTTAGTTTTACTTATACATGCTTTTGACGATAGATGTATTAGTGAGAATACATGCTTTTGATGATATATGTATACATGCTTTTGATGATAGATGTATTAGTGAGAATACATGCTTTTGATGATAGATGTATACATGCTTTTGATGATAGATGTATTAGTGAGAATACATGCTTTTGATGATAGATGTATACATGCTTTTGATGATAGATGTATTAGTGAGAATACATGCTTTTGATGATAGATGTATACATGCTTTTGATGATAGATGTATTAGTGAGAATACATGCCTTTGATGATAGATGTATACATGCTTTTGAAGTCAGATGTATTAGTGAGAATACATGCTTTTGATGATGGATGTATACATGCCTTTGATGTTGGATACATGCTTTTGATGTATGATGTATACATGTTGTTGATGCTAGATGATGATACATGTATTGAT
The DNA here is from genome assembly GCA_027924585.1 of Larix kaempferi. Lineage (NCBI taxonomy): Eukaryota > Viridiplantae > Streptophyta > Pinopsida > Pinales > Pinaceae > Larix > Larix kaempferi. The sequence goes on from BSBM01000011.1 coordinate 4,051,144, forward strand.
TAATGTACTTGTATAGATGAGGATAATTGTACTTGTATACATGTGGGGATTGTATCATCCTTGAACACTTGTTCTAAAATGAGCCGTAGACAGAGGTCTCCGAGAAAGAAGAGGGATTGTATCATCCTTGAACACTTGTTCTAAAATGAGCCGTAGACAGAGGTCTCCGAGAAAGAAGAGGGATTGTATCATCCTTGAACATCTGTTATAAAGAGAGTCGTAGATGTATGTCTTCGATAATGAAATCCTGAATTAACAGGTAGGGGATTGCATCGTCCCCGGACTGAGGTCCCAGAATAGAGCCGTAGACATGATGTCTTTGATAATGAAGTCCTGAATGAACAGGTAGGGGATTGCATCATCCCCAGACTGAGGTCCCAGAATAGAGCTGTAGACATGATGTCTCCGATAATGAAGTCCTGAATGAACAGGCAGGGGATTGCATCGTCCCCGGACTGAGGTCCCAAAATAGAGCCGTAGACTGGGTCTCCGATAATGAAGTCCTGAATGAACAGGCAGGGGATTGCATTGTCCCCAGACTGAGGTCCCAGAATAGAGCCGTAGACATGATGTCTCCGATAATGAAGTCTTGAATGAACAGGCAAGGGATTGCATCGTCCCCGGACTGAGGTACCAGAATAGAGCTGTAGACTGGGTCTCCGATAATGAAGTCCTGAATGAACAGGCAGGGGTTTGCATCGTCCCCGGACTGAGGTCCCAGAATAGAGCCGTAGACTGGGTCTCCGATAATGAAGTCCTGAATGAACAGGCACGGGATTGCATCGTCCCCGGACTGAGGTCCCAGAATAGAGCCGTAGACTGGGTCTCCGAAAATGAAGTCCTGAATGAACAGGCAGGGGATTGAATCGTCCCCAGACTGAGGTCCCAGAATTGATCCGTAGACTGATGTCTCCGAGAACTGAAGATCGGATTGTATCATCCATGGACCTATGTCCTAAAAGGAGCAGGATTGATCATCCTGAAACATAATCGTATGATGACGATGCTGATGATCGTGTGATGACGATGCTGATGATCGTATGATGACGATGCTGATGATCATGTGATGACGATGCTGATGATCGTTTGATGACGATGCTGATGATCGTGTGATGACGATGCTGATGATCGTATGATGATGATGCTGATGATCGTATGATGACGATGTTGATGATCGTGTGATGACGATGTTGATGATCGTATGATGACGATGTTGATGATCGTATGATGACGATGCTGATGATCGTGTGATGACGATGTTGATGATCCTGTGATGAGGATGTTGATGATCGTATGATGACGATGCTGATGATCGTGTGATGACGATGCTGATGATCGTGTGATGACGATGCTGATGATCGTGTGATGACGATGCTGATGATCGTGTGATGATGATGTTGCTGATAATGTGATGACGATGTTGCTGATCGTGTGATGCCGATGACCGTGATGTCGATGTTGATGTTGATATTGATATACCAGTAACTGTTTGAGTTACTGATGAAGACAAATTGAAGAAAGCTTCCGATGATTTATAGATGTATCATGTATAGTGACTCCTTGCTCCTGCAAATGCTGTTATAATATCCTTCTCGTTAAGGGGGAGTGTTGAATATTGTAACTTCAAAGAATATTATAATTATACTTTATTATTCCGGAGATGTTTCATCCCTCCGAGGTAACCCTATTATGTATCCGGAGATGTTTATTCCTCCGAGGGTTTGTATTAACTAGGGTTATTAGACCCACCATGTGGGGGTCGGCCCTGTGGTTATATTTTTGGGGTTATTAGTCTTCTCCAGGAGAGGTCGGCCCCATAAGGTCTTTTAGTCAGTTGGGAGTCAGTATAAATAAGAGAGGTGAACTCCTCATTAGATCATTCACTCACTTGTGGAAGAGTGCGCACTTGTCTAGGAGATCTGCTAAGGAGACAAAGAAGGAGGGAGCACATCTTGTATTTTGGTTGATCATCTTATTGAGGAAAGCTTTGCTGGGTTTTCTACCCCATGAGGGTTTCCCAGGGTATATTCCGTGTCTATCTTGTGATTGTGTTTCTTTCAGTGATCTTTCTAGTCTATTTGGTTAAAACTTAACACGAATGAGGTGTTCCACACCTACTATCATCAACTGCGCAATGTCATCACCGTCACACTGCGCATATCAAAAGAGGTAACAAGCAAATACATACAAACTGTAAATTTTTATGCTAACATGCGTTGCATTGAAATCTCAGCAAAGGTGCAAAGGAAGAATATAGAATGGTTCGAGGGACGCTATCACATGATAGAGGAAGATATTGATCTTCTCATGAAAGAATGGCCTGCGCAGTATCGGGTCGAGATATATGATGTCCTAAGCAATGAGGGTGAGGAAAATCCAATTCCATGCCCCATTACTGAAGAACCAGCAAAGAGGAAGGAACCTAAAAGTCCACTACACCCGAAGGGACCACGAAAAAATTCCAAAGCAAGTAAGGACAAAATTGATACAGTCCTTAAAGAGAACAATTATGAAATAATCGCTCAGGTCGTCAATGAAAAGATGGGAGACATGATGATCGAGAAGGAGAAGAAGGAAAAGGTTCTTCACGAAACCTTGAAGGAGAACATTAATAAGTTGGAGGTGATTACAGAGAAATTTGAACAGGTACAGCAGAGATTGCCAGCACAGAAAGACTCAGACTTCGAGGCAAAGTCGGGAGGCACTTCGCAGAAACAAACACTGCAGTTGACTCTTGTGGCACCGACGAGGTCCCGCGTTGTCCATTTACAACCGTTAGCTGTGAGGTTTCCTCTACCTGACCAAATAATGTTGGGTACAAAGCACGTAGAGCGCGTGGAACTCGATCTTGTGAAGGTCACCTTGCCAGGCCTACATTACTTGCAGTTGCAAGTTTTTGAAGAGATGCATGACAGAACCACTAATGCAATGAAAGGGAAAGAAGAACTGCAGATAAGCTACAAAGAGTTGGATGAAACTAGATCACGGAGAGCTATGGAGATTCAAGATGAACATGATCGTCGAAAAAGGATAGAATCCACGATCACCGCAGTTGTGGATGAGATACCATAATTTGAAGTACAAACAGGGCCCACGAATACTGTTATCAAGATGGGCCAGGTGGTGAACAAACTTAAGGAAGACATAGACGATATGGAGATCAACCATGAAGCTGAGATTTCTGCATTAAAAGGTCAATTTGAGCAAAATATTATACCGACCGAGGCAGAAATAAGGGCAAAGGAAGTAAAAGCAGCGGCAGAAAGCATAGCCAGGGAAGTATCTAAATGTGAAAGTTTATTAGAGGCGTCTTCTAAGGAATTCACTACCTTTCAGGAGGACCAGAGTGGCTAGAAGCAAAGAATACTCTCAAAACTAAGCAGACAGAATTCAAAAAATTGGATGAGGAAGTTAAAGAGTTACCAACACGAGAACGACTCCACAAATACAAGGAGGTCAACGCGCTGAAGAAAGAAGTGCAGAATTTAAGAGAGAAAGAGGCTGCAATTGGGGATAAAACACAATCGTTCCTAGAGAAAGCCAGCCCCAAGTCACAGGAGATCGAGGAGAATCCGAAAGAGTTGTGAGACGGTCAGCAACAGGTAGAACAGAAGGAAGGCCAAGATATAACACCTGAAATGCTTGACATTGTAAGGAAAGTAAAAAAGGACACGAAGGAAGCAGTCAAGAAGTTGATTGTCGAATACAATGACTTCACTGCGTCGATCGGTCCACCAGAGGAAGAACAAATAGAAGATGCCGAAGTTGCAGGTGGCTTGAGGGCGAGCCACATGTAAGTGTTAGGGGCCTATTGGGTCTGGCCCAAGGGGGTCAAATTTTGAACACATTAAGTTTTGGGAACTGCGAAGCTAAGCGCAACATGGCTGGAGACTTTTTGTGAAAATCTGTTTTTGGAAGCTGTGAGGATAAGCACATCACAGTTTTGGTATGCTGCGAAGTTGATTGCAGTGCAATGTCGGAAGAACTATGAAGTCGGTGCTATGAGGATTACAGCGTCGTGATGTGCCATGCCGACGGAGATCCAGCTAAGCAAAGCATTGGATGGATGACGACAGTTATTTTGGTTAGGTCACAGAAGACCTACTTTTAGCAAAGATCATCGATAACTACCAAGCGGTGGGTAGGTGCAGATCGAGATAGACAACTGGTCACACAAACAGAGAACTACTAGTTGAACCAATTGTTGAAGGCCGTGAAAGAAGGAACAGCTTGGCGGAAGCAAGCTGTTGGCGTGCATGACAGGGGAGCGGATAGAAATGTGTCTACATAGAGGATAGCTACAACTGAACATCCGCTACTAGACACTAGGATTCCGGTTTTGGGAAGCCATGAGAGTTTTGTAAACCTAAGGGTTTTGCCTTCGTAATGTAAAGACATGACCTACGGGCATGATATATATAAGGAATTTTTGTATGGGAAAGGGTTACGCTTTTTGTATTTGGGTATATTGAATACTGTTAGAATCTTTGAGCAAGAATCCATTGTAAAGGCTATGCAGCTGAGTGCACAGAGACCTAATTTTGAGGAAGAAGCACGTCTACAGCTGAGTGCACAGGCGAAGAGTTGTTGTACCCTTTCCTAATATAATAAAACAATAGTTCTTATGGACATAGCTTCCCATCTGAGGGAGTGAACCACATTAAATCTTGTGTTATGCAATTGCTATGTATGGTTGCTATTATTCAGTTCTTTGAATTATTTACAGTATGAATGATTGAAATTATAGTTATCTGATATGTGTTTACTTTTATCTGTATTCATTGCGAAAGGGATGGTAAAAGATGTTAGGTAGCTCATATATGGATGAATGTTAATGATCAGTATCTCTAAGTATTTGGATGCATGAACCTGTTAAATAATAACAAAGTTAATAATAAGAGGTTGAGTGCTGCATCAAGGTGCGCATCATTGCACAATTCATTCCATTACATATGTTTGAAATTGGTTTGAGTGTGGATGAATGATTAATATTGTTAAGCAAGATTGATTAGTTTGATTAAGTCTTGCAGTGAACGCGCAGTCTGATTGACACGTTGATCCTTGAGAAGAGCTACGAGTTAAGCCGTGGATAGCTTATTGTCATATCACCGAGTCTAAGACTCCATAAGTAGATATCTGTAAGAAGCACATATCTGCCTTTGCGCTGACTTGTTGTTATAGTTCATTATTACTGCACAGTTGTACTCGACGCGAAGTAGAAGACTTCGTGCATTCACTTATCTGCAGCGTGGAAGTATTTCCGCGTTGTGCATCAGTCAGTTTGAGCACTCGCATCACCAGGTTGTGGAAACTTGATTCCGCAACCACCCCCTCAACTTTGCCTCAGGTGAGACTTCAGACTGCTCCCAGTCTGTTTCTGAAAGGGTCGATGAATAGGGGTTTTGTTGGTATTTTGTACCGCGAAGTACATGGGTCTACATTGGGAAACCTCTAGAACAATATTGCGACCAACATATGTGGACCAACCACATCAGATCTGTGTGCGTATGTGACCATAAGGGATGGAGTGCGAAGGCAGAGAATATATGGTCATTGAGCAACATGATTCAGGCCCGCAAAGGTGCACGAAAGTTAATTTTTTTTCGTGGCCCTGAATGAAAACCGCCCCATACATGTGTCGTCCTCTGGTGCGTTTAGGCATGTAAAAGCGGTCTCGGGAAACCAATTATTTTGGGAGCTTGAAACCACGTTTTGGTCCGGTAGTGAGTGACGTGATGTGGGGAGATGTGACAGGTAGACATGTCAGAAGGAATGCGACCCTCTTCAGTCACATCAGTTGTCAGAGATCATGCAGATCAAGATCAACGGCTCATAGTGTCTCAGGGCCTTGAACATGCATGAAGGATAACAGAGCAACATGACCCTGAAGTGGTAAACCGCTCGATGACGTGTCGATCTCTCATGCATTCAGGCTCACAAAAGTGGGTCCAGGAAATTGCTCTTCTCGGACCCTGAAACCGATTTCGGCCTGACAGGCAGTGATGTTATGTTGGGTGCATACATCTAGTGCGTAGGTGACAGCGGAAATCTGACCCATGGTGATCATGTAAGTATTGGGGATTGTGCAAATCTGATCGATGACCAAGATTGAATCAAGTCCATGAAAGTGCATGAAGGTTAATTAAATTTTGTGGCCTTGAAAGAAAACCACCCCATCCACCTGTCACTCTCTCGTGCATTCAGGCATGTAAACGTAGTTTCAAGAAACCACTCTTCTAGGACCCTGAAACCGCTTATCACTAACAGTGGTAAGGCAATGTAGGTGGCATCTGAAGGGTGTGGATCTGAGGAAAAGAAACATTTTTCATAGTTGAATTTCTGGTGCCCGAGGTCGAAAAATGCAGTTGATCTTATGTGCCAAATTGCGCAAAATCAGAGTATTTACCAAAAAAAAAATGAGGGAGCTTCCCTCGACCCACCCTACAACAGCGCAAGGAAGCCACAAGGGGGAAAGCCCCCTTGACCCCCATCGTTCCCCTCATATGTCATTGAGTGTGAGGAAGTTCTGTGATTATCAGTATGGGTTGTTCCCAGGTTGCTTGAATATTAATGTTGTAATTTTGTAAGACTGTAATCAATCTAACAAATGTGACCATAAGGAAAAGTACCTTTCTGATAGGTACTATGATGAAAAAATCAGAGAGTTCCATGAGCTGAAATTGGGACAAATGACAATGGAAGAATATGCAAACAAATTCTTGGAGTTGCTGAGATATGTTAAATATATCAAGAATGATAACGTGAAAATTCAACGTTTTCTAAGTGGACTTCCCCAATCATATAAAGATATAATTGAGTTTGATGAACCTTGAATTCTAGAGGAGGCCATAAGAAAGGCCAAGTATTGTTTTGATCAAAACAAAAGAAAACTAGAATTCCATAAGGCATGGAAGGATAAGAAAAATGAAAAGTTTGACCAAATCAAGAAGGGGTTCAAGCCTCCTCAATTTAGAAATCAGCCAAGGCAGCCACCACAGGGTGTGCCTAAGCCATCTAGGATGTTGGGCGACAAGCCAAGAGATCCAAGAGAGCCTCTTCAATGTTGGGGATGTGGAGGGGACCACATGCTTAGGAACTATCTAAATCGGAATGGGAGTGAAAGGCAAGTTCACAACATCGACCAAGGAGTTGAAATAATGGGTCAAGTGGAAAGGACCATCCCTAGAATTTATGCAGCACTAGAGGACCTCCAAGCAGACCATCAGTCAACTGTGGTTGAATTTGAAGGTAAGGTTGCTAAGCAATCTATTTCTATTTTGATTGAACCTGGATCTACTCATAGTTATATCAATCCTAAAGTTGTTGAGATTTGTGCTTTTAAGAAATCAAAGCATAGTAAATCATGGTTATTTCAATTAGCCATTGGAACGAAGAGGAAGGTTAGCGAAATCGTGGAGAAATGTCCATTGGAAATGGGTGGACTGTCCACTTTTGCAAATCTAAATGTTTTGGCACTTGGTTCCTATGACATTCTCATTGGACGGGATTGGTTGGAAGCCCATAGAGTTAAACTTGATTGCTACAGCAAGACTTTTGAGTGTATTGATGAAGAAGGAAACCCAAGGGTTGTAAAGGGAATTCCAAAGATAGTTTCTGTTAGGCAGATTCCAGCCATGCAATTGAAGAAATTCTGTAAGAAAGGTTTCCAATTGTATGTAGCCCATATTTTGGAGAAAACTGAAAATGAAATTTCCAAGTTCGAAGACCATTCTGTTTTGCAAGAATTCAAGGATTTGTTTCCCGATGAAGTTCCAGGACTTCCTCCAAAGAGGGACACTGATTTTACAATTGATCTTGTTCTAGGAGCTGCTCCAGTTTCCAAAACACCTTATAGGATGAGTACACCATTATTAGAGTTGAAAATGCAACTGCAAGAGTTGTTGGAAAAAAAGTACATAAGGCCAAGTGTGTCTCCATGGGGATCACCTTTACGTTTTGTGAAAAAGAAGGATGGAACGCTTAGGTTATGTATTGATTACAGGAAACTTAACAAGGTTACAGTGAAGAACAAGTATCCCTTTCCTAGAATTGATGATCTTTTTGATCAAATGAGAGGGGAAAAGGTGTTCTTAAAGATTGATTTGAGATCTGGTTATCATCAAGTGAGACTCAAGGAAGAAGACATTCACAAGACAACCTTTAGAACAAGGTATGGGCACTATGAGTTTATGGTGGTTTCGTTTGGTCTCACCAATGCACCAACTACATTCATGTGTCTCATGAATAGTGTTTTTAGTAAGTATTTGGACAAGTTTGTTCTTGTATTTCTAGATGACCTTCTTATTTATTCCAAGAATGAAGAAGAGCATGAAGAACACTTGAGAATGGCTTTGCAATTGCTAAGGGAGAATAAGTTGTACGCAAAGCTAAGCAAATGTGATTTTTATAAAAATAAAATTTATTATTTGGGTCACATTATCTCTGAGGCGGGAATATCGGTGGATCCCGAGAAGATTGAAGCCATCATGAATTTTCCAACTCCGAGAAATGTGACATATTGAAGATATTTTATGGGTCTCGCTGGTTACTACATGAGGTTCATTGAAGGATTCTCCAAGGTCGCACACCCAATCACTTCTTTGAAAAAGAAGGGGATAAAGTTTGAGTGGACATCGAGATGCGAAGAAAGCTTCCAAGGGTTGAAAAAACTTCTCACAAGTGCTCGAATTCTAAAAATTGAAAATCTAGAAAATGATTTTCTGGTATGCACAGAGGCATGTAAAGATGGACTTGGAGGAGTTCTTATGCAAGATAACCATGTGGTATGCTAGGAGTCAAGGAAGTTGAAGGAGCATGAGAAGAACTATGCTACTCATGATGTGGAGCTTGCAACCATAGTGCATGCCTTGAAAATGTGTAGGAACTATTTAATGGGAAATAAATTTGAACTAAGGGCATACCATTGTGGTCTGAAATATTTGTTTGAACAACCCACATTAAATGCTAGAAAATCTAGATGGATGGAATTTTTATGTGAGTTTGATTTTGAAATCAAACACATAAAAGGTGAGGAAAACAAGGTGGTTGATGCACTTAGCAAGAAAATACATGAGATGCATGTAGCAGCCATTAGTACCTGCAAATCAGATTTGAGACAACAGATTACTAACTGCATTTCTAAGATGAACTGTATGTGCAAATAAAGGACAAATTGCAGCAACAAAATTGGGAAAAGAGGTATGAAGGTTACCATTTGGAAGGTGACAGACTTCTTTTTTATAAAAACATAATTTATATTCCTAATGTGGTAGATTTGAGAAGAATTTCTATGGATGAAATCCATAAAATGCCATATTCTGATCATCCAGGATACCAAAAAAAAGTTGCTAGAACGAGAAAGCAATATTTTTGGTCGGGGATGAAAAATGGCATTGCTGAGTATATTTCTAAGTGTATGAAATGTCAGCAAGTAAAGGTTGAACATAAACACCCAACAGGTTTGTTGCAGCCTTTTCCAATTCCCGAATGGAAATGGGACGTGATTTCCATGGATTTTATTACAGGTTTGCCAATGACAGTGAGGCAACACGATTCCATCATGGTTGTGGTGGATAAATTATCTAAGGAAACACACTTTATACCAGTTAAATCCACGTATAAAACGGATGCTATTGCAAAAACTTTTATGAAGGAAATTTTCCAGGTTGCATGGTTTTCCTAAAGCAATAATTTCAAACAGGGATACAAAGTTTACTTCAAATTTCTGGAAAACTCTTTTTGTTGATTTGGGTACGCAGCTGAACTTTAGTACCTCTTACCATCCACAAACATATGGGCAAACAGAAAGGGTAAATCAGGTGCTTAAAGACATGCTACGCATGTATGTGATAGACAAACCATCCAAGTGGGAGGATTATCTGCACTTGGTAGAGTTTGCATATAATAATGGGAAACAAGCATCGTTGGGCATGAGTCCATTTGAAGCTTTTTATGGCAGGAGGTGCACGACACCAGTTACTTGAGATAATCCAATGAATAGAATTGTACTTGGGCCAGAATTTCTTAAGAAAATGGAACAAGAGGTTGCAAATATTAGGCAAAATTTAAAGGCATCCCAAGATAGACAGAAAATCTATGCAGATAAGAACCGAGTGCATAGAGAGTTTCATGTTGGGGATCATGTTTACCTTAGAGTGAGGCCAAGGAAGAGTTCCTTGAAGCTTGGAAGTTGTGCCAAGCTATCACCTAGATATTGTGGGCCATTTTAAGTGCTTGAGAGAATAGGGCTAGTTGCATATAGAATTGCATTGCCTAATAACACTAGAGCTCATAATGTTTTTCATGTTTCTTTGCTTAAGAAATATGTACATGATCCTAACCATGTGATTGATTGGGATGTGATTCAGGTGGAACCTGAGGGAGAGTTCCAAACCGAGCCACTATACATTCTAGATAGGAAAGTGACATTGCTCTGGAACCGAGCCATCAGACATGTAAAGGTAAAATGAAATCACTTCGGTCCCAATGAGGCTACGTGCGAGTTGGAGGATGCCATGAGAGAGGCATATCCAGTTTTGTTCTAAATTTTGATCAAACACCGAGGATGGTGTTATTCCAAGGGGGAGGGGATTGTAATACCTCTAGTTTTGACTTGGAATGCATTTATCCAATATTATGTAAATTATGTAAGTATGCTAGTGTGCGCGGAGCTCAAGGCCAAGGCCCGACTAGTGAATGTATAGGCATGTATGATGTTTATATATTATTTGGACTGTTTATTTGGCTTGTATGCTTATTTATAATATATGTAAATATTATGTGCATAAATAATAAAATGGTCCAAGACTGGTTTTGTAAAGAGCACCAAAGGGGCTATGATTCCACCAAAGAGGAAGAGGAAAGGGGGTCCATGGGTGATTGAATCCTTGCTGCCAAGTGTCAACCTTAGAACTCACCCAAAATTCTAAGAAACACACAACACTAAGAGGGGGGGGTGAATTGGTGTTTGTAAGGTCTCTCAATGATTCTTAATTTCAAACACAAAAACAATATACTGATAAGTAATATTTTCTTGCAATAACCATCAAAGTAATATCTACAAAGAATTATTTCATTTTGTATAAATGTGATCTTTATATATGAAAAATATGTACTACAACACAGAGTACATATACCAGCTGCAACTGGTCAACTTAGAGGCTTCAACCTCATTCAATAACTCAACCTCAGCTTCAACTGAGATGGTCCAAACAAACTAAAACCTAAATATGGACACAGGATTGTCCTATTGCATTTTCCTTCACAAGTTTATCAAAGCTCCCTCACTCCACCCAAGTTTTATCAGAGCTTCTCCTCCACGTGTCTTCCCCAACTGCAGTACCCGAAGTCTCCTCGGCTATGCTTCCACGAGTTCAGACTTTCCTTTATTCACCACCGAGATTCACTCACAGCTTACACATGAAGAATAACCCCAAAAATATACTTTGTTGCTGCTTGTTGTCCTCTTCACCGAGTTGTCCTCCTCACCGAGCTGTCCTTCGATCTCCTTATGTCTCCCCAAGTTTTTCCCATGGATTTCTCACTCTCAAAACAACACATTTCTCTTTCATTTATACTTGAATTCGTCATGAAATTTGGAGGCTGACCTGTTATGATTAAGCAAGCAATGTTTTTGGGAGGTCGACACTGTCAAGGCATATTTAAATTCCATGATTTCATCATTAAGTTTGGAGGCCGAATTCCTCATCAACTATTTCATTAGTAGACTTGTCATTTGTTTATCAAAGTATATCTTTGATCTTCTTCCCACATCATGTGGTCTAAAATTCGCTTCAGCTGTTCACACGGGGTTTTTGGCATATCTCCAGGATTCCCACGGCTTCATCAATTAGGGCCACATGCCCGTATGACCATCATTAGATGCCCGCTGCTCCTTGCATTGGATGACCGCAAGGGATTTCTTTCATGCCCTCTACAAGATGCCTTCCATACATGTTTCCTCATGAGACCACTTCAGTCATGTCCGCAGCTATCTCTTCAATGCTCGCAGGGTGTGCTGAGAAGATGCCCGCATATCTTCGATAGGTGCCAGCATTACCTTCCTTTGGATGGTGTTCCCTAATGGGGTTTTTTCCCTTTAAAAACTAACCATGCAGCTGCTCATATTAAGTCATCAATAATTCCCGCAAACACTTCCTTGCTATGCCCACATGGTGCCTTAAGCCAGATGCCCGCAACCTCTTCATTTTCCATCATTTCATCATGCCCCATAAGGCATGCCTGCAAGATTACACTTGCTTGGCATTGCCAAGTTATCCTGTGCCCTGTCTTAAAGTGTTTTCCATTTACCTTGCTTGTCCACTTGGTCACTTGGCCCATTGTCTTATTTGCCACTTGCATGCCTGCAAGCTTATGCTTGCTTGGCATATGCATTGTCCACATCATCCTTGTCTAGGTTATTAGGTCCAATTCCAAATTACCATAGTATGGGTCAATTGGCTCATTAGGTGTGCCCAATCCCATCACTTTGTCCACTTTCCACTTCAATCCAACCACACATTTCACCTTTTTCATTAATGGTGTCATCAATGACAACCATAGACATATTCAACAATCTCCCCCTTTGTCATTGATGGCAACCAACCATCTTATTCTTCTCCCCCTTTGACATTAATGAAAAATGTGTGACCAGCCATTAAAGGCTTCATAATACCAAAAAAATAATTCTTTCATGAGGTCATTTTCTAAGGTCGATCTTCCATGGATTGCCTGCTCCCCCTAACAAATTGAGCTTATGTTGCTTAAAATCAAATTGACTGAGTTTGTCATTTCTCAAAATTTCTCATAAGTGGATGTAATCCCCCTAGCAAATAGGCTGCTTGATCTGCTGAGTTTTCTGCTTCATTATTTTCCATTTTATATTAAAAAATGTGACTTCCTCCATGTCAAACAGGATGCGTAATCTCATATTTTCTGCTCCCCCTATCATTTTGCCACTTCTAAACTGTGTATTCAGCTCTGGCTGCTTCAGCATTGTTTCTTCATATCCAAACCACTACTTCCAGTTGCTGCTATACTGTTACATTAATATCTCAGCTACTCATGATCAGAACTAAGGATATTTCAAAAATGCATGATTACTTCATCTTCATACTAGAACCACAACTTTGGTTAGAGTTGTCTTACTTCATCCAAATATCTTTGGCTGCTTATACACAAGTTTCGGTGTTATAGATGTCCAAGGTAATCTTCTTTTTGGATCCTAACACTGTCTGCTATACTTCCTCGATCCTTTAAATTTGTACACAAAATTGTCATCTTACTGTTCATGTAGGTTATTCATTTTCAAGTTTCTCATAAACACACTCCCCCTACTGTCTGCCTTCCTTATCACAAACAAATCCCATAATGGGTGTCATTCTTATAGGACACCCTTATGTATTAGGTGAAACTAATCCCAAAGGGAGATAACCCCCAACCTCTGTTGAAGATACACAAATGTATCCTTGGGAAAGGGTTTGGTAAAAATATTAGCAACTTGTTCCTTTGTGCTTACATATTCCATTTTTACTTTTTGTTCACTGACTTGTTCTCGAAGAAAATGGTACTTGATTGGGATATGGTTAGTCTTTGAGTGCATAACCGGATTTTTAGAGATACTTATAGCACTGGTATTGTCATAGTAAATTGGTACAGGCTGACTGCTGTTAACTTGAATATCTTCCAAAGATTGTCTTATCCATAGAATCTGAGTGCAACACTCATCTGCAGCAATATATTCAGCCTCAATAGTAGATAGTGATATGGATGATAAATTTTTGCTTGACCATGCCACCAAGCAATTCCCTAAAAAGAATGCATTGCCACTGGTGCTTTTTCGATCATCTAGACTACCTTCCCAGTCTGCATCTATGTAGGATGAAAGATCAAATTTTTGGTTCTTGGGATACCAGAGCCCAAATTCAGAGGTACCCTTGAGATACCTAAAAATTGTTTTGATAGCTTCTACATGAGATTCTTTTGGACATGATTCAAATCTGGCCACCAATCCAACAGCTTGCATGATATCTGGCCTAGAGGCAGTTAAATACAGCAGGCTGCCAATCATCAATCTGTAAAACGTGGCATCAACTAGTGGAAATTGATCATCTTTGCTAACTTTGCAATTTGTTGTCATGGGTGTACCTACAGGAGCACAATCAGCCATCCCAAACCTTTTAAGCATCTCCTTTAGATACTTAGACTGAGATATAAAAATACCTTTAGATGTTTGAGCAATTTTTAAACCAAGGAAAAATACAATTCCCCAATCATAGACATCTCGAATTCTAGTGCCATTGAATTAGCAAATTCATGGCTTAACTTATCGTCATTACAACCACAAATGATATCATCAACATAGAATACAGTAATTAGAAGCTCATTCTTCTTAGTTTTGATGTAGATATTTCTATTTGCAGTACATCTTTTGAAGCCTTGTTGAGAAAGATACTTGTCTAATCGTTCATACCAAGCCCTTGGGGCTTGTTTCAACCAATAAAGATCCTTTTTCAGTTTCCAAACATAGTCCTCAATTTCAGGCAGCTTGAAACCCTTAGATTGTTCAGTGTAGACTTCTTCATGTAAATCTCTGTTCAAGAAAGCGGATTTTACATCCATTTGGTAAACCTTGAAATTTTTGAAGCATGAGTAAGCAAGGAACATTCTGATTGCCTCCATTCAGGCAATAGGAGTAAAGTTTTCATCAAAGTCAATTCCTTCAACCTGTGCATAACCTTTTCAAACAAGTCTAGCCTTATTTCTCACTATTTCTCCTTCTTCATTCATTTTATTTCTGAAAATCCATTTAGTTCCTATGACATTCTTGTCCTTTGGTCTTGAGACTAATTCCCAAGTACTACTTTTTTCAATTTGTTTAAGCTCTTCCTGCATGGCTTTATTCCACTGTAAATCTTCATATGCCTCACTGAAGTTTTTTGGTTCAATTTTGGACAGTAGTGCCACATCCCTTCTTCCTGTTTGTCTTAGCGGAATTCCTACATCTAGTTTTCCAATGATAAGGTTTTCTGGATGATCTCGTTTTATAAATCTGCGTGAAGGTTTCGTGCCTTTCAAGAAGAGTTGTTCATCCTTAGATTGTTCAGGTTGATTAGTCTGTTCCTTTGTCATTTCTTGTGATATTTCTTCATCATCAGATGAATCACCATCACTGTCCTCAGGTTCGGATTCTGGCAATTTTTGTGCTAGATATTCATCAACAACTACGTCTATACTTTCAACCGTTCGTTTCAATATCTTGTTGTAGCATTTGTATGCTTTCTTTTATGTTGAGTAGCCCAAGAATATACCTTCATCAGTCCTTGAATTGAATTTTCCAAGACTGCCATCAATAACCTTTATGTAACATTTGCTCCCAAAATTTTTAAAGTAATTTACCATAGATTTTCTTCTTGTCCATAACTCATAGGGTGTTTTGTCATTGTTGACTCTCAGTTGTGCTTTGTTGATGACATAAACTGTTGTGCTCACTGCTTCTCGCCAAAAAGTCTCTGGCATATTTTCTTCTAACAACATAGTTCTTGCAACTTCTTGAACAGTTTGATTTTTTCTTTCTACCACCTCATTTTGTTGAGGAGTTCGGGCTGCACAGTATTGTCTTTTGATTCCATTTGAATCAAAGAAATTTTTGAAATCACTTGAGGTGAATTCACCTCCATTGTCCGAGTGTAGGCACTTAATTTTTTTTCACATTCATTTTATGTTTTAGCTTTAAAAAGCTTGAATTTTTCAAAATCTTCGGACTTATTTCTTAAGAATGTGACCCAGGTCATGCATGAGAAAACATCAATGAAAAGCATGAATTATAGCTCACCTTAAAGAGTTTGGACTCTTGTTGGTCCACATAAGTCTGTGTGGACTAATTCCAATGGATGCGATGTTGATTGATAAGTTTTTTCTTGTTTGCTTTCCATGTTGGCATCACACAGCTTGTTTGCAGGTTTGGTAATTTTTGGCATCCCTCTGATTGCATCTTGTTGACTGATTTTTACAATATTATCAAAGTTTAGATGTGCTAATCTTTTGTGCCACAACCAGCTGTTGTCATGTTGACTGAAAAGGCATCTTTCTCCGTCTATTTCTAGGCTAACACAGAAACACTTCCTGCTGATCTGATTCCTCTTCCTATAACTTGTTTATACCCATTTCTTCTTATTTCACAATGGTGGGCAAAGAAGGTGACATTGTGATCAGAAACACACAATTGTCCAACGCTTATCAGGTCATGTTTTAGTCCCTCAACATAAAGAGCATTTTGAGCCTTTGCATTTTCAGTGAAGGGCACAGTCCCTTTTCCCAAGATTTTTGCAGTTCCATTATCTCCAAATGCTACATCACCACCTTTTTCCCTTTTTAATGTAAGAAACTTGCATTTGTCTCCAGTCATGTGCTTAGTGCACCCACTATCAATATACCACTTATTTTCATTCTTCTGAGCAGAGATCTATCCCACAAATGTCACTTGTGGTCTTTTCACCTACAGTTTCCAGCCTGCAATTTTTAGATATGTGACCAAAGTTTTTGCACTTGGTGCATTCCAATTCTTCGGATAGTACAAAGAAAGAATTTTTGTTTTGAAAGTAGGTCTTCTTAGTGTGTTGTATTCTTGTGGTGCTAATAAATTCTTTCTTGGGTGTCCTACAATCAATGGCTTTGTGTCCAAACTTGTATCAATTATAGCAATGCCCAAAAAATGAATTTTGATACCTGGAAAAGATTGGTCTTCTTGGAGCCTGAAATGAGTGATTTGTTGTAGCTAATCTTGGCTTGTCTTCCTGGATCATGCTGACTTGATTGTCGTCTGATTTGCTTAGATAGATTACTTCCTTTTGCAACTTTTCACATTCCTTCTTCCTAAGAGCTAGCTGTCTTTGTGTCTCAATCAAAGGTTCTTGCGTTTTCTGGATATTATCCTTGAGTTTGGAGATTGCTTTGCTGATTTCCAGAATTGGATGTTTTGCTACATGATTCTTTAATGATGTGTATTCAATCATACTTTCGATACCAACATATTTCTGCTGAGACAGTAGGTTTTATTTCTCAAGTTTTTTCTTGAGGGAGTTGACTTCGTCTTCTTTTCTTTGTAATGCCAAACTTAGTCTTTTGGCCCACTGATTTTTTGTAGTTTGATACTCCTGTTCTTGCTTTTCATTTGCAGTTTTTAGGTCCTCAATTTCCTCCAAGGAAGCAATGAGTTCTTCCTCAAGATCAACTACACCCTCATCATGCTTTGAGACATCTTTATTGTTTTCTTGTGCTAGAAACAAGATCTCATTTCTTTCAAAAACTTATTATTCTTCTTCTTCACCATCTGAAACTCCTTCATCCTCTACCTTAGAGAAAAATGTTTGTTTGTTTACAAATCTTCTATCTCCAAAAGATCTTCTAGGGTTTAATTGTTTATGACTGTCCTTTAATGGACATTTGGCTGCAAAATGCCCAATTTTGCCACAATTGAAACACTTCAGCGGGAGTTTTCCTTTGTATCTTCCAGTCCCTCTTTGAAGCTTATTGACAAAATTCGCCATCTCTTCATCGGATATTTCAGAGTCTGGTTGACAAGGTTCACGAAGTTGATGCTTGTTTTTAACTGCCTTGAATGCTGCTTCATTTTGCCTGGGTTATTGAATTCTCATTTCATATGCTGTTAGAATTCCCTGAAGTTCTTCTACTTTTAATTCATCCAATTTTCCCTATCTTCAATAGCAGATACTTTGGGATTGTATTTGGGTGTCAAGGTTCTGAGAACCTTTTGAACCACTAAC
Source organism: Larix kaempferi (assembly GCA_027924585.1). Lineage (NCBI taxonomy): Eukaryota > Viridiplantae > Streptophyta > Pinopsida > Pinales > Pinaceae > Larix > Larix kaempferi. The sequence continues at coordinate 4,068,927 of BSBM01000011.1, forward strand.
TTTGGTTCCATTGTTTCACCAAGACATCTCATGGTGTTCACAACTTCTTCTACCTTCTGAAAATAGGCAGCTACATCTTCTTCTTCTATTATCTTTAGACTTTCAAATTTACTTCTGTATGTTTGGAGCTTAGCTTTTTGAACTTTAGAGTCTCCTTGATAAATGGTGGCTAGCTTGTCCCACATTTCCTTAGCAGTGGTATAATTCATGAATTTGAAAAATTCAGTCTCACTAAGCCCAGCTAGAATAGCATTCATAGCCTTAGAATTATTTTCATAGTCCTCTATTTCATCTTCAGAAGTGGGACCATTTGTTGGTTCCTTATATCCATTTTTTACTATTTGCCATACCTCAAACCCCAGAGAGATTAAGTTGGAATTCATCCTCTTACTCCAGTAAATATAATTGCTCCCATCAAATCTAGGAATGTCCCTGAGCTTAGATCCACCCATTGTGTGTTACTTAGGATCTTCTTCAAGCTATCAAGCCTTTTGTGAAGAACTTATCTCTGATACCAATTGAGAAACACACAACACTAAGAGGAGGAGGGTGAATTGGTGTTTGTAAGGTCTCTCAATGATTCTTAATTTCAAACACAAAAACAATATACTGATAAGTAGCCTTTTCTTGCAATAACCATCAAAGTAATATCTACAAAGAATTACTACATTTTGTATAAATGTGATCTTTATATATGAGAAATATGTGTTGCAACACAAAGTACATATACCAGCTACAACTGGTCAACTTAGAGGCTTCAACCTCATTCAATAACTCAACCTCAGCTTCAACTGAGATGGTCCAAACAAACTAAAACCTAAATATGGACATAGGATTGTCCTATTGCATTTTCCTTCACGAGTTTATCAGAGCTCCCTCACTCCACCCGAGTTTTATTAGAGCTGCTCCTCCACGTGTCTTACCCAACTGAAGTACCCGAAGTCTCCCTGGTTATGCTTCCACGAGTTCAGAATTTCCTTTATTCACCACCAAGATTCACTCACAGCTTACACATGAAGAATAACCCCAAAAATATACTTTGCTGCTGCTTGCTGTCCTCTTCACTGAGTTGTCCTCCTCACCGAGCTGTCCTCCGAGCTCCTTATGTCTCCCCAAGTTTTTCCCATGGATTTCTCACTCTCAAAAACAACACATTGCTCTTTCATTTATACTTGAATTCGTCATGCAATTTGGAGGTCGACCTGTTATGATTAAGCAAGCAATATTTTTGGGAGGTCAACACTGTCAAGGCATATTTAAATTCCACGATTTCATCATTAAGTTTGGAGGCCGACTTCCTCATCAACTATTTCATTAAGCAGACTTGTCATTTGTTTATCAAAGTATATCTTTGATCTTCTTCCCACATCACATGGTCTCAAATTTGCTTCAGCTGTTCACACGGGGTTTTTGGCATATCTCCAGGATGCCCGCAGCTTCATCAATTAGAGCCACATGCCAATATGACCATCATCATATGCCCGATGCTCCTTGCAATGGATGCCCGCAAGGGATTTCTTTCATGCCCTCTACAAAATGCCTTCCATACATGTTTCCTCATGAGACCACTTCAGTCATGCCCGCAGCTATCTCTTCAATGCTCGCAGGGTGTGCTGAGAAGATGCCCGCATATCTTCAACAGGTGCCAGCATTACCTTCCTTTGGATGGTGTTCCCTAATGGGGTTTTTTCACTTTAAAAACTGACCACGTAGCTGCTCATATTAAGTCATCAATAATTCCCGCAAACACTTCCTTGTTACGCCCACATGGTGCCTTAAGCTAGATGCCCGCAACCTCTTCATTGTCATCATTTCACCATGCCCCATAAGGCATGCCTGCAAGCTTATGCTTGCTTGGCATTGCCAAGTCATCCTATGCCCTGTCTTCATGTGTTTTCCATTTACCTTGCTTTTCCACTTGGTCACTTGGCCCATTGTCTTCTTTGCCACTTTCATGCCTGCAAGCTTATGCTTGCTTGGCATATGCATTGTCCACATCATCCTTGTCTAGGTTATTAGGTCCACTTCCAAATGACCATAGTATGGGTCATTTGGCTCATTAGGTGTGCCCAAGCCCATCACTTTGTCCACTGTGTCCACTTCAATCCAACCACACATTTCACCTTTGTCATTGATGGTGTCATCGATGAAAACCATAGACATATTCAACGAATTCTGTCATGTGATGAGAATAAACCAAATATCTCCTTTTTTGACCATTTTTCCAATCATTAATGCATGTGTGTGGTTGGTGGGAAAATTCACCTCATGTAGTTATTGAAGCATGGGACTGGCTGCACTTTTGTGACAGTTCTGTCATGACAGAAGTCAGTCTGCACCTGCCAAGAGTCCTTTCTCTACTAGAAGAATTTATGTCAGTTTTATTTTCACCATTTTCCCATATCCCTTGGAGTAAACCCTCATTTTGTCTGATTCTTTCATGCAGGTTTGGAGCATGCAGAGCTCTCCCTTGTTGTACATGAACTTACCATGTTGTTTTAAACCCAAAAGTTTGAATTTGGAGAACATGTTGCAGATTGGGAAGTAGGTATTGTTGGATTTAGGTGAGCAGAGAGGTTGGGAAAGCTAGGAACCCTTACCCTTGAGTTATGTTGCTCATAGGTGCTTGAGAAGCCACAGATTGAGGCTGTAGGAGGTTCTATAACAGCCAATACCAGGTTGGACTTCTTCTATGCACACACTGGAAGCACCCAACAAGATGGATCCCCCAAGAGAACCATGGATCGGTGAAGGGGATGCTTGAGCTAGAAGGGTGTTGTGTGGGGAAGGTATTGTGGAAGCCAAGGCTATGAGGGCCAAGTGAGACCCCTGTAGAGCTCTGTATGAGCATTTGGATAAGCACAGAGAGAAGAATGGGTTGTGGGCTGAGAGATAGAACCTGTAGGTGTTTCCTTCTCCTTGGTGGCCTCATATCCCAGCTTGGGGGTGGCCTCTCAGCAGCAGAAAGAGTATATGCTGGACGGAGTGCCTATGGTTGGGTAGAAAAGTGCTCTTACACAGCCCGTTTCTTGGATTTGCGCTGGATAAAGATAAGTATTCTTATGCATTTGATTCTGGAACATTTTATTTGATGCCTGTAATTTTTATGCTTGTATTTGCATATTAAATGTGCGTGGATAGATTTGAATTCCAATGTGCATGCTTATTTATGTTTTGCACACATTGCATATGTTGAAAAACGTATTATGGACTTGGGGCGAAGTTTTAGAGCCCTAGTTTTCCCAGTGTACCCTCTCGATGGTCGGATTGGGTGAGGGGGACGTTACAGTTAGTCATATGGAATAAGATAATAATAAGGGATAGTTGGCATAAACCCCAAGATATACTCATGAGAAAGAATATACACACATAAGTATCATTAAATTCAATATGGTGGATTTGAGTATTGTATTATAGCAAGCATGGATTGTAGATTAATTCCTTTCATAAGGATTAGTTGATGACGGTTAACATACCTTAAGGGTACTCTCTATATTCTTATGTGTATTACTATGTGGATACACTTCATCACTACAAAGTTAAGGGTTTATCTTTCATATTTTATCTTTTATCTACCAAGGTTTAGTGCAAGAAATATAAAATCTCTTTCTTGGGAAAAAACGTGGAAGGATTTTTTTTCTTTTCTTTTTGTAGATTTTCAAGGGAAAAACATATGGTCTGACACTTGGATCCATTTATGTAGTTTTTTTTGTAGAATATAAGAAAATAATTAATGATCTAATAAAACAATTAATCATCTCATTTGTGTTTTGAGATCCTCTAATGATGGACTCACTTTGAAGTTTGAAACATTGTAAACATAAATAATTGTCACAAGTTTTCTAGTTCATCAAATCTCATAATCTTGTAATGGAGTCTCTTTACTCAATGATCTAAGTTTCTTTAGAAAAACTAACTTACAAAAAATGCAATATGTCTCACCCTTCTCTTTTACCTTTGTCAATGCATTAGCAAGATTTGTGGAAGTACAAGTACTCATAACACTATGAACACATTTATGAAGTATTTATTTATCCTCCATGTGAGCTAGTATTCAACAAGACTTACTTGAGCTAGATCATTGAGTCTCTTTACTCAATGATCTAAGTTTCTTTAGAAAAACTAACTTACAAAAAATGCAATATGTCTCACCCTTCTCTTTTACCTTTGTCAATGCATTAGCAAGATTTGTGGAAGTACAAGTACTCATAACACTATGAACACATTTATGAAGTATTTATTTATCCTCCATGTGAGCTAGTATTCAACAAGACTTACTCGAGATTTTCTAAAAAGGAATTGTCCATACTAGACCCAATATGTTACTAATATTTTAAGAAATATGAGAACTACATCCGCATCTATGGGAGTACCTTAGGTCCGCACATTTGGTTAAAGCATGTGTGAGATATGTTTGCACTCATGGAGATAGCATACAAATCAATGAAGTTTGGAGCCAATGCCAAAGTGAAAGAACATAAGAAGGGAATGTACCTAGTGTACCCCTCACCATTATACCTTTCACTCATAAAGATATTGTTGTAGCCTCAAAAGAAGTAGTTGCGATGTAATTGTATAAGATACAACTCAAAGCATTCAAAGTTCACAACCCTTTGGATAAAATATTCAATCAATTTAAGTAGCAAGGTCTAACTTGGCCTTATTGCCACCACGGTTGTCCAAAAGAAACGTGTTGCAAGTGGGCACTTAATTTTCACATCATATAGGAATGGAAGTAAGAGGTTGTAAAAAGGGAGAAGGAAAAGTAAAACTTATTGAGATTAGTGTTCGAAGTAATTCAAGCAATATAATTTTTTACCGAGATAGAGTGATGAGTGACTCATATATGATTACTATAACCAAAGCATGTAATTTTTTATGATTTTCATGAGATAATGATAATGAAAGCAATATAATTTTTGTATTTTTTGCTTAATGCTTTGGAATAAAAAGAAAAAAGTATGCAAATGCTATAAAACCTTGTTTCATCTAATGCAAGAAGCACAAGCAAATAAAGGAAACTCCTTTAACAAAATTTTTGCTTTCTATATAAAAAAGGGTTACAGGGCTTCTACCTAACTTTTACAACTAATATGAATCCAAATTTACAATTCTTGTGCTTGAACTTTCAAAAAATATTGAAAAAATATTCATATGCGCTTTACTCCACAGTAGGGCGCGTATATGCGTCTTACTCTACTATGTTGAAATTTGTAATGAGGAAGGTATTTCCCATGTTTTTGATGTCACATGGGGGGAACAAAGTTGTCTTTCCTAGTGTTACTTTGTAAATATAATAAAGTGACTTTTATATTTTTTAAGTGAGTTTCACTTAATAAAGTGGGTCCCTTATGTAAAAGTGCATTTAATCATTATTAAAAATGAATTAAATGTGCAATTAATGATGACCCTTTAGATCTTTTTAATCCTAGTCATTCATTGAGGAAGTTAGGGTTATTAAAGGTAGTTAGGGTTTAGGAAGGGTTTAAGTGATTATTTAAACACTTTGAAAGAGAAGAAGAAGACATCAAGAAAGAAGAGAGTGAGAGAAAGAGAGCACAGTTCGTAAGGAAAACCATTGGCACAGTTCCCAAGGTTATTTCTGCAAACAGTATGTACACTGTACAATAGTCAAAAAATTGTACAGTTCGTACACTTTATTGCTGGCACATAGTTCGAGGTAGTCCATATCATGTCCGTACAACAGTCTGATTTTTGCAGAGATAAGTTGGTTTATTTCCATTTCTTATTTTTCTTGTTGAAGGAAAGAATTTCTGAGTTGTGAGAAATTCTAATTTTTGTTCTCATTTAATAAAAAAAGATCTCTCTGGGTTTTCCTCTTGTGAGGTTTTTCCCTGGGCTTGGCCCTAAATTTCTGTGTTACTTTCATCTTTAGTTCAAGAGTTTGGTTGTATGGTATTTATGCTTAAACTATCATAAATTTCATTATATGAATTCATAGTTCATAAAAGTTATAAATTAGAGTTACAGTCAAAGTGTTTGATAATAGTACAATAAGAAATTTTTGTGATTTTTTATTCAAAAATCTTCATGGTATTAGAGCTTGGTTGTTGAAGAAAGTTTGTGAAGTTTGTGGTTCTTGAAAAGTCAAGACAGGTGGGAAAAACAAGTTAGTTTTACTCAAATATTATCAGTTGAAGTCATGGCCTCAGTAGGATTAAGATATGAAGACAGACTAGATGGGTCTGATAACTTCAGTCCTTGGAAAGAGCACATAACCCTGTTATTTAAAGAGTTGCAGCTATGGGATATTGTTGGTGCTTCAGACACCATCACAGTCCCCACAAATGTTGTTCAGAAGAGTGCCCTTGAGAAGGACATCAAGACACACATGATCTTCTTAGATTCCATTAAAGATCATGTGATACCCCATATCATAGGTAAGTCACGTGCCTTTGAGATTTGGAATGCATTATGTACTCTTTATCAAAGTAAGAATCAGAATAGGAAGATGGTTCTTAGAAAAAAACTGAGGAACACAAAGATGGTTGATACTGATACATTAACTACTTATCTCATGAATATTACCCAAGTTAGAGATGAATTGGGTGCTGCAGGTGAGAAAGTAGATGATGAAGAGCTAGTAAGGCTCTTAATGGCTTCACTGCAAAGTGGCACACTTTTGTGCAAGGAGTAGTTGCTAGAGAGAGGCTTCCAGATTGGACAAGGTTATGGGATGACTTTGTTCAAGAAGAGTCCCAGGAGGGGACATTCCAGAATAGCACTCAGAGCAGTGAAGACAACGTTTCTCTTGCAACCAAAGGTAAGGGAAAATAGAAGAAGAAAGAAAAATACCTTAGCAAGGTACGGTGCTTTAACTACAATAAAAATGGTCATTATGCAAGTCAATGTCCGAAGAGAAAGGGGAATGAAGAAAAAAAGGAAGCACCATCAGCAGAAATGGGAGATTTTGATTCCCAAATTGAACACGAATTCTCCTTAGTTTCAGTACAGAATAGTGTAGGTAGCACAGTAGATTTCCATGACATGTGGGTAGTTGATAGTGGATCAACAAGCCATATGATCGGGAAATATGGAATTTTTCAAGGGATATAAGAAATAGCCCTATGACATTTGTTGAAACAGGTATTGGAAGTACTCAGGCAGAAATCAAAGGAGTTGGAACTGTAAAATTCCAACTAAGTATTGGAGAGGTTCTTGAAGTAGACAAGGTATTGTTTGTCCCAGGTATGAAAGTCAACAAAATTTTTATATCATCATTGGAGGATGATGAGTGGTATGGAGTTTTTATCAAAAGAGGAAATGTGTTTCTCTACCTGATAAAGAACTCATATGATACAATTCTACTTGGGAATAAAAGAGATAAACTTTACTTTCTGCATGGAGAGGTGATACTTCCAAGTTCAAGTTGATGGCTATCTAAATCAGAGTTTGAAAATGAAGTAGATGCACAGATGGTACCTTCAGATGGGGAAAGTAGCACAGGAAGAAGACTCGGCCAGCATAGAGAAGATGAGCAAAATCCAAAATTTCAAGTTATGTTCTGACATCAGCTTCCATATCTAGTAGAATTTTTTGATAGTGGTCAAGGTGATTGTGTTGGGACCTCCATCATTAAGAGGAAGTGTTGAAATTTGTAATGAGGAAGGTCTTTCCCATGTTTTTGATGTCACATGGGGGGGACAAAGTTGTCTTTCCTAGTGTTACCTTGTAAATATAATAAAGTGACTTTTATACTTTTAAAGTGAGTTTCACTTAAGTAAAGTGGGTCCCTTATGTAAAAGTGCATTTAAGTATTATTAAATGTGCAATTAATGATGACCCTTTAGATCTTTTTAATCATAGCCATTCATTAAGGAAGTTAGGTTTATTAAAGGTAGTTAGGGTTTAGAAGGGTTTAAGTGATTATTTAAACACTTTGAAAGAGAAGAAGAAGACAACAAGAGATAAGAATGGGTGAGAGAAAGAGAGCACATATCCCAAGGTTGTTTTTTCAAACACTCCATACACTGTACAACAGTCAGAAATTTGTACAGTCCGTACAGTTTATTGTTGGCACATAGTTTGAGGAGGTCTGTACCTTGTCCGTACAGCAGTCTGATTTTTGCAGAGATAAGTTGGTTTATTTGCATTTTTTTTTTCTTGCTTAAGGAAAGAATTTCTAAGTTGTGAGAAATTATAATTTTTGTTCTCATTTAATAAAAAAAGATCTCTCTAGGTTTTCCTCTTGTGAGGTTTTGCCCTAGGTTTGGCCCTAAATTTCTGTGTTACTTTCATCTTCAGTTCAAGAGTTTGGTTGTATGGTATTTATGCTTAAACTATCAGAAATTTCATTATATGAATTCATACTTCAAAAAATTTATAAATCAGAGTTACAGTCAAAGTGTTTGATAAAATTCCAATAAGAAAGTTTTGTGATTTTTTATTCAAAAATCTTCACACTATAGGGTGCATATGCACTTAGAAAAATGGAAAAAACAAGTAGACTTAGGCAAATACATGCCTATATGTACAATAGGGTGCATATATACGTGTTTGTGCACACTGTAGCAAGTATATATGTGCGAGAAAAACTAAAAAACCAAAATTCAGTCTCAAAAAGAAGACTGAGGAACCATAGAATGGGTTCCAAAGATAGCATAAAAACCACTCTAACGAAAAGAAACATAGAAAACAAGGAGAAAGAGTGCAAACAAACCACAAATAGACCCTAAACAACCCAAAAGGAAAATTCCCTAGTGGAATAGCCAATTTTGTTTTGGAGAAAATCCCCCTAATGGTTATGGGTTAAAGCCATCACAGAGTGCTACTCGACAAAGCAAACTCTCTATAAATAGCAATTACAACAATCAATCACTCATTGCATCTTTCATTAAAAATTGAAACTAAGAGTTGGAAGGAACTTACCCATGATCCAACATTTGAAGATGTTCTTTTATTCAAGCTTCAAAGCTTCACTGCTACTTGTATCTCCTACAAACAAAATCAAGAAAAAAAGAAACAAATAAAAGAGTACAAGATAGTAATGATCTATTACAGAAAGTCATAAAAGATTGCATTGAATTAATAAAATTGAAAGAACTAACAATAAATATTCAATACAATATAGTCAGCATGAGAAATCAGTGGAAGAACTACTCAATCAGTGCACTAATTAAAGAATAACTCCCGGTAGGTGAGATAAGGCGCCCTAACTGAGTGATAACTGGTGGTAGGTGAGTAAAGGCGCTCTAACTGACAGTGGTAGGTGAGAAAGGCGCACTTGCTAAGCAAAAAAGTCAAGGAGGGCGCATTAGGTAGGTAAGAGACCAAATGGGGGCTAAAGACAGGCTCTGGAGAGCTAGAAGCAAGATCTAGATGCTGGGGAGACAACCATGATGGTGACTTGATGCATGCAGTGGCATGCAAAGCATGAAAAATACAAAAGTGATGATGTGCATATTCCAACACCCCCCGCAAGCTATACTATGAGAAATAACTGAAAACAGTAAAAATAGGGCCATGGTAACTAAGACCAAAGGTCACCCAGTACAATCAATCTAAAATAAGCCAAGTAAGAAAAGAGGGAAAACCCAGTGGGAAGAAAGCCCTCCCTCAAAGTAGACTGAAGGATGCTAATGAATCATATCATCTCTCACCCCAAGAAGTGATCTAAGGTAAGTGAACCTCTTCACCATGAAGGTCTTGGTGAAGATATATGCAATCTGCTCTTCCGTTGGAAGGTAGAGCAGTGAAATGATCTGATCATGCACTAAACCTCTAATGTAATGCATGTGTATCTCAATGTGTTTGGTTCTTTGTCTCAGAAACGGATATGTGGAAATCCTGATGGCACTCTGATTGTCACAATAGATGATAGGTGGAGTACTGAATGTAATCCCAAACTCTGACAAGATGCCTCTCAGCCAAATGCACTGTGTGGCTGCATTTACAGCACCTTTGTACTCGGCCTCTGTTGACGAAAGAGCTAAAGCAGTCTTCTTTATGCTCAACTAACATATAGGTCCAGATCCAATCATGAAGACAAAACCAGATGTAGACTTCCGATCTGATCTATCTCCATCCCAATCAGAATCAGTATATCCAACTAGGTTCAAAGGACACCCAGCTGAGTAGTGAAGACCATGTGTCTTGGTACGTTGCACATAGTGCAAAATCCTCTTTGTTGCCTTCTAGTGAAGCTCATGAGGCTCCTGCATGTTTCTGGAGACAGCACTAACTGTATAGGATAGATCAGGCCGAGTGTGTGTGAGGAACAAAAGGCTACCAATCAACTGCCGATACAAAGTACAGTCTACCACAGGTGTAGAAGATCCATCCTCAAGGTTGATCCCTAAAATAAAGGGGAATGCAACTGGTTTGCATTCGCTCATGTGGAACCTATCAAGCAGATCTAAAGAATACTTGGATTGAGCAACCTTGATTACTAAATCACTCTGAGTGACTTCAAGACCAAGAAATTGTTTCAACAATCCCAGATCTAACATGGAGAAGGAGTTGTGCAAAGCAGACTTTATAGATCCAATACATGAAAAACTGCTCCTTGTAATCAACAAATCATCAGCATAAAGTACAATGAGAAGTAAGGAGTTACCATCATGTCTCATGTAGACATTCGAATCTTATTTGCAACTCTGAAAGTCTTCTGAAAGCAAGAAGGAGTCCATTTTTGCATACCAAGATCGGGGAGCTTGCTTGAGCCCATACAAGGACTTCTTCAATTTGTAAACAAGTGAAGAATCATCAACATAACCCTCAGGTTGCTTCATGTAGATCTCCTCCTCTAGATCTCCATGAAGGAAGGCACTTTTGACATCCATATGATGCACTTCCCAGTGTTTGGATGTAGCAAGAGCAAGAACAAGATGGATGGAATCCATCTTAGCAATAGGAGCGAAAGTCTCAGAATAGTCAATCCCATGAACTTCGGAAAAGCCTCTTGAAACCAATCTAGCCTTGTACTTGTGGGAGGCTCCATCTAAATCCATCTTAGTTCTATAGATCCACTTGCATTGAACAAGTTTCCTTCCAGGTGGGAGTGCACAAAGCTCCCAAGTCTCATTTCTTTGAAGATATTGGTACTCTTCTTCCATAGCAGCTACCCATCTTGGATCTTGGTAGGCTTCAAAGTATGATTTCGGATCAGATCCCAACATAAGAAAACATCTCTCAGCTAGAAATGGATCTGATGGAGAGAGTGTATTTCATGTATCATGATGATCAGATCTACCTTTGACAAGATCAATGGTAGAGACAGCAGCTGTGGTGGCCCATGTAGCAATAGGAGATGAACCTTTAGGTGCTAGTTCTTCAGGTTCTTGTGGATCTGGATATAGCATTCGCACTTCTTCAAGAGTCTTCATCTTCTTTTGTGGATATTTTCTCTTTAGGCAACCTTTGCAGGTACCATGAGAAAACTTATCATCTGGAAGGCCTTCAACCACATCTTGGGCTTGCATGTTCTGTAAACGCATGTAGTTGAGATGTCTAAATATCTCATGCCACAATCTAATTTCTTCATTGGCATGAGTGTGGAGAGCAGATGGCTTGGAGAGTGGTAAGAAGTATGAAAACTCATATAGTTTTGAAGTATGATTTGCAACTCCTTTTTGCAATGATTTCCCCTGAAACCATGTGTTGTATCTCGACTTCATTTTGAGAAAAGATCACTCTTTTGGGATCTCCAATATGAGTCATTTGATACACTGAAAGTAAATTTGTTGCAAGAGAAGGAACATAAAACACATCAGAAAAATAACCATAGTCAAGATTGATTCTTCCACTTCCCTGAGAGGAGGCTTCTGAATCATTTCCCAATCTAATGGAAGGGCCAATTGAGCTTTCAAAACTGAAGAAGAGATATTTGGAGGAAGACATGTGTCTTGATGCTCCTGAGTCTATAATGAAAGAAGAATCTGCTGATGCACTTGTCATGAGTGCATGACAACTTTCTTTATCTTCGGATCTAGAAGGTTTAGTATCAGGATCTTTCTTCCTTGTACATGCAGGTATAGGAAGATTGTTCTTCTCAAGTAGCCGAGCCATCAAATCTACAGTCTTCTTCATGCAATAACTCTCAGGATAGAACCCTTTATGACAATATGTGCACTTGGATATTCTCTTCTGAGAATGCTTGGTCTTCTTAGAGTTCGAAGCCCCATCTGACTGATATGGAGTATCTGTATGCTTTGTACCATTCGATCTCTTGTCAGAAATCTTTTGCTTGCCTTTACCATTCGCTCTCTCTGCAACTGTAAGGACTGAATACAATTTGGGTTTGATCATTCCCATAGAGATCAACTTCTCTTCCTCTTGAGTAAGAGATTGGATGAAATCATCAAGTGAGGGAAACTTCCATCTTGGAATGGACAACCTAGCTGACTGGAAAGTAGAGACAAAAACTGAGAAGTTTTCCCCCAACTTTAAGAGCATGGCAAGTATAATCTGCTTGTCTTATTTCACTATTTCATATATTTTCAACTGTGATATCAAGCTTTTGAACTTGGTGAGGAAGGCATTGATAGATTCGAAACTGTCAGGACTCAAACATATGAGCTCATTTTCTAATTTGTGTCCTTTCATATCATCTTTCTGTCCAAAAAGGGATTCAAGCTTGTCCCAAACCTCTTTAGGATATGTAAAATCAATGACATGGAAGTGAAGATCTTCAAAAATTGAGAGAAGGAGGAGACCAACTGATTCATCAAGCCTGTCCAAGTACTTGGACTTTTCAACTGCAATGAGAGGTTCTACCATAGTTTTGTTGAGTATTCAGGTGAAGCTCTTGGATCTCATGAAGAGAGCCATCTTGGCTTTCCACTCAACATAGTTGGAATATGTGAGCTTTAGATCCATCTGAAACAGAGAAAGTCAAATAGTTGAAGAAGATTCTGAACGGGTGAATAAACCTGCAAAACAAGAGAATTTTTGCTGATGGAGAATGCTACACTTCGACTGAACACTACCTTACAGACACTTGGCACATAGACTGAGTCCTTCACACCTGTCTAGACCTCACTGGATTTCTCCAATGAATTCAAGTAATAGCACCAGGATTTGTTGTGGAAACTCAGAGGCTTCTGGTGCACAAGTGAAAAGATAGCTGCTCAAAGAAATGTTGCAACTGTTGCTGCAACTCGAATAGATGCTTACTGCTCTGATACCATGTGATAATATGCAGGGATCTAGCAACTGTAAAAAACTCACAATCTAACTCTCAAGATTATTTGCAAAGAAGAAGAAGCATGCATTCAATAATCACTCACAAACACAGAATAATGGACAATGTCAATATCATACAATGAATAATGAATGTAGAGAATGTGTTACAATGATAAGTGATGAGCCATCATATAGGATTTGAATTAGCCAAGTAGGGCATTCAAATCTGAGCTCAGAGTCTAGCTTGGAGATCAATGGAGACATCATCCAATCAACAGTATCAGTCATAAATGGTAAGAGCCAGTCAAGTGTGTCCAACTGAGTCTAACAGAACCATCTAGGCATAAATTAGGGAATGGAGACTCCAAGGAGGGCGCATGAGGCTGTCAAACAGTCAAGTACAACTACAGAACTAGCTAACCAGAAGCTACAAGTAGTCAGCATGAGCAATCAGTGGAAGAACTACTCAATCAGTGCATTAATTGAAGAATAACTCCCGGTAGGTGAGATAAGGTTCCCTAACTGAGTGATAACTGGTGGTAGGTGAGTAAAGGCGCTCTAACTGACAGTGGTAGGTGAAAAAGGCGCACTTTCTAAGAAGAAAAGTCAAGGAGGGTGCATTAGGTAGGTAGGAGGCCAAATGGGGGCTAAAGACAGGCTCTGGAGAGCTAGAAGCAAGCTCTAGGTGCTGGGGAGACAACCATGATGGTGACTGGATGCATGCAGTGGCATGCAAAGCATGCAAAACATGTAGTTTTGCATGCATGCATGCATGCAAAATAAAAAAGTGATGATGTGGATATTCCAACAAGGGAAACAAGGGGTCTGTTGACTTAGATAAATAATGACAACGTAAGGATACTTTTACCCAAATGCTTGTTTTCACTTTCTTGCTCTTTCAGGCTAACCTCTTTCCTTCTCCTCTACCCATTTTATAGTTCTTTGAGTATCCAATTGAAGAAATTCAAATAGTTACATATGGGAAACATGAAACCATAACTATAATTCCAATACATGATTCCCAAGAAATATTTATTTATTGCCTTTAAATAGGTGCATACTATTACCGGGAAATCTACCAAAAGCAGACTTAAGGCGTGATATCCCTAGTTCAACGTGAATCTAGAACAAGTAGGACAGAATATAGAATTGATTTCCTAGATCTAGTTAAAGATCAAGTGATTAGATGTCTTACCTTTATATTGTAGATCTTTCTCCTTGTTTTTGCTCCAAGCTTCACGGTCGTCAAATCTCAGCTGCAAAACCTGTCAAGACATATAGAAACAATACAAGCAGTAAAACATATCTAAACAGTAACAGATCTAAGTAAACGATTAAGCAAGTAAACTACACAAACATATCAACACAACAACATTTGGTGGAAAGAGTTTATATTACTGTATTAAAAGAGGGAAATACTGTCATGTCCCAAATTTGGAATTGGGTCACAATGGCCTAATCACATTAGCCATATTCATTAGAGTTTGCAAAGTTGATGTTAAGGGTCAAATAATTGCCAAGGAGGAAAATTACTAGTTTCCTAGGTTTGGGGTGGAAGCTTTGGGATTTGGAATAATGGGGATAATAAATGATGTTTGAACATTAGAATGGCATAAATATTTAATAAAGGAGCTAAATAAATATATACAAGTGAAAATCAAAGTGGCATTTCATCATGAAGACACATGGAGGAAGTGGGACCCACATATGGCTAGATTTCCCCACTACATTTCGCATCATTCTCTCACCAATTCGAATTCAAGGTGAATGGTAACATACTTGGGGAAGTCCAAAAGGTATTATTCATGGCATAACTCATCCAAGGTCGAAATATAGAGGAAGAGTAACTCCCATGGAAGAGGAAGAGGCAATTTGGAGCTAGTGAGACACTTGGGCTAGATTCCCTAGCTCTATGACAACAATGATGAAGATGCTATGACACCTATGACACAAATCAGACCTGAAGGCTGACATATGAAATATATGACATGTCAGGGCTAAAAATAGACTCCAAGAGGGCGCTCAAGGGTGTTAGGGCAGCTAAGATGCTTCCACATGTGATTTGGTGGAAGTGGGAGACTAGGAATTGTTGTACAAGTGGCGTTCTTTGGAATCTCTTCCCAACTTGAGTTGGCATGAGTATCTTGGAAGGAATTCGACCCATGGAGGCCATTAGAACTTTATAAATGTCAATAACAAAGAATGAAACCAGCTTTTGATCATTTGTAGAATTTGTAATTGCATTTGTGAAGAGGGAGAGCTAGTGGATGACTAGTTTCTTGCCTTAGCCAATTTCGAGGGTGAAAGATTTCCATCCAAGTTGGTAATTGGAAAGGCCATTCAGAACTTTCATTTGGAGCTTTAATGGAGTCTTTATTTGCAGTTGTAAGCTACAGGGCAGCTCATGGTTTCTTCTATTGCAGCTCACTCCTTCAACCATTTCCGGTTTTGATGGCATATTCTTGATCCTTGAGGGAGGGCGTTTTTGGTGAGCTATTGTACTCTTTGGGGAAGCTTTTAATGCCCCATTTATTTTTTAATATGAATTAAATACTCTGTTCTTCATCTCCAAAAAGTTTCAAGTCGAAATTCCAAGTAGAAATGTATAAATCTCATTTTTAATGGAAGAACAATGCCATTTCCCCACTACCTTGTTGTGAGCCAATGTATTGATGATGATTTCGAATGGATGGATGATTCTCTGATATATTTGTGGTCAATATAATTCCATGGATGTATTCTACAATTTTCATGTACTGTACTTGAGCATTTGAAGTATTTTTACTTAGTTTAATTGCACTGGGAGAAGAAATAGTGCCATTTCCCCAAGGGTCGAATTGGTGATTTTTGCAGTTGAATGGGAGAGGGTTGGAACAGATATAATAATCAATTAATGGTGCACATGAGACCTTAATAACATCCTTAATACATTCCCTACCTCTGTTCATAAATTTGAGTGGCTTTGGAGGCATTTGGGAAGCCATTTTCAATACTTACCCCAGGGGGATTTGAACCCCAAATTACTAGTAAAATTGCATACTTGGTCTAGAATCTTAAGAGAGTTTGCAGAGGTATTTTGGTGGCCATATATCATCCCTGAACATAATATTCAAGTCTTAATATCATTCATACACCTTCCTTGAATATTTGAAGGCATTTGGAGTCAATTCGAGACATAGAGACCAATACTAGTCAAAGGCAAATTACTAGTAAAGTTCCCTACATTGGCCAGAATTGAAAGAGTATTTGCAGAAGTATTTTAAAGGTCCAAAGGCATCCTTAAAACACATATTTATGTTCTAATCTCATTCATATACCTTCTCAGAAGATTTGAAATCATTTGGGGCAAATTTGGGACCTAGAGATCAAACTAGTCAAAGGTCGAACTAGGGAAAAAAAAGTGGAAAATTGCCATTTTAATAAAATTCCTAACAAGGGACATTACAAATACAAAGTAGAGAGATGATTACAACCAAGGATTAACCTCGCAATCCTCCTCCAACAAGCCAAGCCAAAGCCTCCAAAGGAAGTATGAGTCTCCCAATAGATGAGTAGGGATCTCCTAAGCTAATTTCACCAGCATGCATGCAAGTTCTATAGAATTCCTCCTTTTGGAATGGGAAGGAGCTTCATATATATAGGACTAGGAGGATAGGATAGGTTGAAAAATAGTGGTAGAGGACTAAGGGATCCTCCCAAAGGGCTAGGGAACCAGATTCCATCTCTCCTATAGGTTAGGGATAGAGATCCACATCACACACATTTGAGAAATGGCTCGAAGATGCCCTTTATCCACTTTAACTGACATCGCTGCAGGCTGCAGTAGGACAACCTGTGCTGTCGCATGATACACAAAGGTGACCTGTGACAACCCATCTAAACCTTATGGAAATAGGTCAGTATCTCTTCGAGTTTGAATTCCTAGTCATGGGAACTTCAGGGATGTTTACACTGAGTCTTAAGGTGAAAATATTTAGGTGTAGCAGAATGCCCCCCAAAGCATGAAGTTGTTGGAACTTGACAGGTGAAATGATTTGACAAAAGGATGGCAAGGACTTGTCGGAAGGAAGATGTCGCTGCAGTACAACTGACTCTGAGAACATAGTCTCGTATGACTCACAACATGGATTTCGGCCAATACATTGCATATCCATGGTAGTAAAGACCGACTGAACACAATCATGGCTACTAGATACAAGCGTAGATCCATGATGAGATGATAACACAGCCCCGACCAATAAAAAGGCGATCCGTGTGATATGACTTAAAACAATCTCCATCGCAACCTAGGGTAAAACATGAATCCCCAGGGTCTTCAAGATGAACCCGCAATGATACGAATCTGTCCATGTGATTACAAATGTCTTGACGTCGAACATGGTAGAAACCACTTGATTACCAGTAATTGATGTATACCGTTAACAAGCGCGAGGGAAATCACCATCAATGTCAATGATCCCCAAGGTATCATAGTACATATCATCAAGCGCGAATGAATGAGTTGAAGTCGAACGCTGGATGAAATATTTCAATCGAGAGTCAATGATGCAAACTCATGTCGAAAGTGAGGTAACCTACCATTGAGGCATGCAGACCCAAGGTACTCGATTGGTTTCTAGATTCAGTCCTTGGATGATGAGTTGAATTCGAAAAGGATAAATCTGTCGAAGGAGGGCCATAATGAATCCCCTATCAACGACATGAAACTCGATAGCAGATGTTTGGAGTAGATAGGATGGTACAGTAACATGCAAGACTAACTTAGAGTAGAGCAACATGGTGGAGGGTGTACTGACTGCAAATGATGAGCAGTGAATGTATTCTTGAACATGGACATGGCATGACTTGGCAGTATTGACATGATGAGAATGATGCCAACTCCTAATGCAACTAATGATGGAAGTATTCTTTGGATGACCGAAAGGAGTAACAAGACTCAGGAAGTAGGAAAAACTCAAGGACAAATGGTTGACCCAAGTATTGTATGCAAATGCAAATGACTGCCATGTTCAAGAACGACTAAGTACTGCCACTGGTAAAGGTGTAACACAAAAGCTTTCCTTTTTCCCCATCATTACTGATGAGTGCCTCATGTGTTTTTTATGAGCTTGATGAGGGTAACCAGATGCTCGGTATAGCTCATCTCATATATGAGTCCAATCCCAAATATTTTTCGAACCTGGGAAATGAGGGGTTCGTCCCATGGCGGGCCCTTCAATGTTGAATTTTAACAAGTCCATAGAAGGCAAACTAGGCATCATTTCATGTTTAGAGAGTCTGAAAAGAACTAAAGAAGACTCCAAAGGTCTTTTTTCGTAAGGTTAGCCTCTTCACCCAAAAAATGGTAAAACAACACAAGAGAGGACTCTTCCAGTCATGATTGGCTACAGTATTCATTTTTCGTAAGTAGTGCCCCATGGTCCAAAAAAGGGGTAAACTATCAGCAAGGAGACGATCATTCAAATACTTTTACAAGCGTGAACGGATCAATTTCGCTTGGCCATCTTTTCCTATTTTAGGAGTTTGAAAAGAGCTTAAAAAGGACTCCATTAACAAATTTGTCATGGTTGATAACCAAGTACGACAAAGGAAAAAGTAAACTCGGCACAGTTCCTTTTACGTAAATAGTCTAGCGAGGTCGGATAAAGTGATAAACCTATACTCGTTAAACACACCTTTTTACTCAAATTTTTAACGAGCACGATAATTGTATCAAAAGCACTAGGAATCTTTTTCATATTTGAACCAGAGCACGAAAAAGTAAAAATTAAGCTCAAACCACTTTTCATGTTTCAACCAAAGCACGAAAAAGGTGAAAAGTAAGCTCAATACCATCTTACTATTTTTAACGAGCTCGAATTTAGGTAAAAAGAATGCTCATGATGTTTGCTTCATTTTTTAACGAGCTTGTAACAGAAAATGAACTATGCTCTGGATTATTTTCATGGTTTAGCGAGCTCGAAACCCAAAAGAAAGTATGCTCGAAAAGTATTCCCATTGGTGGACTTTGTCCCATCATGATATCCAAATATTGGTAGCTGCCCCCAGCATGATTGATAGAAGTAAGTGACTTAACTCCAACATGGTGTGGAGAGGCGATCGAAGGAATAGAACTCTGCTCATAAAGTTGGTTTTATTTTTATGCAAGCTTGAAACCAAAGGTAAACTGTGCTTGGGGGGGTCTATTCCATTTTTTAACAAGCTTGTAAAATGAAAACCAATCTATGCTCAGGGGGTACTGTTTCATTTTTTAACGAGCTTGACACGGGAAAAGAACCATTATCTTGGTTAAGGCCCATTGATGGGTTCCTTCCCAACATGATACCCAGAGGTTGGCAAATGCCCCCAGCATGATTGCTAGTGGCTTAACATGCCCCCCAAGCTTCGTTTCGTCTGACTACTCTTCTTCTTTACCCAACTAAAATCCTGGCTACTAATGTGAATATATTCAATAGGGGGGTAGGAAGAACGAGGATCAAGTGACATAGGTAGATGAAATGAAGGTTCAAGTCCTAAACCTAGTGGGATACTCGAATCAATGGGAGGGAGATCTATTTCATTTTTACACAAGCTTGAAACCAAAGGTAGACCATGCTTGAGGGTTGGTTTCATTTTTTAACGAGCTTGAAACAGAAAATAAACTATGCTCGTGAAAGGGCCATTTCAGTTTTTAACGAGCTTGAAAGGGAATAAAACTATGCTCACATGGAATTATTTCATTTTTAAACAAGCTTGAAACCAGAAGGGAAACTCTACTTGAATATCGGCCCTACCCAATATGATGTCCAGAGGTTGGTAGGGTGCCCCCCAACATAAGAATCTAGGGGAATAACTCCAACATGATACCCAGAGGCTGGATACCTACCCCCCATCACGGAGGAGAGGAAACCACTAAAATATGCGGAACATTTAGGGAAGTCAGATGACTAGGAGTCATACGATGAGTGGGTGTTACGAAAGAAAGTTGATCGATGGTCACAATTCTACCATCATGGGGAAAATGCATCACTCAAAAGAGTGAGGACACTACAACTTTCATTACATAAACATAATCACGTCCAAGGAGTAGATTAAAATATAAGGAACCTTGGACTACTATAACATCAATATAGACAGTTTTCCCTCCTAAAGTGATAGGTAACTGAGGAAGGATCCCTAAAGGTCCAGTAGGCCTTCTCTGAAAATCCAAAACCTGGTCAGTGACTGGTACAAGCTGAGGGAAACCTATAGATTTCCAAGCAGTTGAGGATAAAATACTAACAGAGTCTCCCTCATCAACTATCATACGAAATATTTCCTTATCAGAAACTCCTATAGATACTTGAAAAGGAACACTTAAAGGAAGACGAGGCTCTGTTAGACCATTCCAATCGAAGGAAATGACCTCATTACTTGGAGGGGGTCCTGTGGAAACGGACAAAATCTCCTCTGAACCGACTAGGAAAACAGTAATGGTTTCCAATTCACTCTCAATTTGAAGATAAGAATGAGATGAAGATTGTGTCATGGTGACTGCTTCAGTCTGGACTTTCTCCATTGAAAGAGTGGGATCAAGTGGAGGTGAGGCCGACTCGACCACTTCATGTTCACTCTCGAAAGAAAGAGTGGGATAACTATTTGTTCTTCACTCTTTGAAGAAAGAGTGGGATCGATCGAGGATGGAGCTGGATTGACCGCTTCATCAACCAATGAGGGGTCAAGGGACAACTCACGATATCCGGTTGGAAGGTGGTTCTGAGATACAATAATGTCTTCCAACAATTGTGAAGCGTCATCCATGTGTGGACAAAGGTAAGTAAGGTGCATACCCTTGCATAACCAACAAGGATTTTTTACTTTACCTTTTTGACTCTTAACCATAGATGGTTGCAAACTTGTTACCGGACAATCTACCAAAAGTGGACTTAAGGCGTGATATCCCTAGTTCAACGTGAATCTAGAATAAGTAGGACAGAATATAGAACTGCTTTCCTAGATCTAGTTAAAGATCGAGTGATTAGATGTCTTACCTTTAGATTGTAGATATTTCTCCTTGTTGTTTCTCCAAGCTTCACGGTCATCAGATCTCAACTGCAAAACCTGTCAAGAAATATAGAAACAATACAAGCAGTAAAACATATCTAAACAGTAATAGATCTAAGTAAACGGTTAAGCAAGTAAACTACACAAACATTATCAACACAACAACATTTGGTGGAAAGATTTTTTATTACTGTATTAAAAGAGGGAAATACAAAGTAGAGAGATGATTACAACCAAGGCTTAACGTCGCAATCCTCCTCCAACAAGCCAAGCCAAAGCCTCCAAAGGAAGTATGAGTCTCCCAATAGATGAGTAGGGATCTTCTAAGCTAATTTCACCAACATGCAAGTGCTATAGACTTCCTCCTTTTGGAATGGGAAGGAGCTTCATATATATAGGGCTAGCAGGATAGGATAGGTTGATAAATAGTGGGAGAGGACTAAGGGTTCCTCCCAAAGGGATAGGGAACCGGATGCCATCTCTCCTATAGGTTAGGGATTGAGATCCACATCACACACCTTAGAGAAATGGCTCGAAGATGCCCTTTATCCACTTTAACTGACATCGTCGCAAGCTGTAGTAGGACAACCTGCGTCATTACATGTTGCACAAAGGTGACCTACGATGACCCATCTAAACCTTATGGAAATAGGTCTGTATCTCTTCCAATTTGAATTCCTAGTCATGGGAACTTCAGGGATGTTTACATTGAGTCTAAAGGTGGCAAGATTTAGGTGTATCACATATGCGGGAAATACACTAGTAGGGTGCGTATACACGGGCTAGTAATGCATAAGGCGTGTATGAGGGGCAAAAGGTAGTTTTTAAAGAATTTCTCTGAGAAACATCTCTAACAAATGGTCCACAAACGGTCAAACGAAGCATGCAAAGGGAGAAATGTGACAAATCAGGCCAAGGTAAGGATCAATTCAAATGACATGGAAAATGATGCTATAACAATAGAATATCTAAAATGTTTGAATTAATTCTTCACCCTGTTGTAGGTACAACAAATCCCATGCTTCATTCTGAGCATGGGAGCCCCATTTTGTAAATATCAAGGTATTTAGGTAAGTTTTTAAAATTTTGATTTGCTATGGCATATTGCCCTTCGCTTGGTTTGTTTAGTTATCATTATTTTCTTCTTTGAAGATTTCTAAGTTTCTGGTTGTTTTCATGATTTGCAGAGAACCTTAGATTTTTGCCCAAAATCATTTTCTTACTGCAAATCCCGAAATCCAGCAATTACGGATTGCAGAAATCGTTTGTTCTTCTTTCAGGATTTTGTCAACCTGAAACCCGCAACCCAAAATTGTGGGTTACGGGAAGACCGTGTAAATATTTTATGAATTCCAATTCCGCAACCCGAAACCTGAAATTTTGGATTTCGGATTGCGGTAATTCGTTGCGTCAATAAATCGTGTTGTGTGTTTCTGAAATCCGCAACCCGTAAATTGTGGATTGCGGGTTGTGGAAAAAGTTATCCGGTCTTTATTATTTGTTTTCGTTCATGAAACCCTAAACCCAAAATTACGGGTTTCGGATTTCAGAAACAGGTTTGTTTATTTTGTAAAATTTGTAAAACCTGAAACCCGCAACCCGCAATTTCAGATTGCGGATTTCGGAAATTTTGAATAAAATTTGATTTTCGAACATGATGCTACATCCCGCATCCCACAGGGGCTAATCTCAGCCGTCCATTCCTTTTAAATCTACGGCCCATATTTGATCCGACCGGAAACCCATAAATATACGATTTTTCTATTTTTCATTATCATTTTTATTGTCAAAAATTTATGCTCCTACATGGATTTTAATGCCATTTTCTTACCAGGGTCATCTTCACGATTTTTCGATTGTTATTAGGTTTAAAATGCGTCGTTTGTTCGAACCTACGGATTCTCTGCTCTTCGTCATGTTGGCAACCAACTTTCTGACAGTGGTTTTCACCTTTGGCTCAAATTCGAAGTCATAATTGTTGATTGGATTAAGCCGTAATGATGAGTTTTCAGATGTGACTTCTAGTCATGCATGATTTAACTGAATTTGTACTTCATCCTAATCCAAATATGGTTAATACATGTTACTACTTGCTTCGTTATAGCTTAAATGATTGCAATTCCCAGATCGTAAGATTTTAATCATAGCAGTTCATTATGCTCAATCATTACAGTTTTTATCAGTTCTTTTTAAATACAGGAGCAGATATGAGGTAATTAATTCGGCGTTTAAATTCTGTGCAACCGTTCTGTATTTGATTTCCACAATTTTCCTTCTAATAATCTTGTGTGAGCAATATGCAGACAGATCACAAATCGTTGGACAGATTCTGTATAGATGAGGAACTTCAGTCTTTGTTGTATCAACAACCTATGTCACCACCTTTTCATGCAGGTGTTCCTGATATGAGCAGTAGCAGCGAAGAGGACGATTCTGAAGTTCCATTTGTCTACATGCAGCTCCTTCAGAAGAAGAAAAAGGAAATTCCTGAAGAGTCAATTGATCGAGATGATACCATTATCCATGATTTTATAATCAATGAGGTTCCTGTCACTCCGTCAGCCTCCATTAAGAAAGACCCGCTGGATGATTTCTCCGTTTTTGAAGACATTGTCAATCATTCAAAAGTTCCTAAGGAATATTTTTTGGATCTTTTGTTTCCTATTATAGACAGCGAGTAATTGGTCGATGAATTCTACAGTTTGTAACGGGATTCTTCCTGAAATTAGGAGATGACTCTCGTTTGGAGAATTTTGTTGAAGGAAAATCGCCTTGAAAGGTGTTGTATAGTTTAGTTTTGATTTGTAATCCCGGTTTGTGGGAATTTACTGTTTGTATTATTATTTTGTAGACTCTTATTTAAAGAGACGATTCCTCATAGGCAAGGGATGATGGAATTTGGAGGACAAAATCTGCAGGAGAGGCTGGGAATGCTCTGTTTTGATGCAAGCTTGTAGTTTCTTACAAACTGGTTATTGAATACAGTAAAGTTACTTTTCAGATCTACTTTTGTCAATTTGTCAAGTTTATTTGATGGATGTGATTTTCCTCGAAGTTATTTATCTGACACTGTTTTAATCTTTGCAATTTATTAAACATATTGATCTACAACCTTGGTTTATCATTGCTTATGATTTATGTGTTTATAAGGGTTTTAAAGAGTTTATTCTGTTAAAATCTTTTATCGATTTCTGTAAATGATTCTTTCAGTAAGTTACAAATGGTGTTCATTTTTCAATTAACATATCAAGTTACAGATCAAGTCTTGAATGTTTAACAAACTCAATGTGCCATTAGTTGATTTTCATTAATTAATTACAATTTGAGCTGGATAAGTCATTAATCTTTATACATTTATGTTTAATTGATAAGTGATCTTATTCATTCATATATCAAGCTGATCTGCACCTACTTCGAAACACCTTCCTAGAATAGGTGTAACTTAGCTTAGATTTCTTTTAGATAGATTTGTGTTTACAGACTTTTAAATTTAGGTTTTCTTCATTTGTAAACTGATCCTTTGGATCAAAACCTCTCAACTCTTAGAGTGCCAGCGGAGGCCAAATATCCGTGGGAGATCACTACACTAAACAGGCTGGGGATAGAACTGTCCTTGCGTAGGGCCTTTTGAATCCTTTCAGTCTAGGTTTTCCCCCTATGTTGAGAGCTTAGGAACCCATTCCAGCACTTTGCATACCCTGCACATCCGAGGCCTCAACAAATGGCTCTAGAGGGAGGGATAGCAGTAAGCTATGCCTAAACAGAATACTCAAAAACCTCCTCCAACAAGAATATCGATTGTCACCCGTAGCCACACTCAAGCATCTACTTCTGTTGAGCAACCGGTGCAACATCCTAATACTATCCCTGCTACCCCTACAGCTCATCGAGATCCTATAACAGGGGACATTATTATTATATCACCTACTAGAGGACCTATCTCACTTGAAGAAATAATCAAAAGGTCTAATGATAGTACTTCCAGGTTACAACAGAGGCTCTCTATAGAGAGAAATCAAGGATTAGCAGCAATTCACCAAGAAAACACTAATCCACAGGAAAACATTCAAGAAAATCAAGATAATCAAAATTCAGTTGAACAAAATACTGAGCAAAATACTGAACAAAATAGTTGATCAAACCAACAACAACTCCCTGAGTTTGATCTTGATTTATTATTCACTAAAACGGAACCAACTTCACAAACAATCCCTTCAGGTGGGCCACCACCCTCTCCTCCTTCATCTTCATTCTCCTCATCTGAGAGTGAACATTCCTCGAGTTCTTCATCTAAAGAAGAAGAACAACAACCTATGGTTGGGGAAGGCCAGAACAGACCTTGGCTTGACCAAGATGTTGTGTGGATACTTGGGGATCAACACAGGTTACCTAAGAATCCTGAGAAGTGGCTTCCCAAATTCAACCCAGATGACAAGTCACCTGCATTGGATCACATTAAAACCTTTATGCAGGCTATTAGACTTAGGAGTGTCATACATGAGGATGTGGTTTGCCAACTCTTCCCTTACACATTTGAAGGCAAAGCATCCACATGGTATTTTTCCTTGGAAGCCAGAACCATAACCTCATGGGATGAGTTTGAAAAATTATTTATCCAGAAGTTTGGGGATGAAAAAACACGCAGGATTTCGTTTTGGAATTATCTTCCATGAAAATGAAAGGTAAAGAAAGGGTTAAGGATTACAACCAAATATTTTCTTACTTAAAAAACAAAATCCCTGCCCTTGTTCTTCCAACAGAGCAGCTTTTAGTTTCCTATTATGAAAAGGATGTTTCTATTCCCATTGCAATGTGGGTAAAAAGGGCACACTAAGACAACTTGTTTGAAGCTTATGCTGAAGCTATTCAAGTTGAAAAGGATATCTATTGTCTGAACGATAATCCTGATGCTATAAAATATCAGACCTCTACTTCCACATCTAGGAAGAAAACTAACATTGTGCCCAATCCCACTACCCAAAACAAGGATCCCTTTGAAATGACTGACATTAAGAAATTTCTTCAGAAAATGTCAAACGAGATGGTTGATCTTAAAAAGAACAATAATGAGAATCAGAACAACAACAGACATTTTGTAAGGCCACCTTTCAGGAGACCTTATCCACCCCCTCAAAATCCACCACCTCCCAATCCTAATGAAGGGTTAACTTCTGAAGAGATTTATTCCATTTTCAAAGCCCTTGCCACTGAATCACAAAACACCCCTGAACCTTCTGAAGACCAAGCAAACCAAGATTCACAATTACCAGAAATAGAAGATGAAGAAGAAGACCCTCAGGTAAATACTGTTAGCTATTTCTCTAAATTGCCAATGAATGAAGAAGAGGAAGAACCTGAGACAGTGTTCAATGTCCAACACCCTTATAACACTAGGTCAATACCACAACCCACTCAAGAGCCATCATCTTCAACACCACCTCCCATCAAAAACAAAACTATTCCTCAAAAGGATACAGTAATCCTTGAATTGGAGTATAATTTAGCTGAAGATTTAAAAAGAGTTAAAGCGAACATCTCTTTGTTTGAACTTTTAAAAATCCATTCTATGAGGGATTCTTTACCTAAAAGCATGATAATCAAACAACCAAGAGAATCACAAAATAACAACTTAGACTCTTTCACTAAACCAGAATATCAGAAATCTGGAAGCAAGAGGACACCTCCTTTCTTGCTAACTTTCGAAATCTTCAACAGGAACGTACACAATTGCATGATAGACTCTGGTGCTTCTTCCAATGTGATGCCATTATCTGTCTGTAGAAAACTTAATTCCACTTGGGAACCTTTACCTACTCAGATTTTCCAGCTCGACAGATCAAAAGAAAGAGTAGTAGGGAGGTTGAGAAATGTGTTGTTGAATTTGTCTGCTAACCCTCGGATTCACCAAACCATTAACATTGTTGTAGCTGACATTCCCGAAGCCTATGGGATGTGGCTAAGAAGAGACTGGTCAGAGAAACTTAAAGGTTACTTTGCCACCGATTGGTCTCACTTATGGTTACCCTACAATGGACAACCAAACAAGATCAAGATTAGTAGGGAGACATTCATGAAGCAAACTTTCACTGATCTGAATGATTCAAGTGAACCTACCTATTATTTTAGCTCACACATTGAACATTTTACATTTGATACCTTTTTGGAGATTTGCCTGCTGATTTATCACCAGAGAACGAGCACAATGAATCACAGATTGCAAATGTTACCATAGTACTTTTCTCTGGAACCATTGTACACAATGTTTATAATGTCAATACCAATTTTAAGATAGACCCCACTGTGTAGACTTTGTTTTTTGAAGGCTCCAGGTCCAAGGATGGAGCTGGTGCAGGTTGTGTGTTGATTGACTCCCAAACAAACAAAAACCATGATTGCTTGCAGGCTTGAATTTGATTGTATAAATAATGTAGTTGAATATGAAGCTCTGCTGCAGGGACTCAAAAATGCTATTGATATGGGTGCATAAGTCATTGAATGTTTTGGTGATTCAGAAATTATAGTTAAACAGGTAAGGAATAAGATACATTGTCTTTCTCCTTGCTTGACTAATTATCAGAAAATGGTAAGAGAACTCACCAATTCCTTTTCTGCATTCAACATTAACTTAGTCCCTAGGTCATAGAACTTTGATGCTAACCTTTTAGCAAATACTGCATCTAGGTTAATTCCCCCAGAAGGCCTGTCTCCTAAAACCTTTTCAATTGAATTGATGTACATACCTTCCATCCCTGACAATGTTACAAGATGGAAAGTATTTGATGATGATCAACCGATCCTAGACTTTCTCTCAGCTCAAGATACCTTCCAACACATGGCAATAGATGAAGTTGAACATGAAAAATCCCTGGCTGACCCCTCAAACATTATCCCGAAGTCAATAATCAACCTAGAAAAGTTTTATGACCTGCAAGACAAGTTTAAACACAAGAACAACTGCAAGACACAATGCTCTTCCCTAAACTACGAATCAGTCAATCTAGGCACTAAGCAGAATCCCCGATTCATCAACCTTGGAATTGACTGTTCTGCAGAAGAAAAAAGAGCTTTCATCAGACTGTATAAAGAATAAAAGGATGATTTTTCTTGAACCTATGACGAACTGAAAACCTTTGATACTAGCATTATGCATCATAACATACCTATGAAGCCAGAGGTGAAACCCTACCAACAAAAACTGAGAAAGATGCATCCTAGTTTGGAGCCCTCTGTGAAAAAGGAACTCAACAAGCTGCTGACAGCCAGAATCATATTCCCTGTCAAGCACACCCAATGGATGGCAAATCTAGTACCTGTTCGTAAAAATAATGGGGAAATCAGACTCTGTATCGACTTTAGAAACCTAAACAGAGCCTCTGAAAAGGATAACTACCCTGTTCCTCCCATGGAACAGATTCTGCAAAAGGTAGCAGGATCACAAATGTTCTCTCTCCTGGATGGTTTTTCAGGATACAACCAACTCATGGTTGCCCCTGATGACCAACTCAAAACAGCCTTCAGAACCCCATGGGGTACCTTTGCCTACAGATGAATGCCATTTGGACTGATTAATGCAGGGGCCACGTTTCAGAGAGCTATGGACATAGCTTTCAGAGGTTTAATGCATAATTATGTCGTAGTGTATCTAGATGAAATTACTATATATTCCAAGAAACGACATGGACATTTATCTGCTTTGAAACAGGTTTTTGAATGTTGCAGGAGATACGGAATATCACTGAACCTTAAGAAGTCTATATTTGCAGTAACGGAAGGTAAGCTTCTAGGTTTCATTGTTTCCAAAGAAGGTATGATTATTGATCCGGAACACATAGATGCTATTTCAAAGATCAATTTTCCTAGCTTGCGCAAAGCCATGGAGTCATTCCTTGGGAAGATCAATTTTGTACGCAGGTTTGTACCCAATTTTGCACAGATTGTTAAACCTTTGCAGCAATTAGTTAAGAAAGATGTATAGTTTAGTTGGTCACAGGAACAGAAAGATGCGTTTGTTGAAATTCGCAAGGCCATTGCAGAAGCTCCTACTATGATGTCCCCTGATTTTAACAAATATTTTATTTTATATACTTTTGCTACTAATTTTTCTTATGCAGCTGTTTTGACACAGAAGCATGACAATGATACAGAAATCCCAATTTCCTTCATGAGCTCAACATTTAAAGGGGCTGAACTTAATTATTCCCAAATTGACAAGCAAGCTTATGCAGTGTACAAGTCTGTGAAACATTACAGGCCCTACTTGTTGAAATCTAGAACAAAGGTAATTGTGCCATATACAGCTATAAGAAATGTGCTGGTATAGAAAGAACTAGGCGAAAAAAGGGCCCATCGGATGACTGCCTTGCAGGAATACGATCTGGAGATCAGGCCAGCGAAAATTGTGGAAGGGCAAGGTTTATGCCTACTTACTACTCAGTCGAATGACCTTGTACAGCAGCAGACTGAGTGGGAACAGGAGGAAGAACTCCCTACAGGTTTTGTTAATGCATTAAATACTCCAACATCTGAATGGTATGACCATATCAAGTTTTTTTGAACAATGTGTTTGCTCCTGAAACCTTAGACTTCAAGAAACGCAGAGCTTTGAGATTAAAGTCTACCCCTTATCAATTCATAAATGGAATTCTGTTTAGAAAAAATTATGATGGAGTCTTTCTTAGATGCTTAGAGAAGGTTGAAACTGATGATATACTTTTTCAATTTCATGCAGGACCTGCTGGAGGCCATTTCTTAGGCGAAACCATAACACACAAGATCCTCAGGGATGGATATTATTGGCCTACCATGTTTAAATATGCTTATGCCTATGTGAGGAGATGTGAACCATGCCAAAAGTGTGAAGGGAAATTCAAAAGACCTGCTTTTCCTCTGCAACCAGTAACAATTCAGTTCCCATTTCAACAATGGGGATTGGACTTTGTTGGTCCCATTAATCCTACCTCCTCCCTTCAACACAGGTGTATCATTATAGCAACTGATTACTTTACTAGATGGGTAGAGGCAGTTCCCCTAAGGTAGTGCAATGCAAACCAAGTAATCTCTTTCCTAGACAGCCAGATAGTTACAAGGTTTGGTGCCCTCGAGTATCTTGTTTTTTATAATGCATCCTATTTTTCCTCCATCGAATTGACACAGTATGCCCTTGAAAGAGGGATTAAATTAAAATTTTCTGCCAATTACCCACAGGGTAATGGGCTTGCTGAATCTTCTAACAAGAACCTTATAAATATTCTCAAGAAGGCAGTAGCCACTCATCACAGGGATTGGCACACACAGCTCTATAATGCTCTTTGGGTGGATCAAATTACTCCAAAGGCAGCCATTGGGAATTCTCCCTATTTTTTGGTCTATGGCAAGGAGGCCATTCTTCCATCCAACCTTACCATTCCATCACTGCAATTAGCCCAATCTATTGAAGAGGATGATTCCTCTCCTCTCCAGCAGAGGATTGATACTTTGCTTAAGCTGGAGGAAGACAGAGAGGTGGCTAAAAATAAGTTATATCATCATCAGAAAATGGTTAATAGATGGTTTGACGACAAATCCTCTTCTGACAGGGAATTTTTAGTGGGAGATTTGGTATTGAGGTGGGACAAACAGCACAAGGATAAAATTCAGTATACCAAATTCCAACACCTTTGGCTTGGACCTTTCATTATTATAGAAAATATTGGTCCAAGTACAGTTCGGTTATAGACATTGGAGGGGGTCATTAACACTTATCCAGTGAATGTTTCACTACTTAAAAAGTATTTTGTCTGAACAATCTGATGCACTTGTACATAAGTTTGGTGTGTTTTGCACTTTCTTTGTTTTTAATGGTTTTCCTTCATTTGATTTTTATTTTAATAAACCCCACACGTTTGGTTATGGTTGGAAGTCAGTTTATTTCAAGAATCATTTTAACTGAGGTTTTGGAATGCCCGCTCAGTCTTAACTGTTTTCAAACCTATGTCAGAATTTGTGTTGCAGGATAGACAGTCATTAAATGCGGGATATTCATTGACACCTTTCCACCTTGGTCACTATCTTACACATGCTTTATTTTTTAATTAAGGTTGTGGGAAGTGACCGACTCTTTTGTCTTATGTTTCATAAGTGTAGCACAGCATATCTCAATAACTTGGTCAACCTTTATTTACTCTGGATCTTATCACAGTCACCTTGAAAAACAACATTATTTAATAATTGTGGACTGCAGGATGGGCGGTCTTATTACAAGCCAGTCCATTAGGTTCATAGATGTGAGTGGAATGACATCTTCACACCAAGCCACCAAACTTGGAATATGGATTTCAGTTTACTGAAACATGGAAGATCCTATTACAGGTTAGTCCATTCATGATCTGCAATGCATCAGTGAGTAACGCCACTATTATATGATCACCAAGCCATGGTGGTGTCCTGCAGTTCCCTTCTTAATAAACTATTTGTTTTGTTTTCTTCATAAGACATTGTTACATATAAGAAAAGGGGGTTCTTATCACAATCCATCCCTGTCATGATCATGGGTTTGATTTTGGACTGAAATCATCTGCATATGGTCACCAAGCCATGATGATTGCTTTCAGTATCACAGTTGGAAGACAAGGAGTCTCATTACTGAGCTAGCTTGTTCAGTTTCCAGATCAAGCTTATGAATGGCATTGCCAAAATATGATTACCAAGTCAAGGCAGCGGTTTTATGTTAACAAGGTCTCATGTACAGCTTTTCCTATTTATAACAAAAAAAAAGAACAAAAAAAAAGAGAAAAGAAGAATGAGAAGATGAATGTATCTATGTGTAAATAAAGTATTTAATAAGTCAACATGATATGTGATTTGGATATCCAGAGTATTATGAATTTTGTCCCCAAGTTCACCTAAAGTTGTCTTCCTGTGATTACATATTGGCTAGAGGTTCACTCTTGTTTCCTAAATCTTTTTATCAGATTTGCATTATCTTTAATTTGATCAAGGATGGGAGTATATCAATCTTTTGTTAATTCTACTTATTGACTGTCTTTTGTAAAGCATCTTCTAATATTTCAGGTTGAAAATTAGTAGGCTGACGTGCTTTCTTTGACTGAAGTTTTGTTGCAGAGATAACTGATTCTTCCCAGCCAGTCGCCATTTGTTGTAGGTACAACAGATCCCATGCTTCATTATGAGCATGGGAGCCCCATTTTGTAAATATCAAGGTATATAGGTAAGCTTTTAAAATTTTGCTTTGCTATGGCATATTTCCCTTTGCTTGGTTTGTTTAGTTATCATTATTTTCTTCTTTAAAGATTTCTAAGTTTCTAGTTGTTTTCTTGATTTGCAAAGAACCTTAGATTTTTGCCCAAAATCATTTTCTTACTGCAAATCCCGAAATCCCGCAATCCTGCAATTGCAGATTTTGGGAATCGTTTGTTCTTCTTTCAAGATTTCGTCAACCCAAAATTGTGGGTTGCGGGAAGACCATGTAAATATTTTATGAATTTCGATTCCGCAACCCGAAACCCGAAATTTCGGATTTCGGATTGCGGGAATTCGTTGTGTTAATAAATCGCGTTGTGTGTTTCTGAAATCCGCAACCTGCAAATTGCGGATTCAGGGTTGCAGAAAAAGCTATCCAGTCTTTATTATTTGTTTTCATTCCCGAAACCCAAAACCCGAAATTGCGGGTTGCGGATTTCGGAAACAAATTTGTTTATTTTGTAAAATTTGTAAAACCCGCAACCCGCAATTTTGGATTGTGGATTTCAGGAATTTTGAATAAAATTTGATTTTCGAACTTGATACCGCATCCCGCATCCCGTAGGGGCTAATCTCAGCCATCCATTCCTTTTAAATCTATGGCCCAGATTTGATCCGATCGAAAAACCCATAAATATACGATTTTTCTATTTTTCGTTATCATTTTTACTGTCGGAAATTTACACTCCTACGTGGATTTTACTGCCATTTTCTTACAAGGGTCATCTTCACGGTTTTTCAATTGTTATTAGGTTTGAAATGTGTCGTTTGTTCAAACGTTCGCATTCTCTACTCTTCGTTGTGTTGGCAACCAACTTTCTGACTGTGGTTTTCACCTTCGACTCAAATTTGAAGTCATAATTGTTGATTGGATTAAGCCATAATGATGAGTTTTTAGATGCGACTTCTAGTCATGCATGATTTAACTAAATTTGTACTTCATCCTAATCCAAATCTAGTTAATACATGTTACTAATTGCTTCGTTACAGCTTAAATGATTGCAATTCCCAGATCCTAAGATTTTAATCATAGCAATTCATTATGCTCAATCATTACAGTTTTTATCAGTTCTTTTTAAATATGGGAATAGATATGAGGTAATTAATTCGGTGTTTAGATTCTGTGCAACCATTCTGTATTTGATTTCCACAGGTTTCCTTCTAATAATCTTGTGTGAGCAATATGCAAACAGATCACAAATCGTTGGACAGGTTCTGTATAGATGAGGAACTTCAGTCTTTGTTGTATCAACAACGTATGTCACCACCTTTTGATGCAGGTGTTCCTGATACGAGCAGTAGCAGCGAAGAGGACGATTATGAAGTTCCATCCGTCTACATGCATCTCCTTCAGAAGAAGAAAAAGGAAATTCCTGAAGAGTCAATTGATCGAGATGATACCATTATCCATGATTTTATAATCAATGAGGTTCCTGTCACTCCATCGGCCTCCGTTAAGAAAGACCCGCTAGATGATTTCTCCGTTTTTTAAGACATTGTCAATCATTCAGAAGTTCCTAAGGAATATTTTTCGGATCTTTTGTTGCCTATTATAGACAACAAGTAATTCATCGATGAATTCTACAGTTTGTAACGGGATTCTTCTCGAAATTAGGAGATGACTCTCGTTTGGAGAATTTTGTTGAAGGAAAATCGCCTTGAAAGGTGTTGTATAGTTTAGTTTTGATTTTGTAATCCTGGTTTTTGGGAATTTACTGTTTGTATTATTATTTTGTAGACTCTTATTTAAAGAGACGATTCCTCATAGGCAAGGGATGATGGAATTTGGAGGACAAAATCTACAGGAGAAGCTGGGAATGCTCTGTTTTGATGCAAGCTTGTAGTTTCTTACAAACTGGTTATTGAATACAGTAAAGTTACTTTTTAGATCTACTTTTGTCAATTTGTCAAGTTTATTTGATGGATGCGATTTTCCTCCAAGTTTTTTATCTGACACTGTTTTAATCTTTGCAATTTATTAAACATATTGATCTACAGCCTTGGTTTATCACTGCTTATGATTTATGTGTTTATAAGGGTTTTAAAGAGTTTATTCTGTTAAAACCTTTTATCGATTTCTGCAAATGATTCTTTCAGTAAGTTACAAATGGTGTTAATTTTTCAATTAACATATCAAGTTATAGATCAAGTCTTCAATGTTTAACAAACTCAATGTGCCATTAGTTGATTTTCATTAATTAATTACAATATGAGCTGGATAAGTCATTAATCTTTATACATTTTTGTTTAATTGATAAGTGATCTTATTCATTCATATATCAAGATTATCTGCACCTACTTCGAAACACCTTCCTAGAATAGGTCTAACTTAGCTTAGATTTCTTTTAGATAGATTTGTGTTTACAGACTTTTACATTTAGGTTTTCTTCATTTGGAAACTGATCCTTTGGATCAAAACCTATCAACTCTTAGAGTGCCAGCGGAGGCCGAATATCCGTGGGAGATCACTACACCAAACAGGCTGGGGATAGAACTGTCCTTGCATAGGGCCTTTGAAGCCTTCTAGTCTGGGTTTTCCCCCTCTGTTGAGAGCTTAGGAACCCATTCCAGCACTTTGCATACCCTGCACATCTGAGGCCTCAACACACCCTTAAAACCTAAATGCTATCCTATTAATACATTAAGTCATTAACTAATAACCCTATGATCCAATAATATGCCTTAAGCTATAAATCTTACTTGCCAAAATGAATTAACACATTATTAACCATATTAGATTGTGAAACCTAAATTTTATCACCATTATTACATTGTAATCACTAGTATACCCTTAGCACAATAAATTGTACCTTTTAACCTACTAATTAATTTTACAAGCTAGAACAAATCAATTGCACATACTTCCACACATATTAACATATAATAGTAAAACACTACCCTATAGGACATAACACGCAAACTACCTTAAAAAATAATATATTTATCTTAATACATTAACTCCCTAACACATTGAGTTGCACCCCTTAACATGATACAACCCCTAACACACAAACACATAACCCCTAATACACTAAATCCTTTTATAAAGTGTTTCATGTGGAAGAATCATACTACTAAGTTTCACTAAGTACCATTGCTTTATTAGGAGGTTATTATTTGCATTAGCTAGATGACCTATTCTTAAGTGAGAGATATATTAGGTTTATCTTTCACAATAGGTGTGTTTTTTATGTGTTTGTGTATAGGACATTAAGTGCATTGGGATAATAGGAACTGTTGGCGCACAGTGGGAAGACCTGGGGTTCAATATAATTTCACCAACAAAAACCCAAGACATCAACCCTTTCGGCATCACCTACAAATAGATGAAGTCTCACCCAAGGTATCTAGGGTGGACTACACGAACCAAGATTTTGCAGTGTTGAAGGGATATGAGCAGGAATTTGACAGAACCAACATTCATTCATCTATTGTACAGAAACATATAACTTACTCATGTGAAATAACAAACCATTCAAAACATTAACATAAATAGAGCATCCATGTGCGCAACAAATATAACAATCACCACATTATACATAGAGACAATATGTTTTTGAACAAGTTCAATCCATTACTAGCAGCTTAAGGAACCGTTTACATAGCCTATGCAATGCACATCAAATATCAGTCACAATCCCCAAAAACATCCCAGAACAAACTCTGTTACGGCAACAACCACAACAGTTGTTAAAGAGCGAATGAACAACACCACCACAATAAGCCAAAAAGAAAAAAGAAACCCTTTAACCCAAAAACCCTTTAATATTTATACATTGCAACATGGGATGAGTCCATTACAAAGTGGACACAAATGTCCAACTAACTTTTGCCTTTTGTGTCTTTTGGTCCTTTGGATGAGCTGTCACGCAGTCCACTTCTAATCTGCAACTCCCAAGACTGGTCCAAAAATCAAATCTAACATGAACATGTATTAGATCTGTCCTTATGTTAGACATGTCACTTATGTATTGTGTATTTTATGTACATCGGTTAGCTTATGCATATGTTAACAATTTGGGTTAATTTAGGAATGCATATGATCTCTCTCTCTCTCTCTCTCTCTCTCTCTCTCTCTCTCTCTCACACACACACACACACATAGATATATTAAATAATTTATATAACACATAATTTATATGATATATATAATATATACAAAACAATAAACAAAACAAGTATTCAAAACACAAAACAAGAGTCGGCCACATAGCCCCATGACCAATCAAAACACAAAGTGAAGCAGTGGAGGCTAAGTAAATCAAGATCCATGGAGTCTGTGTGGATTCCTAGAGAGTCGTGGAGTTGTGAAGCCCTAGAGCCGTGGAAATTCGTGGAGCCGTACGATAGCTGTGGAGAGCCAGAGAGAGCCATGGATCCCACAGACAATGGAGGAGCCCGCACTGACAAATAATTCACGCATGTGCCCACACAAGTTCAAGCTGCAAAGGAGACAAGTATGTTAAATTTTCCTTACCCTAGGTGAATCTCGTCCTTATGCTTTCAAATGAACTAATATTTAATTTATAGATATTAAATTATTCACATAGCAACATTCACATGCATAGTAAGAAAATAAATGACGAAAGCATAAAACAATTAACACACACATAGACTCCTTCAAAATAGATTTTCATTTAAAATTCAAAGCTTACAAGGAAACCTCCACTGTCGCCAATACATTACAACAGTATGCTACACTCAAACAAAGAAAAAATTCTATAGACTTACAAGACAAATCTGCCCACCAAAATTGAAGAAAACTGCCCACATAAATCGAGAAAACTTGCTACAACCCTACTCGCTGGTACTCACATGTCCATACGGTTGCATAGATATATTCTACACTATGGTATGGACCTACCTGTATGATTGTAAATAATTATGTATGATTGTGCGGAATTTGTACGGATTTATTGTCCTTGCTACTTGCGAACTAATTTTTTCCTATTTCCTCACTCAAGCTCCTCTTCAGCACACTAACTTTGCCTCTATGTCGAGTTTCTTCACCTTAAAACAAAACTCTCTTCATGAAGAATGAATGTGTATTTTCCCTCTACCTTGATTTTCCTTTATCCTTTATCCAAAACCTTAATATACCAATAACCTAATCTCACAGTGAGATCAATGGTTGAGATTGGTCTAAATCACGAATGCATTAAAATGCACTTTCTTAGACTCAACAACCAATTAAAATGATTTCACTTTATAGATAAAGTGAATTACAAAATAGATTGACTTAGATGACTTCACACATGTTTGACACCTACCTATGCAGAAGTTCCTACCCGAGCTACAAAACATCAACACTCCCTCTTAGTGAGGAATGAATTCTGCACCAATCCATGTTTGTCTCTAAAAGCTTCAAAATTTCGTTTTGCTAAGGGCTTGGTCAAAATATATGCAACCTATTTATTTGTGGGTACATACTGGATCTTTACTGGTCCCTTTTGAATCATGTCTCGAATGAAGCGATACATGATCTCAATATGCTTGGATTTGTCATGAAAAACTAGATTCTCGAGTAGTTTGATACAACTCTAGTTATCATAGTAAATCACCATGGGATCCAACTCCTGATCGAATAACTTGCGAATCCAGATGGCCTCACAACTAGTTGTACTCACTTCCATATACTCTTCCTCTACTGAACTAAGTGCCATAGAAGAATGCTTCTGAATGAACTAGGATATCATTGTTGATTCCAAGTTGAAGCAACACCCTAAGGTGCTCTTCCTATTTGATGCACTACCTACCCAATCTGAGTCTGTATACCCATGTAATTTCACTTCACCATGTCCAATATATATCGATCCATATAGGGTATTTTTCAGACTGCACACATGGGACTCCTTCCCATGGACCTCAAATCCCTGACGCTACTCGATGTAGACTTCTTCCTCAATAACCCCATTGAGGAAAGTTCTCTTCACATCCATCTTGTGTATCCTCCAACCCATATTGGAGACTAAAGACATCACTTCTCTAATGGAAGTGTACTCGGAAACTGAAGCAAATGTCTCCTCATAATCCACTCCCCCTTTCTGGGAGAACCCTCTTGCCATGAACCTCACTTTGTTCTTCTTTATGATGTCATAAGCTACATGCTTGACCTTGAAGAGCCATTTGGAAGTCATCATTGAATTCCCCTCTGCTCTAGGCACAATGTCCCAAACATCATTCTTCATGATGGAGGTGTATTCCTCCACCATGGCATCCCTTCAAACCTGTTGGTCAGATGCCTCGTGAAAGCTGGAGGGTTAGGAATCTATGATGTTTCTTATCAATGCCATATAGTTCGAAAACTTCTTTGAAGGTCTTCTCTCTTTCAATGTGCTCCTAGGAGCCTCAACTTTCTCCTAAGCATCCCTCAATGCATGAGTGAACCATTGAGGTCTCTTGATAGAATTGGTAGGATTTGGTGGTTCCTCCTCCGCCTATGAGTTCCTACTGCCCTGAACTAGAAGATGTTGGTGAACCTAGCTGAACCTCCAGAGCTTCCTTCTCCTCATCCTCTATCACTAGTAATGGCTCATGAGAATTCTTGGATGCAAAGTCTTCTTTGAACTTTACATCCCTTATTACAATTGTCTTCTTCTCTCCTGAAATATAGAGTCCTGTAAGACTTGGAATTCTCACTGTAGCCAACAAATAAACCCTTCTTGCTGGAGGGAACCAACTTGGTCCTCTTCTCCACTGGTATATGGATGTAAATTGGACAGTCAAATATGTGGAGGTGACTCACCTCCAGTGTCACACTAGTGAATTCCTCTTCTGGTGTCTTGTCCCCCAAAACCCTATGAGGACATCTATTTTGGATGTTTACTGTTGCATTGCATGCTAATGCCCATAGAAACATCGGCAAATCCTAGTCATGTATCATGGCCTTAGCAGCCCCTATGATGGATTGGTTCTTTCTCTCTGCAACCCCATTTTGTTGTGGGTTGTACGGAACAGTGTACTCCCTCTTGATTTATGCATCCTTGTAGAAATCATCGAAATCATTGGATGTATACTCACCCCCATTGTCCGATCTCAAAACCTTGATTTTATTTCCTATCTGGTTCTCCACAAGAGCCGTGAAATCTTGAAACCTGCTGAAGACTCCATCTTTTGTCTTCAAGAAGTAGATCCATGTTTTGCGAGATAAGTCATCAATGAAGGAAACATAGTACATGCTTCCTATGATTGATGATATTGAAATCAATCCACACACCTCCAAATTCACTAGATCTAGGATCCCCTTAGATCTTTTCTCAATGCTTGGGAAAGCATCCTTTGCATGCTTGCGAAGTGTGCACCCTCTGCACACACCCTATTGCTCAATGTTGAACTTTAGAAGACTTGTGACAATCCCCTCAGAATAGGAAATGCCTGGTGATGTAGGTACCCCATCCTCTTGTGCCATAACCCACGCAAGTTCTATGTGCTATGAACTAGGGCTCTAACAGTTTCACCTTGCAACCTATACAAATGGCCTTCTCTAACCCCAATCACTTGAGCTGATCCTAGGATAGACTCCTTTGGTATATTAAGAACTTGCATGTTCTTGAACTCCACTGTAAAGTCCTTATCTTCCATGACCGAAATTGAAAGCAAGTTCTTCTTAAGACCTAGAACAAATAACACATCATCAATATATAAATAGTTACTTGACCGGAGTTGGAAAGGAATGGTACCAACTTCTACTATTATATACTTGGCATCATCACCAAGCTCGACCTCCAGCGTCACACTAGTGAATTTCTCCTCTGATGTCTTGTCCCCCAAAACCCTATGAGGACATCTATTTTGGATGTCTACTGTTGCATCGCATGCTAATTCCCATAGAAACATCGACAAATTCTAGTCATGTATCATGGCCTTAGTAGCCCCTATGATGGATCGATTCTTTCGCTCTGCAACCCTATTCTGTTGTGGGTTGTACAAAAGAGTGTACTCCCTCTTGATTTTTGCAACCTTTAGAAATCCTCAAAATCATTAGATGTATACTCACCCCCATTGTCTGATCTCAAAACCTTGATTTTATTTCCTGTCTGATTCTCCACAAGAGCCTTGAAATCCTGAAACCTGCTGAAGACTCCATCCTTTGTCTTCAAGAAATAGATTCATGTTTTGCGAGATAAGTCATCAATGAAGGAAACATAGTACATGCTTCCTATGATTGATGATATTGACATCAATCATCAATCCATACACCTCCAAACTCACTAGATCTAGGATCCCCTTAGATCTTTTCTCAATGCTTGGGAAAGCATCCTTTGCATGCTTGCCAAGTGTGCACCCTTTGCACACACCCTATTGCTCAATGTTGAACCCTAGAAGACCTGTGGCAATCCCCTCAGAATAGGAAATGCCTGGTGATGTACATGCCCCATCCTCTTGTGCCATAACTCGCACAAGTTCTATGTGTTATGAACTAGGGCTCTAACAGGTTCACCTTGTGACCTATACAAATGGCCTTTTCTAGCCCCAATCACTTGGGTTGATCCTATGATAGACTCATTTGGTATCTTAAGAACTTGCTTGAACAAATAACACATCATCAATATCTAAAGAGTTACCTGACCGAAGTTGGAAAGGAATGATACCAAATCCTACTACTAGATACTTGGCATCATCACCAAGCTCGACCTAAACTCTAGAGTTGGTCTCTTCTAGACTCGAAACAAATCTTAGGTTGATGTCATATTCCTCGATGCTCCATTGTCCACATACCATGTGTTCTAGGGAACCATGTTGGAAGAAAGGCAAGATACCATCTAGAAATCCTTCTCGGACTTGGAAGAAAACTCATTCATCTATGTTTCAGTTGAGACTGT
Organism: Larix kaempferi; assembly: GCA_027924585.1. Lineage (NCBI taxonomy): Eukaryota > Viridiplantae > Streptophyta > Pinopsida > Pinales > Pinaceae > Larix > Larix kaempferi. Next base: position 4,110,152 of record BSBM01000011.1, read on the forward strand.
TAATCTAGTGCTATTGTTTCCCTTTCCTCTTCTTCTTCTCTGCACACTGTGATGCATAATGGTCATTCTTATGACATATGAAGCACTTGATTTTACTCAAGTCCTTATTCCTTGGCTGTGAGGTTGACTCCTCACTATTTTCCTGACCCTTGTTGGGCCCTTTACCTTTGCCCTTCTTTACCTAACTAATGAGGGCATGGTCACCATCACCTGCATGTCTACTAGCCTCCTGGATACAATCATCCCATAGTCTTTCCCAGTTGGAAAGATTCTCCCATGCATAAATACCTTGGACAAATGTTTCCCATTGTAGCGGGAACCATGCAGTGCCCTATTTACTAACTCATTGTCCTCAATCTTCTCCCCAATTGTTGCAATTTGGTCACGGATCTGTGTGACCTTCATTAGATAACTAGTGCCAGTGTTTGATCTAGTCCTATCAACAGATCTGAGCTTGTTGTGCAAAATCACATTTCGGTTAATGTCCTCGCTTTAGTAAAGGCTAACCATAGCATCAAACATATCTTTTGTTGTCTTCTTCTTAGATACATGAGGGATCAGATGATCCTTTATTGCATCCATAATCATCCACTTGGCACTCACTTCTTTCTTCTTGTGAGCTTCCAAAAGTTGTGGATCTATCAATGGAACTACCACATCCTTGATGATATCCTAGAGGTCATTCTCTTCTAATTAAAGAGTTTCTATGAATTTCCATGCTAGGAAATTTGGGGCACCTTCCAATCTTTCTACGAACCTGAGGTTGGTTGATGCCATCTCTGAGATCTAAAGCACAAGCTCCAAATATGAAAATCAAAATAATGAAACCCTGGTTGTTGGTCCTTTTCCCACTGTAACCGATCTACCCACTATAAACCCCTGAGAGTCTCAATGAAATAGAGGCTCTGTTACCATGTTAAATTTCCCATACCCTAGGTGAATCCTATCCTTATGTTTTCAAATGAATTGATATGTAATTTACGAAAATTAAATTCTTCATATAGAAACATTCACACACATAGTAATAAAATAAACAATGGAAGCATAAAACAATTAACACGTGCATGTACTCCTTCAAATCGGCTTTTCATTTAAACTCAAAAGCTTACAAGGAAACCTCCACTGCTTCCAATAAATTATAGAAGTACGGTACACTCAAACAAAGAAAATTATTTGTAGACTTACAAGACAAATCTACCCACCAAAACCGAAGAAAACTACCAACAAAATCAAGAAAACTTGTTACAGTGTTGCTGGATGGTACTCACATGTCCGTACGGCTACACAAATCTATTAAGCACTGTGGTACGTACATGTCCGTACGGAAAAATGAAATTGCATACGACTGTACGGAATCCATACGGACTACTGTACAGATGTACAAATTTGTTGTCCTTGCTTCTTGTGAACTGGTTTATGCTTGGTTCCTCACCTGGGCTCCACTTCGACGCACTAACTTTGCCTCTCTGTTGCGTTTCTTCACCTTCGGACAAAATTGTCTTCATGAAAAATGAATGTGTCTTTTCCCTCTACCTTGACCTACCTTTATACTTTAGTTGAAACCCTAATCTATTAATAACATAATTTCACGGTGAGATCAACGATTGAGATTGGTCTAAATCACTAATGCATTAAAATGAACTTTATTAGACTCAACAACTAATTAAAAGACTTTCATTTTATAAATAAAGTGAATTACAAAATAGATTGGCTTGGACGACTTCACATTACATGTTTGACACCTAACGTATGCAGAAGTTATTGTCTGAGCTACAAAACATCAACAAAATAGACCCCACAATGCCTCCTAAATCGGTGAGTACAATATTTTTTTGGGCTTTTATATGAATCACAAAGCTTGAGCACGATGTCAATAATAAACAGATGGGTCACTTAGCAAAGCTTCAAAATTTATTAAATTTAATACCAACAAACCCCCTTGGTTTTTCTCTTTGAAAATGTGTAACCCATTCACTAGATCTTGAAATGGGTATGTGGCAAAAGCAAGGTATAGAGGACTCAATAATATTTCAATTGACTGGTCAGATGTCATATTCTACAATTTGCTGGATTCTTTTCATAAAATGCCAAGTGAAACTACCTTGTTTTATAGGAAGAAAAAAAAATTATTTTTTTACTCCGAGGGATTGAAATAAATTTTGTTAATTCCATTGCAATAGTGGACAAAATATACATCAATATAACCCCTTCTGAAATTCTCTTATTAAGTTATTTAATTCAAAGGGACTGCGAAAATATGTGGAAATAGGCCTTTGTGTCTAAAGTCTGATCTTTGCAGTGAGAATTTCCTTGTCGAATTTATAGACAACTCTGCATGTGATCATAATCTATGATATATGTTATTCAATTTGCCTCGATTTAGTTTAGTTGACTTTTCAATGATGTCATCTCCCCCTATTTCTATTTGTTTCGTCCAGGCTTAGGTGTCAAAGCCCTCCTCCATTTGTTGTCCTCAGTTGTGGATTTTCATCTAGCCATAGCCCCCTTCTTCATGCCATGCACTTTTTGTCTCATAACCCTCTATAGTGTCCTAAGGGTTCATCTCAAATTTTGTCTTTCTCATGGTAAATGTGGGTTGTTGAATCCTCTTGGGTGAAGTTGACCACTACTTCATTTCCTTTGGGTTTATCCTATATTAGTGGAATTATATTGATTGTAGTGGGTGTGGTTAGTGGTACTTATCATCGGTGGTTGCAAATTTTTTGCTTTGAGATCCTTGACTACAAAGGCCATCTCTGCACTTCTTTGATTGCCCACGTTATGGACTATGGAGGGTGATTCCTTGGCTTCCTCATGACGGTCTTTATGTCAAAATCTCCATCTATTCTATAATCCCAAACATCTTAACACTTTGAGTTGTCCTTATGTTTGTGATAATCTAAATCATCTGCCTGGAGGTTTTGACTTAAGGGGTTTCTACAAATGTCTATCCATGTTCTTTGGCTTCTCTCAATGATGTCCCTGCTTCTAATTCTTTCATTTTTATTTGCATTGTTGGAAAAGGCAATGGGTGGTGGTATAAAATGGAAACCTTAGTGAACTCCTCATCCTACTCGTGTTGCTTCCCCTTTTGAAGTAGAAAGAAGCAGAAGAAAGTATTTGAGAGAGCCATGCAAGCTTTGAAAGATTGCAAAGCTGGAGGGCAAATTCGGAAAAGCTTTAGACATCAAATAAAAACTCTCATCTAGAAATTGAAGAATCAAAAGAGCTATATATTAGAGATATCACAAAGCAAGTAAAGAGCTTATCACAGGATACGAGATCCCTCTTGAAGATTTATGATATCATCAGCTCTCTGCTCAAACTGGACACTTGTAAATGAGCTAGGGACAGTTCAGGTCCACCAAATTATAGCCACTGTACATACTCGAATGGAAATAGGCACTACATTAGTCAAAGATGCTAGTATTGACCCAAAATCTCAGGTTGGTATTGGCCTGCTACATGCATACCAGTGCCCAACCAACACATCGTCAAACTTAAGGGGAAGTTGGCTAACATTCCCGTCTCATCCTACAACACTTCGACACTTTGTACCCTTTGAAATTCTAGACTTGCCACAGAAAAAGACGCATATAAGGTCCTCTTAGGAAGACCTTAGATATAAGCAATGAGGACAACCACCTGAACCAATGAAAAGGCATCATGTTCCGTACAAGGAAGAGGATGGTAGCCATCCCTCTCCTAAAAATGACCAACCATACCAATCAGAGAAAATGCCTCCGATGGGGAGCATTCCAAGGGATTATGACACAGTGGTCAATAACCTTTACATGTAGCAAAGAACATAGTTATTGATTAGAAACAGGAAGGAATCTTGAACTCCATGTAGCAAAGAACATAGTTATTGATTAGAATCAGGAAGGAATCTTGAACTCCACCCAGTGGAGACTCAAATATGGCCATAGCTAACTGGCAATAAGAGCTGCATGAATTACAGCCTGGCTTCATCCACTCAGTATATTGAATTCAAGCTTTTGAGGATGGTCAATAGATGGTGGATAAGCACACAGCCCAATGGAATCAGCTTGAAGTGGATCTGTCCGAAGTCATAAGGGGAAACTCAGAAGACTTTCCAACTGATCAACAGTCCACAGAAGCTCAGGACCAAGATTATTTTCAGGGGACTAAACAATTTAACTGTTGCGGTCTAGTTCAACTGATGTTTACTACAATATTCAAGGAAGAAAAATGGAGTATTCTAGACTAACTCTCAAATTGGAGCAGTTCAAGGATTGAGATGATTCAATCAAACAATTTTCAGAAGTTTAAAACAACGTTCTAGATGTCTAGTCAAGAAATAATGGAAGGCCTTCCAGCAGCATGAGCTGGCACAGCATCTGCATGGTGTTTAGTTCATTTTGCTGTCACGCAAGAAAGAGAATAATGGACAAAAACGGTTTGTTTTCTTGAAAGATTCAAGGGTGGAAATCGGTTTGTTTTCTTGAAAGATTTAAGGGTGGAAATATGTTGGACATTGGGTTCCCATACAGTTGCGACAACTCCTCAAATTTTTCCACTGTAAGTATGCAGCATATAAGTCTTACAGGTCTACAGGCATGACAGACATTTTTGGCTGAATGATAGAAGGGTTCTTGCAAATGGCTTTTGGAGAAAGAAAATAAAGGACGAGTCTGCAATTGGCAGGACCTTTGGGCTATATCCAGAAAAGACCTGGAAAATGGTAAGATGGAAAAAAAACCCACCTTATAATCACTCCTGCTAAAGATGAGAACATTCATGCATGACAAAAGGCCCCTGCCAAATTGCTATTCAAACCACCTAAAGGCAGAAGCAAGAAAACAATCTTCCTGACAGGGATACTAGAGAACCAGATTGGCAAACAAACGATACAAGAAAAGGTTGGACTCCAAATTCAATCTACAAGATCGGAGTTGAAAATCAAGGAAATCAATGTTGCCAAAGGAGGTTCAGGGCCCAAAAGCATTGAGATAAGCAACTCTTGGGACAATAGAACTGTGGCTAAACCAACTGCAGTCTTTAAGGATTTTGCACATGCATTTGCAATCAGTTACCATGGCAGGAAAGGGATACCCAAGGAGCATGGAAAGCTGAAAATAGAACTCCATCCCAACGCTAAGCCAGTCAGACAGGCCATATAAGATGAACCCAAAACCTATGCTGTTGGGAGGGGGGAGTAGGGAGCGGGAGCAGAGTGAAAAGCGAAATTTTCAAAAGCTCCCATTTCGGGAGTGTTTTTTATATAGTATATATTTTAATGAATTTATATTTAAAAAACATGTAGGATGTTGAATTAGCTATAGAAAACATGGATTAAACCATATAACATCAATCATCTAGTAGTTATAACTTATAACATTGTCATCAAATGATCAACCATAACAGCTTTTATAGGAGCTTGACAAAGAAGGGAGGTACCATAACATTGTCATCAAATGATCAACCTAGTATAGGAGCTTTTAGTGTAGGAGAGGTAGGCAGTGTGCTCCCAGAACTGGAGTGTTTTGGGAGTGAGCTTCGGGGGCGGGAGCAAAGGAGGGGAGGGGGGGATTTGTGTGGGAGGAAGAGCTCAATAGACTACTAATCACTGAAGTGGTATATCCCGTTGAGCAAAGTGAATGAGTATATACACAATATTCATTGCCAAGAGATGGATTGGCAGCCTATCAGGCCATCATAACCAGACTTGCTAGCCAGCGAACTAAGAACAGCAGGGTAATATTGCAGATTTCCTTCAAGCTAAGTATTAAATTCTGGTGCAATTTTGATAAGTTGTGTGCTTTACTTCTACATGATTATGAATTGAAAAACCTTCCTGGATATTTTATGGTTTATTGCCGCATGATTTTCAGCACATTTTAATTTTGTGGATGCATGTACACTTTATGGAGTTTCATTATGTTTTGCCAGATTAAATACCACTATAATTTTTATCATTCTAGTTCTTCAGTTTACCTTTAAATGCAAAGAAAGAAGCTCAGGGCCATCGAGTCTACAGCCAGAGCTTGGGGCCATCAAGCCTAAAGCTAGAGAACCACACTACAAATATGTAGAACTTAAAGCAAATGCTCACAGAAGCTCAGGGCCATCAAGCCTAGAGCCAGAGCCACAATACAAGACTATGCTAACCTGGCTGCACAGCATTGAGCACAACATAATCATGTATAGACTTTCCTAAAAGTTAAGTATCAACTCTGCGTGCAATTGTGAAATTATATAGCATCTTTAATCTTCAAGTTATACACTTTCACAAATCCAAACATTTTTCCATTTTAATTTATTGATGCATACACATTTTGGGGCTTTTAATGGTAATCAACCACCAAGACAAGAGCACAGCCCATGCAAAGCAACAAAACCACAACACCAATGACTCTAAGTCAACTCGAGAGAACTGTGACCCTTCTCCCAATGTGTTAACTCTTGAGAGGGCTGGGAGAATAATATGGCAACCAGGGAGTCAATAGAGGATACACAGTTGACAATGACAAGCAGCACCAACATTTAACTATTTGGTAAGATATGGCAGCTCAGTAGTTATACTAATTATAGCCAAGTCTGCCATCACTAGTTTGGGTAGCGGCAGACATGATTGAAGTGGGAAAGTCATGTATTTATCATAATCATTTGGTGTGGAACGGAACCTTTCACTCTACATTTGGAAGTGTCCTCCTGGGACAAGAAACCCCACCAAATAACCAAACACCCTCTTTTGAACCCATAGAATAAGCCTTCAGGGCTAGTTGGATGCCCTTCAAGTCCAAAAATAAATCAAAATATTTATATATATTGAGTACCATATTGTTTCAGCTTCTTGACAGAGGTTTATACTAGTCTCTACTGTTTATAATGTGCAGTCATCAATTTTGTACATATTTCCATACTTCTGTCCACACAATGGGCCCTGTTACCGAATGAACCACAGGGTTAGCCTCCGATGACAAATGTAAGAGAAGTGACCACTGTCACCTTAGCCAATTCTCTAACTTCTTAGGCGAGTCAGAACCTCCAAGGGGAAGAGCCCTTATGTGGTCTGCAAAACACCTTAGAAGAAGAGAAGCTATGTTTTCTTGACAAGAATACTAGTGACCAGTGCCTTAGATAGTGCATTCAAGAAAATGAAGTAGACATACTATTTAATTACCCAATGTTATCAATGCTGGCTTAGATTAAGGTAGTCAAGTACTACAATAAACATCACATTCAATTGTGTATATAAGCATAAGAGTCCAATAATCAATCAAGTGTAAAAGATCCAATGTCAATGATCTAATCACCTCTTATGAGAATGAAACAATGTTTATATCAGACATTGTTTTGAAATGTATCATGGGCCAAGTCAACTTGTAAGGAACAATAAGAGTATCACCAATATTTTAACCAGATCAGGATTTATAGCAGCATGCAAATGAGGATGCATTAATGTTCAATCATCCAACGTAGCTTACCAAGAAGACGTAAGAAAATCGACAACCAAGTGTGATAACTGAGATTTTAAGTACACAAAAATATATCTTAGTGATCAGAATACAAGTTCCACATCAATGACTTTAAGAAGAGCAAATATCACTTATTCACATCCCTATGGAAATATATCAGCAGTATGACAGTATAGTAACTCACTTGTCAACTAAGAATATAACTACCATTGGCAATTTAGTGAGCAAATAGGATCATAAATGTAGATGTCAATGAGAAGAGTATGTGATTCAACTCTAATGAATGTAAGTATGGAAATCTAATAGAAAAATCCAATATTTCAACACTTGTTTCAGATCTTTACAAGGATGTATCAGCCACGATATAGCAGTATAGTCAATATTAATTGGTAATAATAGCAAAAGGATGATAGAAAAGTAAGTAATATCAACTACACTTTCATTTATTTTGAGTGTTCGACTTTCATGCACTAATTCAGAGTTACACTAGCATGCAGTAAGAGTGGTATTAGCAGCATTAAGATAATTACTTTTAGTAATTAGATATGAAGGTAAACCATGCCACAAGCACTTTCAAACCAACTTCAGTGTCTCACTTTTACACATACAATTTGTCAACAATATGTGTCTAACAGTAGTAGGATATCCTTCCTTTGATGTCAATTTGTGGCAATGAAAATCATAAAAAGATGCATACAATGAGTCATTCAAATTTTAACTGATTTGTCATGAAGTAAACCAATATATATCAGACTCTAATATCACTTTTCAGACCTCTGTTTTAGGGAAAAATTCAGACCTTCATAAACACTGTTTATCAGCCTTAAAATGCACTTGACAATACTGATTATCACCCTCTTCTTTTCGCTTGTATGCGCAGGTGAGTATGCTTGGAAGTTAAGGTTGTCCTATGGTGACAGTATGCAGCAGGTGCAGACCAACAGTAGCAGCGAGCAGAGGGCTGATAAGGGCATTTTTAGGGCCTTGTGAAGGCTCCAAATAGGAGACCGAGGGCTTAAAGGAAGGAAGGAAGCAAGGTAATGGAGAAGAGGAAGGATGACGGAGAAAGGAAGGAAAGGTAGGGAAGGTTTTGGGTAGGAAGAAAGAGGGAAGGAGATGCAAGAAAAAGAGGGCCGTTAGGGTTTTAATTTTAGGCTTTTATTTTTAATTTTATGGAAAATTATGTATAAAAAGATAAAATCAGACCTAATTAACAATAAACACAAATTTAACCCAAAATAATATTTACACATGTAAAATTAGGATTTTTAGGGATGTTTTGGTAATTTTGGGATTTTTAGGGCTCCTAAAATTTCGCCCTTGGGTTTTTAGGAACAAGAAAGGCAGGCCGAATTTATAGGGGGAAGGGCCGAAATTTTAGGGAGGCCAAAAATTGCAAAAAAAAAAATTGATTTTTTAGGTTTTTGTCATAAAATTGCAGACCGAATTCCAACCCTAATTCTACTATAAAAATGTAAATTTACGCATGAAAATACAAGTTTAACCTAGCAATAATATTTACAAAAATACAAACTAGGGTTTGATGTAGAGAAAATAGACAAAGTTAGGGTTTTAAGGTTTTACCCTAACCCTAGGGCATCAAGGAAGATGGCCTTCCTTTTGAGAAAGGTACTTGCAAAGTTTGGCAAACTAGGGTGTTCTTCAACAACAACAAGAGTTGGTTAAAGGAGGCCTAGTTAGGGCAAAACTTGGAGACCTAAAGCTCAAGCTTCAAAGGACTCCTTCTACAGGAGGTCCTTCACAATGCTAGGGTAACTAAAGGCTGAAAATGACCTAGCTTAGACAAAATGCAGCATTAATGGCTATCATTCAACCAAGAACAAGCATCATCATTCAACATTTAACAAAGAGAAATCAAGAGAAGAACTCAGATACCTCCTTGTACATGTGTTAAGCAAATAACTCTAGCATCACCTTAGCAAAGAGAAAGAACCAAAGAAACTTCAAAACATTGCCTTCAAACCAGAAAATACATCCTTCTATACATCCTTCTCAAGAGGTGTGCATCAATCCAAGAGCCCTAAGAAGGGTAAAAAAGTAACATAGTGTTTTATCCCATAAGTTGTTATCTAAAAATGAAGTGAGGAGAGTTTATTTATAGTCTCTCACACTCACTTTTACAAAATATCTAAGCTGACACACCTTTTAAAATGTCAATTTGAAATTATAAAATGTCAACTTAAAATTAAAACAAAAATAATATAAAATAATCAAACTAGTGGGTAACTTGAGGCATTTTCCTCAGAGTTTACCCAAAAATGACTAAAATAGCTAAAAATGAACAAAACACTCCGAACTGAAGGTTGGAGTGGCGAGGGGGAGGGTCATCATGCTCCATCTAACCCCAATAGTAGTGAAAATCCCTCAACACCCCCCCCTAATCAAGCAATGCTAGCCTAGAGGAAAGATGACGTCATCATCATGAACAAGCCAAGGAGAGAGGGTGTTGCTGAGCTGGAGGACCAGGAGGGTGTGGATGGTGGCCTGGAGTAGAGGCATGATCCTGAGTGCTGAAAGAAAGTGCCACTAGTGTGATAAAGTAAGGTGGGGGTCATGTGACCCAATGACCCACCCCTGGGGGCCCCGGACACCAACCTCAGGGCTTCAAGCCCTTCCATGAGGCAGTCAGCAATGCCACTAAGCCATAGTACCCCCAAAGGAGAAACCAAAGGGTCTGGCCATAACCCCCATTCGAAAAAAGATGGATAACACCCCTCCTGGTCAGGAAAAAATGACCCTCTCTCCCTAGGGTACATCTGCGGGTGCGCTGGTACTAGTACCACGTAACAGGCCCCATGGACACACATATGAACCTTGGGATCCACACAACATGAGCCAAATAGGCCCACGGAACTTGCACAAAATGACCCTTGCAGACCCACATGGTATATTGTATAAGCTTTATTGCAAGACACTCATGGATCTGCAATGCACGAAGATCAGCCTAAGGATATAGTAATATGTAAGCAACCTTAAATATATAACTTGTAAACAATCAGTTGTCAATTATTTGACATGTACCCATACTAGAATATAAATATAGAAACATATAGATATCTTTATATCCTACATTTTTTAAATGAAAACCGAAGGTTTTGAAAACCATGTCGTTTGTAGTATGCTTTGAATTCATAAAAAAAAATTACATGGTCTTCGGATACTCTCTACCTTTAAGGTGAGATTGCTATGGCTTCTTCAAATGTGCTAGACTTTTATTAAAGTGTACCATCAACATTTGTGAAATAGGATTCTGCCCAGCATTTGCTTATGCTACTATTCTTTTTAAAATAGCATCAAGGCTTCAACGTGAATAGTTACCAAATATTTACCATTAACAAGGAATTTATATATCCAGGCCATTTTGGCAACCACTAAGCATGAGAATCTTCCAAGACCTCGACTGAAGAACAGTGCCAGTAAACGCTTCTAATCCAACTCACCAAATTTGTTTTTTATCAGTCTTGGACTGGACAGAATTAAGCATGGACATAAGCACAATTTGTGATTTGCTGCTTCTCGGTTGCAATACTATAGAGTCCTGCCCACCAACAGGGGGTCATATATTCAGTGTCATCTTAAAAAACACATCCAGATATTGATTCAATAAACCAGAGACTTCCGTTGGTACTTAATATATCTTTCTTCTGATGCACTTGATTTTGGCTTAATCAAGAAGTTATATGTTTGCAAATAATGCCTGTTCCAGGTACATTTGGTTGACAAACCTGTACAGTCATAGTGAAGTATGATTATCCATGTTGTTCTAAAACTGTAGGTCTCTTGGTGCACATTTTCAGCCATGAAATTTGCACTTGCTCAATTTTGTTCTAACAAGGTTTGGCTGGTCTGTCCATCTCCACACAGTTAATCATAAAGTGCTGTTTTTTCCTGTTGACAGTAACTACAAGGTACCAGAACTGACACCCTGTCACTGACATATTTGAAAAACTTTTCCTCTCAATGATAGCATCACCAATAGTCCAAACAGGAACACAGGCCATCCTTGAAATGATGGAAGCGACTGGTATCCCTAACAATGATTTCTCTCTCAACAATCTTAGATATGAACTTGATGGCAGAATGACAGTCGTCACAAACTCTAATGTTCTTCTTAATTATGATAGGTGCACCCAGAGGTATACTTATCAGTGCAAAGCCTATGGCGAGCTTCTCACTGTGGTGGTATAGAATTTGTTCCTTATGCTCCTCCTCCAAGTCATGCAATACAGAGTTTGTGTCAGGTACATACCCTGCATCTCTCATCTGTCGAAACAAACTGTCTAATGTTGCATATATCTCACCCATTTGTGGGTGAAACCCATCTTCTGCAACAAATCGATGGGTTGTGTTCTTGACATCAATCCAGCTGCATCCTGACTCCTTTTTCGCTTTGCTATCTTTTAGCAGTTTCCTCACTTTTGCAACATCTTCCCACATGCCAGCTGCAGCATAGAGGTTAGAGAGCAGCACATGTGCTCCAGAATTTTCTGGTTCCAACTCAATTAGATGTTTTGCTGCTCGTTTTCCTAGTTCTGTATTGCCACGAATCCTACAGGCACCAAGCAAGGCACTCCATACAAAAGCAGAAGCTTCAAATGGCATTTCGTTGATAAGTTTTTCTGCCTTGTCTAAATGCCCAGCCCGGCCAAACAGGTCAACCATGCAGGCATAGTGTTCTGCTTTTGGTATTATACCATGTTTTTGAGACATGGAATAAAAAAGACAGCAGCCTTCATCCACTAGCCCTGCGTGGCTACATGCAGAAAGAATACTTATAAAGGTGATGTCAGTTGGCTTCATATCTGTCTGCTGCATTTGCTCAAAGAGTTCTATGGCCTCCTTGCCATGACCATGCTGTGCACATACCCCAATCATTGCATTCCAAGAAATTGCACTTCGTTTGTGCATTCTGTGAAATATTTTGGATGCATCCTCTATTATCCCACATTTACCATACATGTCAACAAGGACACTCCCAACAAACCCATCGGACGCGAACCCAGTTTTGGTGATGTGGGAATGAAGCTGTTTACCTTGCTCCAATGCTGCTTGGCTGGCACATGCTTTGAGAACACTTGAGAAAGTAAACTCATTGGGTTCCATTCCTTCCCTTTGCAATTCCACGTAAAGCCTTAAGCCTTCCTCACCGTCATCCATGAGTACATATCCTGCAATTATTGCACTCCATGAAACCACATTTCGCTTGGGAATTTTGTCAAAAATTTGGCGTGCATACCCCATATATCCACATTTGGCATACATGTCAACAAGAGCATTCTCCACAAATTCTTCTGAATCCAGCCTAGATTTAATAACACAGCCATGGATTTGCTTACCCTGTCCGATGTCTTTGAGGCCGGCGCATGCACCAAGAACGGTGCAGAAAGTAAAATGGTCCAACTTCATATCTTCACAACACATTCGCCGAAAGAATGACAGAGCCTCCATAAATTGCTCGTTCTGGACATACCCTGCAATCATAGCACTCCATGAGACCTGGTCTTTTTCAGGCATCTTATCAAACACTTTCCATGCATCTTCTGATCTCTCACATTTAGAATACATGTCAACGAGGCTACTCCCCACAAATAAATCTAAACTAAAACCAGTCTTAATGGTGAGAGAATGAACCTGCCTGCCCTTCTCTAGCAATGCTAGGCCAGCACATGCACCGAGAATGCTCGAGCATGTGAACTGGTTAACCTTATCGCATGCCCTTGTCCTTTGCATTTGCTGAAACAGATGCAGGGCCTCCTCACCATAACCATTCTGTGCATAACCAGCAATCATTGCGGTCCATGAGACCGAATTTCGCTTTAACATTTTGTCAAACACTCGGCGTGCATCCTCTAGACTGCCACATTAGCGTACATATTGATGAGGTGGTTTCTTACAAAAATGTCTTGAAACAGTCCTGTTACGACGGTTCGCGTATGAAGCCTCTTACCTTTTGCCAATGATTTCAACTTGACACAGTCGTGCAGAAGGGTACCATACGTATTAGAGTCATATTTATAGGTACTCCGATTCCTGGCAAACTGCGGCATCCAATTTGAGAGCTTAGAAATATGGCGCCATTTATAGCGTTCCATAAGAAGCAATTTCGAGTGTGAATGGGATTTAAGATTTCGTAGTAAATCATAAACCCATCAACCGTAGGGACATTGCTGTAGGCCAACTTGGCACTCGCCATTCCCTATTTCTCAGATGGGAAAAATACTGCAATCTCAATAATAGATGGCCATCGTTCAAATGAACCGACAAACAATGAAAATCCCCATATTTTTATTAGGCTTGACAGGTATCGGACTCTTGGAAAGTATCCCTCGAGATTCAAACGCAGAAACTGGTTAAATGCGGGTGTGTTAATCATGAGAAGTGAGCTAGGTCGGTAAAAGCATGGCGTCGTTATTAAAAAACACATAGTAAATACACATCAGGTATGTTCAAGTGAACCGGTAGGAAACCACATTAACACAGTGAGGTACATCCAAGTTTAAGCGCTTTCGAAAGGAAATTCTCAGGGAAACAATAGATAATCTTAGATTAAGCGCTTTCGAAAGGAAATTCTCACGGAAACAATAGATAATCTTAGATTAAGAGAAAAAAATAAGCCACTAAATTAATTAAAAGATTAATTTTACAAGTATATCTATCAATAATAATAATGATAGGTATAGGTTTACAAGCAAGTTTATTAGCTTTTTTTTCTAATAATAGTGTTAGGTATAAGTTTACAAGCAAGTTTTTTAGTTTGAAAGCGGTGGTAGCGGAACCAGTGGTGGGGCATCGGCTTAGGCTCAGCGGAACCAGTGGAGGGGCGGTGACTCAGGCTTGGCAGCGAACTCCTGAGGAGCAGCAGTGCACCTTGCAGCTCAACCCCAGACCACGCAGCTATTGATCTCCTGTTCTACGTATGAATCTCCTCGAGGAGGTGGAGAAGCATGAAGTGGCTCTCCCTTGCTGCAATGAAGTCCATGTCAGAGGAGAGGAGGGGTTTCTTGTTGGAAATTTTCATGCATTAAATGCAACAACAACCGAATGGTGATGGAAATGATGCTATTTTGGGATCTGGTTAGCAAAGGGAACAACGTCTTCACTGTTTTGCTCATTTCAAATGGCTTATACCTTTGGCCTCTTTCTATTATTTTGCTCTTTTTGAGCAGTTTTTGTAATGGTGCTTAATGCACAGTTTGGTTGCCTTGTGATAGGGTTTTTAATGATTCAGTTTTTCACTCCTACCTACTCTTTGAGCAATTTTCTCTATGCTTATGCACTGGTAAACCTACAGGTTATTTATTATAAATCCATCTGGTCTCTCAACAATGTGTTATGTTTTTCATTAATGGAATGCGATTTATTTTCTGAGGAAAAAAACAACAAGAAAAAGAGCTAGTTAATTCTCCTCTTTCGTTTTGGTGTGTGAAAGAAAGGAAAGTTGCAAACAAAAGAACTCAACATAATTAATCCATGTTTTCAAGCCATTGCACACAACAAATAATGAGCATTAATATTAATTAATGTTTTCATTTATGACCAAGCAATCAAGGAGGACACATAGAGTTTGTTAGCATCCTAGGTGGACGAGGGCCTCAAGTAGGTTTGAAATCTAACATAACCTTAATCTAACTAAAACTCCAACAAGATACAAGGACATAGAAAAAAAAGAGTGAAAGAGCAAGCAACAAAGAGGTTAGAATATATTCTACGTACTTGTGTAGCGCTTCTTTGATGGAAACAAATTAGAATATGTGATCTCCAAATGAAATGAAATGATAGTAAGTAAGCCAAGCATACAATTAAATATAACTCAAGCATGGACTCATGTGTCCTCAATTACAATGGAAATGATGATACAATTACAATGAGCCTCGTGACAATGCACATATATGCATTGATGGGTCACGAGATAAGAGGTGTGTCCTTTGACCCTTCATTTAGCTTTGTTATTATTATTATTATTATATTTGTATTTGTTACATTTTCACCCTCTCAAGGAATGCTTTGTCCTCAAAGAATAATAAATAGGATCCTCTCTCGCTAAGCATCTTAGCATGATTGCGTCATCTTTGTGTTTGTCTGGTTGTTGGGGTTTGACTTTGATCTTGGTTTGAACACTAGCAAGGTTGCTTTTAGATGTGCATCATATATTGAAGTCTTTGGACCTGTTTGTTGAAGGTGAACTCTTGATGCTTCTTGGGTGCATAATTGATTTGCTTCCATTGTTATTGTATATGTTTATGTGCTTCATGCTTTTTTTTCTTTAGTGGTAATTCAACTTTCTTGAGACCAAACCCTTTTGCTCCATATAATTTGTAATGTGGACCTTGCCAATTAAACTCCATTAATTGTTCATCAAGTTTTGTGTTATAAGTGCCTAGGCGCATAAACCATTATGCACCTAGCACCATATCCACTTCTTCGAGTGGTAGAGCATAGAGTCTTTTTTGTAGCTCCAATTGTTGTATATGAACTAATACTTCATGACATCTTCCTACTTATTTGACCTTTTGTCCATCAACAACCTTAATTGTGACTGTTGATGTATATGTAACTTCGGAATGTATTTCATCTATGTATTTCATGTATATGTATTGTACCCTTATTAGAGATGTGTTATTTCTCTATAAGGAAGTGTCGTCATGTGGATTGACAAGTGTCGCAAGTGTGTGTACTTGTCGATGGGTTATTAGACCACCATGTGTGGGGGTCGGCCCTGAAATATATATTATATTGTGGATGTATCTAAATAGACAAGTCGGCCCCACAGTGTAACTGGGCAAACAGGTTAAGTATAAATAGAGATCAGGAGATCTCTATTTAGATCATTCGGAAAAGTATATCTCTCTCACTCAGAAAGTGGCGCACTAGTGAGGAGGAGGATCATCTGCTACTAGGAGACTATCTCAGTGTATTTTGGTTGTACTTTGGTTGAGCCATTTCTCTCTCTATCTCTGAGGAAGTTGTGGGGTTTTTCACCTTAGGGTTTTCCCCACGGAAACTTTGTGTCTCTTGTCTCTCATGCTTTTGATTCTAGTGATGCTTGTCATGCTTATTGTGATTGTCATGCATTGATATATTGTATATGTTATTCTCTCAATGAAGATCCTAGAGTATTGTGAATTAATGCTCAAAATTTAACATGGTATCAGAGCTAACCTGAGAAGAAGACATTTTGCAGTGACGGAAACTTGAGTTTCTTGTTTATTGGGTTTCTCTCCACAGATTTTGGAAAAGCAGTATAGTAGATTGACTCTACTCATCAAGGCGCATCTATCTGTCCAATCAGAATTCAATTCCGAGCATTTTCAGATTTGGCCCTAAAAATTAGGGTTTCCACAAAATAGGAATTTCTGAAATCTGAAGACATACCTGGAAGCTCCTTGCAAAAATCGAAGTTTAGAGCTTTGGATCGAGATTTTTGGCTGGGTAGATCTCCGGGAAAGTCAAACCCTAATTCAGGGCTCTCCTTAATGAACCCGGGAGGACAAAAAGGCAAATCTGAAGGGTAAAACTTTGCTGATCTCAAATTTTGAATGCACCAGGCTGATCAGCTCATCAAAGCGCATCTTTCTATCCTTTCAGAAAATTGAAATTCACATTTTGAATTTTTAGGGTTTTTTTCGACAAACCCTAATCCGGGACCAAATCCAGTTTTCAGCATTTCAAGTGGTAAGACCTAAATCTTTTCTATTTGCATTTGAAGTACTCTTTAAGATGTCTCACCACACCAAGCTTGAGGATAAGCTTGAAGGGGCTCATAACTTCCGAGCTTGGAAGTATAGGATTGGGTTAATCCTGGAAGAGAATGAGTTGGACTCATATATAAAAGAAGACATCCCTATCCCAGAGGATGAAGAGGCCAAGGTATTGCATAAGAAGAACTTGGTCAAGGCAAAGAGAATCATTGTTGATTCTATCAAAGACCAGCTCATACCCCATGTGTCTTCTCTAAAGACACCCAAGGAGATGTTTGACTCTTTGACCAAGCTATTTGAAGGGAAGAACATAAATCGGAAGATGACTCTGCGGAATCAATTGAAAGGGGTCAAGATGTTGAATGGAGAAACCATTCAATCTTACTTCTCCAAGGTCTCTCAGATCAAGGAGCAACTTGAAGCTGTGGATGAAGTAGTGGACAATGGTGAAGTTGTTATGACCACTCTGAATGGCCTACCTAGGTCATGGGAATCCTTTATTCAAGCAATCTGTGCAAGAAAGAAATTGATCTCTTTCAGTAAACTATGGGAGGAATCCTCTCAAGAAGAAGCTAGGCTTGTAGCTCGTGAGGAAAAGATGGGAGGTGAAGATCAAGCTCTTGCAACTCACACCAAAAGAAGGAGCACTCTCGCTACAAAAGATCCTATCAAAAGAATAAGAAGGATCTAAGATGCTTCACATGCAATGAGAAGGGTCACTTTGCTTTGGATTGTCCCAAGAACAAAAGGGATAATAACAACAACTTCAGCAAGAAGAAGAAGGGCAGAAAAAGAAAGTTCCATGCTCATGCTGCCGAGGATGATGAACCTCCAAAGAAGAAGGCTAGGGCAGAAAGTGACGATGACTCATCAAGTGAAGAAGAGTATGTTCTAATCTCTGCTCTCACATGTACTATCTCCCATGGTTGTAATGATTGGTTGATTGATAAACACATGACTGGGTTTAAGGAATCTTTTGTGAATCTATCTGAACATGAATCACCCCATAAGGTGAAACTTGGGGATGATTATCAATACCCAATCAAAGGAAGTGGTGAAGCGTCCTACAACCTAGATTCTGGAAAATCTTTGAAGATGAAAGAAGTCCTTTATGTACCTGGGCTCAAGAAGAACTTATTCTCCATCTCTGCATTGGATGCAAAAGGTATGAGGGTTGCATTTGTGGATGGCCAAGTCCCAATGTGGCCAAAGGGAAAGACCATAGATGATGCAGTAGTGATTGGAGAGCAAGAGGGAGGATTGTATAAATTGAAGGGACAACCTGAACATGCCATGGTGCATGAATCCATGGAGCCAAGTGAACTTTGGCATATAAGACTTGCTCATATGCACTATAGGACACTTCCAATTGCAAGCAAGGCTGTAGAAGGTCTTCCTAAAATCAAGACCAATCATGAAGGTGTTTGCAAAGGATGTGCAAAAGGTAAGAACATTAAGAAGGCTTTCCCAAGTAGTGAAAGCAAGGCCAAAGATATCCTGGAAATCATCCACTCAGACGTATGTGGTCCTATGTCATCCAGTTCTCTTAGTGGGTATGTTTACTATGTCTCATTTATTGATGACTGCTCCAGGAAGACTTGGGTATACTTCTTGAAGAACAAAGATGAGGTGTTTGATAAGTTCAAGGAATTCAAAACTATGATGGAGAATCAAACTGACAAGAAGATCAAAACATTCAGATCCGACAATGGTGGAGAATTCACCTCAGGTGACTTCAAGAAGCTTTGTAGTGATTCAGGGAATAAGAGGGAGTTGACTGCTCCTTATAATCCTCAACAAAATGGAGTTGCAGAAAGGAAAAACAGAACTATCATGGAAGCAGCAAGGGCAATGTTGCATGACCAGGATCTACCTATGCATCTATAGGCAGAAGCAGCTAGAACAGCTGTATATGTGCAGAACAGAACACCCCACAAGATATTGGACAACAAGACACCAGAAGAGGTCTTTTCTGGTAAGAAACCTGAAGTCAGCCATCTCATAATATTTGGTTGTCCAGTATACACTCATGTCCCAAAGGAAAAGAGGACTAAACTAGATCCTTCAGGAAAGAAGGGTATCTTTGTGGGTTACAGTGAAAGCTCGAAGGCTTACAGAATATACTTTCCAGGGTTCAAGAAGATTGATGTCAGCAGGGATGTAACATTTGATGAAAACTCAGCATTCATCAAATCAAAGAAGGCACCTATCGAAGTTTATGAAGAACCTAAGGAAACTAGATTTCAAGACACTACCATGACTGAAGCAGTTCCAGAAGTTGTTCGTGAGTTTGAAGAACCACAAGAACCTGTAGATCCACCTCGTGAGGATAACTCTCACAAGAGAAAACCTGCATGGGCTAGAGAGCTCATTCAAGATGCAGAAAGATTTGGCATTCCAGAAGAAGAACACAGAGCAAATAAGAGAACCAGATCACATACCAGCTATGTTGCTTTACTCTGTGACATTATGAACAAAGAGCCCTCCAGTTATGAAGAAGCAACGGATAAGAAAGAATGGAAGGATGCCATGGTTGAGGAATACCAATCAATAATGAAGAATGATGTTTGGGATGTTGTCCCAAGACCTAAAGAGAAGTCTATTGTGACTTCCAAATGGATCTACAAAATCAAGCATGCTGCAGATGGCAGTGTAGAGAAATACAAGGCAAGATTCGTAGCTCGTGGCTTCTCTCAGAAAGAGGGAATAGATTATGAAGAAACTTTTGCACCTGTAGCCAGGTATACTTCCATCGGAACAGTACTTTCCCTGGCTGCAGCAATGAGATGGAAAATACACCAGATGGATGTCAAGACTGCTTTCTTGAATGGTGTAGTTGAAGAGGAAGTATATGTGGAGCAACCACTCGGTTTTGAAATACATGACAGGGAGTCATATGTGTGCAGATTGAAGAAAGCCTTGTATAGCTTGAAGCAAGCTCCCAGAACTTGGTATGGTAGGATGGACAGTTTCCTATCTAGTTTGGGCTTTACCAAGAGTAAGGCGGATTCCAACCTTTACTACAAGGTTGAGGAAGGGAATCCTGTGATTCTACTCCTGTATGTGGATGACTTATTTGTAACAGGAGATGACAGATTGATTGCAGATACTAAGAGGAAGCTTGCTGCCGAGTTCGATATGAAATATTTGGGAATGATGCATTATTTCCTAGATATGGAGGTGTGGCAGAGTGCAGGTGGGATCTTCCTTGGTCAAGGGAAGTACACAGTAGATATCCTGAAGAGATTCGGGATGATGGATTGCAAGGCCATGGCCACACCTATGGCATCGAATCTGAAGCTTCTATGTGATGCTTCATCTAAGCTGGTTGATGTCTCGATGTATCGTTAGATGATTGGGTCCTTGATGTACCTGACGAACACGAGACCAGACATTTACTTTGCTGTGAACACATTGAGTCAGTTCCTAACAGATCCGAGGAGTGTTCACTTGGTTGTTGTAAAGCATGTTCTAAGGTACATGAAGGGTACATTGGATTATGGGCTCAAGTATGAAGCGAATCAAAAGTTTAACCTGCAAGGTTATGTTGATTCAGATTGGGCTGGCAGTGCTACAGATAGGAAGAGCACATCTGGATGCTGCTTCAGTATGGGATCAGGTGTGATCTCTTGGTTTAGCAGGAAGCAGTCCTGCGTAGCATTGAGTACAGCTGAGGCAGAGTATGTTGCAAGCCTGTTCAGCTAGTTGTGAGGCAGTATGGCTACGGAAGCTACTGTCTGAGTTATTTGATCTCCTGTTGGATGCTACTGGTATCTTCTGTGATAACCAGAGTTGTGTGAAGCTATCTGAGAACCCAGTGTTTCATGATAGGTCGAAACACATAGAGATCAAATATCACTATATCAGGGATATGGTGCAGAGAGGAGCTGTGAAGCTCCTGTATGTTGTGACGGACGAGCAGATTGCAGATGTGCTGACGAAGCCACTAGCCAGGGTGAAGTTCGAGTACTTCAGAGAGAGGCTTGGTGTTTTTCAGATTGATGACGCTTCGAGGAAGAAGTGATGGACACATTTGCTGAAGCCATTTCAAGCATGTTGGAAGGAGGATTCTTCACATGGCTATGGATGTAAGCGCTGGATGATGAGCATCAGGATGATGTTCTGGTTTCTGCTTTGTATGATCAGTTGGATCATTTTTATGTATGCATGTATGCATCATGTTGGATGCTGGATATGATCAGTTGGATCATTTATATATGTATGTACGCATCATGTTGGATGCTTGGACCATGTATCTGTATATGTATCACATGGATACATTGTATGATCAGGTGGATCATGTATGGTGATATGTATCATGTATTTGTATTTGTATCAGGTGGATACACTATATGATCAGGTGGATCATGTATGATGATATGTATCAGGTAGATACTTGGTATGCATCAGGTAGATGCATTGTATGATCAGGATGATCATGGATGATGAGCTTCAGGATGTTGCTCCAGATGACATGCAGCAAGATGTTGCAGTGATGATGATAAGGATGATCATGTGTACATCAGGATGATGTATGGTGAGTATCAGGTTGATACTCTATGGTCGTGGATCAGGTTGTGCATATGAGCATATAATTTGGCCCTGGGAGATTTGCAGATAGTCTTTCGAGGTTTTGCCTATGTCATATAATTTGGCCCTGGGATATCTGGCAAATGCTCTTTCGAGGTTTTTCTCTGGGAGGACATTTAATTTGGCCCTGGGAGATCTGCAGATAGTCTTTCGAGGTTTTTCCTATGGCATATAATTTGGCCCTGGGATATCTGGCAGATGCTCTTTCGAGGTTTTTTCCTATGGCATATAACATGTCCCTGGGAGATTCAATAGGTTGGCCTGTATGACTGTAATAAGTCCTGGGATGCTCTTGCGAGGTTTTTTCCATGACCACATATAATCTGTCCCTGGGAGATCCTATAGGTAGAGCTGTGTGCTCGTAACAGCCTGGGATGCTCTTGTGAGGTTTTGTGGTGACCACATATAATCTGTCCCTGGGAGATCCTATAGGTAGAGCTGTTTGCTCGTAACATCCTGGGATGCTCTTGCGAGGTTTTTGTGGTGAGGTCACATATAATATGGCCCTGGGAGATCCTATAGGTAGAGTTGTGTGCTCGTAACAACCTGGGATGCTCTTTCAAGGTTTTGTGACGCACGTAATAAGTCCTGAGGATTCCACAGTATGGCCAGTGATGACGAAGACCTGCAGGTGGTGGGCCTACATTCAGTAAGAAAAAGGACTGGCTCTGTAGAACTTCTTTGATGAGTAGAGTCAGAGATTGGTTGAGATAGCAGCAGTAGTGACGATGACGATGACGATGCATTGATGACGATGATCCCGAGAAGAAGACTTGTCTAGCAGATCTATGTCGAGAAATACCTTCCTAGTTAAGAGGGAGTGTTGATGTATGTGTAACTTCAGAATGTATTTCATATATATTTATTGTACCCTTATTAGAGATGTGTTATTCCTCTATAAGGAAGTGTCGTCATGTGGATTGACAAGTGTCGCAAGTGTGTGTACTTGCTGATGGGTTATTAGACCACCATGTGTGGGGTCGACCCTGAAATATATATTATATTGTGGATGTATATAGATAGACAAGTCGGCCCCATAGTGTAACTGGGAAAACAGGTTAAGTATAAATAGAGATCAGGAGATCTCTATTTAGATCATTCGAAAAAGTATATCTCTCTCACTTAGAAAGTGGCGCACTAGTGAGGAGGAGGATCATCTGCTACTAGGAGACTATCTCAGTGTATTTTGGTTCTACTTTGGTTGAGCCATTGCTCTCTCTATCTCTGAGGAAGTTGTGGGGTTTTTCACCTTAGGGTTTTCCCCACGGAAACTATGTGTCTCTTGTCTCTCATGCTTTTGATTCTTGTGATGCTTGTCATGCTTATTGTGATTGTCATGCATTGATATACTGTATATGTTATTCTCTTCGTGAAGATCCTAGAGTATTGTGAATTAATGCTCAAAATTTAACAGTGACGTCCTTGGTGGGGTACATAAAAAGGTTTAGTTGTTTAGCAACATTGATGTCTATACAATTATGACTACTACCAAAATTTACGAGTTTACACTTCGATTTTTTATGATTCCTTTAAGCTTCAAGGTCCTAGGTTTTTGATTTCCCTGTCATGAGTTCCAATGGAACTATAGGCTTGATTTCTTATTTTCTAGAAACTTGGATCTTATCAAACTTCCTAAGATGAGCTGGAATGTACCTTCTAGGTGGATCTTGAGCTTGTTCCTTTCGGGAAATAGTTGCTTGTTTAAACTCATCATTTGCATTCCCATTTAGTAATGTAGATGAAATTATTTGCTAGTGATAGTTTTGGTAGTGTTTCATCATGGTCAGAATCTAAGTTGTATGCTACTATGATTTCCTTTTGTGGGGTTGAGAAATTCATACTCACTCGGCTAATCTTTGTAGGAAACTTTGTGGGGTTGAGAAATTCATACTCCCACCGGCTAATTCTTTGTAGGAAACTGGTAGATCATGACTCATCATGTCTTTCAATGGGTTGGTCAATCCTTTATCTATGCTCATTAATTACTCTAATAGGGTTTCCCTCGAGTTATCTTGTTAAGACTCTCTCTAAATGTTTTAAATGCCTCTTCCATTATCTTATTAAGATTGTCTCTAAATGTTTAGATCTATCTTCTATTATTTTGTCGTGTTTTCACTTAATTCGTCATAACGATAAACATGTGCTTCTTCATTAAAACCCATTTTGGCAATGGCTTCTTGTAGGGGCCACTTTAAATTTGACTTTATTTATTATATAAAGTCTTAATTTTTGGCAAATAAACTTTTAAAAATAAAAATAAAATAAATAAATTTAAACTTTTAACTTTATGTAAAAATCAAGCAAGATAATTTTTTTTTAAATAACTTAAATATTTTGAGGGATGCATTGTTAAGCTAGACCCAAATGGAAAGGATATGGTTGACAAAGATTAAAAGATAATGTATGGAAAAGGATATGGTGTATGGAGAAGTTACTTGTGAATGTACAGAAATTACAAGAACATCAGCTGGTGCAAAACAATATGGATTATTATGGTGGCTGACAATAGACGAGTACGACAGTGAAAGATAAATCAGAGGCTAGAGAAGTATGCATTTTTTATGGTTGAGTGTACGGACGAGTAGATGTAAGGATTATAATAATAGCATTGACGTATAGTTTGAAGTTTTAGTAGCAGAAGACTATACATCGTTGGGATGGTACTGATTTCACAACAAAATGTATGGAATAGGGATTGCAACTGTGTGTGGTGATTTAACTGATAGAATTTTATTATATATGACTACAGTACAGAGTTGTAGGTGTACAGAATTCTATACAGACAAAATGCTAAGTATGAGTTGGAATGTACAAATATCTATTGAGTTGTATGGAACAAAATTTTGGGCTTTACAAAATAGTAATTCGAGGGTTTCTTGAAATTAACCTACAATTGGATGACTATTTGAGGATTTGGTACCAATGTAGTGGACAGACCCTGTTCACTTTGGAACTAACAGAAGATTATGCAATATATGTGTGTGTGTGTGTGTGAATGATTGATAGAAATCATGATATGATTACAATGAGCCTCATCATGATGTACACAATGAGTTACAAGGTAAGAGGTATGTATTTTGACCTTTCACTTAGCTTAACTATTATTATTTATTATTATGATATTTATTTTTGTTACAGACTACCTCCACTATTTGGAGGTATTCTTAGTATTTCGACCACTCTAGCACAACTATCATTATCCCCTCAACATTATCCTTTGGCAGCAACATTAATAGGATCAACTATTCTTATATCATCCCTGTTGAACTCATTTAATCCTCTTAAGAGTTCCCCACATGCAATCCCTTGTAGCCAACTAGCATCACCAATGTCGAGAACATATGTTCCACCACTACCTCCCCCTCCCCCTCCGCCCTTCATTCCAAATATCCTATATATGGCTTCATTAAGTCTACCAAACTTAGAAAATCTAACCAATGACCCTATTTTATAGATCCATCCTGGACACCAATACCAACCAAGATTCCCTACAATATTTGAAAATTTGAGGGTCGATCAGGTGAAGACCCAGCCAATCATGTTATGAATTTTCATTTATGGTGTTCGTCAAACAACATTACTGGAGACATCATCTGGCTTAGGTTGTTTCAAAGAAACCTTGATCAAAGCATCATCTAAATCCAGTATATAAATGAAACTAATAGGTCACACTCACATTTTACATCTTCAGCAAATGCATTCCTCAATTTTTTCCAATTACCAGTCTTCCACCACATAAGGTTGGAGCTCCTCACCAAATTCTACCTGACTACCTCAATCCACATCATGGACCATATCCATTATTGGATTCAACAACAAAGATTATGTACGATTGAAGTCAAAGTTAAAATCCTCATAGATTGGATTTTGAAATCCCTCTTACCTTTGATACTCAAAGATGTAGAAACTGCCATGTGTCAAATAGAAGATAGGTCATCATCAAAGGATAAAATTTCAACCTAGTCTACGCTCACTCAAGCTATCTATATATGATCCTTCTAGAAGCCCCTCTCCCTTTCCCTTTTGAAAGAGATACTATTGGTGTATCACATGTCAATGGAGTAATTTAAAACATGGGCCACATCACTACTACATATAGTCATCCAATCCCTTATGCCAACCAGTTTAATGGATTCGATACTTGTCCCGAAAATGCTACCATACTGTATGGACAACCAACATTTGGACACCAAAATATGCCTTATATAACATTCCACCTAACTCAATAATTATTCTATAGTTATCACACGTGGGTCCTATCATGCCCCCCTAGGGAG
The DNA here is from genome assembly GCA_027924585.1 of Larix kaempferi. Classification (NCBI taxonomy): domain Eukaryota; kingdom Viridiplantae; phylum Streptophyta; class Pinopsida; order Pinales; family Pinaceae; genus Larix; species Larix kaempferi. The sequence goes on from BSBM01000011.1 coordinate 4,136,180, forward strand.
TACAAGCGTCACCACAAACCCAACCCCTCCCCCCCCCACAATCCACACTTGAGTAGTTGAAACTCATCAACCTCCTATTCCACGTCAAACCAATGTGGAAGGCCCACACATACCAACCCATATTTCTCATTTTCTAGCCATGCAACAATGTAAAATCCCACTCAAGGGGTTAGCATTAACTTTGTACAACCTTCATCTTCTTAGAAAATGCATGCGTTTGAGTAACTAAATATTGTAAACCCATCCAATCCAAAAAATAATACAAAAATTAAAGGTAAAACCAAAGCACCAAACTCACTATCGGGCCAAGGGGAAATGCTTCTAAAAAATAGTAATGGTGTGGATAATGTTAATCAAGGAAACCAAAATCAAAATACCGATAATAATAACCAACCAAATCATGAAAAAAACAATGGGCTACAGACCAATTTTCCTTACGTGCTATGTAGTGAGTTTGGACATTATACTCATCATTTCCCCCAAACCATTGAGTGCAAACAAATGAAACAGATTATGGTTGGCCAAGGCATGAACAGCCCACAAAGAAATAATTCTCCCTAATAGTCAACTCCCGCAGTATTGCATAACCCCTTCCCCAAACAAGGAGTTGTCACAAATCAACAAGAGAAAGGAAACCCCACCCAATAGGTAGGGTCACTCCCTCCTCAAAATTCACCTCAACGTAGAGACCCCTCTTATCAAAAAAATTTCATGAACTCAACCAGGTCAATCTCCAAACTTGTAACCAGTGATACGACATGTCTCCTAAGTTACATTTGGCCAATCCCAAAAGTAACCAAGCATATATTGGTAGACTATTGCATATTTTTCACCCTAGTAGTGACCCATGCCATGTGTACCAAAGTCCCCTCTATGACACATTTCTTATAACCCTCATGGGTAAAAACGTGAAGGTGGGTAACACTTTCGTGAGAAACTAGTGCAAAATCGTCTTAGCGGAGGTTATTCGGCCGAATAATATTTATTATTCGGCCGAATAATTTTCATTATTCGGCCGAATAATGTAGAGGTTATTCGGCCGAATAACCACTAACATTTCTCCATTCCATTTAACGGCTATCCTTGATATGTGTGCAAACCGTTGCCGGACGGAAAAAAATTCGGGTGGTGGTTTATTCGGTTGAATAATTGTTCGGCCGAATAATTATTCGGCGGAATAATTATTCGGCCGAACAATTATTCGGCCGAACAATTATTCGGCCGAACCATTATTCGGCCGAATAATTGATCGACCTAATACTGTTTCTGCATAAAAGCCCGGCCTCGACTGCCATTTGGCATTCTGCATTGGAAATTTCTGGACCCCGCAAGCGGGCCCGTAGTTCTGTTTTGCCACCCTCCGTTCGTTTGCTGTTGATGCACCCCTTCCGCTGCTTGCTCGTCTTCTTGTTCGTTTGCTGCTTGTTCGTTTGTTGTTGTTTCTTTTCGCGGCTGTGGAAGCTGTTTTCGGTGGCGAGGGTACCGGGCAGATCTGTAAGCGACGAGGGTGCTCGGTGGATGTTGTGTTTGTCGACGGGGGTGCTGCGGGGATCTGTGCTCGGCTTAACGACGTGGAGCCAACGGCTACTAGTGTAAGTAGTTGTTTTCTGGTGATTTTGGTTTTAACGATTTGATGAAATGTGCTTCTGTAACGATTTGATGAAATGTGCTTTGTTGGCAGGATTGGTCGTTTGTTTTTTCGGTGCTGTTATCGGTGTGTCGTTGGTGTTGCGGTTTTCACGTAGGATTGACAGTTAGTGAAGGTACGTTTTATTGTTGAGTTGTTTTGTTTTGATTTTGTTATTCTATTTTTATAGTTTTTAGGTGCTCACATCATTTGGTGTTGTGTGAAGGAAATATTTGCTGTTTGGAGAGTTCCCGGTCTGAACCGACGAGGCTTCGTGGATTGATAGTCTTTTCGCTAGCTGTTTGGGTTGCAGATATGTATCGTTTCACCAAATTAGATTGTTTAGTTTTTTTATTTTTAATTATCTGTTCATCATTTCAGTCTTTATTCCCTTAACATGAACTCTGTTCATGAACAGAGTTCATGTTCATGAACAGAGTTCATGTTCATGAACTCTGTTGATGAACAGAGTTCATGTTCATGAACTCTGTTGATGAACAGTGTTCCTGAACAGTGTTCGTGAACAGTGTTCATGAACTCTGTTCGTGAACAGTGTTCATGAACTCTGTTCATGAACAGTGTTCATGAACAGTGTTCATGAACTCTGTTCATGAACAGTGTTCATGAATAGTGAACAGAGTTCATGTTCATGAACTCTGTTCATGAACAGTGAACAGAGTTCATGTTCATGAACAGTGTTCACATATATTTCATCATATTAGCATCATTTTGTGCCATATAATTGCAGTAGGGTATCATTTTTGCGCAGTACTATCATCAAAATATGAAACTTTGTAAATAATTTCCATTATACTTGCATCGTGTTTGCATCAAAAGTGTATGTTTCTTTCCATTGGCATGATAGTGTATCATATTAGCATTATAGTGTGCATCATACTATCATCAAAATATATAACTTTTAAATTAAATCATAAAATAGTCATGTAAATTTTATTGGTTGTGTTCTTGAACAGAGTTAAAGAACTCTGTTCATGAACAGAGTTATTGCATTATGTTCTTGAACAGAGTTCCCTAATTATTTTTTTTATGAATATTATGTAATGTTTATTTATTGAGATATAGATTAAAATCATAAGTGATCGATGAAAAATTTGTAAGGTTACTATACTATTACAATTAACTACATTATACTTTTTATCTGATTATGAAATGATAATTAATGTTATCTTTATGGTGCAATAGTAGTACTCTTAGAGTGTTAGGGGAGGAATTCACAAAAAAAATTAACTTATACAACTTTAGGCACCTCTACATTTGGTATGCAGTTCTTAATGAGATATGCCTTCAAGTCTGTAGAATTAACATGTACAACTTTAGTGTGTAAATTTTTCTATCATAAATATGAAGTAGAAATCTTCTAATAAGTGTATATATATATATTTTGTGAGATGTTTTTTAATTGAGATATATAATTCAACCATATTTGATGGATGAAAAGTTTTTAAGGTTACTATAGTACTACAATTAACTGTGTTATAATTTATATTTGATAATGAAATGACTATTAAGTATGTCTTTACGTTGCAATAGTAGTAATGGTAAGGAATTTTAGTTAATTAATTAGAGTTAGGAGAGGGACTTACAAAAAATCTTAGCTTATACTACTTTAGACACCCTTACATTTTGTTGTAGTTTTTTATAAGATATGGCTTTATGCTTGTAGGATAAACATGTACAATTTCAATTTGTTAATGTTTGTGTAAATTTAGAAATCATATCAAATGGAAAGAGTGGAGTCTTCGAGGGGAAAGCGTAGGAGGTCATCACATTCATCAGGAATTGGTGTTCTAATTGGTAGTCCAAGGTTCTCAAATTCACCGCGGGGTTCGAGTTTATTGTATGGTTCACAGTCATCTAATCACCAACGAGTTGATAGGGGTACAAATGATTCTCCCGTGTCACCTGTTGGAGAGCGTCGATCTCAACCTTCTGTTGGTATGAACATTAATGTTTAATTGAATGTATAATTTGTATTTTTGTGTGTTTTGAACTTTTGGACAAGGTTAACTCTTCACTATGGCTATATTTGAAATAGAGCGAGGTTCAGAAGATGTCCGTAATTCGACAGAGCAAGACGAAGATCAAGATAGGATTGTAGATGATGGAATAGGTGTGGGTGCAGAGCAGGGTCCTGAAGATCCTCCTAGAGCGAGGACGACATATGTTCCATTGGCTGAGGGTTGTACACCCATATCAACTTATCCGTCTGATTTACCTGATGAGCTTCCATGGCAAGGTGTTGAGCAACAAACTGTCCTTGAAATTTGTAGATCCCACTATGATAGGCTGAACAATGATCTTTGTTCTTTAGATCTCCCTCCAGAGAGCCGACAAAGTCTAGAGATTGTTTTGGGGTCTTTGCACAAATTCATTGATGCATATGAGGAACTTGGACCAACTACGAATGGTTTTGTTCATTTGATGCACAGGCGAAGGGAACAAGTTATGGGTCCAGACAAGTGGGAGGTTGTGAAGGAGAGAGTTACCAGAGAACAAGCCAATTCAATGTTTAATTTCAAAGAAGGCCTTAAGCGAAAAATGTTGAAAGTGCAATATTTTAAGCATCCTCAAATTGCACATTTAATATATGATCGGTTTCTTGCAGCTTATGGTCGATTGCCATGGAATGATGAGGTTCCTAATTATTTTGCTAGATTTTTCTATGCGAAGTTTTTTTTAGGTATGAAGCCAAACTATACTGATGTTCCTTCCGACTTTTATGGAGTTGGAAAGGGTAGAATATATAATCGAAAAGGTGCTCTCAGAGACCCTACAACTCTTCAACCTCCACCTGAGATACCTCGTCCACCTAGGCTTGTGGCTTTAAGATCAGAGATGGAGCCCACATCCCAACTAGGGACAGTTGCAAGGGAATCGGTAGGTGATGGTTTAGCGTCAGCTCTTGTTGGAGTAGAAGTGGGTTTGGGTCGAGAGAGGGCTCGTGCTACTGTTCGTCAAAATTTTGTTTACAAGACGAATGACGAGGTAGATGCATTGAGCATCGATGATCTCGGGGCTTATGCTAAGTCTTATCGAGATATAGCATCGGATGTGTTATCCAATGACACATCGAGTATGGGAGAGGTTTGTTGATTATGCTATGACAATCTATTTGATTTTTAATTATTCATTTTGAATTGAATTTTTTGATACATAGTAATAAATATATTAATCAAATGTATTTTGTTTGCAGTTTTCTAGAATGTTAAATGCACATAATTTTCGAGTCTCCAATAGTCAAAATGAAGAGCAACCTATTCAAAATGAAGAGCGTTTTGGAGAGGTATTTTAATTATAATATTTATGATTTAACTTGATTTTTTTTGTTTGTTTGAATTTTAATAAATATCAATGTATCTTATTGTTAATTTGACTTATCTATGCAGGTTTCTTTAGATTCCAACTTTTTAGATGATTTACCATCTCTTGTGAGCTAATGATTTTAATTTTTTTGTTTTGGTTTTAAGTTAATTGCTTAATTTATTATATGTATTTAAGTTATGTTTTATTCATTAACAAAATTTAAATTTTAGGGGAGAGACCATTTGGAAATTGGGGGTGAAGATGTGAGTTCTTTAATGAATGCGGATATTGGCACCGAGGTAATTTTGTTCTCTAGAAATAATCTTTGATATAAGTTTAATGTTTTAAATTTTTTGGATTTATTTGAAGATTGTTTGCATGCTTTAGGATTCATAAATTACTTTTGTACATGTTGCAGCTTGGCTCTTTGAGATCCTTTGGAGCCAAGGGGAAGGCTCTAGTGGAAAAAAGTGGTGGACATGCATTCAAAGAATTTGATGTACGACTTGTTTAATAATTGAATTGTATTTTTAGTATAAGTTTAATATTTTAATATCTTGAATTTAGTTTAAAATTGTTTAAATAATTTATGATCTAGATTTATAATTTGTTTTCTGTGTATTGTAGGTTGAGTTGAGTCCCAGGGAAGGTCCTAGTGAAAAATAGTGGAAAGATATTGGTCCAGATGGACAGTGGTTCAGACTTTATTGTTTTTGTTGATATATATATATTGTAGTTCAGACATGAAGGGTATTTATTTTTTGATTATACATACATGTACATTGAACTCACATGTGCATTAACTTTTTTTGGATTATATATGAGTACATGTTAATTATTTCTCGTTTGGTAAAATGTTTAAAATATGTTTTGAATGAATGTTTAAAAGTTAGGAAATGTTTTGAATGATGATAATGAATGTTATAAAGTTAGGAAATGTTGAATGATGATAATGAATGTTATGGAAGAATGAATGTTGGGAAAGAATGAATGGGAGGTGTTAGGAATGTTTAAAATGTTAATCTAAGTTAGGAAATGTTCAATGTTGAGAATGAATGTTATGGTAAGAATCAATGTTGGGAAAGAATGAATGGGAGGTGTTAGGAAGGTTTAAAATGTTAATCTAAGTTAGGAAATGTTCAATGTTGAGAATGAATGTTATGGTAAGAATCAATGTTGGGAAAACATGAATGGGAAGTGTTATGGAAAAAGAAATGTTGGGAAAGAATGAATGGGAGGTGTTATGGAAGAATGAATGTTTTCAATTTGTTATGTTGAGAATAAATGTTAATAAAATGTTGTTATGATGAAACATTGAAACATTTGATAGGTGCAATTTAAAGTTTGGAAATGTTGAATTTGTAAAAAAAATTCATTCTGTTATGTTAAGAAATGTTATGAAAAGAATGAATGTTGAGAAAGTGTTGAACCATAAGAATGAAGGTTTAAAATGAACTAAGAAATGGGATGTTAAAATGTAAAGAAATGAAATTATAGGAATTTTTGATAGAAAATGTACGAATTGTTTGATAAAAGTTTCAATTTTTTGGTAGTTTGATTCATATGTAATTTTTAAATTTTAATTAATGTTGTTGATATGTTTATTGTTTGATATGCATATGTAAATTTCAAAATTTAACTAATGTTTTTCATATGTTCATTGTTCAGGTACTTTGTAGTTCGTGAATTTCTAAATGTTGAAATCATGGCAAATGGAGATAATGATTGTTTGTTTTTTAATCATAAGTGAGGATTTCCGGATTGTGAAGCTTATGCTAAGTTAGAGCAATGAATTTTAGACAACAATTCGATGAATTTTTATCGATTTGTTGTAAATAATCATTGCTCTAATTTAGCATAAGCTTCACAATCCAGGAATTCTTGTTTGTGATTAAAAATTAAATGATTGTTATCTTCATTTGCCATGATTTCAGTTATGTGAACTTACATGTGATAGATATATTATTTTTGTGCAACAATCATATATTTAAAAATTATATAGATGAACAATTTGTTTTAAAAAATTCATTCAGATCATATTTATGGTGAAGTATATTAAAGAAACATGTTCGATAGATTAAAAGAATACAAAATTTAATAGGTTTTTTTGTGATTTTTAGTTGGCATCAATCAATCAACAGTAAAAATTCAGGGCGGAGTGGGGATAGCCACATCCGTTATCTCATCCCTTAGTGGTCTAATAGACATATGGGGACCCGAATAAAGTACTTTTGAATTTCCAAATTATATTTGAATTCATTTTTAAGCATGTTAAAGTACAACCATTTAATCTCTTATGTTAGTTGTCATTCAAGAAAATATTCATAAAAACTCCATGAAAAAATATGCTGTGCACAACAATTTTGATACATGGACAAAAAATATATTGCACACAACAATTGACATGGACAAAAATATAGATCAATTTATTTTTGATATGTAGTTAAAAACATCGCAATGGAATGCCATCTTCAACTATCCGTTCATGGTCACATATGGATAGTTTCCATTTTTTGGTTTTTAACTGTTTTTTTTATGGAACTTGTACCAACTTTATTCGAGATGCACATACTAAATGACTATACTGACAACATATAACATCGGGCTCATAATCTTGAAATTAGACATAATTTTTAGTCATATGCGTCTGCTGAAAAAAGTAGCCTTTTAAAATGATGGATCCTCTTTCGTATGTAAATCCGTTGTCGTTGTAGTCCTCCAGTAACTTCATTTTTCCTTCAGTGCATCGCATCAAATAATATTTGACATTTTCGTTGTTGTCTACAGGTGCAATCACAGCGAAAACATCTCCTGCGCAAGTTATAATTGGTGTTAGCGTATTTAAATGAATTAAATTGACTATACTTATGGCGATGGACTAGAATGAACAATTAACTTAAAAGTCAAGAACAAGTTTATTACCTTCTCTGACGAGATCTGAAATTCTATCGCCATCAGACGATATTTCTATTTCTTCTGATTCTAATTCTTCTACACTTGCCAGTGGCATTTTTCCTTTTGGATTAATCTCTGTGTGTCTCCAAGCTTTTACGTAGTTGTTTGTTATGTTTTCACAAACTTCTGTAGACTCAACATTTTCAATGCAAATATGACAAAAGCATGATTGCTTTCTACTGTCAAATGCAAACAAGTTCTGAAATGATTTTGTTTGAATAGAGTGAAGATCTCTAGTCCCATGTATGGTGCTAGCGTCATATGGTATTGATCTATTTATATCTTGGATCCTAACAAGCCAAAAAAACCTACACAATAAATGATGAATCACTTTCAAAGAACAACTTTTAATGTTAGTGTACATGTATTTAAATGTTAGTACATACATTTTTTTAAATTTCAAGAAATAATATAAATTAAAAAAATAGTGGACATACCTGCGTACATCTTTTGATTGTTGATTATAATCATGGCTTAGATTTAATTGACACCATTGGACAACCTCTGCAGCTGAATGAAATCGTGCAGAAGAATAGTTCATTTGCCATATTCGAAGTGCTCTTTTCACGCATGCTCCTGCACCATCATGCTCACCTTTTCCATGCCCAGTTTCAAAGAAATTCCAGCGATGTTTAATGTTCAGCGCTTTATGAAGTCGACATAACCAAAAATATGATCGTGAAGATTTAAATTGACCCGCACATCCATCAGACCATATCCAATGCTCATTGAATTTGACTTCACGTTTTTTAAGTGAGGCATAAAAAATATTTTCTATACAATGTAGAACAAAATGTGTATCGTGTGTACGATCATCGCTGATATAGAAGTGATATTCTTTAATCACATCTCGATTGTCACATGTGCTTTCAATGCCATCAACATCCTGTTGAGAATGTCTATATACAACATGGACACATATCGAAACTTGGTCAGAGTGATAGTATTCACTCTGTATCTCTTTTTGTGCAGCAAATGTATAGTTTTCAGCAAAATCAACCACCGACAAAATTGTTCTGGGTGGAAAAATTTCACGAGACTGTTTGAATTGAAGATCTTGCCATCGTGCTCTATGTGAATGCTGGGTGTATTTATAAATTTCGCTTTCAAATTTTTTGAGAAAATCTGTGACGCATATCTTGTCTTCTAGCAAATCAATTCTTTTGGAATGTGAATCACTAGAACTTGTACTATAGTTGATGTATTCGTATCTCCTCCAATCAACATTTACATTTGACAACGATTGATCATTATCGAAAGGATATTTATTGTGGAATAGCACCAAATTTCCACAATGATGACAATGTTTTCCATTGAAACATTTCTTTGAATAAAATACTTCATCGTGATTTCTCTCACATAAAATTTGAGATATGAATTCACGTATCGTCGATGGAGGTGGTGAATTTGTCCAAAACATTTTACCCAATTCAAGAAACGTGTCATAATATAACTGAAATTGCACATGATAACGGCAACAACATGTATCACGTATAGTTATAGGTCGAACATACCATGGTTTTTGTTGCACAAATGTAGTGATTGATATATTAATTCCACGATGATCTTCCTTGAATTTATTGAACAATTGTATTTGTGTCATGTCCATTATATGTTTTGGTTGGCTTTCATATACATTTCGTGATATTCTTTTGCGTATCACATCTCTTGAATTTGGTGAAACTCGAGCATGTTCCAACCAATATTCTCGTACAATATCTTTAACACCTGCTCCTAATCTATCTTTGTAAGGTTGTCTACAAATAATTGTCCAACAAGCAAGTTCATTATTTTAATCTATTTGCATTCTGAATTTGCTATGTTTGTATAATGTCTTTCTTGATGTTCCAACTGCTTTTGCTAGTTCTGTTGTCAAACGCTTTTGTTTAGTACTAGCTGAAAGAATTGCTGTATGAATTGCTTTACGTGCAGCACTGATATCTTTCTTCCTGAATTTTCTAAATTTTTTTATTGCATCACCTATATTTTCCATCACATTTTGTTTCAATTTCGACTCTTTTGTCGCTTTGTGAATACCCAATAATGATGTAGCACCTTCTAACTTCTTTGACACTAATAAACATCTCAAAATTTGTGCTTGTCCTGCTATTGAGTAATCCTTGAGAACTTCATCATAAATTTTTGTAGCACGATATCGTGCAACATGTATTGGTAGTTTTTCTCCATATTTGTCGCAATCAATGTCTTCTAACATTTCATCATCAATAGTAAAAGTACCTATACATCAAGTTAAATTTAATTTAACATATATCAAAAAATAAAATTCATTATAAAAAAATGAATTTGGAAAATATATGATATATACATACCAGGTCCAATTTCTGGATCTTGAACTTGATCTTCAATATTGACTTCATCGACATTAGCATGTAAATCACTATTACATCTTCTACAATGTTCTTTTCAACTTCAATTTGTTCTTCTTGTACTCTATTTTCAATTTCCATCTCTTCAACATTATTATGTAAATCTGTATTTATATATTCAATAGTTCTCTCTTCCGTTTCGGCAACCCTTTGTTTTTTGGCAATATATCTGAGTTTTTGTTTCTCTCTATTATCATCATCATCACGTTTACGATCAGCTTTTCTTTGACGTTTTCTCTTATTGCCCATGGTTGTTTAATCTATAGATGATAAATTAAAGAATCATGTTACTTTATAGTAAAAATAAATAAATTAAAGTTTAAAAACATTTACGGAATTTATAAAAACATGAACTGAAATTTACTTTACCTTATAAAAAATTTGTAAGAGTCTTTTGAAGAAGATTTCTTTGGAATTAACTTTCATTTGAAAAAACTCTTTGAACAAAAATCTTCTTTGAAAAAAACCTTCTTGGAAAGAAATAAGAAACTCCTCGACAATAAATTACCTACCAATTGGAAAATAATAAAAACACCTTGTAAATAAATCTTTGTTGTAAAAATCATTGCAAAAAAATCTCTTTGAAAAAATATCTACGAAAAAGCCACTAGAAAAAAGTACTTTGAATAAAAACTTATTTGTAAACATATATGGGAAAAAACCATTGTAAAGAAATAACTCTTTGAAAAAACCCATTTCAAATAAATAAGAAGTACAAAACTACCTTGCAAAAAATCCTTTGCAAAATACCTTAGCAACATAACTATTTGAAAAAACTCCTTTCAAATAAATAAGAAGTGCAAAACTACTTTGGAAAAAAATCTTTTGCAAAATACCTTAGCAAAACAACTATTTGAAAAAACCTCTTTCAATTAAATAAGAAGTGCAAAACTACTTTGGAAAAAAACCATTTGTAAATTATTTTACCAAAACAACTCTTTGAAAAAATCTCTTTCAAAGAAATAAGAAGGAAAAATATATTTTTTTTGCAAAAATACTTTCGAATACACATTTTTTAAATACAATCCTTGCAAAGAACCTCCTTGCAAACATGTCTAAGAAAAGAAATATTTTGAAAAAACTCCTTGCAAATATGCCTTAAAAAAAACACTTTCAATGTGTCTTTTGGAAAAAAGAAGAAGAAACATACTTTGTAAAAACCTCTTTTTGCAAAAAATGTCTTCTTTGCAAATATGCAATAAGAAAAGAAATATTTTGAAAAAACTCCTTGCAAATATGCCTTAGAAAAAAATCACCTTCAATGTGTCTTTTGGAAAAAAGAAGAAGAAACATACTTTGTAAAAACCTCCTTTTGCAAAAAATGTCTTCTTTGCAAATATGCAATAAGAAAAGAAATATTTTGGAAAAACTCCTTCCAAATATGCCTTAGAAAAAAATACTCCTTCAATGTGCCTTTTGTAAAAAAGAAGAAGAAACATACCTTATAAAAACCTCCTTTTGCAAAAAATGTCTCCTCCTTTCAAAATTAGTTTGACAAAAAAATGTGAAGTTAAAACATGCGAAAATAATGAATTAATTTTAGGTTTATTTATATGAGTATAAAAAACTCTTCTTTTTTTTCCCGGTCGACGTGATTTTTTTCCGTTTAATTATTTGGCCGAATAACCTTCGCCATAATTCACGGCGCCATTACAGAAAAACGTTATTCAGCCGAATAATTATTCGGCCGAATAATTATTCAGCTGAATAATTATTTCGGCCGAATAATTATTCGGCTGAATAATTATTTCGGTCGAATAATCTCTGAAACATGAAAGATTCAGATCTCTGCAGAATTTTCAGGTTTCTCCATTTTCGGAAGGGAAAAACCACCTCTTACACAACAAAACAAATGTCAGACTTCATACCAGTAGATTCATCATTGAATCTACTTTACGAGGGTATAAATTTTGTTTTATTTAAATAAGAACTGATATTTTTTAAGTTTTATTTTCGTAACATGTGTCGAGTTATGATTCAACTCTTTAAAAAAACGGCGAAAAGAAAAATCCATAACTTTAAAAATACAACACCAAAAAAATCGAAAAAAATGTGGGACTCTTCATTGGCGTGTCTACTTCAAAAGGGTGTTCGTAGATTTTTTGCTTTTATAGCGGATTGAGAGAAAAGTGGTGCAACAAAAAAGTTGTTGAAAATCGACTGAGTTTCCCCATTGATTGACTTTAAAAAAATATAATAATTAGTATATAGATCCATTGGATGCAAACTTATAGTCGGGCACTAGTACATTGTGTGTAGATTGTCGTAGCATTTTCTGTTTTTGCAAAACACAAGTCTAACAACGATTTTAGTGGTGCAACAAATCATAACTCTTTTGTAGTCTTTTCATTTTATAAAAACACACTGTCAAACATTTACGAAATCGACATATCAAATCTTAATAAAAAAAATTGAAAAAATTATGAGTAGAAAGCTAACATAATTCTACAAAAGTTTTCTTTTTACGGCAAAGTGAAATTTTAAACAAAAATATCACTTTTGTTCGCCCGAAGTTGAAAAACATGAAGAAACCAGAATTATTTTCTCACGAGACCCCCCAAAATAGACACCCATCTTCATTTTTTCACCCTCATGCAAGAGTTGCTCAAATATATAACATTGTCAATTACTTAACACAATCACCTGTTGCCATGTCATCATTAAAAGTCCTTCAAATGTTCCCTTCCTAGAGAAAGGCACCATTGTCTGCATTAGGCATAGTAGATCCATCTAACTCATGCCAATTGACCTTTGAATTGGATAATGTTGAGCCACACTTACCCTCTTTCGTGGTGTTTCCAACACCTGCCACTATCAGAAACATGAACATTCATCGATTTATCATCAATGTACCATCAATGAAGGCAAGTCTACATGCATCATGTCCAAGGTAGTTTGGAAAAAGTTGGGTTCCCTTGAATTTGTACCATCATCCATCACACTCAATTCATATGATGGTCATCCTTCCCAACTATAAGGACTATATCAAAATGTTCCTGATGGATTATCAAGAAAAATAGTCTTGATTGATATTGAAATCATAGATGCCACATTAGACTATAACATCCTACTAGGATGTAGTTATATGTATGTTATGAAAGAAGTCGCCTCCTTAGTATTTCACACAATGATGTTCCCACATAATGGAAGGGGCATTACCTTAGATTAGATAATGCACTACAAACCATAACCAACAACCAATCTTGATAATGTCTTACCACTTGTAGAGGCTTCCCTGAGAACACCATGTTACACAGAGATGAGGCCTAGAATATTCTATGAGTCCTCGTTACTAGGGGCATATATTCATGGTGCCCCACCCCATATATCCATAATAGGTCTTACCCATCTCTATACAATCTCCTCAAATAATGAGGTATTACCATTTCTTCTTCACCATCATCATCTCAAATCCCCACACAGCTAAACAAAAGGACCCTTATGGACCCCATCACACGAATCCCCTTCTTCTTTCCACCATCAAGAATCGTTGGACACCTAGTGATGGCCACACTTACCCTCCTATGGATCACCTCGGGAATACCAATATGGTACCTATCCCCTTCACATTCTATCTCTATGATAACATCTCATGCTCACATAATCCTACAACTAGAGGCATCCCCTTACACTCCCAAGTATACCATCTAGGGAACATCCATTCCACCATTAACCTTGCAACGCTAAGACAAGATAAAGCCACTAGGGGAGAGAATAAGGAAGCAGGGGGAACCAAAACTAATATAGTTAAGGCCACAAGGATACCACCTCTATGCACATTATGCGAATCCCATGGCCATGCTACTAATCATTTCCCTACCTTCCCGGATTTGTGGAACATTTTCCACCCTTCAGTGGGGAGAACCCCCCCATCCCCCCTAATTACTCTAAACAAATGTGTTAAAACATAGATAAAATAATTTCATACAAATCACCCATGTGATCTATGCCACACATAGAGCCACTACAAACAACATTGTCCATCCCTCTAAGAGTTTTGAACTACATTAGCTATTGTTCACCAACAATCAACCCTAGTTACCCCATAAGCTAGATACCTGGAAGTGAGAACATCAACCCCCACCAAAACTACAAAACATGTAGTTACCATATGTTATGTCTCAAAATATGTGGGGGCATGCACTACCTACCCTTTTGCACTCTATGGGAAACGTAATCATTATATATATGCTTTCCCAACACTCATCAAGTACCAGATCCACCCCACCACACTCTTACCTTTGATTTTCACCCTAACTACAACTGAGAGTAATATAATCACGCTACCCCCAACCCCACCAAACTCACTAACTCCTTGTCATGATAATCTATTATCACCATAATCTAATATCCAAAATTTTGCTACAATATACTACCTCTCCACTTTGGTCAGTATGTTGATACATAGTTATTTCTCACCAAATATTGATGTTGGTAAGTTCAATGATGGAATCCACATGGACAAAATATCATTCCATTTACATCATATCCACAGAAACGGGCCCATTGAAGGAAAGTTGAGTGTTGCTCTCATGCGACATAAGAAGTAGCTCAGCTCTACCAATATTGGCATCATCTAGTATACATGAGTTATTTCATCTATCTCGTATATTCCATTCTAACAAAGATATTGTGGAGATCATGAATGTTCCAGATTATCCATTGGGGGGCATAGATCATGAATGTTCCAAATTATCCATCAGGGGCCATTCACCACCTATCATTTTTCTTCCAAAAATGGTGTTCACACCAATAACCCCCTCAAGGGAATGCATGATCGAGATGAAATATTTTATCATTCCCCGAGATGTGGATTGGTTCAAACATCCAATACCAACCCCTGATGAATTCAAGGAAGGAAACATGGTGTTGGTGCCTGAGTTTTGAGTGGTCGTGCGCCGACAATTCCAAATGGAAAGACGGGGTGCACTCAAGGGACGACGTGAGGATAGTTTGTGCCGCAAGTCAACAACAACCTGCACGTGGCATTTTTCATGCCACTAAAGTGGCGTGTAGGCCAACGGCTAGGAAGGGGAACACAAGCCTATTTAAGCTCATTTTTGTAATGGGTTGGGGTTATGCTATTCATTATTGTAACATTGGTGTCCTTAATCTGATTTTTGATGTATTCATGTTTTCAAACTTAAGTTGTTGAGAAATATAGAGACTATTTTGGAGTTTCCATCCGATGGCTATAAAATGTATCATGTCCTAATTTGATGTTAATAGAAAAGCATGGTCCTCCTATGCTGCGCAGTAGGCTTTCTTATGTGTTATGTATAAATGTATGCTCCATATAAGAATATTATCAGTAAGTATCTACATTTTGAAAGGAGTGCATAAGTAGAGGAATGTTTAAGTAAATGGGAGTAAAACCCCATCCTTCCCTACACACCCCTTATGATGGTCCTTGTGATTCTGGTATGCATCTCAGATGAGACCTTATTCTTTTTATAGAATATCGAATATGTTGGCACCTGTAGGGTACTTTTTGGTGAATCCTTTTGAACCCTGGTTCTGACTGACATCGGCTAATAATTGGTTTTGTTTTCGAGACTGACATTAGGATCATAGTGGATGGATGACTATATGATGTGGAAATCCACCAAATGCGAGATTGAAGAATGGTTGGAAGTGAAAGAGTAAAAGTTCACATAGAAGGAGACTAGAGGCCTACTAGTCAACCCTAAATGATGGAAATAAAGGTACATATACTCTGATCTACATATAGAGAGGAAAACTAAAATCAATATCACCTGGAGAAGACTTGATCCCATAGCATGGACTCAGAAGAGGGTAGAGAGGTTGAAAAATATAGAAAATAAGTGGTCTAGGGTAGTGGATTTCTAGTTTCATCAAGTTAAGGAAGGATACATTGTATAGTTTGGCATAGAGCATAGTGAATCCTATAATTGTATAGAGGCTAGGTTTGAAGTGGGTCCTAGAAAAAGGTTTCTGGAGAAAATACGTATGTGGATCAAGGTGTTAATTGAGAAAGGGTTAATGAGCATGGAATTGGAAACCATGGAAGTGTAAAACTCTCGTTCAAGGGTAAGGGCATGAAGAGGTGGGGAAGTAGGCATAACAACAATGGATCCAAAAAATCAAAGTCCTAGGAGGGAGGAGTGGTATGAAAAAAGAGTCGAGATAAGGCAATCAATCGGAAAAGAGAGAAGAGGAAAGTAGCCAACAAGAGAGAGTAGTTATGATAAGAAAGGCAAGAATGCAAGAGGAGAAACTACGCTAAGAGGGTGTGCATAAGGTCCAAATGCACCAGAAGGGTACGTAGCATCTGCATAGGAAGAGTGTACAGCAGATGAAAGACCACCAAAGAGGCGTGGGATAGAAGATAGCAGGATCTTCGAAGAGGATGGCGAGATCGAACCCTAGTGGAATATTAGAGGAGGAAACCTAGAGGACTTAGAAGGAGTGGAAGTGCATCTAAATGGAGGCACTCAAATGACTATGACAGAGACTGTGTGGCTAGAACTAACATCTCCTAGATTCAATGTTGTGGGAAGGAATGTACCTAGAAGAAACCCCCTCTTTATCCTAACCCCATTGTGCCCCTTAATCGATCAAGAAGCAAGTTTGTTAACCCAGTTGAAGAGGGAAGTAAGCCCCGAAGTAGAAGGTGAAGCTACAAGAGGAGTAAAATATAGTTCTACCCAAGAAACTCAAACTCCAAAATAAAATACCACAGTACCCACCACGCTAGTTCCGCCTAAGAACAACCAATTCGCCATTACACACCAGGATGGTGAAGACCTTTGATTCCACCCTGAGATTGCCTATCTTTCATGGGAGGCAAAGATGATTTCGAGAAACACTAGTTTACTTGTGAAGCTATTTGGTAAGTGAAACAGATCAGTGACAAAGATTCAAAGATTATGCAACCAGAGACTACTTTTAGGGACTGGGCCCTAACTTGGTATATTAAATACAAGAAAATTCTAGCCCTACATAGATAAGACCGCTAGCGACAATCATGAGGGATCTTTTGAAGGAGTTTCAAAAGCCTAAATCAGAATCTTAGTGCATCATTGAGATAAAAGAGTTCAAACAAAGAGTTGGTGAGTCCATTTGGGACTATGACCAACAGTTTAAGATCCTATTGGACCGCTTAAGATTCCAAATTCAGGATGTACAACACATGGACTGGTTCATTGTGGGCCTATTGTCACACATCAGAGTCCCCCTTATGCAACAGAAGGTGGGAACCCAGTCAAAGGCCCTGTATATTGTTATGTGCGTGGAAGCTACTTTAGGGGGAGAGTCTATAGCCAAGATGGCATAGATTTAGTTGGTATGAGAGAATGTGTGGTGCATTTTCTGTACCACAGGAAAGGCAGTACGAGAGAACGCGTGGCGCCATTTCTTTAGGAAAGAAGATCACCACAAGAATGAGTGTCCTACTTTGAACAATTACATGGATATCGACACACCGAGCCCTTTCCCAATGGGGACCAAGGTGGAATGGTGCAAGATCTGCAAGACATGGGGACACTCGCCTATGAAGTGCCCGACCCTACAGAAGTATCAGATTGTTTTGTATGCCTCGTTTCTGTGAATTATGCAAGTCAATAGGGCATGATGTCAAGTAAACAACTTCTGTGTATTGTAACTAATGAAGGACCATACAGTGGATGTGTTTCAGGTCTAAGGGGCGGAAGAACACAAGGGAGCCAACTAAGGAGGAAATCATAGGGCTGTGTGTGGAGGATATTGAGGCCGCGGTAGAGGATAGGGAGGTGGAGGCAAGCATGCCATTTGATTTAACTATGGGGGGGCATGCCACTTGTCACGTTTTTGTACCAAACCCCATGTCCTCAATGCGTACTTCCACGACACAAAGAACCTAATAGAATACTACCCCAATCTAGTGGAAAAGTGGGAAGAAAAGAAGTGCCAGTGAAATATGATGAAGACAAACCCTGAGAAGATTATGATGAATAGGGCCCTGCCCATGTTAACATAGTGACTCATGGGGGTTCCAGGACAGGAGAAGACATTTTCAGAGCACGCGATGTAGAGCAACCCGTTGATCCCAAGATAAAGAATGTTGCACAAGTGCTGT
The DNA here is from genome assembly GCA_027924585.1 of Larix kaempferi. Classification (NCBI taxonomy): domain Eukaryota; kingdom Viridiplantae; phylum Streptophyta; class Pinopsida; order Pinales; family Pinaceae; genus Larix; species Larix kaempferi. The sequence continues at coordinate 4,154,550 of BSBM01000011.1, forward strand.
CAAAATTTGACGCCTCGTACCAGAGACAATTCCTGTGCAATGCATAGAAAGCATTGAAGAAGCATCTTTGTGGGAAGAAGAGTTGTGGCAAGAACAACTATGTAGGGAGGACTAGGTACGTAGGTTGCATGAAGAGGAGGATCACCAGATAAGACCGCATGAGGATGAAATGTTGTGTAGCCTACGCGACAAGGAATAATAGAGGATTGCGCGAAAGGAAGAAGAACAATGCAGAAGGGTGTATAATCATAACTATGAGGCCAAGTAAGAAGATTTTTGCAGTGTTTCCTGAAGGTGTTGAATGACCCTCGGAATACAAGTAAGTTAACTAGCCTGCTCACAAAGATGGTGACGCTAAGAGAGATGGAGGATACTATTTCTGAATCACTACTCGAGTGGAATGTGTGACCCGTGAGTAAGAAAAGGCACATAGGAAAAGAGTTCAATATGA